>CAMZMU010000070.1:3330878-3930878 GCA_947311845.1 Poa pratensis
TTGAGCTGAAGGATTTTCGTCCAATAAGTTTGTGTAACGTTCTATACAAAGTTCTCTCGAAGTGTTTGGTCAATCGTCTAAGACCAATCCTGGGTGATGTAGTGTCAGAAAATCAAAGTGCTTTCGTTCCTGGACGCTTGATTACGGATAATGCCCTCCTAGCTTTTGAATGTCTGCATATAATGGAGCATGGGGCTGTGGCACGAGATCCATCGTGTGCTTATAAGCTGGATTTATCTAAGGCATATGATCGAGTTGATTGGGTGTTTCTGGAGGAGGTGATGCATAAGATGGGCTTCTCTCGCCGGTGGGTGCAATGGATTATGTTGTGCGTGACCACGGTGAGGTACTCCGTAAAATTAAATAGAGCTCAGTTGGAAGCGTTTTCTCCCTCTCGTGGACTCAGGCAAGGCGATCCTTTGTCTCCGTTTGTATTTCTTTTTGTTGCTGATGGCCTTTCTGCATTGTTGCAGTCAGAGATAAGTTCTGGAGGAATCTCCCCCATTAAAATATGCAGACGTGCACCGGGTATTTCACATTTGCTCTTCGCCGATGATACACTGTTGTTCTTCCGAGCTGATGGTGGACAGGCGAACAGAGTCAAGCATGTACTGGATGTCTATGCATCGGCAACAGGACAGTTGATCAATCACTCTAAATGTTCAATTGTTTTTAGTGCAAATTGTGAAGAAGTTGCTCGGGAGGAAATTCGGAGTATTCTTAATGTGCAAAAAGAGGAGTTTGAGGAGAAGTATTTGGGCTTGCCCACACCCGATGGCCGAATGGGGAGGGACAAGTTCGATAGTTTGTGTGCCAAGCTGGCCAAAAGGATCTTATTATGGGGTGACCTGTCACAAGGAGGAAAGGAAATCATGATTAAAGCAATAGCCCAAGCACTGCCCACGTATATTATGGGCATATTTAAGCTGCCGATGTATGTGTGTGATGATCTCATGAAGATCATTCCCGATTTTTGGTGGGGTGCTGAGAGAGTGAAGAGGAAGACCCACTGGATCAGCTGGGATGTGCTAGTCCGCTCTAAACCCCATGGAGGTCTCGGATTCCGTGACATGCGCCTGTTTAATCAGGCCCTGTTAGCTCGTCAGGCTTGGAGATTGATTACACGTCCTAATAGTTTGTGTGCTAGAGTGCTTCGGGCCAAATACTACCCGCAAGCTAACTTAATTGACACGGTGTTCACTGGCAATCCATCCCCAACATGGAGTGCCATCACTTATGGTCTTGAGTTGTTGAAGCATGGTGTGATCTGGAGAATCGGTGATGGACAGTCTGTGCGCATTTGGCGTGACAACTGGATACCAAGGGAGTTTCACCTTAAACCCTTTGGAGTGAAGGGCCGCTCGCGTTTGATCCGAGTATCTAGTCTGCTGAACGAGCATAACCAGTGGGACGAGGCACTGGTGAGAAGAACATTCCCTCCTATCGATGCTGCCTGTATTCTTCGGATCAAGACATCGCCAAGGAGACCAGGTGACTTCCTCGCCTGGCAACATGAGAGTTCGGGAATTTTCTCTGTCCGAAGTGCCTATCGACTAGGCCTTCGTCTGAGTGGAGGTGATCAACCTTCAAGTGCGGCTAGTAGTGCGCCTCTGGGAGATAAACCAATTTGGAAGAAGCTGTGGAGGTGTAACATTCCAGAGAAAATTCGTATCTTTGCTTGGAAGGTCATGTCAAGGGGTCTTGCTACGGAGGAGAACAAGCTGAGACGTCATATTCCAGTGGATGGCTCATGCCAGGTATGTGGGTACTCCGTGGAGTGCTCCTTCCATGCCCTAGTGAAATGCCCGCATGCTGCAGCTCTTTGGGATGCAATGCGTGATATATGGCCGTCGATTAAGTTCACGGAATTCACAGAGAGAGAGAATTGGCTTGAGGAATGGCTATTGTCTGAATCGACTGAAAACTGTTGTCGGATTCTAATGATCGCTTGGAGGGGTGGTATGCACGTAATGAGGTTACACATGACAAGCCATTGCCCTCTGTTGAAGGCTCACGGAGGTTCATTCGAAGCTATATGCAATCGTTGGAGAATATCAAATCTTTGGGGACGGAGGAAATGATAAAAGGGAAGCAGGCTGTTACCTTGGTTAGCGCTGTTGTTGTTGCTCGGGTCCCTGCTGATGGACATGCGATATGGACCAGACCGCCGGAAGGGTGTCTGAAGCTTAATATTGATGGTGCCTTTGTTGCCCAAACTAGTATGGCGGGAGCAGGTATGGTGCTGAGGAGACGGGACGGCACGATCGTCCTGGCGGCATGCCGGGAGCTTCGCCTGTGTGCATCCGCTCTCGATGCGGAGCTGCATGCATGCCTCGAAGGATTAAGGCTGGCGCTCAATTTTTCCGAACAAGATATCTTTGTGGAGTCCGACTGTCTGGAGCTGGTAAAAATGGCGAATAACAAAGCCAGGTGCAATTCGTCCTTGGGTCATCTAGTTCACGATCTTCGTGAACTTTTAGCAGATGATAGAGTTAGATCATTTTCAAAAATTCCTCGTACTTGTAATAGCTTAAGTCATGGTTTGGCTAGAATTGGTATGGTAGAGAGTAGAACTCAAGTGTGGTTAGGCTCGGTTCCTGATTCTCTGAAGGGACAGGCCGACATAGATTGTAACATTATTTCAAACATTTAATACAGCTTTACCCCGCAAAAAAAAAAGCTCTTGCAAGAGTTTGTCCACGTCGTAAGGTGCCAACGAATCTTGTTCCCACTTTGAGGATAGTGAGCTCGAAGACCGACAATGCTATGCTTTCGCCAAGTAACCACTCCTATTTTTTCTAGTCTCCTTTTTTGTTATTTGCTATGCCTTGTGTTGTTCTGGGCAAGAAACTCTAGGTTAGATCAGCTGTGGTGGAACTAATGTTTATTGTCTAAAGTAGAACATTGTATCAATCTGTCCCAGATGCAATCTTATGTTGGTGTGTCTACGGGAGCTTAATTTCTGGCAGTACCGAATGTTGGCCCATTTTCGCCAACTTTATAATTTAGCTCCCACACATGGATCATTGAGCATATCACCTTGCCACGTTGTTCTCCGTAGGTTTAATCCATTTTTTCTTGCACTGCCATGCTGTGGGCAAGGAATAGGCTTTAGATTCGTGTCCTTGGCAGTCTGTAGAACTGATGTATGTTGTGCGGACCAAGCTTAATTAGAACAGGCTATCAAAGTAATGTTTCATCTATTTTTATATTCCCTAGCGTCTATGCTTCAATTCCTTGTACTAGTTGCATTACTGTAGGAACACAATTTGTAGCACGATTACTCTTAAGGACTGAGGGTCTGCTTTGCAGCTCTCATCATTCCTGCAAAGAACAAAATACTCTCTCATCATTCCTGCGATTGCTATATTTCACTTGCTTTCCCTTGAGCCTCCAGCATGGGTTTTCAAGGCAATTAACAAAATCAGACGCGCCTTCCTGTGGAATGGAACGGAAGTGGTCGAGGGAGGTAAATGCTTGGTAAATTGGCCCACAGTCTGTCAACCTAAAGCTGTTGGCGGCCTTGGCATTTTGGATCTCGAAATTTTGAGCAAGGCACTGAACACCACCTATTGGTATAACCATTTGCAGCTTGCCTGATTCTTGAATTATTGACTTGTTGCATTGGTTTAGACATGGATACTCTTTTGAGCATTGAAAATCATTATCAAACTGGTGAAATTATTTCACAGGATTAAGCTTGTGTCTGCAAAGAATTTCCATACTGCCATAAAAACTTTGTGTCAAGTATATTCCTTATGCTTTCGTTTTTTATCACTATTTTCAATTGTTGTATCTTTTTTTACCGGCCATGGTACATTGCATAACATATTACTCTCCTTATTTAAGAGTACACACTACAGGAACGGCGGCCTATGCCGACGGCCCGAGGCTACGCCGACGGCTTTTTGTCGGGGTCGTCGGCATAGAGCCCGCGAAGGAAAATCATTTGACATAGGGCTAAGCCGACGGCAAGCCGTCGGCATAGGTTCACCAGGGCTAAGCCGATGGCAAAGCCGTCGGCATAGCTTCCTCTTATTTTTTTAAATATGAAATAAATCATATCTTTAAATCCGTAAATCAAAATTTAACAAATAAAATGTCTAAATCGATTAGAAAAATGAGAGGAATCCAAATATGACATCCATATCATCATTTTCACCATGCATATCACTTTTTGCAACATATTTTTTACTTGCTTAATAAAAAGTCATTTTTGGCACTTAAAAAATAGAAAATGATATTTATAAAAACTCCCACTTCGGGCGAAACGGAGGGAATCTTTGCAAGAATTGGGTGGATCTTGATTTTAGATATTCCTATGTCCTAACCTAACACAACCAAGTAAAAAATTCCACTGGCCTACCCCCTTTCGACTCCATTCAAAGGGGTACACAGGAATTTTGAATTTTTTTCCAGCGGGTCTAGGGTTTCGCCGAAGCGGGGCTCCGGAGCATCGGAAACCCACCAAAAAACTAGGTGGTTCCATACCATATGTATACAAGTGTGTTGGTGTTGTACATGTCCAAGATCCTACTCTGGTGTGTGACCGGCTCCACTTTCTCTCTAGTAAGTTGGTGGACTTATAGCTGAAAACTCCCACTTCGGGCGAAACGGAGAGAATCTTTGCAAGATTTGGGTGGATCTTGGTTTTGGATGTTCCTATGTCCTAACCTAACACAACCAAGCAAAAAAGACCACTGGCCTACCCCCTTTTGACTCCCTGTGTTGGGTGTATATTTTGAAACTTATAGATGTTTATACATGATAGAGCTTTTTGTGAATATTTTTTTGAATAATTTGTCAAAGATCAAGTTTATCATTTTCCATAGAAATTAGTACACATAAAAGGAGTCCATGCCAGAGGATAACTTTTTTTTGAGGTTTTTTCACTTTATTTGATTTGTTTCAAAAAAGGTCAAAATGACCACCATGACTATTTATTCAAAGAGGTCAAATTTTCTAAAACTATCGATATTTCTATGATGCAAAAGATGATATGGATGGCATATTTGAATTTCTCTTATTTTTCTAATAAATTTAGACATTTTATTTGTCAAATTTCAATTTACGGATTTAAAGATATGAATTATTCCATATTAAATGTAAAAAAGGAAAAAAATAAAGTAAACTCATTTTATTGTTATTTATTCAAAATATACTATTGTATAATCATTGTTACTTATTCAGACAATTTTTTAAAATTTAAACATTGAAAAAGTGTAACATTATAACCGAGTGGTTAATATGATTGATAGGATACTAATATCAGTAAGTTCTAACTTCTCATTTGAAAGCTAATTTGAAAGGAAATCAAAAGTTAAGCGTGTTTGGGCTGGAGCAATTTGAAGATGGGTGACCGAATGGGAAGTTTGACCAGGATAATTACTTTGTCCTATGATTAAGTTTGTAATTAATCCGCAGATACATCTCACAATCATATATAAGGAGCTGCATACAACTTTCGATCTGCTTGGTCTGGAGCAATTTAAAGATGGGTGACCGAATGAGAAGTTTGACCAGGATAATTACTTTGTCCTATGATTAAGTTTGTAATTAATCCGCAGATACATCTCACAATCATAGATAAGGAGTTGCATACAACTTTCGATCCTAGTGACCGAATAGTTGTACGCCGGACCTAGTGACCGAAAACCCTAACATTGTCACGGTGACAAGCAGCAAGATGCAGAAGCTGGACTTGACCTGCAAGGTCTGCGGAGTTACTTCAACCAGCCAGAAAGCGATGCAGGATCACCTTGAAGGGAAGACCCACAAGAGGAAGCTCACTAGGCTTCCGCAGCCAATGCCTGAGGAGTTTATGAAGAATATGGTTTGGATCTTTCCCGTCCTAAATCTTATCCTTTTGAGTATGTTCCCAAATTCAATACAATTGACATATTTAATTGATGCAAGCTAAACTATAATTTTGCCATCTGCTACAACTTCGTTCAATTATCTTTGAAACGCATTTATGAGCTGACCAAGAATTTACTTCATTTTCTCAGCAGAAATGCCTATATCAATATGTTAAAAAACAAGGAGACATATCATTAGCTTTTCTTTTTTACGCAATATCTATTATGCAAAAGTTCTTGAATTTTTTCAGTCAACTTTGCATCGATATATTTGGCATTTAATTGTTCTTAGTCTATCTTGGATATACTTTAGTGTCATAAATTGGAACCTATCCACCTTTACTGTTCAAAGCTGTGAGATAAATATCACACTGTAATTTTTTAGCCATACTAACCTATGACTCAGGAGTTTCGACATGGCAAATGTCGAATTTAACCTCTCCCTTCCCAGCTTACTAAATTCTAAACGACGGTTTGTTTTCTTGCAATGATTTATGAATGCAGGCCCCTTCAATGCAAATGTGTCAACAGATGCATCCATACTTTCCGCCACAGCAAGTGGCAAGAAGCAGAAGTTGGACTTGACCTGTACGGTGTGCGGCATTCCATTGACGAGTGAGATGGCCATGGAAGAGCACCTCAAAGGGAAAGCCCACAGGAAGAAAGCTGCCGCAGTGGTGCCCGACGAAGGAGAGTGTGGGCAGGAAGAGAAAGAGGAGGAAGGAGAGCATGGACAAGGAGAGAAAGAGGAGGAAGGTAGCTATACTCCCAACAAATTTCATTTGGGAACCAACGATGGGGCGATCTACGAGAGGTGATCCAGATGAATGGGTCTGTTTTTTGCGAAGTGTGCAATGTGAGTACCCCCGACCGCATCACTATGGTGTGCCACCTCCAAGGGATCAAACACATCTCCGCCACCTCCAAGGGATCAAACACATCTCCAAGGCCCGGCAAAAATCTGCGACGCCTACCATTGCTGCCACTATTTCTGACGGTGGCTATGAGGATCAACGGTGTGCCGCACACTGTGCAATTGGTGGGCGGCTCACTGCTGTGTGAGTTGTGTGATGTGAAGGTGCCATCCGCATCGGAGGGCGCCATGCGGTCTCATTTGTCCGGGAGGATGCACACCAATAAACTGAAGGCCGTGGGTGCTGTTGACATGGGTGCAGCAGAGAAAGCTGAAATGATAACCAAGGATGTGGTTCTTGGAACGAACGTCCACATCAGGGAGACTCCAGGTCAGGAGGCGATGAAGTGATGATGGCGCCAACACTATAGGTCACTCCGAACTGGCAGAAGCCAAGTCCACGGAACCTTCTCTTGCCGGCGGCATGGCGAGTCGTACCCAAGGCAATGCCTGCCTGGAGAAACCAGAAGTGGGAGCTTGTGCCCCCAAGTCCATGGCATCCGTTGAACGTGCAGCTGTCGGGTGTCCTACTGCCATACCTGTAGAACAGAAAGCAGATATCCAAGGAAATAGCTCGCGGATGCAAGAAATGGAAGCTGTCGAGACCGATGGTACCGCCGTTGTGCCTGCTGATGAGGTCAAGTACCAGGTGGAGGGCAAGGAGTTCATTGTGCTGCGTCAGCTAGATGGCAGGCTCTCATGCAGACTGTGCGCCGTGCATGGCTGCGAGAAGCACGACATGATCAAACACATCTACACTCACTTGGACAAACAACACCAACTGGTACTGCACAAGGAGAACAGGAGCAGGTAGCGTTGGCATTGCCAGCGATAGTGCCGGGATCGATCGAGAGGCAGCGCCGCATCTATTCTCCTCCACTGCAAATGCAACGGACGTACGGGCGACATTTTTCCTGCAACTAAAATTTGCGTTGGTCCGTGATTCTTATATATTTTATTGCACTGCAAATGCAATGGACGAGCCAAGTTCTTCCTGCATGCAATTAAAGCGTTGGTGTGATACTTGCCGCTAATTATATATTACTCCTATATATATGTACGGCTAGCTAGCTTTCATCTTTTATTCTCTAGCATTAGTTTGAGCTGATCATGTTCGTTAATTGGCTAAACACATGCAGGTGCACCTAGAGAATAATGTAGGTTATTAAATGGACCAAAAACAAAAGAGCCCAGCGGCTGAATGTCGCTAAATTCCCATGTCACGGCCCTTTTAAATTTCTTCTGATGAACATAAGCTACCTATGTAAATCATTCCTTTTTGCTCTTGTAGCGGCATTATAATTAGGTTAATCACGGTGGTCTAGCTCTGCAATTATTAGTTAGCTTTGTACATTATAAAACCCGAAATTTATACAAATTTAGAGAGTTGATGTCTTCTCAATAATGGTGATCTTGCTACGTTGCTACATGGCTCCATGGATGATCATCGATGATCAATTGAGAGTTTTTTTTTAGGGAAAGAGGGCCACGCCCGGACGGCCCGGTCTATTGATGATCGACCGAGAGTACTAGCATGTAGTACATTTTATGATGTCGAGTGTTTAACCCAACCCCTTACTAGCGAAATAACGAATGTTAGCTATTTGATTGCTGCCCTGAATGGCTGATATGTTTGCTGGGATACATAACCGTATAGTTTGCTAATTTCTATTAGCGCTCCACTGAGATGTTTAACTAAGCTTTCACTTTTCTTTGAAATAATCACCGGGGAGAGGCTCCCCCACCTGAATATATTATTTCAAGCGTGCTAGACCAAGAACCTGACTTTATTTTCAGAAGATCATTGGTCAGGATAGATAAATTCCCACCTTACAATGTGAACATCGAGAGGTTACAACAAAGAATAGAAGGAAGAACTCTATGCCCAAACATTCACTACTTCACCGTCTGCTTCTACTCGGGTGCCTCGTCATTACCGTGAAGATGTCCTTTTTTGTTTGTTTTGGGCTTGCTAGCCATGTCACTCGTACTCTCTAGCTTTGATCCATTTGCCTTCACGGCATAAACCTTAAGTTGGCCTCACCAGCAGTACCATGTCTTGTGTGTGGCCATGTGGCTTTATTAATTTAAAGTCGGTCACATGGTGCCTTCCGTCTAAAAAATGCATGGAGGAGTGCATCAGAGTTGCCATCCAAAGGGTAATACCATGAATTTTCAAAGAGCTGCAACATCACCTGCAAACTTTACCGCCATCTCCATGACACGATAGTGGAGCAAACATATACCAACAAGTGCCCTTGGCGTTGACCACAAAATCTGCCACACAGGCACGATATTGGAGCACCTTAGGGCATGAGACCACCAACAAACACGAACCTCAACCGTAAGCTCCGCCGCGGAGAGCAACCCATGCAATTTGGAAAGTAACCTTGGACAACTCCATGCACCTGGAGCACGTGAAAGGATCGAATAGATCGACTCATAGTGGGAGAATAGGTGTGAAAACATATGTAATCAAAGGTAGCTCTTTGCTGATAACTGAATTTTCATATTAAAATGATACGAAGAACTCGACAAAATTGTCTTCACATTGCCATGATATAGGTGCGAAATAGAAATATCGACATATTATTGAATCAAGAAAATATTGTCGAGCAAATAATTTTCTAGTATTTTCTGCTTAGCTATCTAACGACTATGCAGTGGCTAAGAACGATGGGCGGAAATCATGTCATATTGATATTGCATCCTTGAAATATGACTAGATAAAGTAAATTACGTGTGTCGACCAATACACGTTCATGTTCTGCCATGCCAATCATAATGAACTAGTTAATCATGTTTGTTTGATGAAACAATTTGTTGGTCATATTCATGGATGCAACATCATTATGATTTCAGCCTATCTTGCTTAGCTAAATTTAGACGTCGCCACCCTGATGCAGGCCAACAAAATGTTTCCACATGCATTGGCGACGTCACATGTTGTCTGTTGCCATTCACCGTCGATCAAGTCAACTCCATCGCTATAAGTTCTAAAATCCAAATGTTCCTTTATTCCTTATAATTTCCCTTAAGTTTTTGGTTGGTGTGATTCCTTGCCGTCCGCTAGTAATATGTCCAGAGCTAGATCAAACTTCTTGATGGTAAACTAGAAGTAGTAACCGCCATAGCACTCGTGGTGAATAATGTTCTCTTGTTGGATGAGAAACGAACATGTGATCTTTTTATGCACGAAATAAACATATGATGATGATCCTTTTTGGCTGGAAATTATAAACATATGATTATGATCTTTTTTGGCGAGGAAATATAATCTGCTAGTAGTGTGTTATGTACTCTACAAAGAAAGATGAAGTTGGTGCTTATGTTGTCGGCTCATGTTTGAAGCAATACATCGTTGTTAAAATAAGAAAAAAAAAGCAAGACACTGAACTACATACTCACTTTGATGCAGGACCTCGCTATCTAAAGAGATTTGCCTAATCTCTAATATTGAGATAGCTCTGCAATAGCTCCTGCCAATAGAACATGATTTTTTTTTTTGGATTTGGTTGGGGTGCGCAGAGCCAAAGCTATAGTGCAACGCTCAGGCGATGCTTGAGGGCCCAGCGACAAGTCACCGAGGCGTCTCTCCCCACAAAAAAATTAATTTAATATCATGAACACGAAGGTTTACATATCAGATATTAAACTGGTAAGAACAGATACTACACTTAATCTAAACCAAGAGGCCGAGAAAAGGTATGATCCAGACGGTGCCCCTGCGTCCCGTTTTATTTGCGCACTAAACCGCCTCCAACAAGGTGGTGGGCGATGCGGTACTATTCGGAACAACGAGTCGATCATGCGTTCGTTCACCCACGAGGGACGCTAGGTCGGTGCAGCAAAGTTGGATCCGTGCCTCATACCGCTTGGAGCCTGCTAGAGGCCCGTCAACAGGTACTGGCCCATAGGATAGGAATCAACGTGGACGTCAATTTAAATTTGCGTTGGTGTGATTGTTGCCGCTAATTATATGTACGGCTTGCTAGCTTTCACTCTTTTTCAACCACTGATACAAGTGGACCATGTTTGTACGTACGTTAAATTGGCTGACAAGTTCAGGTGCTAAGAGAACATGTAGGTTATTAAACGTAGCAAAAGAGGCTAGGTTAATGGAGGACGAATGTTGTCGGTATACAAATTCCCGCATCACATCCCTAATCCCTTTCAAGTTTTAATTTCTTGTCATGAACATAAGCTACCTATGTAGCACCATAGTACTCCTATATAATTATAGTTCCTCCATGGATGCACCGCATTTTACCTTTTTGGTTCTTCTAGTGGCCATGGTTATAATTAATTAGGTTAATCATGGACGTGTCGCTACGTAGCTAGGTGGCACCGTAGATGAATGAGCGATCGACGACTGTAGGTAATGCATTTTATGTTGTCGAGTGTTTATATGCCAAAACAAGAGAGAAAGTAAGAGGGCGGTTGGGTAAGATATTACATGGTGCCATGGTGGAGTGCGGTTCCTGATTCCCAGTTTTAAAAAATGCGTTATTTTACTCGTCAACTCTGGCTATCTAACACTAAACCTTCCACTAACTTAATTATTTAGCAGCTTTGTCGCCTGAACAGTTTTATCTACCCAGTGCATGACGAAAGTTTGTTCTGTTACCCAAAAAGATTAGTAGTGATAGTAGTAATACACAATTCCGGCATAAAATCAAAATAGAGCTTGAGCTTCATGTAGCCTTTTATAAAAGAACCTAAAAACATATTTAAAGTTTCAATTGAATTCTAAAAAAATCTATGCTCACATTTCCAAAACTACAAACTTTTTTAGATTTTGTTGTTTTTGTGTAGCACCAAATAAATTATGATTTTGCACACATGTGACATACAGCATTGACTACAACAAAACTTATTCAATTTTTTTTTTGAAACTTAAAAATAAGATTTTCGATTTGCCAAATCTCTTATAATATTGAGCTCCGCCATAGCTCAAGCAAATAGAACATGATTTTTTTTCTTTTGGTTTTGGTTGGGGCGCCAAGCCAAAGCTATAGTGCAACGCTCGGCCAACGCTCGAGGAGCCCAGCGACAAGTCACCGAGGCGTCTCTCCCCCACAAATAATTTAATTTAATATCATGAACACGGAGGTTCATATATCAGATATTAAACTGATAAGAACAGATACTACACTTAATCTAAGCCATGTGGCCGAGAAAAGGTATGGTTGAGACGTTGCCCCTGGGTCCCTTTTTATTGCTCAATGAACCGACTCCAACGAGGCCGCGAGCGATGCGGTACTATTTGGAACAACGAGTCGATGAGCGACGCGAGGTCGGTACCAAACCTGGGCTCTGCGCCTCGTACCGTTTGGAGCCTGCCGAGAGGCCCGTCAACAAGGTAGCGGCCCATAGAAGTTAACCTGGACGTCAACGCAACAGCTAGACTGGAGTCAACGAGGACGTACACGTCAGCAAGCAGCATGCCTTCGTCTCTGCCTAGTAAAAAGCTAATGACGATGGGGATCGATCGAGAGGCAGCGCCGCATCTATTCTCTTCCACTGTGAATGCAACGGACGGGTGCAGGGTGCTGTTTCTCCTGCAATGATATTTTGCGATGGTGTGATTCTTGTCGCTAATTTATACTCCATGTACGGATACGGCTAGCTAGGTTTCATCTTTTACTCTCTAGCAATGCTTTGAGTGCGCGTTTGGTAGCCTGCAGCCAGCCGGGCCAGGCTGGCCCGGCTGGCTGCAGAATCAGGCCGTCTGTTTGCTTGCCTGCAGCCCAGATTTTGCACAGCGCGCTTCTTAAAGCAGCCTCGGGCCAGGCCCAGTAGGAACGGCCGAATCGGCAGTTTCCCCAGCCATGCCGGCCAGCTGCAAAATCGTGCCCTCTGCGTGCAAGCTCGTATCTGAGATTCGTTTCCTCTCACTCTCCTTTTGCTCACCTCTCATCCTCCGCCGCCCCATGCCGCCGGATTCTTGCTGGCCGTCTCATCCCCTTGCTCCTTCCTCCAGCCCGCGGGACCGCCGACGCCCCGTGCTCGCCGAGCTCGCCCACCCCGTGCTCGCCGGCCCCGTGCTCGCCACGCCCCGGCCCCGTGCTCGCCGGCCCCGAGCTCGCCCGCGCCGTGCTCGCCGGCCCCTTGCTCGCTGGCCCCGTGCTCGCCACGCCCCGGCCCCGTGCTCGCCGGCCCCGAGCTCGCCCGCGCCGTGCTCGCCGGCCCCATGCTCGCCACGCCCCGGCCTCGTGGTCGCCGGGCCCGAGCTCGCCGGCCCCATGCTCGCCACGCCCCGGCCTCGGGTCGCCGGCCCCGAGCTCGCCGGGTCGGTGGACGCGCTGCACGTCGGTGGACGCGCCGGGATGAGGCGGCGCCCAAACAGCGTCAGGTGTCGGTGCCGCGGCCGTCGCCCCCGCCGATTGGAGATCGATGGCGACATGGACATATACGACGTTGGGCCGTCGCCCCCGTCGGTGCCGCGGCCACCACCTCGCCGGTGGGCGTGTGCAGCAGGGCCTTGCGCCGCACCACCCCGCCGGCCGCCGCCGACGCCGGGTTCTCCACCAGCTTCACCACCCCCCGTTCCGGAACACCCACACGCCCGACATAGCTGTCTAGCTAGGATTCGTTTGTGGAAACTTCTTGGGTTGGATGTGTGTCTATCTACTTGATGATTAGTGGCTGTGTACTTTGGAGGTTGTTGATGCTGGGATGTGGAAAAGGATGGGGGATTTTCAACACTGACAGGCATGGTGCTAATGTGCTGGTGAGGAAACTTGATGGTGGCACGGGCCGCGGCTTCACGGCCTCACGGTGCGCTCCGTCGCGGTCCTGCTCGGAGGGGTTCGAGACCTTTCGCGCCAGCGTCGCCGCCGGCTGCCGCCCGACCTTCGCCGGCTCCAGCTCTGTCGTCGTCGTGCATGCCATGTTGTCACCGTCCAGCTTCGCCGCCGCCATGCCGTCATGGGTGAACTTTTCAAGGATGCTGGTGGGTGGTAATTTCACCCATATGAAAGTAGGTGATGCTAAGCAAGATTTTACATCCAACCAAACAAAGAGGAGTTAGTTGCCCAGCCGATGCGATGCGGGCAATCAAACAAACCACACAACACGGCTCAAAGTGTGTATCTCCTCGGCATGACCCTGGAGAGCATGCCCCAGGTGAGATGGGAAATTGATGCAGGCTACCAATCAGGCCCTAAGCTGATCATGTTCGCGCGTACGCTAATTGGCTGACACATGCAGATGCATAGAGAATAATGTAGGTTATTAAATGGAGCAAAAACAAAAGAGCCCAGGTTAAGGGAGGCCGAATGTCGTTAAATTCCCATGTCACGTCGCTTTTAAATTTCTTGTCATGAACATAAGCTACTTATACGTCAATAATTCATCTATGCATGCACGGCATTATTTCACCTTTTGCTCTTCTTGCGGCGTTATATTTAGGCTAATCATAGTGGTCTAGCTCTGCAATTATTAGTTAGTTTTGTACGTCATAAAACCCGAAATTTATAAAAATTAGAGAGCTGATGTTTTCTCAATAATGGTGGCCTTGCTACGTCGCTAGATGGCACCATGGATGATCATGGATGATTGATCGATAGTTTTTGTAGGGAAAGAGGGTCACGCCCCAGTTCTATTGATGATCGATCAAGTACTAGACGTAGTGCATTTTTATGATGTCGAGTGTTCAACCCAACCCCTTACTAGCGAAACAATGAATGTTGGCTATTTGATTGCTGCCCTGAATGGCTGATATGTTTGCTGGGATATAGAACTTATAGTTTGCTAATTTCTACTCGCACTCCACTGAGATGTTTCACTAAGTTTTTACTTTTTGTAAACAATCACCGGGGGAGAGGCTCCCCACCTAAATATATTATTTCAAACGTGCTAGACCAAGATCATGACCTTATTTTCAAAAGATTATTGGCCAGGATACACAAATTCCCACCTTACAATACGAACAACGAGAGGTTACACCAAAGAATAGAAGAAAGAACTCTACGCCCAAACATTCACTCCTCCGCCGTCTGCTTCTACTCAGGCTGCCTCGCCGATACCGTGAAGATCATTAGTCAGGATACACAAATTCCCACCTTACAATGTGAACAACGAGAGGTTACAACAAAGAATAAATTATGATTGTGCATACATGTGATATACATCATTGACTACATCTAAACATATTCAAAGTTTTTTGAAACTTAAAAATAAGATTTTCGATTTGCCAAATCTTATAATGTAGAGCAGTGGCGGATGTAGGATGAAATTGATGGGGGTGCTAAGCTTGAAAACTTCACTAGTATTATACTTAGAATTTAGCAACAATTAGTCCAGATACCTGTAGCAATTAGCAAGAATTGGTTACCAAAATTTCAACATATTTTAGGGGGTGCCATGGCACCCACCCCCATTAGATACGCCCCTAATGTAGAGCTCTGCCATAGCTATAGTGCAACTCTTTGCCGACGCTTGAGGAGCCCAGCGACAAGTCACCGAGGCGTCTCTCCTCCACAAAAAATTAATTTAATATCATGAACACAGAGGTTCACATATCAGATATTAAACTGATAAGAACAGATACTACACTTGATCTAAGTCATGAGGCCGAGAAAAGGTATGCTTGAGACGGTGCCCCTACGTCCCTTTTTTTTTTTTTTTTTTTTTGACACAAAAGCCCAGATCTATTAAGAAATTACACCGGTACAGACACCCCTGAAAAAAAAGAAATTACAACAAAGTCCTGGGGAAAGACAGCCGCTGCTGCCATCAACGCGCACTGAAGGCACGCCGCCGCCATCATCGCTCCGGAGAAGCTTTGCTAAGGCAAGCAGCCGGAAGTCCTTCAAGAAAGGGGCCTCAAAGACCCTACGCGTCGAAGGAGAAGCCGTCGTCTTCGAAGTCGTCGCCGGCAAACCTCCGCAAGAACTGAGCATCCCGAAGGCCTCCATGGATGAACTTCGCGCTTGAGCTTCAGGATTATTCCCCAGTGCTTCAACTCCGAAAATCGACACCAACCTTCTACCTCCATGGCAGCTGGTAGGGCCGGAGAACTCGGGAGCAGGAACACAGCCTAAGGACGAGCTTATTGAAGGAGACGCCGGCGCCGCTCCGCCGAGCCACCTGCAGCACCTCGCTGCCATGGCCAACCAGAGCACCACCGCAAATCGCCAGACGCTGCTCGTCCGCGTCCACGACACGCTCCAAACCGGCAGAACGCCAAACGCCACTTGGGCAACACCTACAGCTAAACCTACAGCTACTATGTACAAAGATAGCCTACCTCCTAATCCATCCTCTGACCGGCCGGCAGCGCCGCCAGAAAGAAGCAAGGACAGGGGCGGCGGCGGAGGATCTGAGCGGCTGACTCTCAAAGCAGAGGGAGGAGGAGAAAACGAAGTTGGAGACTCGCCTACGTCCCTTTTTATTGCTCAATGAACCGACTCCAAACAAGCTTGCGAGCGATGCGGTACTATTCGGAAACAACGAGTCGCGCGTGTTGTGTTCGTTCACCCAACGATCGAGCGACGAGAGGTCGGTGCAGCAAACATGGCTACGGGCCACATACCGTTTGGAGCCTGCCTAGAGGCCCATCAACAACGTAGCGTAGCTTCTCTCTCAAAAAAAACATAGCGAAGCGGCCCATAGGAGTCAACCTGGCCGTCTGACGCAACGGCTAGACTGTAGTCAACGAGGAAGTACACGTCAGCAAGCAGCATATGCCTCTCTCTCCGCCAAACAAAAAGCTAAAGACGCTGGGGATCGATCGAGAGGCAGCGAATGCAACGGACGGGTACCGTTTCTCCTGCAAATCTGTAATGATATTTTGCGATGGTGTGATTCTTGCCGCTAATTTATACTCCATGTACGGCTAGCTAGCTTTCATCTGTTACTCTCAAGCAATGCTTTGAGCTGATCATGTTCCTGCGTCGTTAATTGGCTGACACGTGCACATGCATAGAGAATAATGTAGGTTATTAAATGGAGCAAAAACAAAAGAGCCCAGGTTAAGGGAGGCTGAATGTCGTTAAATTCCCATGTCACGGCGCTTTTAAATTTCTTGTCATGAACATAAGCTACCTACGTCAATAATTCATCTATGCATGCACGGCATTATTTCACTTTTTTGCTCTTCTTGCGGCGTTATAATTAGGCTAATCATGGTGGTCTAGCTCTACAATTACTACTAGTTAGCTTTGTAAAACCCAAATTTATACAAAATTATAGAGCTGATGTTTTCTCAATAATGGTGGTCTTGCTACGTTGCTAAATGGCACCATGGATGATAATCGAGAGTTTTTGTAGGGAAAGAGGGCCACGCCCCGGCTCTATTGATGATCGATCGAGAGTACTAGGACGTAGTGCATTTTAATGATGTCAGAGTGTTCAACCCAACCCCTTACTAGCGAAACATGAATATTTTTTCTTTTGTTTTGGTTGGGGTGCGTCGAGCCAAAGCTATAGTGCAATGCTCGGCCGACGCTCGATGAGCCCAGCGACAAGTCACCGAGGCGTCTCTCCCCCCACAAAAAATTAATTTAATACATGAACACGGAGGTTCACATATCAGATATTAAACTGATAAGAACAGATACTAAACTTGATCTAAGCCATGAGGCCGAGAAAATGTATGCTTGAGACGGTGCCCCTGCGTCCCTTTTTATTGCTCAACTAGTAATTTTGCACGTGCAACGCACGTGTTTTGCAATATTTCTCAGCTCGAATATACATTTGTATTATCTATGCAAACTATATATGTCATACTATGATAAAAATGTAATCCCAATCACAGTAGGGAGCAATTATAATTCTATATCATCAGGTGGCTTTTCTATGGATAGATACATCAACCATGATGAGAGAGTGCACAATAAGAAATAGGGATGGTGTGCATGCCACAATGGTCTGAACTTGTTCACACTGTACTTCTTCTTGACCAGTTGATATATATTGCACCCATGGTTGGGACGTTGTAGCCACATCTCATGCAGCGACGCCACTAAAATATCATGGGGAACAATAAATTAATCAAGAATAATCAAAAAAAATTAATCAAGAATAAATTAATCAAAAATATCATGGAGGCGCGTGAGCTCTCGCGACCGCGACCGCTAGGGTTCCGCGTCGCCGCCGTCGCTGCCCAGGTCCTCCCCTCCTCGCCGTCGCCGGCGGCGACCACCCGCCCCTCCTCTAGCCCCCTTCCCCTCCCTCCTTCCCCTCTCGCGCTCCAGCCGGCTCCCGTGGCGGCGGAGCGCGCCCCTCCCGCCCCGGCTCGGCCGCCTCCCGTGCTCGTCACCGTCGCCGTCGTCTGCAGGGGCTGCCGGGCCTAGCCCGGTGGGCGCCGGCGGCGGCGGCATGTCTTCCCCCGCGTCGGTCTAGGTGGAGGCGGGAATCCGTCTTCTCCGGCTGCGGTGCTCCTCAGGCGGCGGTGGTCCGGCCCCGGCCGGGTGGTGGCGTCACGGCGGCGGCGCACATGCGCCTGCAGGGCAGTGCAGTGGGGTGGGCACCGGCGTGCTGCGGGGCGGCGATTTGGGCCCTACGGCCCAGATCTGAGCCCGTCGGGCCCCATCTGGGTTAGGCGGTGTCGGGGGAATGACTAAGCGGTTAACTCGCGGCCTCTAGGAGCAGGGCGCGACTTAGCATAAGCCGCGTGGCTGCGCTCTAAATGGGCCTATGATAAGATGGGCCAGCCTGGCATTACGTAGATGACAAAGGAATAATCTAGAAGCATGGAGAATACTTGACTTGGAGCATACGAAGATGAGTAGTTTCCGAGTAGAACTCCGGCTCGCACTTTCCTAAGTAAATAGACTTTCCATGTAAACCTAGCGATCCTTCGTGCATATAAGGAGGACTCGCAGGGCATAGCAGGGATCCAAGCCCTAAACCGTAGAACATACGGCGACTCGCTACCTCGGTCTCCAACCCTTGTAACACCATATTCATATCAATTCCAATCTAGGATAGGCAGGAAGTAGGTCTTTACCTCACATTGAGGGGCCGAACCCGGATAAACATTGTCTTCCCCGTGCCATGTGATCTTAAGCTCGGAGACGCTCGATTCGCACAACCCCACATCCACGAAGTCATCGCAATGACATCTGCCGAGATTACCCCACGACAGTTGGCGCCCACCGTGGGGCCTGCGGTCAAAAGCGTCACGCTCCAAGCAAGATCCATGTCAGGAATCGAAGACCTGGTTGTTGGCCAGGTAAAGGAGATCAATGGCGTACCCTTCATCGACGATTCGGAGTGGGGCCCAAAGGCGGACAACCTGGAGTTTGGATACATCATCCCCTTTGGGCCCACCAAGCTTTTCGTCGGATCCATAAGCCGTGGCTCTTTCATTACGCCGCGGAGAACTCAATCGGAGGAAGAGTTGCGACCCATCAGGATCTCCGTACTAACGGAAGCCACGGAAGTCGTAGGAAAACAGACGACCGACGCACGAAACATCATCTAGCCACCGCCATCGGGCAAAGAATCAAGTTCCCAAGCAGGGGAGATCGAGGCCATCAGGGCCGAGCTCGCCGATGAGTCGCAGAGGCTTTGCATGGAGCGCAAGCAACTCCACCAAGAACGCCTACAACTTCGTCAAGAACAAAAACAAATCAGACAGCACGATCGGGGCCAGACAGTTTTTGAAAACAAAGTCGCAACGATACCTCTCGAAGATAGTAACAGGACCCCATCATCCTAGGAAAAGAAGTTCGTGACTCCAAACGGACACCAGGATAATCCGGAGGGTAACGTGCACGCAGCAATCGGAATACTATCAAAGATGATGCCCATAGGTAACACCCCTGCTGATGAAGAAGCACGACACGCCATCGGGTTACTCAGCACTGCAATTCTGCAACAAGCGAATCTATACGGAGTCACGCCTAGAGAACCACCAACCGAAGCGACTTGGAGTCAGGAAGAGCGGCCAGTGGAAAGGATAGTCAACCAGTTGGCGGAACTTCAGATCGCAACGGATAAGCCGCCTCCGAGCGCGACTCAACCATGCAAAACTCCCTCCGAGCCACACATAATTATCGCCAAGCCAGCAAATACACAATCATTACTAAAGGACCTGCTTGTTTCGGAGACAAGATACGATTGGCACGGTATCCACCAAATTTAGAAGAACCTCAAGGGATAGAGAATTTTCACGTGGGCCAAGATCCTATGTTATGGATAGAAGAATACGAGACACGTATGGCCCAGATCGATATAACAGAGGAAGTATGCGCCAAATATTTATATATGGTGCTCGAAGAAGATGGCCGGACTTGGATGAGAAACATGTCGGCGAAATCCGTAGACACTTGGGTGGAATTAAAGAAGCAGTTCATCAAATATTTCCAAGGCTATCAATTGTTCACTGCAAGAGACCTGGAGCAATACGTCCAATGATCAAGCGAGACAAGTCGCGACTGGGTAAAAAGAGTCGCAAACATCATAACCTCCTCCCAAGAAATATCGTTGGACTTTGCAGTACAGACGATGAGGCAAAACTGCAGGTTCGAACCGCTGGTGCATAAGTTAGGCCGCGCCCAACACAAGATCAACAACTTTGAAAAACTCCTAGCAATAGCGAACAAATATGCGGACACAGAAGAAGCAAACAGCAAAACGCCGAGTCGTGCAGAAGGAAAAGCCTTACGGCAGGAAAACGGACGACCTCAAGAAAGGAGGAAGTCGGAAATTATGACAAGTCGCCCGAGTCATGTTAAGCTAGCTCTTGGTGAATCATGCGACCTACACCGCATAAGGGCGGAAGGCCGGCAGGGCACACGAAGGCCGAATGCCATTATTACAGGCGTTGGAGAGAAGGAAGCCTGCAAGCCGAAGAAGCACCTTGCGAACAGACGCGACTCAATACCAAATCACACCATTACGAGCCACGCAGCGACTTCAGGAAGAACCTGGGGCAGTTTCATACCGTCGCAGTACAGGCAAAAGGCAGAAGTTGTCCACGAAACAAAAGAAGGGAAAGAACCATACCCGTGTCACAACAGCGACTTCACTGGGCAAAAAAACCAGTTGTATGGAGCCGCGATGACTACCCACCAAAAGTAAAGGAACCTGCGCAACTCGCTCTTGTCGTTTCACCACAAGTCGGAGGGTACAATTTGACCAAGGTACTAATGGACGGAGGAAGCAGAATAAATATCCTATATTACGATACATACAAAAGGATGAACATGCCAGATTGGCAACTCCAACCAACAAGAGCAACTATACATGGAATAGTGCCTGGGCTGTTAACCCGCTCGGTAGGAAGAATAACCCTCCCAATCGTCTTTGGGACAGAAAGAAATTTTCGCACAGAGTTCATCAGTTTTGAAGTGGCCGACGTAAAAAGCTCATACCATGCACTATTCGGAAGAGAGGCTTACGCCAAATTTATGGCAAGGCCCTGCTATGTGTACCTACAGTTAAAAATACCCGGCCCAAACGGAGTGATCACAGTACATGGAGACAGACAGAAGGCCCTGGAGTGCGAAGAAAAGGATTCTGCGCTGGCCGAAGCATCTTGCATTGCGGGCTCCTCACACATTTTTAAGTCGCCAGAAGCCCTTCGAAGCCCCAAAAGAGCCGCCGTTGAGCCACAGCCAAAGCAAGCCGCGAAGCCAGTCAGAAAGGAGTGCATCTCGTTCATGAAGACTCGCACCAAGAAGAGATGGAAACAAAAGTGTCCTTAATACAAAAGAAAAAAGGAGAATGGCATATGTGCTGGAACCTCGTTTAATCAACAACAATGGTACGAGAGGTCAGCCAACCATACAAGCCAAGGAAGAAACAACCAAATCGCCGAAACCGTCACTCCAGGTGGCTGAAAACCTCGTGGAGACAACAAAACCGCTGTAACCAGCAAAAGAGCTATCATGCTCACATTGGGTCGCCTCTAGCGACTCAATTTTTGAACCACTCAGGTTCGGCCTCACAATCTTGCAACATTGTATCAAATCAGTACGACCTGCGGGGAATAGAAAACCTGCATAAAGGGTCTACACTATATTATCAACGCTACTCAGATGCGTTCTTATATCAGTTTGATGGTTATGAAATAAAAGCCGGCACCCTTGGTATCCAAGGGTTTGTCGTTTCACCTCCATGAGTTGTTGAGTCTTTTTATTTTATACATCATCAATTTCTTGGGGGCTTCGATGCTTTACATAGCTCAGCTTATACCCTTGAACTAGCCAACCTACTGGCTTCTACCTTTAAGTCAGATGCGACTTGCATTATGCGGCCAAAGTACCAGCATGTGGCGTCAATCGAGTCTGAATGCCTATCATGGACGTTCTCGACCCTGAACACACATTTTGCTAGGGAAATACTGAGCCACGCAAGGGCCTGCTTACGGGAAATAAATTAAAACACGAGCCTGCCTCAGGCCATAAAACAGTACTGCTTCAGTACAAAACATATCGTACTGCTTCAGTACATGAAACAAAAAATATATATCGTGCCGCTTCAGTACAAAAAATACAGTACTGCTTATAATACACAACCATTTTACATTGTACTCATTATAGTACTAACCCGGTTGTGATAACGATATAATGATTGACAGCCATCATGCATGGTCATTTTACTGTTTTTTTCTCGTCTTCTGACGATTTCAGGGAAGAACTAACAGGTGGCCTTCCAGCTTGACCAGGAATAGCAATCGCTGGCATTCTCACCAATGGAGTTGCAGACGATGAACCCCCAGAGCTTGTGGACGGACCAGGTTTCTGCGAAGTTCCGGCTCGAGCTGACTGGGGTTTCTTCTCAATAACGGAGCCGTCAAGGCGATGCCGATAAAAATAAGTGCTTAGGTCAAGACCTTCTACAATCTTGGTGGTGTAGCCCAGCATGCCTTTCAAAACGTCCGAGTACTGCGTCAGTGAAACTTGGGTGCCGTCAAAGCGAGTCGCTTCCTTACCTTGTGCGAGGTGTTTAATCTCTATTTCCGGGTAACAGACCCTGGCCAAAGTAAGCACATTCACAGCACTAGCACGGGCAGAAGAGCCCTTCCAACCAGCAAAATACTGAGGAGCCTTTACAAGTTTGCTCAACCAATACTCGCAAGTTGCCGGTGGATCTGCCTTGGGAGAAAATTTGGTGACCAGATGCTTAGTCGCCACCAGAATACGCCGGTTGAAATCTCTGACATAGTCCAGTTGGTCCTTAATATTGGCAAGATACAGGGGAGTATTGCGACCTGACAGAAACAAGGTGTAAATAAGCCAAATAGCAAGGAAGATGTGAAAAGTGATGAACAAAGACGGTCAGCACTTACCAATGAGTTCCTCAATCATGCCCCTCACAAAAGTTCCCACAAGCTCGGCAACCTTAAGAAGGGATTTAATTTTCTCATCACGAGAAGACAGTTCCTTCACATGTTGTGCCTTCATTTGGTCCAGTGCCTGTGTTTTTTGCTCGAGAGCAGCTTTCAGGGACTTTATGATGTCTTTTTCTCTGTCAGCCGCAGAGTAGACTCAGTTTCCAGCTCTCGGTATTGCTCTTCACAAGAATCTCGCTCCCATTCAAGCCTGGCATTATCTTTCTGCAGTAGATCCAGTTTGACGGCCAGATCATCAGTGGAGGCCATGGGAGTTTTATCATTTGCGGTAGCAGATCGAAGCTCAACCTGCAGATAGAAGTAACATTCAAAAAGATGTTCAAGGAGATGCGCAAAATAGCAATCATATACTGGCAAGAAGACTCTAAACCTTGTTTTTTAGCCGCAACAAGATTTCGACTCTTGGGGGCTACAATCGACTAATAGGCGCTGATAAATCTTAAAAAGCAGCATACCTGGTGTGAGTCATGAAGTTGTCTCACCAAATCCCGCAACACAGCGGTATGTCGCTCTCCAGCTTGAATAATAGCCTCTTCCAGGGATCGCGAGTTGACAAGAGAAGAAGATGAGGGCATCTGATCCTTCAGTCGTGCAGTTTCAGCATCTTTGATCCCAGCCTGCGGCTTATCAGGAACAATACCAGGAGCGTCTTCTCCTAAAGTATGTAGTGGTCCCCCAGGGATATCACTAGCAAGACTAGCGTCTCCAGTCGCGGCGCGACCTCCACTCAAGGACGGTTCAGGAGAAGAGCTTAAAGTCGCCAGATTTACCTCAGCATCAATCGTCGATCTACATAGAAGCAATGAATAGTATAAGATATATCATCATGAGAATCGTGTAACAGGCCAAAGGAAGCAAAATCTTACCCTGGCGCCACACGGATATTCTTCATCAAACAGTCAGAAGATGGTGAAGAAAGTGTTTGCAGATCAGAACCTGCAAAGGAAAGCAAGGATTAGTACATAAAGCTATTCCCTAAATCAAACTACATGGTGGCGAAACAAGCAAAAATCAAGGAAGCAATACTTAACTTATGGACGTGCTGTTGCATGTGGCGGGACTAGTAAAGCCCACGTCACTAACAGCACGGCTAGTCTCCAAAGATTTGAGCGCCTTTTTCTCTACAATTATAGCAAGAGCTAGCCTTGCGGCGCTTTACAGCTAATATTGGATCTTCAAGGCTCCCCTCTAGCAAGCGCTTTGAAGACCTGCGGGATCCTTGGGATTAAAAGCAAGTCTGTCATTTGTTGATCCTCCTCAGATATGCCATCCTCATAACTGGAGGCGTCCTTGTCCACCAGTTGTTCATCTTCCTCTTCCTCTACAACCATTTTGGACGACTCACCGTGGCCTTGGGGGCTCGATTGAGTCGCCTGGTCGCTAGAGGGAAGAGTCCAGAATTCAGGATCAATCTGAAGATAAAAAATAACAGCAAATCAGTGTCATGCCATGAAGAAAGACAGAATAGTTAAAGAAGGCAAGGACATACTACGAAGGGTTTGTGACCCTTCCAGAAAGGAGCCAGGCCAACGACGTCATACGAACTAATGTCTCCTTCAGTGACGCGTCTGATGAAGTTGATCCACTCGCCCTTGTCCCAGTCTTCGGGGCAAGATCTATCCTGGTCATCATTGCTACCGGAATAATCAACCATAAGCCGTTGACGGTGACTCACAGGCTGGATACGCCACTTGCTACAACAGGAGATAAGGTCGAGACCAGTAAGTCCGTGAAGATTCAGCGCCTCAATTCGATCCATCAGAACTTTAATGGTTGATGATGAAGAAGGGTCTGGTTTGGATGACAAGGCAGGAGAAAAAACAAAGGGAGTCGGGGACCAAGGAGGAAGATGGATTTCCTCCTTAGGAGAAGTGTCCTTGCAATAGAAGAAAGTTCTCTGCCAATCTCTGACCCTATTAGCTAAGGCAAGTTTGGGAAATACACTGTCCCGGCGACGCTGAAAGGCGATGGCGCCGCATTGAAGGAAAGGGAGGCCCGTGCCCTCGCGCTGACTATTACAACAAAAGAGAGAAAGCTAAAGGTCTATGGATGGCTCGATCGCAAGATAATCTTCACATAGGGTGTGAAAATTGCTAACTTGGAGCATAGAGTTGGGGCCGTTGTCATGAAGACGCAGGTTCAGTCGTTGCATCAGGGAGCGAAAGAAAAGAGAACCTGGGGGCTTGAATCCGTGCTCCACGTGCTCCGCAAACATGACCAGTTCCCCGGGTTGAGGATTGAGAATCAGCTCGCCATCTGAGGCCCGCCATTCGCATTCATTCTTCAAAGGCAGAAGCCCGCGAGAAGTGAGGGACTCGAGGAAAACCTCGTCAATCCAAGAGCTGTCCCAGTTGCATCTACGCCGAGATCTCCTTTGGCTAGGTCTGCAAGATCGTGAGGAAGATAGAGCAGAGTAGGCAAGGGCGGCGTGACGAGGGAGAAGAAAGGCCAAATGATGACTTGACCTAAGGGCGGCGCAGAGCTTTTAACCAGAAGGACCGCGATACGCGGGAGTGATAAGATTAGGAGCCCGAAACTTATGGAAGATGGGGAGGCCGGACTTTGGAGTAAGCCGCAAAGTCAACGAAGCGAGTAAGTCGCGCAAATCCCAGAAGGGCTAATCATCAAGTGGGAGACTAGAAGAAGATTGAGAAGTTCGACCAGGATATTTGTCGTGCGGCTCATCGATCAATGAAGAGTCATGCACAGCCCGAAGAAATCCAAGTCGACCTTGGGGGCTAATGTCGGTTGAATGACTAAGCGGTTAACTCGCGGCCTGTAGGAGCAGGGCGCGACTCAGCATAAGCCGCGTGGCTGCGCTCTAAATGGGCCTATGATAAGATGGGCCAGCCTGGCATTACGAAGATGACAAAGGAATAATCTAGAAGCACGGAGAATACTTGACTTGGAGCATACGAAGATGAGTAGTTTCCAAGTAGAACTCCGGCTCGCACTTTCCTAAGGAAATAGACTTTCCATGTAAACCTAGCGAGCCTCCGTGCATATAAGGAGGACTCACAGGGCGTAGCAGGGATCCAAGCCCTAAACCCTAGAACATACGGCGACTCGCTACCTCGATCGCCAACCCTTATAACACCATATTCATATCAATTCCAATCTAGGATAGGCAGGAAGTAGGTCTTTACCTCACATTGAGGGGCCGAACATGGGTAAACATTGTCTTCCTCATGCCCAGTGATCTTAAGCTCGGAGACGCTCGATTCACACAACCCCACGTCCACGAAGTCATCGCAATGACATCTGCCGAGATTACCCCACGACAGGTGGGCCGGCTGGTTCTGCGGCGTGCTCTATAGCTGGCGGCGAGGTAGAGGTTGCAGGGGCAGCGACGACGGCGGCCGGCCTGTTGCAGCGTGGCGGCGAGCTTCACGGGATCGTTTTGGGTCCGGCCAGACCCTATTAGGTCTGGTGCCCCGCGAGGGCTTTACGGGTCCGCTGGACCCGGCCGGACCTGACGGGGACTGGTGTGCTCTGCTGTCGCGTCCGGTCGACTACCGTCTTTGGCGGTGGAGGTTGTTCCCTCCCGCGCGGTTGCGGTGTTGCTGACCCCGGTTCTTACTTCTCCTCACCTCCGTCTTGCAGACCTCGTGTCGACAACTTCGGCGAGACGACGATGGTGGCTTCGGAATCGTTTTGGCGCATGTCGGTGGATGGCTAGGCTGGTGGTTTCGAGGCTTGTCCTCGCGGGGCTCATGTGCTACCGATCGTCCGAGGTTGTGGATAGGGTCTCGGGAGAAATCCTTGTTTGTTCGTCCGACACCGACGCGGTGCCGCCTTCGGGTGGCATCTTTCCTTCCTGAAGAGCGTCGTGGCTACCCCTCATCTGCTTCTCTCTGTGTCGGGGGAAACCCTAGGACCAGTATGCTGGTCTGGCAGCAGTGTGACTTTCCTTCTTGAAGGTGCTGCTTGGTACTCGTCGATTCGGTGCTAGGAGCGTGCTTATACTTCTTCGGAGAGGGCGCAGCGATTGCGGGTCATCATCGCTTAGTCAACACGCCTATGTCGTCTTTTATTTCTTCTTTTCTCTTTCTTTGGGTGCTTGTTGGCTATCGCCCAGCCGTGTCTCTTGTTGGTTGTATCGGATGGTTGCTATATGAATATAGCGGGGCTACGGCCTATTTCGTCAGAATAACAAGTATGTTGAGGAACAATAATAATTATGCTCGCAAGTCGCAACAGGTGTCACCTGCAATAGGAAACCGCATGCAGTGTTAAGAGCTAAATAGCGTGCAATTTGAGGATATTATCAAATCAATTCAGAAAAATGAATTTCCCTATAGTTAAACTAAATCTATGTACATTTTGCCAGACTTCTTTGATCTGAATTGGCCTAACAATGCAAGCTTAGAGAGCCAACATATATAGAAGAACCAAGAGACTGACTGATATTTCGTGGCTTTGAATCTTCTGTATCCTTTTTCTTACAACTTGAATCCTCTGCATCCAAACTTTTTTGATCTGAACAAAACAGGTATTTTTCGAAGAAGGTAGCAACCTGAATCTCTTCAACTTCTGGAAGATGGATGAAAGCAATTTGTAACTGAAGCATCCAAATTATGGTTGGTTACACAACAAATCCAGTCTGACTCAATAATATATGATTTAGACACAATAGTTAAGCCAGCTATACACCCGCCCGAGAAGCAACTCATGTCGTACATCTAATGAATTTTGTACTCTACGTCCAGCAATTATGAGTTCCACTCTCGTGCATGCTTGTTTCCATCTTGTGCAGCTGATAAAAAAATCATAACCAAAATAATGTAAAAAGGATAAATCTGGTGTGTGTGGGTCTGCACTTGGCATGTGGAAAATATATAGCAAGGAATAAATACGGTGGAAAAGGATTTGACACTGAACTTACTGAAATAGTATTGTCTGTTGGTACGGAAACCCCAAAGTTGTTTTATGGATAAAGAAGTTCGCTAGCAGAGCATAATATGTAGGCATTTTTTGATCTGGATGGTAGAGACAAGAGAAAATATATGTCCTACGATGTTTTATTTTGTACATGCAGCAAGGAATTTTAAGTAAAATAACAAGAACAAAAGAACTCATCATATGATGAGTCGGCTATTGAATTGGTGAGAACAGAGGATGTCAGTTAAATAGACGGGAAATTCACATCAGCTAAATTAGCATGTTTTGCATCAGGAGTAGAAGATCACCTAGAGATTGACCCCGCACCAACTATCCTTCGTGGTGTCTGGGGCAGGCGTCACCATGACGAAACGGTGGTGCTTCCCGCTGATGGTGCGGCGGGGGCATGACGGCCATCCTCCGCGGCGGCTTCCCGAATATCCGGCGTGCTGTCGCCCTTCAACTCGCGGTCCAATGCTTCCTCAACTCTGACCTGCCACATCTGAGGTGCTCGTCGTGCTCTAGCCCGTCCGCTGCCACGGGAACACGCCCAGTTCTCTGTGCTTGTGGCGGGCAGTGCGGCAACGGCGAGCAGTCGCGTGGTGCTCTGCAGGGCGGCGGCAGCGGTAGCTGGAGCTAGGGTAGTGCTCGTTAAATTGATTGTTCGGGAAAAATTAGTGGAATTAATTAGCGAGGTGCGTTTTAGACGTGATTAGTGGTGATTAGCGGCATGATTTGCCCGAGGGGTCGCGACGGACAATGTTTTACCACAAAACTCGGGAGTGGCGTGAACCGCTAGATATTTTTTAAACGATCAGGATCTTTTGAATCTGCCCCACTCTGTGTCTTTTTATATTGGTATATATATAGATGAACCGACTCCAACTAGCTGACGAGCGATGCGGTAAAACAAGGAGTCGCATGTTGTGTTCGTTCACCCAACGCTCGAGCGACGAGAGGTCGGTGCAGCAAACATGGCTACGGGCCACATACCGTTTGGAGCCTGCCTAGAGGCCCATAAACAACGTAGCGATGCGGCCCATAGGAGTCAACGTGGACGTCGACACAACGGCAAGAGTGTAGTCAACGAGGACGTACAAGTCAGCAAGCAGCATGCCTCTGTCTCTGCCTAACGAAAAGCTAAAGACGATGCGGATCGATCGAGCGGCAGGGCCGCATCTATTCTCCTTTTTCCGCTGCGAATGCAACGGACGGGCGTCGTTTCTCCTGCAACTAAAATTTGCGTTGGTGTGATTCTTGCCGCTATTTTTTTTTTGAGTGGTTCTTGCCTCTAATTATATGCGGCTTGCTAACTTATACACTTTTTCCTATCAGTGATATAAGTGGATCATCTTCCCACGTCGTTAATTGGCTGACAAGTCCAGGTGCTCAACGTAGCAAAAGAAACAAAAGATGCTTAGGTTAATGGAGGACGAATGTCGTCGTTATACAAACTCCCACACCACATCCCTTAAATTTTAATTTCTTATCATGAACATAAGCTACCTATATATGTAGCACCATAGTACTCCTACATAATAATTCCTCCACGTGGATGCACGGCATTTCACCTTTTTTGTTCTTCTAGTGGCCCGGATTATAGTTAGGTTAATCATGGAGGTGTCTTGCTACATAGCTAGGTGGCACCGTGGATGGATGAGCGATCGACGACTGTAGGTAGTGCATTTTTATGCTGTCGAGTGTTTATATTGCCAATTTGCAAAGTGAGAGAGAAAGTAAGAGGAAAGCTGGGTAAGATAATCCATGGTGTGGAGTGCGGTTCCTGATTCCCAATCTTAAACAGTTCGTTGTTTTACTCGTCTCTCGTCACCTCAATTTCTGGTTGACACTAATCCTTCCACTAACTTGATTATTAACCAGCTTTATATCTTCGTCGACTGAACAATTTTATCTACCCAGCGTACGGCGAAAGTTTGTTCTGTCACTCAAAAAGATTAGTAGTGGTCGTAATACACAACCCCGACAAAAAAAAATCAAAATAGAGCTCGACCTTCATGTATCCCTTTATTAAAAAAATCATAAAACATATTTAAAGTTTCAAATGAATTCTAAAAAAATATATGCACACATTTTCAAAACTACAAACTTATTAGATTTTGTCATTTTCCCGTTGCCTCATATACATTATGATTTTGCATATTTGATATACATCATTGACTACATCTAAACTTTTGCAAAGTTTTTTAAACTAAAAATATGATTTTTTTTTTCGATTTAGAAAAATAAAGGATTGAGTAATTTGTGCTTGCTCATAATCCCACTACAATGTCTAGGTATTTTGGTACTCCTAGGTGAAAAGAACACAACAAGCTGCAGGCATGCGGCAGATATCTGAACTTAACACAAACTGGTGTGGAGATGCATGACGAGGTGCACATCCACATTAGCTAGGGGCGTGTTTGGTTACTCGCATGAATTTTGATCATTTTGAATCTGTGGCTTATCTTAGTCTGCTTGAGTAGAAATGTGACGTGAGCTAGTTTCTGCATTTCGTTTGCTTGCCAACAATCTCCCATACAGATCTGTATGGCAAAACAACGAGTTTCTAACCATTGGCGTTTGGTTTGCATCTAAACTCTTACCTCTTGTCTAAATGGTGAACATACCTCACACCACCACACTTGAGCAATCTACCTGAAAACACCATGAAGAGCGGCGATAAGGACGGAGTTAACCGCGACGAGCGGCGGCGACAAAAGTTGAAGAAGATATGAACATTAAGCGTATTGTAAACACGTACATACAGTACAAATTTTGCATGTATATGACTGTTGAAATGAAAAATTTATAACACGAAAGTTTAGTTGCTCACGATCCTTCGTTGATCCGAGCTCAAGCCAGCCTCCTGGCTCACGAGCCGAGCTCAAGCTTGAATGGCTCAAATTACAAAACGTGCTCGAGCCGAGCTAAGGTATATTCGTTCGAGCTCGGCTCGTTGACAGCCCTAGGCCGATTAGAGCAGTCCTACTCAGCCAGGGAAAAAAAATCACGAGCAACCAAACAGGCCGCACCTGTTAATTCTTGTGTGGCAACCTCATCCGTGGCTGCCAGGTCAAAAAAAAAAAACTAGGCGGTCTGTCCTAGAGGACGGAGGTGGAGGTAGAGGCCACTTCTTTTGCAGATTCCTGGCAGCTTCGGGGTGCCAAACCGCTGAAATCGAAAAGAAGTCTCCAGCTAGTCGATAGCTTTTTTCCACCGCGAAACCGGTTTCCTTCACGTTCGGAGAAACTGCTCGCGACGTGTTTCTGAGCAGATTCCCGCAAAGGGGCCGAAGCGGTAACGAGGCTTGCCCCTCGGTTTCGTTTTATTTACGGGATACCTGCCACCGCAGGGAAACAAAGAAAACGGTCAACCCTGACCCCGACGAGTCGCCCGCTCGCTCGCCCCTCTCTCTCTCTTTTCCTGTCGTCTTGCCCGCTCGCTCGCCCGATGGGATCCAGGAAATAGGGTTCCTCCCAGCGCCGCCTCCCCGCCTGCTGCTCCGATCTCCTCCGACCGCCGCCTCCCCAGCTCCTCCGACTTCCGCCGCCGTCCACGTCTCCATCCGCCGCCGTCCACGTTTCCATCCCCGCATCCTCCGACCGCCGCCGTCCACGTCTCCATCTCCTCCGACCGCCGCCTCCCCAGCTCCTCCGGCCCGCCGAGCATCTCGTCCGGCCGCCGCCTCCAAGCTCGCCAGTCGCCAACCTCCGCCGCCGACGATGTCGACCTCCCAGCCGCCGGTAACCAGCTCATCCCATCTTTTATTTGCTGAATAAAGGTGACCATGAATGATGTTGTTTCTTCCGTAGTATGCTGCTCAGTTTTTGGTCTTTTTAGATCACCAATTTGTACATTATATGCTCATTTTCCTGTCTAGTACGAACATGTGTCCTGTTAGTCAAATAGTGGCATGCTATATACTTTAATTTCAGTGTTGGTCTACAAAGATTGATGAATAATAAGCATATTGTTGTGCGTCTAGACGGTAAAGCCAAAACAGGTGAAAGCCAATTGGGATGCCCATGCTCACCGTGTATTTCTTGACGTGTGCATCGAAGAAGTGAAAGCAAATAACCGTCCAGTGCAAGTGTTGAACAAGCATGGTTACATCAATTTGATTAGGAAGTTCAACGAGCGCACCAAAAGAGAGTACAATCGCACGCAAATGAAAAATAGGTGGGAAACACTAAAAAAAGATTACACGGTTTGGAAGGGATTGATGCTACATGCATCTGGTTTAGGAAGAGATCCAATCACTAATACCATTGCCGCTAGGGACGATTGGTGGCAAACTGAGATACAGGTAATGAGTTTTTCTTTATGTTCGGAAGTAGTTGTTACATTTTATATGCTCTCATGCTGTTTTGTGATGTGCAGATGTGTCCCGATGCAGCCAAGTTTCGGACAACCCCACTCCAAGATGAGGATGACATGAAGATAATTTTTGACAAAAATGCTGTGACCAATGTGACAGCCAGGGTTCCTGGATCTTCTCAGGCTAGAGCTCAGTCTAGCATCAACGTTGATGAGGACGGTTCAGGATGTGAAGGTGACGATGATACTAATGCCACTCCTTTGCGTTCACGGGACAATAACAAGAGAGCATGTCCGTACTCACCGAGTCCATCAGCAACCCCAAGGTTGCGTAGTGGACCTGCTAGTGCCTCTAGGTTGAACCGTATGATGGATCTCATGGAAAAAAAGGACAAAGATAAGGAAACTGCCAGGATTAGGTTGATGGAGGAAGATAGGGAGAGGATTAGGTTGATGGAGGAAGAGAAGAGTAGAAACTCTGTGACATCTCCTGAAGAAGTTAAGGAAACTGCTAGGCAGGAGATTAGGAAGATGGTTTCTTTAATATCCGAGGATGGAGCTAAACCCGGGAGTATGGAGTACTTTTATGCAACCCAACTTTTCATTATAGAGGGGTACCGTGATGTATTCACTTGTCTGATGGAGGAGGCAACACCTAGCCAAAGAATTGAGTGGCTGAAAATGACATGGGAGCAGCATAACAAGAAGAAATAGTGTTATGTGATTTGTATTTCAATTTGTCATGGAACATGGTTAAAACTTGTCATTCACGTGTGCTGTAATGAACCTATGTAATGAACCTGCCATTCCTGCTATTTTTTTATATGCTCTCATGTGTGCTGCTATTTTTTTTATGCTCTCATGCGTGCTGCTATTTTATATGCTCTCATGTGTGCTGCTATTTTATATGCTCTCATGTGTGCTGCTATTTGTTTGCAACCTGTCATTCAGGTGTGCTTATTTTTTTTTTCAATTGCAGATGCATTCCACCAATGATGACTCTGACGAAGAGTTATTAGATATGATGATGCTCGCGGCTTGTATTGAGGAGGATGAAAAGGTTCCTTATGCGGAAAGAAGAGTGCCAGAACTGACAGGGATACAATGGGTTCAGTCAAGGATGAAGGATCCGAGAAGATTCTCCAATTGTTTTCGCATGAGGAGGTCAGTTTTTACAATGCTGCATGACATTCTTGTTGCTAACTATGGCCTCCATTCCACTTCTCAGATGTCAAGTATAGAATCACTAGCTCTGTTTCTGTGGATGGTGGGTGCACCTGAATCCAATAGTCAAGCTGCAGATCGTTTTGAGCGAAGTGCTTCTACAGTCAGCAACAAATTTCACCATGTATTAGACTGTATCGATCGTATGGCGGGTGATTATATTAGACCTAATGATCCCACTTTCACCCAAGTTCATCCTAAACTTACCAATCCTAGGTTCTGGCCTCATTTCAAAGATGCTATTGGAGCAATTGATGGAACACACATACCTGTCACAGTTGCTGAGAAAGACAAGATGCAATACATGAATAGGAAAGGTTTTACAAGTCAGAATGTGCTCGCGATCTGTGACTTTGACATGAGGTTCACATTTGTTGTTGCTGGATGGTCTGGATCTGTTCATGATACACGTGTATGGACTGATGCCCGCCCTCATTTTCCCAATTATCCGCACCCTCCTATTGGTAATCTTTTTGCACATATACGTAAAGTTTTTTCTCATAAGTATTCTAGTCATGTTCTAATTTCTTTTGGTACTTGTAGGAAAATACTATCTTGTTGACTCTGGATATCCAAACAGAACTGGTTATCTCGCCTCATTCAAAGAGCAGCGCTACCATGTTCCAGACTTCCAAGGGGCACCTCCAAGAAACATGCTGGAAAAATTCAACCATCTTCATTCTTGTCTTCGAAATGCTATTGAAAGAGCATTTGGGGTTCTGAAGATGAAGTGGCACATTCTGCTTGCTATTCCACATTTCCATGACCCTGAAACGCAAGCGAAGATCATCACCGCGTGCATGTGTTTGCATAACTTCATCCGTGACAGTAAGCTTTATGATCAACATTTCGAGCAGTTTGAGCGATGCGCATATGTCCACGAGCACAGCGCATCTTATACCAGTGGACCCGCTCCCTCCTCATCTGATAGCGCCATGGCAGCACTCCGACAGAGCATCGCCGAAGGAATTGTTGCTTGACAAGTTATGGTTATTGTAATTTTCAATTACTATGACATTTCTTTTATTTTGGCATGTACTGAAATTATACTACGACACTATGTTTTTATTATCATCTACCTTTTTTTTTACTTCTACCTATTTTTATACTAATATGTAATATATCATTGATTTTACTATGCATGAAATCAAATTTAGGGGCGTTATAGACATCTCACAATCCAACACATCGAAGAAACCAAAACTGCACAATCCCAAAAAAAGTGTCCAAACCAGTTTTTGGTAGTTTCTCCCCACAACAGTTTCTCCCCACTGGAATCCAGAAACCCAAAAGAAGAGGCGACCAATGGATGGCGCGGCACTTCGCAGAGACCCATCAATTACTACTCGAGGCGTTCAAGACCAGCGAGAGACGGCCGGAAATATCGATGCGTCCTGTCCTGTCCTCCTGTGTTCCTTACCTTGCTTTGGCTTTACGCGACGACCTGAAATTTCATCTTCGGATCTGGTCCTACTGTCACATGCATGTACAAGAACTGCGCAGGAGGTGCTGCCGCTGCAGGGCTGTACGTTGCATGCAGGCAGGCAGCTCGAGTTGAAAAGAAGACTTTTTGGCTAGCTGCTGCCTTTCTCTTGGCCGATCATATCCGCGGGAAGCTACGGATCGAGCGATTTAGAAAGGCAACACAGGAAAAGTCTACGGATCATCCATGGCAGTGGCACCACCATCCTCTACTGCCGCTGTGTGCCTCGCCCGCTCGCACCGAAAAATAAAGTTCGTCTTATTTTGACTTGGTCGAACAAAGCCCAGCCAAAACAAAATCACTCAACTTTTTTCCAAAAGTTCTGTTATCTCGATCGATCGGGTGCTCAGCTGAACCGCCAGAGCACATGCATGCCAGATGCGCGCGGCAACCACAGGATGAAATAGTAGTACTCCATCCGATCCATATTAATGGTCTCAACATTGTCTAGATACGGATGCATCTAGTCTAAACACTTAACTAGATACATCCGTATCTAGATAAAGTTGAGTCCATTAATATGGATCGGAGGTAGTACCTTGTATAGTACATACAGTAGCCAGGAAGTGGGACCGCAACGATACGCGCGTACTTGCGCTTGGTGCCCAGGTTTTGTCTCCCGGCTAGCGTCAGTCCTTCCGTTGACTCTCCTCCTCGAGAAAGAAATTGCAACGGAGGAGGATAAATTCTTTTTTTTAGAACAAAGGCACTAAGTGCCTAGCTTTAAATTAATAAAGCCACAGCGGCAGTTTACACAATGCTGGAAGATCAGCTTACAGGCAACAAAGAACAAGAAAAAAGATTACAAAGAAACACAGCTTGCTCTTCGATGCCAACGTCTGTCGAGAAGGACAACACCAAGGAGAGCGCTGTGAAGCATGCACACCACCAGGATGTCGAACCATCAAGACGCAAGCTTTAGGCTGTAAACACACACCAAAGACACGGCAAGAAGAAGGCAAAAGTGATGCCGAGGAAGGCCAGGGCTCGCCCATGCCGCTGGCTCAAACACAGCCGTCAGAGCGCTGCCGCCGGAGAGGGGACCCTTTCCCCTCTCGCCCAGGCCCGAGGGCGCCGTCCTGCCGACGAACACCACCTGCAGGAGGCGAGCAAAGCAGACGTAGGGGAGCAGCAAGGACCAAGCCACGACACACTTCGCCTCAGGGAAAACCGCCACGGGCACGCCATGAACCACAAACAGAATGCACCTTCCACAACCCAAGGCGGCGCCTCCAAGAAGGTGGAGGCGCGGCGCGAGAACGCCGCCGCCGCCCGATCCACGGGATTTAGGGTTTTCACCCGGGTGTAGGGGAAGGGGGGCAGGGAGATATTCCTCGTCGTCGCCTCCAGGGAGGGATACGGCGTTCGAGACGTCACCGACGACGTGACCACCCCGCGGTCAAAGATTTCTCCCGGTACAGGGCCCCCGACCCAGCCACCAAGCTGGCCACGAGATTCGGAGAGTCTCGAGCTAGCAGGGTGGATTCTGCGCGATTCGCGGCCGCCGTCTGATCTGACGCCGGAGTCCAACGGGGCAACCCCGCGCCATGTCCACGCACCACCAGCCCTTCGCCGCCCGAGCGGGCAAGGGAGACGGTCACCAGCACCAGCAAGCGCCCCCCCACCGCCGGGGTCGACATTGCCCTCCTTCTCGCTCCAGAGCCGCCGCCCCGGCGTCCTCCGCCCCGCGCGCCCGCCCAATGCCACTGCCCCGCTCGCCGGAGCGTCGACGAGAGCGCCCACCATGCCCTCCGCCTTTGGCGGGCAGGGCGCCGCCACCGCCGCCGGCGTCGGCGGCGGCAACGGCCGGGAAATTCCAGATCTAGGGGCTTTTTGGCCTAGGGTTTGAGGGCCTCCGGAGTCGCCCGAGGGGGAGCGACCCGGGAGGCGAGGGGAAAGTCCGCTCTGTGGAGGATAAAATCTAGCTTGTAGTTTGATGCTGCATCACGCCTTGATCGACCTCCTGTAATCCTGCCGTAAAATTCAGCGACCATGACAAAATGCCAGGTAGTCCAGCCATAGAAGAAGGGCATGCAGGGAGGCTTCGACAACGGTAGTGTTTTTCTGCTCGTCTAATTTTGACTTGGCCGCCAGCCAAAGCAGATGGTACAAAATTCACGAAAGACCTCGGCTGTTTCGCTAAAGCTATCCACGGAAAATGTATCTACAGCTGTTTCACTATTTCTTGCCACGTTCCTAGATTTCTTTAATAGTCTGTTTGGATGTCGGTATTCGAGCAAGGAATTGGGAATTGGAATCTGGTTTCCTGAATTCTACTGTTTGGTTGTGTTTGGAATTGAAAGCAGGAATTGACAGCCGAATTCCACAGAATTGAACTATAACTAAAAGATTCCTTCTCCAATTCCGAGCCTCACCCCTCTGAATTGGATGGAATTGCCCCCTTTCTCATCACCAAGTTATGGGTCAATTCAATTCAACCACATGTACATCCAAACAGAAAATTGGAATTGACTGCTCTCTTTGATTCCAACTACCAATATCTTGCACAACCAAACAAAAATTTGGAATTGACAGTTCATTTCAATGCAGCCACTGATTTGGAATTGTGCTCAATTCAATTCCAAGCCCTCCAATTCAGACATCCAAACAGGGAATAAACGATTGCAAGACCATTACCATTTTCGATTCAATAAGGGAGTAGTTCAATTCTTTGAAAAACTTGTTGCCCTTTCTTGCGTTTCTTCCTTCCTATCAGTCATGGATCCATTTTCAAAGACTTGTACAAGGCTCATCAACAGGTTGTGCAACCCTAAATTACTCAAGAGATGAATGAAATTAAGCTTGTGTTCCGAATTCTCTCATGAGGAAATCAGTAATGCACTTTTCCAAATTGGTCCCCTTAAAGCCCCTCGTAAGAATGAAAGCCTGCGCTGCAAGATTTTTTCCATTTGGAGGGATGGTGGGAAGTAGATAATAAAGTGGTGCATATAGCTTAAGCTGCAAGCGAAATAACTTTCAAAACTTTATGCACTTAGTCTTGATAGTATTCATATACTTTGAAAGACTCAACCAAATTATGTCATAGATATTTAATGATACTACGAATAAGAACACATATAAAAGTACGTAACTAGCTCAATAGACATGGAAAATAATTGGCCGGAGTAATGCCATATTAGTTGGGTTACCTAGGTTTAGGATGAAATGCATTGTAACAAAATTTATTTAAATATTTGAAATTTTACAAATTTTAAAGCATTTTTGGAAAAATGTAATTAACACAACATAAAATATATGTAATAGTAAATAAAAAATTCAAAACATAATCTGGAATTTCCTATTTACCTATAAATGAGTGTTATTACATAGTCAATTGTACACTTCATATGTGAAAAAAATGTTTGCGGCAATGTATAAAAATATGTTAATAAATACAACAAATATAGTAGCAACATAATTTATGATAAATTAAAAAAGTTCAATATAATATGAAAGAACGGTTGATCTATTAACAATATCGTTAAAATTAATCAACAATCGAAATGTCGGTCGCTATTGACCCGACGTCAAATGCTTGCTGACACTCATCACCACCACCATGCCTTCCCACCCTAGTGCTTTTTCTGCATCCGGTTCTATATACCAGTTCCACTCCAACATGGCAACGTCGGCGAAGATGAAGAAGAAGAAGCAAGGTGGGTTCATGTGGGGGTGGGTCTGTGGCGGCTCCAAGTCGGTGTCCGCGGCCGGCAGCAATCTCTCCACCGCTGCCACGACCACAACCAAGGCCGTCGAGTACCTAGCCGGCGTCATCAGCAAAGTCGACGCTGGCCGTGGTGCCGGCCTCCCAAGACGGCAAGGGCGCTCCAAGCGTGGGTTCGCTTCTGCAGCAGCTCTGCGAGCTGGAGGTGGCGTGCGCGCGCTGGGCATCCGGGAACGGGAGCTGTAGGGATCCGTTTGAAGTTTTCAAGTATCCAATAATCTTAAGTCTAACATTTTTACCACCTCATAATCCTGGGAACCAAAAGATAGATTTGTTTTGTTTTTCTTTCCTTGAGCTGCAAAAGGATGGATTGGAACAATGCGAGCCGCCCTGGAGTAACTACCCCTCTGACGGGAGCAGACGGTGGCCTCCGTCCCGTCCGAGCGTCCCTCGGTAGAGCACGGTTCCGTTAGTCAGTCAGTCTGCCGCGGTACGCTTGCGGGTGTTGCGCATTGCCTAATTTAGGCCTTGTTTTCAGTTAATATTTCTGAATGTTCAGTCTGTTTTTCTACTCATACAAAATGTATACCGTAATTTTCGTGCAGTTTCGGCCAATCGTTAGTTGGATCAACTACGAGTATGTCCCGTTCCAGAACGAATTCTCTTCGCCAGCTCCGTCGCATCATCCTCATAATTTATTTGTCGATCAACTTTTAACTGTCGGTAATGCAAGCGATTAAAGGGCAGTGTTCCTGAACCTGAAAGGAGCAAGATCGTCGCAGTTGTCGTTTCCGGCCGCTAGCAAGAATGCATAAGGAATGAAGGGAGGAAGAGCTACTATGCTTGCTCATTTCGTTTTTGTTTCATGCATCACTTGCTTTGTATTTTTATGCATGTGAACCACTTGGCTACAGACATTCTGGATTCCAGCTCCACATTGTGCGTGCGTGCTCCCATTATTCGAAAGCTTTACCATCCACGCAGGGAATATGTGCTTATATATCTAGCCAGTTGTTCGAGCAAAAGCAACTAGATGAAATATCACGAGAACCAAAAGGGAGGGGAATATATACGAAAATCAAGTTAGGTTTTTTTGTTCTCCGCCCCCTCGGCGTAGATTTGATTCCACAGTAAGCCAGCGACAGCTTGCAATCATCCACTGATAGATACATATTATCATAATAGGTTGAACTCGCTAATTTCAGCCATCATTTTTGTCATTTTCAAGAAAATAATTTACCTTTTTTTTATCAACATCTCTTTCTTGCTTCCACCATGGCTATGATAGAGACAATAAGTCAATAGCAGAAAGAATATGAAAAGGAAGCAAAGGAATTGACTACGAGCAGCAGGGGGAATATAAAAAATATCTTGGGAGATATATCCTATAGGAAATATTTCAGCTTAGCATTTTAGTAATATGTACATATATTCGATCATGGATTCAGCTATGCACGGTAGCGTAGCAACATCCATTACCCCAGCCTTCCACCTTCAGTTCAGGTTTGAAGTAGATACCGCTAGCTTAGAACTGTTATTACACATCCACTCACAAAAGTAAGCACCAAGGGTGAACCAAAATTAGAGCGGTAAGCAGCACGTACATTAACCTTAATTAGCTGCCCGATTACCGAACAAGGAACTCCCGCGGCGTGTTAGAAGGACAGGAGCAGGTCGTCGTCATCAGGCTGGGCCGTGTCGGCGGCAGCCACCGCAGCGGCGATGGCGGGCTGGGAGAGCATGTGCACGACCTCGCGCATGGTGGGTCGAGCGGTGCTGGCCTCCTCGACGCAAGCCGTGGCCACGTCGTAAAGTCCAACCAGCAGCGGCACGGGCTCGGGGGACAGGCGGCGGTCGGCGACGGCGAGGACGGCCGCGCTGCCGGCGCCATCGGGGAGCTCCGCGGTGACCTTGCGGACCCAGTGCACGATGTCGACGCCGTCGCCGAAACTGCCGACGGGGCGCCGCCCCGTGATGAGCTCGAGCAGCACCACGCCGAAGCTGTACACATCGCTCTTCTCGTCCACCCGCAGCGTGTACGCGTACTCTGCCAAGGTGAAACATAACCAGTTAATATGAGGAATATGACCATACTAATCATGCTTAGGTGAGGCAGAAGCACATAATCAGCCAGACAAAAACTGTCTGAACTGCTGACTGGTCTGATCACCAATGGTCCAAGGTAGATCTTCATCATTAAGTGCAAAAGGAAATATTTGTCCTCTGTCTGGTTGACAAGAGACAGATGGCAACAAGATCTCCCAATTCCAGACAAATTAATTAACCCATGATATGCTATAATCCAAGAACACAGGGTCAGGCAGGACAAACAGACAGTAACAGCAACCACTAATCACTGTCACTATGCTAGCAGCTCAAATCTTTGTCCTCTCTCTAGTTGACATTTGCACATAGCAACAAGAACAGGGTGAGGGTGCACTGCACACAGCTCTGAAACTAGGCTAAAATCCAAGAGCAACGAAGTACAGGCTGCAGTTCAGGTAGAGCCAGTGGAGTGTGCAGTTCAGTTGGCCTTCAGATAGAATTTGTTGGGTGAATTTGTATGTACGGTTGCAGTTCAAAAATTTTGCTCATTTGTAAGTTGTGATCAGTTTGCAACTCTGTTCCTCAATTAGATTTTGCTATCAATGGCATGAATCTGTCCAAGGAGAACTGATCAGTGACAAGAGGGTTACCTGGGGCGATGTAGCCGTAGGAGCCAGCGATGGCGGACATGCACTCGGAGGCGCCGCCGCCGCCAGCGCCGCCGAGGAACTTGGCGAGGCCGAAGTCGGCGACGTGGGCCTCGAACGCGGAGTCGAGCAGGATGTTGTTGGACTTGACGTCCCTGTGTATGATCCTCGGCGCGCAGTCATGGTGGAGGTAGCAGAGCCCTCGCGCGGCCTCGAGGGCCACCCTCGCCCTGGCCTCCCAGCCGAGGTGGCCGCCCTTACCGCCGTGGAGCATCTCCCCCAGCGAGCCGTTGGGCATGTACTCATAGAGCAGCAGGTTGGTCTCGCGGTTGGAGACGAAGCCGAGCAGGCGCACGATGTTGCGGTGCCGGATCCGCCCCAGCGTGCCCACCTCCGCCGAGAAGCCCCTGTCGCCGCCCACGCCGCGGCCCACGAGCCGCTTGATGGCCAGCTCGGCGCCCGTGTGGGTCACGCCGTGGTAGACGATCCCGGCGCCGCCCTTGCCGATGATGTTGTCCTCCTTGAGGCACTCCACCACGTCGTCTGCGGAGAAGTCCAGCTTCTGGAACACCGTCATCTTCCACGCCCCCGACCGCCGCCGCGCAGCCTCCCGCCACGCCTCGCAGCCTTTCCTCCCGCCGAGGAAGGCGGCCACGAGGGCGGCGAAGACAGCCGCCAGGCAAACCAGCATCTTCTTCGAGTCCCAATGACGGAGGGACAGCACGCCGGCGCCGGCGCCGGAACCGAGCTCACTGCAGGCAGCGGCGTCGTCGGCCGCGGCGAGGGGCCCGCCGCAGAGGCCAGGGTTGCCGATAAAGGAGCTCTCGTTGAACACCAGGAACTGGCCCTGCATCGGGACCGCGCCGGAGAGCGCGTTGTAGGAGACGTCCAGCGTGGTGAGGCTCGTCATGTTGGACATCCCCGACGGCAGCTCGCCGGAGAGCGCGTTACGCGACACGTTGAGCGTGCACAGGATCTTCAGCGACGTGACGCCCTCCGGTATCTCCCCCGTCAGGCGGTTGCGGCTGGCGTCGACGGCGGCGAGCGACGCGCAGCGCGTGAGCTCAGGCGGTATCGCGCCCGTGAGCGAGTTGCCGCTGACGTTGAGCCTGGACAAGTTCCGCAGCCTGCCGAGCTCTGGCGGCAAGCTGCCGGAGAAATTGTTGGACTCGAGCGACAGCGTCTGCAGCGCGGGCAGGTTGCCGATGGCCGCCGGGATCCTGCCGCCAATCATATTGTTCCCCAACAGCAACATCCCTATCTTGCCACCGCCGATAACGTCCGGGAGCTCGCCGGAGAGCAGGTTCTCAGTGAGCTCCAACATGTTGGCCTGCGGCAGATCAAACAGCCCCGCCGGCACGGCGCCACTCAGAAAGTTGTTGCTCAACCGCACCCGCACGAGCGTTTTGCACCCGCCGAGCGGCTCCGGGATGGGGCCGAAGAAGCCGTTGTCCATGAGCACGAGCGTCTCGAGCCTCCCGCCGTTGCAGAGCCCCTGCGGGACCGGGCCCGTGAGATGGTTCGTTGTCACGTCCAGCGTCTTGAGCCGCCCGTTCTTGCCCAGCGCCGCGGGCAGCGCACCGGTGAGGTTGTTCTCCCAGAGCTGCAGCACCTCGAGCTCCGGCAGATCCGCGACGAACGCCGGGATGCCGCCGCGGAGGTGGTTCCGGAACAGGTTGAGCAGCCTCAAATTAGCAAGCTTGGCGAGGCTGGCAGGAATCTCGCCGGCGAGGTCGTTGACGGAGAGATCAAGCGACTGCAAGCTCCCCATGTCCCCCAGCTCCGGCGGTATCTCCCCGGAGAGCCGGTTCCAGAGCAGGAACAGCGTGTCGAGATTCTTTAACTTCCCGAGCTCAGGCGGGATGGGTCCGGTGAGATTGCAGCTGCTCATGTCGAGCCGCACGAGGCTGCGGAGGAGGCCGAACTCGGGGGGCACTCCGCCGTCGTACTGGTTGTAGTACCCGATGTACATCTCCTGGAGGAGGGCGAGCTTGGAGAGGGAGGTGGGGATGGCGCCGGACAGCGCGTTGCCGTTGAGGCCCAGGTAGCGGAGCGCGGCGAGCGCGCCGTAGGCCGGCGGGATGGGGCCCGAGAAGTAGTTGCCGCCGAGCTGGAGGTACGTGAGGGTGGCCGCGTGGGTGGCGGCGAAGGGCGGCAGCGGGCCGCTGAGGTTGTTGTTGTAGCAGTCGAGGAGCTGGAGCTTCGGGAAGTAGAGCTGTTCGTCGGTGGTGGTGGTGGGGAAGGGGAAGGGGCCGGAGAGGTTGTTGTTGGAGAGGTTGAGGTGGCGGAGGAGCGGGAGAGCTGTGATACTTGCGGGGACGTGGCCGGGAGGGAGCAGGCGGCGATGGTGAGGTTGGTCAGGGCGTCGAGGAGGGAGAGCTCCGGGGGCAGGGAGCCGGCGTGGAGCGGGAGGGCGGTGAGGTTGATGGCGACGACCCGGGAGGTGGCGGCGTCGCAGGTGACGCCGGTGAAGGCGCAGTGGGATGGCGAGGTGACCGCGGGGTCCCAGTCTTGGAGGAGCGCCGGCGTTGCCGTGGGGTTGGGCACGAGGGCCGCCTTGACCTTGCCCAGCGCGTAGATGTCGCGGTCTGGGGACGCGGCGGCCGGAAGAAGGAGCAGGGTGAGGGAGAGGACGACGAGGAGGGAAATGAGAGGAGCATTGTGGCTGCGCCGGCGGCGGCGCTCGCGGTGGTGGTGTGCGTGGAGTGGAGCGGAGGCGGGAATAAAAGGGGGACGAGGTGGTGGAGGAGGGAATGAGAATTTGGAATGGAATCGATCGAGTGGAGGCGCAACACGAGCAGCAGTGATCGATCGAATCGAATCGTGCAGCGACGGAGCCGATCATGGCCGTGGGTCAAAGGGCGAAAGGCAGTGGAGTGACGGGTAGCTCGTCGGAGGTGTCAGTGACTGAGAGGACGGGGCAGTTAACGGAGGCTGACTAACGGAGGCGTACTGTACTTGTAGCTGCTGCTGCTGCGACGCTACGGGGAGTAGCGACGGGACGGGACAGGACGGGGACGTCCATCATCTGGTTCCGTTGCAGCTGCAGCCTCGCAGTATGTACTCCAGGGTGCTAGTAATAGTATGGGCGTATGGCTATACCCAGTTACCCACTGGGCATATCTTCCCATCCATCGTTTTGAATTTAGGATATCAGAAACACGAAAACTGTAAATTTTCTGGTTAAATTTAGAGCTCGCATGCTGGGATCAAAATTCAAACCACATATAAGTAGAAACAATCGTGTAAGAACCCTCATCGAGTTATGATTAATCCATTCATAGTCACCGTAACAATATCATGTTAAATCGACATTCAGGTTTGAAACTTTCACGATTACATCAGCATAGGGATTGAAATGAAAGACGGTAGCTGAGTTTCGACCTTAAGAATTAACAATTTGTTCGTTAAGTTACGAGCTCGTATGCATGGCCGAATATCAATTCAACCCCAATACTCCCTGGTATCTGAGCGTTGTGGAGCGTCCTGATGGGTTACTCATGTAACGCCACGAATGGGGCTACGTGCTGGGTGAGGGTGAGCGTTGTTGGGTCGATCCATTTGAGGGGTCAGGTCGGCTTTGTGCATAAGCCCTGACCAATCGACGTCACTCTACGTAGTATCAATCCAGTCCACCACAATGCAAATGTTTTATACGTGTCCTATGTGAAAAGTCTGGATTTCAAATGGCTCATAAAATACTTATAGTTGCGAGATCGGAAAAACAATAAGTGTGCAATGACATAAGACTGGCATACTATGCACACTAAGATGGTAGGGCTTCACATGGAAGTTTCATTATAATTTTTGGCCTACCCCGTATTAATTTACATTGAACGTGGAGGCAACATAACACAACTTTCTATGTATTACCCTATTACACTCTCAAACATTTAGCAGGTTTAATCAGATGGCATTATAGTAATGGCATTCTTCTTAGCAAGAATTATTGCAGTAGGATAGTGGCTAGGAGGATTTGAAAGGCATTATGGAATTAAGATTTCCCAAAAATGTCTTCTTATTGTTGAAACAGTACAAACACTTCTCTTAATTTTTCATTAGCATATTGTAGAAAATTTAGACTTACTATATCTTATCCGCGTGTTTGGTTGAGGGTAATTAGGACTAACGAATGGGAAATAAAGGAGTGGGAGACTAAAAGTCCATCGTTTGTTACGGGGACATGGGAGTTGAGCGAGGCAGAGGATAGGGAATTCGGCCTACAACTCCCTCGTAACTCTTCCCTGGGGGACCCTGGTAATTTAACTGGGGATAGGGAATTGACGGAAAAAATCAGAAGATGTGTTCGTTGCCCACGTCCCGCAATCGGAGGCGATGGAAAACCCCGCGAAAATCCGATCAAATACGCGGGAAAATCCTTGCTAAATCTGGAGCCACATCGCTCTTTCTCCCGTCAACTCCCATGTAGCAGGTTTAATCAGATGGCATTATAGTAATGGAAAATGTCTTCTTATTGTTGAAACAGTACAAACACTTTTCTTAATTTTTCATTAGCATATCCTAGAAAATTTAGACTTACTTTATCTTATCAGCGTGTTTGGTTGAGGGTAATTAGGACTAGGGAATGGGAAATAAAGGAGTGGGAGACCATCGTTTGTTACAGGTACATGGGAGTTGAGCGAGGCATAGGATAGGGAATTCGGCCTACAACTCCCATGTAACTCTTCCCTGGGGACCCCTGGTAATTCAAAATGGGGATAGGGAATTGACGGAAAAAATCAGGAGATTTGTTCGTTGCCCACGTCCTTCACGTTGCCGAACACGTTGACGGAATTGACGGAATTAAAGTCTATTTCACATCTAATAACCCTCCAGCCAACTTCCAGCCTAAACTCCCATTCCCATCCTTCACGTTGCCGAACACGTTGTATATGCTAGCTCTTTTTGCGGCTAGAGCCTAAATTACTCATTAATTTTTATCAATTTTGTTAATATATCAACCATTACTTCATATTATATTGAACTTTTGTACTTTATCATATATTATGTTGCTACTATATGTGTTGTTTTTCATTAATATGGATTTTCCATACAATATCGTAACCATTATTTTTCACTTATGAAGCAAAGAATTAACTATGTATTCACGCTCATCTAAAGCTAAATAAATATCTAAGATTACGTTGTGAAATTTTATTTACTTTTATACACATTTTTCATCTTGTGCTAAATATATTTTTTCCAAAAAAATGTTTTAATTTCTGCTTAGTTTCAAATATTTAAATTATTTTTGTTACAATGCATTTCACCCTAAATCTAGGAAATCCAACTAATATGGCATTACTCCAAACAATCGTTTTCCTTGTCTACTAAGGTAGTATTGTACTTTTATATGTGTTCTTATTCGTAGTGTCCTTAAATATCTACATAACTTGGTTGAGTCCTTTTAAAGTATATAAATACTATGAAAACTAAGTGTATGAAGTTTTGAAAGTAATTTCTCCTACCCCCTCCCCCGTCTCAAGCATCACCGTTGCCAGCACCCTCAAGCATCGATGGCGCCATCAAGATGGGAAAGACACCGAAAAGCATCGATGTCGCCTGCACTGACAATGTCGGGCAAGACTTCCATCTAGACCATGCCAACCACCACCATTGTCAGACTGCCGCAAGGACACTCCACGCGCACCTGCCAAAGTCGCAATAAGGACACTTTCGTCTCGACCCCGCCAACCACCACGGCACCACCATGGGTGGCTCCGGTGGCGGCTAGGGTTTCGCCACCCGAGTGGGCGACAACTAGTTTTTTCCGGCATTTGTTTTATGGATGAACGACCCGACATTTCGTCAGATTCTAAGCGTTCTTCGTGGAGCGTCAATGTATGCACGCCCATCGCGAATCGAAGTACTCCCTCCATCCCAAAATACAAGGCGCCCTTTAATTTCGCTGGTCAACGACGTCCAACTTTGACCATAATTTATACTTATAATCTGACCACAAAATTAATATAAAATATATGAAATGAAATAATTTTGCAAGATGAATCTAACGGTACTCTTTATATATTCTCAATCCACATAATTTATTATGTATTAACGGTCAAAGTTGAGCAACAAAGACCAGAATGAAAATAGCGCGCCTTATTTTGAAACGGAGGGAGTATCAAACGACTAGCTAGCTAGCGACGTGCCAATTGCTAGTCCTCCTGGCATTCGATGCCGTGGCAATCTCTTGAGGGGAGGACCAACGGCCGGGAGACAAAAGCTGGATCGAAGTGCAAGTACGCGGCGTACCGCTGCCTGCGGGTCCCACTCCTTTTAAAATCTCTCGGTAGCTTCCCGCGGATATGACCGCCCGAAAGAAAGGCAGCATTGTTCAAAAAAAAAAGAAAAAAAAAGAAAGGCAGCAGCCACAAAGTCTTGTTTCTTTTCTTCTCCAGCTGCCTGCCTGCATGCGGCATGCTGAAACTTGTACATGCATGCCCCCCGCAGCCTAGCTAGTCAGCTACTCACTTGCGCAGTAGGACCAGATCCGAAGATGAAATTTCAGGTCGTCGCGTAAAGCCAAAGCAAGGCAAGGAACACAGGAGGACAGGACAGGACAGGACGAATCGATATTTCCGGCCGTCTCTGGTTAAGGCCGGCAATGGGTCGGGTATTGGGCGGGTCGACCTATTCCAGACCCATGCCCATATAACAAATGGGCGAGGGTCTCTGCCCATGACCCTGCCCATGGGTCAGATCTTATACCCATGCCCGTACCCATCGGGTCACCAGACCCAATGGGCGACCCATCGGGTCTGTAGGCAGCACATCAATATATAATATTATAGCATTTCAAACAGCAAAATAAGCACAAACAACAAATAGTGATGTACTGATGTACTGATTGCTCACACAAACAGCAAATCAAGTTCCCAGGAAACAACAAATAGCATGGGCTGTGGTCATGTTTTACTATGAGATCCCACATGTCAGCTAATCGGGTTGCCCATCGGGTCGCCCATGGGTACACATGTCTGCCCAGACCCTACCCACGACTAATCGGGTCGCCCACGGGCGAGACCCATGGGCGAACATAGCGACCCATACCCTGCCCATTAGGGTCGGGTGCCCGTGGGCGGACGTGCCCATGGGCGGAATTGCCGGCTTGATCTCTGGTATTGAACGCCTCGAGTAGTAAAAAAAAACTTTGCTTTTTTTCAGATGTAGTCGATCAAAGATATATATTACAAGGGTACAAAATCTCAATGCCATTTCTTTTCTTCCTTTTGTATTTGGGGCTTACACAAAAACGACAAAATCTAAAAAGATTGCAGTTTTCAAACTATGCACAGTTTCACTATATTCAGATCCATAATCTTGTCATTTTCTTAGCCTAGAATATAAAATATTCACACTGAGATATTGCACTACCTCCATCTAGTAAAAGAAGTCGTATGAATTTTTATCAAAAGTCAAACCATGTGAAGTTTGACCAATTGTTTTTTCAAAAAACTATCAACCTCTACAATGGCATATCAATGTTATTAGATACTACATCGTTAAATATATTTTTATAGTATGTCTATAGTATACTAAAATTATTATTTTTTTCAGAAATTATTTATATGCCTTGTTTTTTAAACGGAAGTACTACATCTTGCGTAATTACATACTTTTTAAAGAAACTTTAAATATGATTTTTATTTGATTTCTTTTTAAGTCAATGGCAACATGGATCCATTCCAAGTTTCGATCGAGCTCAAGCTCCATTTTGAGTTTCTTCCGGGATTGTACAACTGCCACTCCATCTTTTTGGGTGAAAGAACAAACTTTAGCCGTGAGCTGGGTATACAAAAATGTTCAGGCGATGAAGATGTAAAGCTGGTTAATACTTAAGTTAGGGGAAGGATTAGTGTCAGCTAGCCATAGAGTTGACGAGTAAAACAATGCACTGTTTAAGATTGGGAATCAGGTGCCACTCTTACTTTCTCTCTCACTTTGGCATATAAACACTCGACAGCATGAAAATGCACTACGTACAGTCGTTGATCGCACATCCATCCAAGGTGCCACCTGGCTACGTAGCAAGAGACCTCTATGATTAACCTAATTATAACCCTGGCCACTAGAAGAACCAAAAAGGTAGAAATGCCGTGCAAGAGAGTGGAGGACAAAAAGGGATGTGATGTTTTTTTTTGAACGGAAAAGGGATGTGATGTGGGAATTTATATAACGACGGCATTCGTCCTCCATTAACCTGACAGCTTTTGTTCCTTTGCCGACTTTAATAACCTACATTGTTCATTTAGCATCTAACTAACTACATGTGTCAGCCAATTAGCGTACACATGCATGATCCACTTCAGCCAAAGCTAGGCAACTGGACATAAAATTAGACCGCTAATTAAGAATCACACGAACTGAATGCAAATTTGAATATCAGGAAAAATGCCGTGGGTGCATGGAGGAATTATTAAGTAACATATATAGGTAGCTTATGTCCCTGCAGGAAATTTAAAAGGAATGTGACACGGGAATTTAGCGACATTCGCCCTCCATTAACATGTGCTCTTTTGTTTTGCCCCATTTGAATAACCTACATCATTCTTATGCATCTACATGTGTCAGCCAATTAACGTACGCACCAAGAACAGTTTTATCACTGGTAGAAAAGAAAAGATGAAAGCTAGATAGCCGGGCATATAATTGGCGTTGTAAGAATCACACCAACGGAAATTTAATTGCAGGAAAAACAGCACCCGTCCGTTGCATTTGCAGTGGAGTAGAATATATAGATGCGTCTTTAGCTTTTGTGAGGCAGAGATAGAGGCATGTTGCTGCTCTTGTACGTCCGGCATGCTTTTTTTAGCTCGTCGGTCTTTTGCTGCCGACTCCTTTTCTTATTCCTTTGACAATTCTTGCAGCAAATTGGTACTCATATCTGTAGTATGTTTTTATGCTTCATTCCGTTTCTTCATAGTAGATTATTGTACAGTAAGATTTAAATCAGCCCAAACCCTGAATAATCGCAATGGTGCCCGGGCTACAGGTAGCCCGTTTTTTAAACTTTTTAAAACGTTTCAAAAAATTCGAAAAGAAATACCTGGATGTAGCCTACCACACACACTACGATCCTGGAGATTTTCAGTCTGAAATACATTGTATTTTTGGCTCAGCAAAAAAGACAAATCGAATAAATATTAGAGAAAAAAAAGTTGATCTGTACATGTCCCAGATATGTATTTTTGTCTTTTTTCTGAGGCTAAAATACATTATATTTCACATAAAGACTTGGTACCAATGGTAGTGCATAGGTTTTTCTACATCATGTTATTTATTTTTGATTTTTCTAAAACTTTAAATTTAATTATCTTTAAGATTCAAATACCGTCCTCGGGCTCCATATCGCCGCACCCGCCCAAACCCAGCCAAAATGAAAGGCTGTTTTTTTCTTTTAAAAAAGAGAGGCTGATTCTTTGTAGGCAATGTCTCCAGGGCCAACTTACGCGGCCCATTTTAGACCCGATTGGCGTGATCCAGGCTGGTTGATCCACTTACGCCTAACCTTTCTCGAGCGAGCGTGCTGCCCTAAACCAACAACGGCAAGACCTCCGCCGGCCGTCGAAGCGCCGCCGCACACTCTGCCTCGCCATCGCCGCCCCATCCGGCGGTAGAAGTTCCACGCCGCCGCGTCTCCGCCCCCGCGCATAAGGTCTCACCGCAACATCCCTCACTACCCTCCCCTCCTCATCCTGTACCCCTCTGTGACGCTGCAGCAGCTTAGGGTTGATTTTGTTCATGTAATTGGATACGATAGACAACCCGGCTGCCGTAATCACTTTTTAAAATACGAGATACGAGATACAGAGGATGAATTTTGGTTGCAGACTTGCAATGAGTAGAGGCAACAACAACAATGCCAACCCCTAGGCTCTATCCCTGTTTAGCATTTCTCTCCAGTACTTGTGTCAGTCCGAATTCTGCTGAGGATCGTGTCCCCGGAAGGCTTCATGATATATCTGCTGCATAGCCCACTATTTTTCACTATTCGGAATCAGAACTGCCTCTAATTGCCACCAACATAGTAGTATTAGCATATCGCTTTGCACTTTTGAACAGTCCTGCTACATGAATATTCAGGACGACCCGTCAAATATTCTCCATCTGACTGAATTTTCTTGTCAGGTTTAGCCGTGAGCGATGGACCAGACAAACGCCGCAGCAATGACTTTGAGTCCTGACCCGAGAGCGAAGGCCACCCTGGTCCTCGGAGCAGAATCGTTCACGATCAGCTCCGAGTCCGGTGCCCTGTCGGAGCAGCTGGCGGCGATGAGGGAGAAGAGCATGGTGATCCTCAAGGACTACATCACCAGGCACAACGCCCCGAACGACGTCCCTGATGAACCCGTCGAGGACTCGTCCGGTGACGAGGGCGAGGCTCTCACGAAGAACCCGCCGAAGAAATCTAAGAAGCAGAAGTGATCATCCTAGTGTAGTTTGGTTTATGTGATTTTTCTTAGTCCCCTTGCAAAGATAAGAGAGCATGCTGTTGTCCCCTCCTAGCTGTTCCTTTTGACATGAACAGATCAAATTATTGTTAGGCACTGCCTGCTTATTTGTGTAAGAAACTGCTGATAGTAGATGCCCAGGCGATTTTCCAACGTTGTTATTATCTGATGATATGTTCAGGGAAGTTTGCTCCCTTTCTGTACGACTCATTTGTTATATTTTTGCTTTGAGGAGAATATATGAGCTTCAGCACAAGAGTCCTTTGCTGTTAAATGTCCATCTGCAGTAAGGTACCAACCACTTGAAATCCAACAAGCAACAGATCTTGATATCAGTCATAATTTCCAGTCCAAACAGCAAGTATTTGTACTCTGTATATTTCATGTATCAAAATGTGGATAAATGCTTTCAGCAAACTCCATTAACCATGTTTTTTAGACCATAAAAGAAGACTGTTAAAACTATGTTTCCAACTCTTTCAAAATTCCTGAAGCTTCTCCCTTGTGTCATGTTCATCTTCCTTGGTTCACATGCATACAAATACAAACCCAGTGATGCCTGAAACATAACCAAATGAGCAAGCAGAGTAGCATTTCCTTCCTTCATCCCTTATGCATTCTTGCTAGCGGCCGGCAACGCCGATGATCTTGCTGCTTTCAGGTTCAGGAACACTGCCCTATAAGTGGTTGTAAACATCAAGCATCACTGACAGTTAAAATTTGCCAAACAATTAACAGATCGGCAGATAGATAAATATTTTTTTCGGATAGACAGATAAATAAGTTCAGGGCCTGACCACCATGATGCGACGGAGCTGGCGAAGAGAACTCGGTGCTGGAGCGGGGCATACTCGTAGTTGATCCAGCTAACGATTGGCCGAAACTGTATGCAAATTATGTATTTCGGATGAGTAGGAAACAAACTGAAAATTCACAAGTGTCGACTGAAAACAAGGTATAAATAAGGCGACGAATGGTACACTAGTACTACCTTCCAAGATGTCAACTGGATGTTGGCAAAGTCCTTCTTGACCTTGCTCTTCACTTGCCCAAATGGTCTCCCTGAAATCTTATGAAAATTTACTTTTCCATGTCTCCAAAATATCATGCATTTTCTCCTTAGGCAAAACCGGAAGTCATGCATTTTTTTCACTTGGCACAATTTGAAGCGCATGCATTTTATTCCTCGGAAAATTTCTGGAAAGTTCTGTTTATGTATAGATACACGCATTGGATAGGGATAGCGGTATGAATACCTTCGACCACCAAACCGTAATACATCATGAACACCAAGTTGTTCAGTGGTGATGCAACTAGCTGCTCCACGACGACCTGCATATATAGTGCAGGTAATCAATTGAGCTGCACAAGTTCAGACAAAATGACAGCATGGTTCAAGGCTAAAATGCAAAGGTTAATGAAGCAGAAAAGATCCAACAATTTAGACCTATCTGTCTTCTTAACGTTAGCTTCAAGATATTCACTAAAACAGCGACTATTAGGTTGAACTCGGTGGCTGACCATGTTGTGCGTCCGACACAGACAGCCTTCATGCAAGGTCGCAACATTCTTGATGGTGTTGTGATATTACATGAAACTGTCCATGAGTTACATCGGAAAAAGCTAAATGGGGTCATACTAAAGATTGACTTCGAAAAGGCTTATGATAAAGTAAAATGGTCTTTCCTTCAACAGACACTCAGAATGAAAGGTTTTTCTGATGAGTGGCGTTCAATGATTGATAGTTTTGTCTCCGGTGGTAGTGTCGCCATCAAAGTCAATGACGACGTTGGTCGATACTTCCAAACGAAAAAAGGACTACGTCAAGGCGACCCATTATCACCTATACTATTTAACATAGTAGCTGATATGCTAGCCATAATAATTGAACGCGCAAAGCGGGATGGGCAAATTGAGGGGGTAGTACCGCATCTAGTGGATGGCGGACTATCTATTCTTCAATACGCTGATGATACAATTCTTTTTATGGAACATGACTTGGAGAAAGCGAAGAATCTGAAATTAATTCTTTCAGCGTTCGAGCAACTCTCCGGTCTAAAAATTAACTTCCACAAAAGCGAATTGTTTTGTTTCGGCGACGCCCAAGCGGAGGCCAACCAATATGCTGAACTTTTTGGCTGTGGGGTTGGTGAGTTTCCAATAAGTTATCTAGGCATCCCAATTCATTTTAGGAGGCTTACGATTGCACAATGGAAACACGTTGAGGAAAGAATACAAAAAAGGTTGAGTAGTTGGAAAGGAAAACTACTATCCCTGGGTGGAAGACTGGTACTCATAAACTCTGTCCTAACCAATATGGTTCTGTACATGATATCCTTCTTCCAATTACCAAAAGGAGTTCTTCATCGATTGGATTACTTTCGATCTAGATTCTTTTGGCAAGGGGACAACGAAAAAAAGAGGTACCGACTGGCAAAATGGGATGCGGTGTGCCGACCCAAAGACTTTGGGGGACTAGGGATTCATGATCTTGCGGTCAAGAATCGTGCCCTTCTAGGAAAATGGCTGTTTAAGCTACTTACCGAAGAAGGTGTCTGGCAAACACTACTCAGGAGGAAGTATGTTGGCTCGAAGGCGATATCTCAGGTTTCATGGAAAGCCGGAGATTCTCACTTTTGGGCAGGCCTAATGGCGACGAAGAAGTTCTTCCTCCCATTTGGCTCTTTCTCCATCAAAGATGGTTCGGAGATAAGGTTCTGGGAGGATAAGTGGCTTGGCACTACTACGCTCCGTGAACAATATCCAGCCTTATATAATATTGTCCTTGGGCGTCACAAAAGCGATACTATTGCTACGGTTTTGGAGGTTAATCCACCAAATGTGACGTTCCGAAGAGATCTCGTTGGTCCTAGGTTAGCGGCGTGGCATGAATTGCTACAACGACTAGCATCAGTCAATTTGACGCAAGGGTCCGACGTGTTTCGGTGGAGTTTACACAAATGCGGTAAATTCACAGTGGACAGTATGTATAATGCGTTAATCCAACCTGATGTGCCAGTAGAAAATAATAAGAAAATCTGGTCGATGAAGATACCACTAAAAAACAAGGTTTTCGCGTGGTACCTTCGTCGAGGGGTTATTCTTACTAAGGACAACCTTGCAAAACGCAATTGGCACGGTAGTAAGAGGTGTGTCTTCTGTCATAAGGACGAGACTATCAACCACTTATTTTTCGAGTGTCAATTCGCAGGTTCTATATGGTCAATCATCCAGATAGGTTCTACTTTATATCCCCCAAGAAGCATTGCACATATTTTTGGCAGTTGGCTGAATGGGGTTGATGTTAGGTTCAAACAACTTATTAGGGTGGCAGCACTAGCCGTTATATGGTCGCTTTGGCTATGTAGAAATGACAAGGTTTTCACTGATAAAAATTGTTCTCTCATGCAGGTTATCTACAGGACTACAGCTACACTCCGTTCGTGGTCTCAGTTGCAACATGCGGGGCATCGAGACCTGTTTATGGAGGTTTGTTCAAGACTGGAGGATACGGCGAGAGACTTTTTATCCCAACATGGATGGCAGCATAATTTGCGGATCGGGCCACCAGCACCCTAGGCGTGATTACAATTTCTCATCTGATATGTAATCGCTACCTTTTTATTTTTCGGATTACCGTACTCTTTCGGCTGTGTGCACCTTCGTTGTGCAGAGGCTGGGTGTAATGCTTAAACCTTTTAAGTAATAAAACTCCCTTTATCTAAAAAAAAAAGAGCGGTTGCCTTCTTGGCTGTAGTTTCTTTTCCTTTCTTCCCTTCGAAAATCCTGTCCATAAGCTTGTGGAAATAATGGCCGAATGGTCCAGCGTACGCAAACCCGTAGAGCTGTTGATTTGTTTGTCAAATTACAACGTCAATGTACGTAAGTTGGAAACTAAACAAGAGGAGAACTGATGATACCAAAACAAGAATAAGAGTTGCTTGAGATCTTGGAGCAGTATTCAGCTAAAAATACATACATGTAGTAATTTTATTTTTGGCCTAACATCACATGTATAATATAAGATTTATACTTTGCAAGTACTTGCACTATAGAACATTGTACATGTATGGAAACTTTTCACATATTTTTTCGAACTCACCGAATGTACTTTGACAATGTGGCCGGTGTTTCCGCAATTCTCGTTTCTGAACATATTATACGGAGTGTGGGTAGGTACTGCTACTGAATTAGTAGACCTGTGTGGACTAAAAACCACAAGACTTTCTGTGTTTGTTAACCTTGATTTGCTCACATTTTCAGAACTTATACAGAATCTTGGGCAGGTGATGCTACTGAATTAGTGGATTTGTGTGAAACTAAAAATACAAACTTGTTGTTCTTGTTAAACTTTATTAGTGAAACTAGCCCTAACTGCTCTGACATAGATTGATGCTCTGCTTTGTGAGGGATGAAAGATCGAGAAATGGCATGGATTGTAGGCTGAACTACTGAAGCGAGCAAGAAGACAACAAGGTGGTACCATTATGAGGAGGAGCCTCCTGAGCTGGAGCCTCCCGGCACCGGCGATCTTCTGGGCGACGACGTCGCTGCAGCCGACGAGCACGCCGGAGGTGACGGCCTTGGTGCGGAGCGGATGCGCACGGAGCTGCCTCATGTACGCCTCCCCCGCCATGGCCACCACTTCAGACATGGATGGATCGCGATCTGATCCCGATCGATGCTCGCTCTGAGCTCGCACTCACTGAGCACGTACTCTTTGGTAGTAGTAATTCTACAGTCAACCAGTTCGAATCTGGGGCAGGGTGGTTGATAGTAGGACGTGCATATTAACTGCTCTGAGTAACGATGACCAATCAGGTCACGTGTGAGTCAATGATGAACTGCAGCCAATCAGGTGCCGGTTTACCGTATTCTTGCTAGAGGTCCGGTCTAGTATACTACCATCAACTTGGATTTATTTTCATCGTGATAGGCGGGTTTTTCGGATGGCGGCGCCAAGGTGACCCCCACCGGCCACCGCTAACTCGCTAGGGATCAAGAAGACTATGGTGATGGCGCCTCTACGACTCTGGTGATGTACACTAAAGTGAGCTTTAGTGACAATGATTCCTTCAACACAGCTTAAACTTGTGAGATTCTCGCATTCTTCCTTTTGAGAATCCAACAGAACCCGTGTCGTCCTACCGACGATAAGGGTGGTGATACACGACCAATACCACCGTACCCACATTCAACAATCTTCTCGCCGCCGCCATATAAGGTCGTCGGATGAATCTTGTGCGGACAATGACGACGAGCCTCTAGGTGGATTTGGAATGGCACAACACACGACGCCAAGGGGAAAAGCGCTAGAATCACGAGGGTGGAGAACTTCTCTTGCAATCCATGTTTGTCCAAGGTGCTGGTTGATGTCGTTGCTGATGTGTGTCTTTGATCGATTCAACATGACACTTGGGTCTCATGTGTTTTTATTGTTATTTTTTCCTTTATTTTTTTAATAATTAGGTTTGTTTTATCCCCAATGTCTCGACCAGATATTGAGTTGTTGTATAGACCGGGTGTACTTGATCTTAATATGATGACGTTCATAAAAAGTGGCAATGTTCCTATCATTTTAACCCTCGCAATAACCCCCTCAAATAGTGGCCGGTCCACTTTAGCGTGCTACCTCAGTGTCATTAGCTCCGCTTGGTCTTGTGATGTATCACTTAAATCAGTCAATGGATCAGATTAAATGGGTTGCAAGTTTATCTACTAACTTAACATCTCTCAAGATTACATGTTCTAACCGTGTATTTTCCTCTTCTTGTGATTTTGTAAAAAAAAATAGTTAGTCAAATTTACTAAGCATGTTTAATTCTTTGGTATTGACTACACGGATTTTTCAGCCACTTTCCCAAACTTTGGATCGAAAGTATAACTTCTTATCTTTCATATATTTACTATTTGGAGACACCTTTCGAGCTACCACTTTAAATCTAGAAAAAATTGTAAATCTGCTCAATTGATCTCACGAGAAAGACACATAAACAGTTTGAATTTATATTGACCAATACATATCATAAAATGGCTTAAACAATTCACAACTTCTAATATAACTCATGTCTACATATAAGATCATCAGAACTAATTATAGCATCTGGATCATGACAATGAATTTTTGTATTCCCTAATATAAGCCAAAGCCGATCGAGGCTTCTTGATCAAAGCAAGTTAAATAGTATAAATATAATTTATACTAAAATTTTATACTTTTTTATAACTTATTTTATCGTATTACGGTTTAACAAGTTTTTGTTTGTTGCTTAATTAGCATATTTAACTATTTAACAATGTTGCTAAATATGGATTATGATGTTCTTTGTTATACAGTTGTAGTGCATATCATATACCACTGAAAAACATGCGTGTGTTGGGATAAATTTTGATCTTCTTTTGTAACAAAAGTTACTTCGCCTTGTGAGACTTTGTTCCATAGAAACATATTGTTAAAGAACATACTTTGATGAGGAAGTGAGAAAATCACATTCCTCAAGAATCACTTTGTGGCAATTGCATGAATTATACAATGTACATGTTTTTGTATTTATTTTTGTCTATGTGTGGGCCAGGGATCATATGTCACTAGATCACAGTCGGAGAATAGTGTGAGATGCCAAACTGGTCATTAGGTTCATAGTTGCTATGCCTAATAGGTGTACTTTCTTTGGGCAACAAAGAGTGCATTAACCACTTTCTTCTTATGTTTTAATATCCTAACATCTTGGTATATATCGCTAAAGCGTACCGCCTAAAAAATATCTTAAAAGTAGTTTTTAGTGTATGACTGGATATGCAAATTTAGAGAAAGTTCTAGAGTTAAAGTTAAACCCTTAATACGACTATTTACTTGTTTTATCGTGGTCCAATCATCCAATATGTCTTACAAACTGCAATAGGTCCAATAATAAGTTGTCAAAGTGATCACATTGACGGTCAAAATATGGATTATATTGATCTTGCACATTCGATTTTATTTTATCATATTCTCGCCGCAATGCATATTTTGTAGCATATGGTGTATATACTTTCTCATGCCATTTTCTCTAATAAGAAGTCATGAACAAAACTGAGAATAAAAAATCATATCTATGGCGAGGCCCCGTAGTATAAACCATTATGTTTTTACCCTTTCTAGGTTCACTAGTAAGATGCATGACACGTTTTTCTTAATAAAAAAGATGCATGGGAGGTGTTGAAAAACTGAACGCAAGAAACCGAAAAAGCACAAGAGTGTAGTGGTAGCCGTAGGTATACCGTTACGAGGAAGAGCCTCCTGAGCTGGAACTTCCTGGAACCGGAGATCCTCTGGGCGACGGCGTGCGGAGCGGGTGCGCGCGGAGCTGCCTCATGTACGCCTCCCCCGCCATGATCACGGTGCTGATCTCTTGGTTGCTCGCTCGCTGGAGTACAAGTGAGTGAGTGAATGAGTGGGTGAGTGAAGAAATATGAAGGGAAAAGGCCGGCACGATTGAATAAAACGTACGGCCTGCAGCGAATCAGGGATCGCTTCAGCATATTCTGCTGAGATCAACGTTTAGTCCTTGGGTTTTGCCCTGTTAGCATGCATGATGCATCGATCGCACAATCTCACGTATGCACCTATGTATATACAGGCACTACCTCGCACCACGACGACTCGAACACAGATACGCCTGAGACCACGTTCATGTTTTGGGATTGTCTCTCTAATGGCTCGTTTGGCACCCATCATTTCAGGCTGGAATTATGGAATTCATTTGTGATTCCATGCCCAACCTGTTTTGGCTGTCACGGAATTGGACATGTCATTTCATTTGGAATTCCAACAAATACCTATTGTATGTTATGCCAATTCCTATCCATAACCTTGTCATTTCACTTTCCAAATGAAATGAAATGATGGCATGAAATGATGGGTGCCAAACGAGCCCTAAGTATTTTTCACCCACTTTCTAATACTTCAGATCGGTTATCCAACCATCTTGTTATTATTCTAACTTCACTCTACGTAGTTTAACTTAGAATAATTCAGGCGAATGAGCTTGCCTTTTTTCTACGTAGTACAAAACTATATATGAGCATTCAGGTGTAAAACTAGTTGTGCCGTCACGGAAACTCATGACTGGTATTACTCTGCTCTTCTCTAAAATAGCGACAGCGAACAGAATGATGTCCAGAAAGAGCACGCTTAACGCTAACAGCCGCTGCAACCGAATGATGCCAAACACACGTCTTGCTGAAATACAAGACTCATTCACTGCACATTCCTACGCCTGCAGATTCTTCAGGTTGCAGCAACTAAGGACAGAGATCACAAACAGCCTCCATGCAGCTACATTAGTGTTCTCTCAATGCATACGAGCTTACTAGTGTCTATCGTATACAACAATACTTTTCTTTGCCCAATATATGACAACATAAATGTGGACAACTTTGATAGCAGTGTTGTTGTACAAAATGACACGACATACCAAATTTATAGTTGTGCACAAGTTGAAGTTGATGTGCACCAAACAACAGTACTCTAGGTACTGAAGATGTTCTCGAAACAAAACAGGAAGTTACTGAGGATGTGGACGGATCTTTGATAGTGATATTGTCACCTTCTCTTCCATCTCAACATCCATGGCCTTGAGAGCATCCTTTAGATTCGCAATCTTCGACTCGAGGGCTCTGATCTTCTCCTTGGGCCTGACATCATCCTCTCTCGCTATGTACACCTGGAAACAATAGTCCAATGTTAATCATATTACTGATGAATTCATGGTAGTGCTCTTGCCGCGCATTTGAATAAAAAAACTATCAAGGACTCACCTTAAATTTTGTCAGCCTCACGAGCTTAAAGATCAAGGTGTCACCGACCTTAAGATTATTTTCTATCACAATTTTTTTCCACCCAGCACCCAGAGCGTCTCTTTCACTTAAGTACACTACATAACCGCGCTGCCCATCCTCATCGTCTCTTTCACTTAAGTACACTACATAACCGTGCTGCCCATCCTCATCTTCTAATGTCATTCTAGCATCATAATTTGGAAGATACCTTCGGCAGAAGTCACCGGGGATATTCTAGGAAAAAAACAAAAAAGCCAAAGAGAGTCGCCTCCGCCAGTTCACCATGTGGAGCTCGAATCTAAAATTTCTTTAGACACATATAAATACAAACCAAGTGATGAACCGAAAAACGAAATGAGCAACCAGCGTACTCTTCATTCCGTATGCATTCCTTCTAGCAGCCGGCAACGGCGAGGAGATCGATCTTGCTGCTTTCAGGTTCATTTGGTTGAAAACTAAATATAATTCAACCGTTTTCGTTAACCAGACAAATTCGTCCAGAGATTTGCGGGTCTCTTTGCTGCTCGGGGCGGTAACAGTAGTGGGTACGATATGCCTCTAGATTTATCTAATCTTATTTTATTGTATGGCATTTGTTGGCGAGGTTGGAAAAAATCATAGTAATGACCCAAATGTAATAGAACCACTTATAGTCTAAGACACTCACTACAAGAAATATGTCAACTAGTGACTCACAAATTTGGTCACTAAAAGGTCATAATTTTTCATCTATGACCTTTTTATGACCAAAATTTGAAGGTCACATACGGAGCGTCTCAAACGATCATATGTGACTTTTTTTTTGAATTGGTCATAACCATCTATGACCAAATTTGATGGTCATAACTCTTATGACCAATTTTTTTGGTCACGCGCTGTCTGGCATGGCCACGTCAGATCCTACGTGGCCAATCCTACGTGGCAAATTTGTGACCAAATCAGAAAGTCATAAAACAGATTCAGCCCAGTCCAGCTAGGCGCTTTACATGGGCCAAGCCCAACAATTCAGCACATTTCTAGTTTTTTTCCTGTTAATTTTGATCAGCTACATGGGTCAAGCCCAACATTTTAACCTTTTATTTTTGGGCCGTGGCCTTTTTTTCAAAAAGTGGGTGCACTATTCAGTTGGTCCCAGCTGTCAGGTTCAAGTATAAGGGTCCCAGCTGTCAGGTTCAAGGAAATGGGTCCTGGTTGTCAGGGTCATATTTTTCAGATTCCAATTTTCAGTAAATAAGTAACAAATATTTAAATCAGAATAAACAGAAAACAGAAATAAAATTGAAATAGAGCACACTGCCAAACTTGGCAAATTATAATCAAACATAATTCACATCAAGTTTACAATAACATAGTTCCCAGCTGGTATCCAGCAAAACTACCAGCTAAACATCCAGCAAAACACAACTAAATTAGTTAGCTATCGAGGTATATAACTAGCTCCAATGAGCTAGATCTCTATGCTTCTTCCGACTTCTTTGTCCTGGAGCTCACGACCAAACAATGCCAGCATCTGCATGTTATAAAAGCAAACAATGTAGTCAAACAGTATTGCACCAATATTGTGACAGGAAACTCCATATAAGATAGAACATTGCCAACTTGCACTATGCACTGTTTGTACACCTACGCACTAATATCTTATACAGAGCAGAGGCATCATGCATACACTAAGTAAAAAAGATATGTTCATTTCATAAGCAGTATCAGATCTACGCCCTGTTACTTAAGGACTTGGGGTAAAAAATGATTTTAGACATGAATCTTCGCAACACATTAAAAGAGTCCAGAATACTCATTTCCTAAGTTCGGATTAACTAGAGGTACATTAGCAGCAAGGATATTTGTTTTAACTAATCATAAAGCCACACATCGAATCACATTCACTACAAATAAAGAATCATCCCTAACAAAAAAAACTTTTAGCATTGCTAATCATATACAATCTCATAAAAGAGAGAAATGGAGCTCATGATGCAAGTTTCCAGTTATGAAAGAGACGCAAGGACTCCAACCTGGGTTAATCAGGGCAGCGGAGCAAGGGACAAGCTTGATGTCGCTGCCATCAAAGTCACACCATCAAGCATGTCCACTTTCCTTACCTATTCAAGGAAAGGGTAAACATCAGTACATTTCATACATGACTCAAGCAATAGATAGCATGTAGGTGTCACAATACAAACCATTTAGAACTGTTGAACATGTATAACAATGCATGACCAAAGGAAGCAAACAGGACAAATAAAATGGCATTTAACGCGTGCGTCAATATTTGCATTCAAGGAAAATAGGAGGTTTACACAGTAGCATGTCATTGTACAGTGAACGATCAAACAACACAAATAATGATCGCTAATCAGACACCGATGAACATGAAAAGAAAATAAATCACATAGTACCACCAAGACCTGCACTTTATATGTTTGTTGGAATATAAATTTCAACTCATTACCCCAATGGCTAGCAGCAAACTCAAAACAAATATGACGATTAGCAATAATAACATCCTGGCTGGCAATAAGGAGACTGAACAACTGCTCGTGCATAAGCACAACATATATCAATACCTTGACGTTGTGAGGTTGGTCTTGCCGTGGACCAACAATCCACCTCCAACAGCCCAGAATATCATTTACACAACTACAACAAAAAGAGCAGTCAAACAGCAAGTTATTTAATATTTTGTATTGGATCACTATCAGTGTTTTTGAACTAAGAAGAACATCACTACAAGTTGTATGAGGCATCCAAACTTGCAAAAATTTCACATAGATCCGAGCATGATACTAAAGTGAGCAGGTACAATCACCCAATAGCAGAGCTTTTAGTGAAGATGCATCTACACCCGACCTACAGCAGCTATGGTACTAAGAAGAGCACTAGGTCAGTCTTCTATACACCCAACCTACAGCAGTTCGGCTACACCCAAACTACAGCAGAAGTTCTACCGGTAGCAACAGATGGAGGTAATTGTCTCACCTGCAGCAATAAGATTAAATAACTACAGATTAAATCATTAAATAACTATAGACAGCAATGCAGGTTAGACATCAACACCTCATAGCTAGCCTAGCAGCAGTTCAACAACAGTGATACCACATTGAGCATCATTAGTTTAAACTACAACAGAAGGAGAAGTCCCAAGAAAAAATCCCAAAACAAAACCCTAATCAACAAGATTTCGAGCACTGCCACACTTTCAATGCTTTTCACCACAATTTCATGAACTGCAGATTCAAGGGTTATATCAGGACCAAGATACCTGACGGCGGGCAATCTGCAAGTTGGCGACGGACACGAAAGCTCCAGGGCCATCATCTTGCATGCGCAGCATCTCACGTTCATGTACAGGCGACTCGTGATCTCTGTAGGTACAGGATTATAGCAAGCATGTAAGTAGCAGGCATCATATAAGTGCAATGTACATGATAGACAACAACATCATATTCCTACTTGACGTTACGAATGTGCTAATGTGGCCAGGTTGATGTGTTCCAGCACACGAGTAAAGCATTATGGATCCTTTGGGTCTGCGAGAACAAAGGTTGGGGTCAGTAAGCATCATACTATAGAAATAAATAAGCACGAGTACAGCAGTTGCAACCACTATCCACTGATACTAAAAAAACTCATGATGTAATCATAATTATTACTGAAGGACTTGCATTCACAAATTGATCTTACATACGAAACTTGTAGTGTTCGTGTTTCAACTAATACGAATTCCAGAATAAGAATATAGAACTCAGGCATCTCGGTACATTATCAGTAAGATAAGTTTGTTACAAGCCAGCTGAAATGCAAACATGCTCATTTACAAGCCAGCGTCGTCATGAATTTCACAAGAGGAAGAATGATATCCCAATCACAGAAGGGGTGGAAGAGGATCTCGTACCATGACGGTAGTTATGTGAAAGTGGATATAAGCTAGGGAGAGCTAGTTTTACTCCGTGGAGAAGAACAACTAACTGAAAGGTGCAAGGGTCAAATCTTGACAGAAACAGGTGAGACTAAAAAGCCAGGCAGCGGTACAAATTGATTAAGGTGAAAAAAAAAGGTTGACATGGGGGTCGCTTACAGCTTTTCCAGCGTGCCTGAGCGGAAGCCAGGAGCATCCTCCGATAGGTTGAACTCGTTGCCGTTCCTCTCGAATCACAGATCAACTCGCTCGTAGCTTCCAGATCAGCACCCTCGGTTCCTGCACAGATGCGGGGTATGAGATAGGGTTCAGGGATCCTGATGAAAAAGGGGGATGGGCGGTAGAGGTGAAGCACGAGCTCCTGTTAGGTTAGCGCGCAACGCTGTCTCGAGAGAGGAGGGCGCTGTTGCGACTTCTTGGGGGACTCGCGGTTGAGGTCGACCTGGCGGAGGCCGGCGAAGAGGACGAGGCAGCTAAGCGCGGCGCTGGCCGCGTAGATCACCAGCTCCTGCACGAACCGCGACGAGTCCGTGGACCTCAACGCCGGTGGCCGCCCTGGGTCTCCCGTGGCGTGCGGAGGAAGGGAAAGTGGACGAGATTCCTCGGACGGGGTTTCGATTCGATTCGTTCAGCTTGGCGCTGGATCTGGTGGGCGATAGGAGGAATTCGGAGGAGGCGGATGGAGATGTGGCGGGTTGGGCTCAGCTTGGCGCTGGATCTGGTGGGCGATAGGAGGAGTTCGATGGCGGCGCTGGAGGCGGAGACGAAAGTGTGGGGATTGGGCTAGGGTTTCGGGGCTTGGGTTATCTGGGTGTCGTCGAAGACTTTACCAAACTATCCCTAGATATTAGTGTGGTGCAGCGCTAGCTTTGTGGCTGTTCCCGTCTTTTCCATTCGAAATGGGGGAGGTGGAAGAAATACAGGGCATTGGATGGTGGTCACGTAGACGGTTGAGATATGTTTATTGGGGCGATCCGTGGGTACATGATTCTTGTTTTTGATTGGCTAGCTCTAGGCAAAATCATTTTTCATTTTCTAAATGCTAATAATATAGCTCTTTGTAAAGCATCTACCAAGAATATGTTGCAAAATAGGATCACACCATTTTTATAAAATATTATACCACATTTTTTGTACAAATGACCAAATGATTGCATGTCAAATGGTACGAATGGTCATGTCCGCCGTTTTGACCATGTTTTGAAATCGGCGTATAGAATTAAAAGAATAAAAAAATGTAAATCCTTCATCAAACGTCATTATATGTGACCTACTTTCAAGAAAAAAATAACAACTTTAGAATATGGAAGAAATCTTGAAAAAGTGTTCACATAAATGTCCTCTCATGACGAAGATTCATGACTTTCGGGCCAAACAACGAATGTTATGGTGATATTCATGGCATAGTTCTTCCAAATGATCCCATATTCGGCACAAACATGCATCTTGAAAAAGTACAACAATTATCTTGGAGTACGACAATTATCTTGAAAAAGTGTTCACGGAAATGAACTGTCATGAACGAAGATTCATGGCTTTCAGGGCAAATGACCAATGTTATGCCCACATTCATTGCATAGTTTCTTCAAATGACCTCATATTGCGCACAAACGTGCATCTTGAAACCACGAACAATGTTGCCGAAGAAAGTTTTTATTTCCCTTGCATAAAAATAATTGTTTTCATTTTCGGAGTGCCAAAAATAAGTTTTTTTGTGAAGCACATGCCAAAAATAAGTTGCAAAATGTGAGCAATATATATTTTAAAACTATTAGACCATATTTTATGTACAAATAACTAAATATCTGCCTCTCAAAACGTTTCAATCGACCTCTTTTGAAAAAGACAAAATTCTGCCGGTTCGGTTGAAAGCGGGTCAAATTTGAACTACAGGTGCCGCGTAGTTTTCTCGTGAATTTTCGCAAAAAATAGTTTTAGATACAAAACTAGCTATTTCATCAGAGATACACCAAGAGTTTGGCAAGGTTCAACCCCTAGCTACGAACGGTCATGTCTGCCGTTTTCACCGTATTTTGAAACAGGCATAAAGAATTCAAAAAAATAAATAAAAAATGGAAAACCTTCTCATTGAGTCATTAAATGTGACCTAGTTACTAGAAAAAATATAAACTTGGAATACGACAATTATCTTGAAAAAGTGTTCACAGAAATGAGCTGTCATGAACGAAGATTCATGGCTTTCAGGGTAAATGACCAATGTTATGCCCACATTCATTGCATAGTTTCTTCAAATGACCTCATATTGCGCACAAACGTGCATCTTGAAACCACGAACAATGTTGCCAAAGAAAGTTTTTATTTCCCTTGCATAAAAATAATTGTTTTCATTTTCGGAGTGCCAAAAATGAGTTTTTTTGTGAAGCACATGCCAAAAATAAGTTGCAAAATGTGAGCAATATATTTTTTTAAACTATTAGACCATATTTTATGTACAAATAACTAAATATCTGCCTCTCAAAAGGTTTCAATCCACCTCTTTTGAAAAAGACAAATATCTGCCGATTCAGCTGAAAGCGGGTCAAATTTGAACTACAGGTGATCCGTAGTTTGCTCATGATTTTTTGTAAAAATTATTTTTAGGTATACAAGTAGCTATTTCATCAGAGATATGCCAAATTTTCCGCAAGATTCGACCCCTAGCTAAGAACGGTCATGTCCGCCGTTTCAGCCGTATTTTGAATTTAGAAGAATAATCTCAAATTTTCATTTCAAATTCCACATAACCCTATATAAAAAATAGATTAGCTTAGGGGTATTTTTTATTTTATTTTGACTAAAACCAGTCCCTAATAGTATATAATGATAGAGGAGATCTTTACAAAAATTTCAAAATTTATTCAAAAGTATTAAAGAAAAGAAAAAAAAAGCTGAGCCAAGCCGACCTAGCCCAGCCCAACAGTGCAGGCGAACAATTGAATCTCCTAAAGTTTGAAATGGGCCAAGGCCCACTGGACACAGTTAAACTGTTAAAAGAAAAAAAAATGGAGTCGTGCCCACCCGACTTGGCTTAATTAAATAGCAGTGGTGCGCTTGATGGACACCGAGTTGTTCGTGACCTAGTGGTTATGCTAGCCATGGGTGAGGCACACATCGAGGGATCAAGCCCCGCGGGAGCCTATTTTTATGGTTTATTCGGGAATTTGAGTCTCACTTTTGTTTTAAATGTCCAAATCAACTCAAACTAGTTTCTAAAAATTTATAAAACTAATATCTATCATTTAACATATTCAAGCACACTTTTCCAATATATTTCAAAAATAAAAATTCAAAATATTGCATAATTGCTTAATTGACACTTTATGTCAATTTTAAATAGGTTTTTAATAAAATCATTTGTGACTTATTAAAATCATATAAAATTACCACAAATGTAAATATTGAAAATAAGTGATTTTAAACTTATTTCTTTTTCAAATAAATATAATTGAATCAAAACATTTTTTAAAATAGAATATGCTTTAAATAATTTAAACACTTTGCAAATATGGTATTAGGTTTTTAATAAATAGCCAAAAGTTAAATATTTACAAGCAAATACTTGGAATAAACATTTTATGAGATGAAGGTGTCTTTGAGAAATTTTAAATCATTTTAAATAAATTGGGGTTATTGAAATACCTTGGATAAAAGAAATTAAACTAAACTCCAATTTTGAATTAATGATTACTTGGATATTTAAACTATTAAAGTTTTTTTGAAGATGCCAAATGTCTCCTATTATTTGATTTCTATTATAATTTTAATGTTTGGCGGGTCCCACATGTCATATTTGCGGGTCCCGATTTGTCAACAGTCAACACCTCCTGTCAACAGGTCCCACATGTCAGTGTGGTGACACGTAAGCACAAATGACACATAGGCGGTGACATGTAGGCGCGATGAAGTGACATGTAGGCGAGACCGCTGAGGTGTCAGTCCAGTCATACCAACACATCCTGGTAATGGCTCCCACCTGTCAGCGAGTTAACCATGACTGAATATGGACACGTAAGCGACATATGGCTGCCACGTGGGCATGATTGATGAGGTGGCTGTCCAATCGTTCCTCATGACCAATTAGCATGGTCGTAAATAAGGTCATACGCAACTGTTGTCTACATTATGACCAATTTGTGTAAATAGATTATGACTTTTTTGACCAAATTGGTCGTTAATTTTTTGGATTAGGACCCTACAAACTGGCTCATGACCAAGTGGGTTAAAATGGTCATAGATCTATGACCAATATTTTGAAAGTCACTATCAAAAGGTCACTAGTTGACATATTTCTTGTAGTGACTACTGCATGCCCCGGACAAAATATAACCCGAGAGGAAGCATATTTCACACCTTAAAGAAAAAGGTGGTTTTGTAAAATTTCTAATTTTGTCTTTTTGTAGAGGATGGCCGATATAATTATACTACACTTTTATACTTATTTATATTTTTAATCTGATTGTGGTTTTACCAAATATATGTTGTATACCTAGTTATCATTGTTAAACATACAATAATGTTTCTCAATATTTATTATGGTGTTTTCCTGTATATTGCAATTTATATCACTGAAATTATCTGAGATGCACAAAAAGAATTTTTCCGTTCTGAGTTATTTCCTTTTACAATATAAATAACCACCTTAAATGTGAAAAAAAGAGAAAATTGCACGTCTCCGTGAACTCAATGAATTAGTGTACATGCCTATTAATGTGTGTATATTTTTCTCTATTCTGAATGTTATTAAATATATTTGGAAGAGATTCAAACGCAAACAGACGAATAAATATGGTTAGGTAAGCAAATATATAGAAACTTCATGAGTACACATCTGAACTTTGCCTCTATTGTGAGCTAGCAACACATTAATCAAATGACTAGTCCGTTGTTGACGATGCCTAAGCCTGTGGGATTGGCAACTATGTGTCGGCCGGTTTGCAAGGCATTGTTTAACTTCTCAAGTTGCACCTTAAAGGACTTCTCATTGGCGGCGGCATTTATTTGGTCTCTTCCAGTTCGAACTGCCTTCAGCGTCTCCTCTAGGTCAGCTGCACGACTCTTGCCTCTTCAACTCTTTTAGCTTCCAACGACATGGCTCGTTTCAAGCCATTGATATCAGCCTGGGAGTATTGACGCTGCACAAATGAACAACAAGTTATCAAGACCATCAAAGTATACTCGTGATACCTGGGGCTACGATCATTTGATTTTGACGGAAGAAGTTTCGGGCCGCCCTAATACAACGACTTGACCCTTGGGGACTACAACTTTTGAAGTTAAATTAAAGAACATGTCATCAACTGAAGTTCCAAGTCGCCGTTACACAATGACTCGGTACTTGGGGACTACATCGTTTGAAGCTTACATTAAAATTAACAAGTTCCCAGTCGCCACAAGGTATCAACTAGACACTTGGAGGCTACACTAATTTGATCTTCTTGGTTGTGGTGGTTTGAATAAATTCATAGACTCAAGTCGCCTCTTTCAGAGCCGGCTCGAGACTCAGGGGCTACATGTGTTATATAACATTAAAGAACTGGAAAAAAATAAGAATTGTACCTTATGAGCTCTTTTGACGCAAACAAGGAACTTGGACAAGGGGGCAGAAACCAGGTAGGCCCATTGGACTGATTACAAAGAGGAGCAAGCCATACAGTGTAGTCCATTGATACGTCTCAAACATATCTATAATTTTTTATGTTCCATGTTTGTTTTATACCAAATGCTACATGTTTTATTTGTACTTTATATCATTTTTATGTATTTTCTGGAATTAACCTATTAACAAGATGCCACAGTGTCAGTTTCTGTTTTCTGCTGTCTTTTTGTTTCAGAAAAGCTAGTCGAGGAAATTCTCGGAATTGGACGATAATTTACGTGATTTATTTTTGCAATGGAACGAAGCCACTGCCCGAGGGGACCCACCAGTCGAGGAGGCGGGCCCACGGCGCGGCCTAGGGCTGGCCCGTGCCCCCAAGGCCATGTGGGCCCCTGGTCCTCCTCCGGCGCCACCCTTTCGCCTATAAATTGCTTCGTCTCCGAAAACCTAGATACCCGATTAGAAATCCACGAAAAATTTCGTCGCCGCCGTCGTCGTCAACCCTAATTCGGGAGGGTGAAAGGGCATCTCCTTTGCCTATGGTTTTGGTGTTTGTTAACAACACAATTAGTTAGTCTAATATATCTGTTGATCTATGCAGAAATTAGTAGGTAAAAGATCGCGGTTGAATTCTACTCGCAACAGGCTGTGTGGGAAGGTTTTTCCCAGGCAGCGGTAGTACCGCTGCACAGCTCCTCTGTGCTGTGCTACGCACAAGGGCGCAGCTACCGCTGCGGTACCGCCAGTGGTACCGCCGATTTCCGGCATCTGTTGGTACCAGCGGTACCTCCAGCGGTACCCAGCGGTAGTACCGGCCCTCCTGGCGGTAGTACCGCCACGTGCTTTTCGCAGCACATCTGAGCTGTGGTGAAGGACCACTACCGCCCGCGGTACCGCTCGGGGTACCGCCGCTTTTGTGCTTCTGTGGGTACCAGCGGTACCTCCAGCGGTACCGGGCGGTGGTACCGCCAGGTCCAGCGGTGGTACCGCCAGGAGGTCAACGGCTCGACGCGAAGCTGGCGATGCGCTCTACACGTAGCGGTAGTACCGCCCCTGCTGGCGGTAGTACCGCTGCGGGAATCTGGCTGTCCAACGGCCAGATTTGGGAGAGAGGCTATTTAAAGAGGTCTTTTCCCCATTGAAGACCAAGCTTCACACACTCTCTCACCTCCATTAACGCAAGCTTCCTCCTCCTAGATCTCCCTACCCAACCACTCAATCTAGCTCAAAGTTGGGGAATCGAAGGAGGAGACCAAGATCTACATCTTCACCAAGCCGATTTACTTTTCCCCCTCATTCACTTGAGGGACCCTTTGCTAGGATTTCCTTTGGGAAAACCTAGCCTCATATTGTACTCACTTGATTGTCTTTGTGACAGATTTGTAGCTGTTGGGAGCCCCCAATCCTCTTGTGGGTTGTGCCCCGGATCGTTGTTGTAAGGCTCCGGATTCCGCCTTGAAGGTTTCCGATAGTGGAAGTGAACCAAACCTTTGTGGTGCGGTTCATCGGAGAAGAGGGTGAGGCCTTTGTGGCGGTTGAGTTTTGACCTTTGTGGTAGCTCACACCTCTCCAACGAGACGTACTCCCCTAAAAAGGAGGAACTCGGGATTACATCCGTGTCTCCGCGTGCTTTGACTTCGGTTACCTCTATCCTTGTTTATTGTCTTTACTTCGTGTATCTTGTTTAGTTGCTAGCTTGTCATATAGGTAAATTCACCGTAGTTGCATATCTAGAGAATTTACCTTTTGTGTCAAGCCTAAATTGAAAAAGACTAAAATTGGAGTAGCACCTATTCACCCCCCCCCTCTAGGTGTCATACCGATCCTTTCAATTGGTATCAGAGCAAGGCTCTCTTGTTTTGGGTTTAACCGCCTAAGAGAAGTATGACACAAAGTGAGGATGAGGCCGATCTTGCCAAGGCCAAAGAGACCATGGCATCCATGGCCGATATCAAAAGTTGGAAACAACATTGACATCGTCCATGAATGACATGAATGTCAAATTTGGTGAGTTGCGTGACATGCTCATGAAACTCACAAATGCCAAGGTTTCGGAAACCATCCCACTAGAGGGCATCTCTAACTCCGATGAAGGTGATTCCGAGGAGGGTAAAAAGAAAAATGAGAAGGGGGTGGAAACCACCTCCGGATCTAAACCAACTCCTCCACCTCCTACCAAGCATGAAGATGGGAAGGAAGAGTACCATAACGTTCCGGGATGGTACCCTATCGACCCACCTATCACCACCCGCATAAACCCCATTGGTCCTCCACCTAAGCTTAATGCATTAGCCTTTGCTAGTTGGCAACGCTCAATGAAATCTCATATTAACAGTGCCTCTATCGAGCTTTGGAGGATCATTGAAGATGGTACAAGGTTGCGGATCCAAGCAATGTGACAAGAAGAGAATTTGCCGAAAAGCAACTCAATGCCTCCGCACTCCATATGATTGAACTTTCAGTGGTGAAAGTGACAAGCATTATGTTCTCAATGCCACCACCGCCAAAGAAGCTTGGAATTGTCTTGAGGTTGCATTTCTTGGGAATGAAAGCATGAAGAGAAACCGATATGAGTCTTTGAGCAATGATGCCGAAGGCTTCTACATGTTTGACAATGAGATCATGAAGACATGTATGGAAGACTCAAGACTCTTGCAAAGGCCTTCTTTGATGTGGGGGCAACCTATGTGGATGATGCTTATGTCAAGAGGAAGTATGTGAATGCTCTCTTGCCTTCGAGCCCATCGAGGTGAAGCCATTCAAGGAAGACACAACTACAACGAAATGACATCCAATGAAGTTATGCAAGAAGTGCAAGCCTCCAAGGTTGCCACCAAGAATGCCGAAGATAGCCGTGCTAGGGCCATGGGGATGAAACAAGGCCCCTCACTTGCTTTGAAGGCCAAGGTGGTATGTCTTGATGAGGTTGAAGCGTGCCCAAGCAACATTGCTCCAAATGATCTTGAACCGGCTCTAAATGGTCATATAGCTCTTGCCACAAGAGAGTTTTGGCAAGACCCGGCAAAAGCTAAAGCCAAGGTTGATAAAGAGAACAACTCAAGTGGGAAGAAAGAGCTAGCCTCAAAGTGGAAGACGTGCTACAATTGTCATGACAAGAACCACTACATAAGAGAGTGTCCTTATGAGAACCGAGAGCAAAATGGTGGGAAGCTCATCCCCAAGGACCATTCAAGTTGATCCAAAAGAAGCCCGCAAGACCAAGGAAGCCTTTCTTCAAGAAGGCACCAAGAATTGTGTTGGTGGCACAAGAAGAATATGCCACAAGTGATTCCGAAGATGAAGATGCACCTACTAAAGAGGTAGCCGCATTGGCTATTGTATCAACTTCATCATCTTCTCTCTTTGAATCCCCCAATGAGAACTTCTCCACCAACAACGCTCGTTGCCTCATGGCTAATGTCACCGAGGTATCATCTCCTTCTCCCAAGACTATGCATGAAATGAGTGATCAATCTAGTCTTGTGATTAAGAAGAACTTGTTGCTTTCGATACTTTCATGACTAACTTGCAAGGTGAAGCTAAGGAACATGTTGAGTCTCTCATGAGACAACTATGTGCGGCCGAAGAACTTCTTCAAGAAAAGAGTAAGATTGAGAGAGAGGATTCTCTCACCATTGCCTCTTTGAATGCTTCCGTAGCATCCTTGAATGCCTCTCTTGATGAAGAGAGTGAAGAAAGATGTTCTCTTGAGGAAAGACTTGAGTCTCTTGATGCTAAAAATGATGATATCATTAATAAAATCATTAAGGATAGAGATCATGTCTTTGCTAAATATAAAGTGCTTAAAAAGGAGAAAGTTGAACTTGGGGTTGCTAATGCTAGACTTCTTGAGGATATGGAGAAGCTTGACAAGGCTCACAAGGCCTTGGAAACAACTCACTCCCTTTTAGTCAAGTCTCATGAGCAACTTCAAACTCAACTTTCTAAATCTAGCTCAACTAGCATATCTATTCTTCCTCGTGTTCATGAAAATGTTATTGAAGAAAATGTTAGTGCCAAGACCTCTATTCCCAAAGGTAAAGATAAGGGTATTGCTTACTTATTTGAGCAAAAACCACACAAAGGGAAGGAGGGTCTTGGTTATGTAGCCGAGCCCAAGAAGAAAGTGGGCAACAACAAGAAGATCAAGACCAAGCCCGCACAAGCCAAGACTTCCATTGCGGTGGTAGTGCCACAAGGGGCAAGACCACTCGTAGTGACTTTGCGGGGCATAACAACCCCAACTATATTCTTTATGTTGATTATTATGGGGATGTTTATGCTCAATATGTTGGTCCATATGATGGTTACATTGATTACTCTATTTGGGTCCTAAGACCCTTGTTGCTAACCAAAGAGGACCCATTGAGAAATGGGTACCTAAATCCAAGCAATGATTTCTTGTAGGACTATGCTTCCGGTGGATCGAAATGGGTGGTTGATAGTGGATGCACTAGTCATATGACCGGAAGCAAGGAGATTATGACGGAGTTGAGACCAAATCTAAATAACTCATCCGTCTCTTATGGTGACAATCAAAGCCGAGGTAAAGAGTCTCGGCAAGGTGGTAGTTGCAAGGGATATCACCCTTGTAAATGTCATGCTTGTTGAGTCTCTAGGTTACAATCTTATGTCCGTTCGTGCTCTTAATAAGATGAACTTTGATGTCCATTTTACTATTGATATGGTGGTACTCTTGAGGAGCAAGACTCTAAAGGTCATGTTCGTTGGGTATGTTGAAAATGAGTTGTTTGTGGTAGACTTTTCGGGGTCTACCAACACTCAAGCAATATGCCTATTCGGAAAGGCCGACGTGGGGTGGTTGTGGCATCGCCGCTTGTCCCATGTCAACATGAGAACTTTGCAAAGTCTTCACAAGGGTGGCCACATTCTTGGACTAAAAGACAATGTTTCTTTTTCTAGAGATCGTCTTTGTAGGGCTTGTGTTGAAGGAAAGATGCATGATTCTCCCCATCCGGGCAAGACCATTATTTCATCAACGAGGATTTGGAACTTCTTCATGTTGATCTCTTTGGTGCCGTGCCTCAACCTAGTCTTGGTGGGAAGAAATATTGTTTGGTGATTGTTGATGACTATTCAAGATTTACTTGGGTTTATTTCTTCAAGACGAAGGATGAAACCCAACAAACCATCATCGACTTTTCCAATATTGTTCAACGCCAATACAATGTCCCTATTTTGGTCATTAGGAGTGATAATGGCTCCGAGTTCAAGAACTACACCTTAAATGAGTTTCTTAGTGAAGAGGGGATTCGTCATCAATATTCCGCTGCATATACCCCTCAACAAAATGGTGTAGCCGAAAGGAAGAACCGGACTCTCATGGATATGGCAAGGTCTATGTTGGCGGAGTTTAAGTCTCCGCTATTCTTATGGGCCGAGGCTATCTCCACGGCGTGTCACTCATCTAACCGGTTATTCTTTCGTGTTGGCAAGAAGTTTACATCTTATGAGATGCTCACCGGCAACAAGCCCAATGTCTCCTACTACCGAGTTTTGGTTGTAAGTGTTTCTATAAGAACAAAAGTGTTCGTTTGTCTAAATTTGAATCTAAAGCTTTAGAGGGTGTTTTTGTTGGTTACGGTGCCGAATCTCACACCTATAGAGTCTATGACAAGACCGTTGGGAAAGTCATAGAATCTTGTGATGTGAGGTTCGATGAGAATGACGGCTCCCAAGTGGCGCAATTTCATGTTTGTGATGTAGATAATGAGGAACCTCAAGAAGCAATAAGAAGAATGGGGGTTGGTTTCCATCGCCCCATTGAAATCCATCATGAGCCTCCTCAAGCAAGTCCTAGCTCCACTCATGTGGAGACTCCATCATCACAAGTTGAAGTTGCACCTTCTATGGAAGCAAATGATGCACCTACCCAAGAACAAGTTCAAGGCCCTCCTCAAGTTGACCAGTGCTATTCAAGAACCAAGTTCTCCTATTGTCACTAGCCAAGGTCAAGACCAAGATCAACCCTCTCCTTCCTTTGTTGAAGATGAGCTTCAAGATGATCAAGGTCAACACTCCGGTCAAGACGGGGACTCAAATGATCAAGATGATCAAGCGAAATTCCTCGCATCAATGAGGATATCGAAACCCGTCGTATAGCAAGAGTCAAAAAGGATTGGAGAAGAAAGAGTCTTCATCTAGAAAATATCATTGTTAATGTCAAGAACAAGGTCACCACAAGAAAACAATTGGCAAATTTCAATGAACATCAAGCCCACATCTCTATGGTGGAACCAAAGAAAGTCTTTGAAGCTCTTGAAGATCCGGATTGGTTGGAAGCCATGCATGAAGAGCTCAATAACTTCAAGCGCAACAAAGTGTGGAATCTAGTGGAGAAGCCAAAAGATTGCCTCAATGTTATAGGCACCAAGTGGATATTCAAGAACAAGCAAGATGAGCATGGAATGGTTGTGAGGAACAAGGCAAGATTGGTAGCTCAAGGGTACTCTCAAGTTGAAGGCATTGATTTTGGAGAGACCTATGCTCCCGTGGCTCGCCTTGAGTCCATCCGTATCCTTCTTGCATATGCATCACATCATAATTTCAAGTTGCAACAAATGGATGTGAAAAGTGCCTTTCTTAATGGTCCTTTAAAGGAGTTGGTATATGTTAAGCAACCTCCGGGATTTGAGGATCCACACTTCCCTAACCATGTCTACAAACTTGATAAGGCGCTCTATGGTCTCAAACAAGCACCTCGTGCTTGGTATGAGCACCTAAGAGAGCTATTGGTAGACCGTGGCTTTGAAGTGGGGCAAATCGATCCCACTCTTTTTACCAAGAGGGTTAAAGGGGAGCTTTTCATATGCCAACTTTATGTTGATGATATCATTTTGGCTCTTCTAACAAAGCTTTTAATGATGAATTTTCAAAGCTTATGACCGATAGGTTCGAGATGTCCATGATGGGAGAGTTGAAGTACTTCCTTGGTTTTGAGATCAAGCAATTGAGTGGAGGGACCTTCATCTCTCAAGCCAAATATATCCAAGACATGCTCAAGAGGTTCAAGATGCAAAATGCTAAAGAGAAGAAGTTTCCTATGGACACCAAGTGTCATCTTGAACTTAATCCAAAGGGTAAAGATAAGGATGTTGATCAAAAACTCTATCGCTCTATGATTGGTTCTTTGCTTTATCTTTGTGCATCTAGACCCGATATTGTGTTGAGTGTAGGAGTGTGTGCAAGGTACCAAGCGGCTCCCAAAGAAAGCCACCAAACGGCGGTTCTTCGAATCTTTCGATATTTAGTTCATACCCCAAGGTTTGGTTTGTGGTATCCTAAAGGCTCAACATTCTCTCTTGCCGGTTACACGGATTCGGATTGGGCCGGTTGCAAGGATGATAGGAAATCAACTTCCGGGGCTTGCCAATTTCTTGGTAGGTCCTTGGTGAGTTGGTCTTCTAAGAAGCAAAATTGCATATCTCTCTCCACCACCGAAGCCGAGTATGTGGCGGCCGCTAGTTGTTGCACTCAATTGTTGTGGATGAGGCAAACTTTAAAGGAATACGGTGTCCATTGTGACAAAGTGCCTCTTTTATGTGACAATGAAAGTGCTATCAAGATTGGCCACAACCCGGTGGAGCACTCAAGAACGAAGCATATTGAGATTCGCTATCATTTCATCCGTGATCACATCAACCGGGGTGACATTGAGCTTGGCTATATTCCCACGAAGATCCAACTTGCCGATATGTTCACGAAGCCACTTGATGAAGCAAGGTTCACTTATTTGAGGCATGAGCTAAATATCATCGATTCGGGGAGCGTCGCTTGAATATCTTGCATATACACCTATATTTTGACTATCTATTTGGTTTAGGTGTAGGCATGGAAATAGGGGGAGTGCGGTCCTAATCCATTGGACTATCCCTCCCCCCATTATGCCAATATAAGAACTCATTTGTCTCTCTATATTCGTTCAATGAATTTTGAGCTTAAATGACGAGTTGTGGCCGTGAACCCAAGATATATCTTCGCGGTGTCACACCACATACTCATACATGGTGGCCTTGGCCACCGCCCTCCTCCCTATGAGGAGTTGATCTTATTTGGTTTTATTTTGGGTTCCTAGTCTTTGAGTTTTAGGAAGAGTGCTCAAGTTTGGCCCTTCGTATTTGTTTCTTGCAAATTTGGGCATACTCTTCTTCCCCAGTTTCTTGCTCTATCCTAAGCCACATCTCCTATCCCTTAAGCCATGTCTCTCTAAAAATACACTTTGTTCGTGTTCCTAGCTTTGTGGATGGTCGAAACCGGCAGTAAAAACGGGTTCGGGGCTCTTTTTGAGCCCTAACTGTTTTTTTTCCAGGCGCCGGTACTACCGGGCCCTCTGGCGGTACTACCGCTGCGCGTGTTTTTGCAAAACACTGCGCAGCGCGGTACCGCCGAGCGCCCGCTCCGTATCGGGGGCCGGTACTACCGCTGGAGCGAGCGGTAGTACCGCCACGGGGTTCTGAGTGGATAAGGGCACGGGGAGAACAGTTTTTTGGAGAGTTCCTCATTTGCTCTCTCTCTCCCCGTTCCAACTCCACTCGGATCCCACCGCCGCCGGCCATCTTCTTCGCCGGGAAGCAGCCCTCCGGCCACGGGAGCTCGTGCTCCTCCACCCCGGACGGCTCCTGCTCTTCTCCCTCTCCTCGATCCTCTGCCATGAGTTCCGGTACGCCCTTTCCCTCTCTCTCATCTAGTTGATGGATGAAGATGAAATTCGTGGCTATCTTTTGTGAATTCGTGGTAGATTGAGTTGGTAGAAGTGTAGCACATGTGGATCTTGAACCTTGTGTAGAATTTTACTGGAAATTTTTGGCTAGATTTAAAGTTCTTCATCTAGATTTTAAGGAGTAACCCTAGGTAATTTTAGGGCTTCCTATTGAAGCCATCCTATTACCTTGTTGTTACATCTTATCACCTAGATGTAGCACTCCAATTCTAGCATCATTTCCTCTAAATCTTGTACCATGTGTTCCTTTCCCACATTTCATGAACTTTGTGCATTCTTATCTATATGCTTGCCCCTCCTTATGCTTTCACAGGTAGTCAGCCTCGTGCTGCTCGTACCAAGGTTGCTGGGAACAAGAAACAGCGCACAGACACAAGTGAAGATGAAGTTAGAGATGAGATAGATGGGGTCCCTGTCACCCGTCGGAAGTTTCCTCCTCAAGTGAAGCCCAAAGCTGCAGCTCGCCCCAAGTCTGCAAGTGACATGCCTGATCAAGATTTCATTGCCAAGAGGGTGCAAGACTGCTATGTCATTGAGAGGATGGAGCAAATTCCATCCGTTCGGGGCAACAATCCCTATTTCCATAACAAGTTTCAAGAACAGATTTACAATGAGATTCTCCTGAAGAAGCCCAAGGACAACTATGTGGAGCAGCATCATATCAACATGGCACACATGAAAGCCCATCCTGAATATTTTGGAGAGGCTCTTGCTATTTGTGAGAGTTTGGACTCTTGCCTATGATGGAGTTGGAGCAGGATTTTGATGAGAAGCTAGTTGCCCAATTCCTTGCCACTGTCCACATGGGAAATGAAACTAAGCGTCGCATTGTATGGATGACTAAGGACCAAAAGTTTGAAGTGCTTTGGGAAGAGGTTGCTGCCATGTTTGAGTATGAGGAATTTGGTCCCTTTGAGCCCGATGATTTTGAAGAAACTCATTTCCGTGTTCACTTTCCGGGGGTCGAAGCCAAGGATGTTTCGCAGCTCCTTCCTCTTTATGATCCCGACAGTGCTGTCAAGTGGAAGGTTGGCAAATCCAAGGGCCTCTTTCCCACTTGGGACATCATGCACCGGATTTATCGCGAAACCATCAACCCCAAGGTTGGCAACATCGATGAAATTCATGCCTATCTTAAGAATCTCTTGCTTCTCACCAAGGACATGCAAGGCAAGGGGAAGCAATTGGATGTTATGGACTATATCTGGAATGAGTTGTGGCACGTCATTAGCAAGAGGAAGAACATTGCTTTTGCTCCTCTCATCATGCGCATCATCGTGTGGAAGTGGCTTGAGAACAACTCCATTGAAGACCTTGGCATACGGAACAATGGATTCCCCACAAAAGCAAGAAGCTCCTCATCAAGTCTCACCCCAAGAAGACAAGCAAGGAAGTGGTTGACGAGGCTGGTCCCTCTAAAGTTGGACCCATGAAATGGATGGCTCTTCAAATGAAGAAGATCTTCAAAGTGTCCAAGAAAGTGGAGAGGTTCCAATATGATACATATGAAGAGAAGATGAAGGCTCGTCAGGCTGAGGTTGCTCTCCGTCGTGCTCAAGGAGAAGATGTGCAGTCCGGTTCGGAGAAGAATATCAAGACGTGGGATGAATGGCAAGCTCATGACAGCGAAGGGAATGTCATCACTTGGTCTGACTATGAAGAAGATGATGCCACCTCTCAGCCGCCTCCAGCTGGTTTCGAGTAGCCGTTGGGACGTAGCATCGATCTCTTCCCTTTTTGGTGTCTCGATGCCAAAGGGGGAGAGATATCTAGTAGGACTGTGCGGGGGTTTGCGAGGGATGTGTCACAAGCTCGTTTTTCTCTCGTGGTTTGTCCTTTGCTTGTGAACACTCTTTATTTTCAGTTCTTGGAACCCTCTATCCATATGGTGTAAGACATGTGAACTCTCCTTTATGTCTCTTTGTTCATGTCGTTAATGTGTGCAAGCCTTTCTTTATATATATCTTTATGCTTGCATGGTTTGTAAAATCTAGGGGGAGTGTTGATCCTAGATTATGTGCACTTGTGTATTCAAAGACATTTCGAGTATTGCACATGTCTAGGGGGAGCTCCGTCGAAATTTTACTAGCCTTTTGCGTTGTAACTACTTGTGTTGTCATCAAACACCAAAAAGGGGGAGATTGAAAGGGCATCTCCTTTGCCTATGGTTTTGGTGTTTGTTAACAACACAATTAGTTAGTCTAATATATCTGTTGATCTATGCAGAAATTAGTAGGTAAAAGATCGCGGTTGAATTCTACTCGCAACAGGCTGTGTGGGAAGGTTTTTCCCAGGCAGCGGTAGTACCGCTGGCTCCAGCGGTAGTACCGCTGCACAGCTCCTCTGTGCTGCGCTACGCACAAGGGCGCAGCTACCGCTGCGGTACCGCCGATTTCCGGCATCTGTTGGTACCAGCGGTACCTCCAGCGGTACCCAGCGGTAGTACCGCTCCATGGCGGTAGTACCGGCCCTCCTGGCGGTAGTACCGCCACGTGCTTTTCGCAGCGCATCTGAGCTGTGGTGAAGGACCACTACCGCCCGCGGTACCGCTCGGGGTACCGCCGCTTTTGTGCTTCTGTGGGTACCAGCGGTACCTCCAGCGGTACCGGGCGGTGGTACCGCCAGGGCCAGCGGTAGTACCGCCAGGAGGTCAACGGCTCGACGCGAAGCTGGCGATGCGCTCTACACGTAGCGGTAGTACCGCCCCTGCTGGCGGTAGTACCGCTGCGGGAATCTGGCTGTCCAACGGCCAGATTTGGGAGAGAGGCTATTTAAAGAGGTCTTCTTCCCCATTGAAGACCAAGCTTCACACACTCTCTCACCTCCATTAACGCAAGCTTCCTCCTCCTAGATCTCCCTACCCAACCACTCAATCTAGCTCAAAGTTGGGGAATCGAAGGAGGAGACCAAGATCTACATCTTCACCAAGCCGATTTACTTTTCCCCCTCATTCACTTGAGGGACCCTTTGCTAGGATTTCCTTTGGGAAAACCTAGCCTCATATTGTACTCACTTGATTGTCTTTGTGACAGATTTGTAGCTGTTCGGGAGCCCCCAATCCTCTTGTGGGTTGTGCCCCGGATCGTTGTTGTAAGGGCTCCGGATTCCGCCTTGAAGGATTCCGATAGTGGAAGGTGAACCAAACCTTTGTGGTGCGGTTCATCGGAGAAGAGGGTGCACCCGCCTTTGTGGAGGTTGAGTTTTGACCTTTGTGGTAGCTCACACCTCTCCAACGAGACGTACTCCCCTAAAAAGGAGGAACTCGGGATTACATCCGTGTCTCCGCGTGCTTTCACTTTCGGTTACTTCTATCCTTGTTTTATTGTCTTTACTTCGTGTATCTTGTTTAGTTACTCGCTTGTCATATAGGTAAATTCACCGTAGTTGCATATCTAGAGAATTTACCTTTTGTGTCAAGCCTAAATTGAAAAAGTACTAAAATTGAAGTAGCACCTATTCACCCCCCCCCCCCTCTAGGTGTCATACCGATCCTTTCAGAGGGTTCTGAAACTCTTCCCGGCACCCTGCCGGAGGGGAGATCATCACCGGAGGGCTCTACACCACCATGCCTACATCCGGAGTGATGTGTGAGTAGTTCCCCACAGGACTACGGGTCCATAGCAGTAGCTAGATGGTAGTTTCTCCACTTTTGTGCTATCATGTTTAGATGTTGTGAGTTGCCTACATGATCAAAATCATCTCTATGTAATGCTACATGTTGTGTTTGCTGGGATCCGATGAATTGTGAAGTTATGATCAAGTTTGTTCATCTATCTATCTATATGTGTTATCTATGTTCTTGCATGCTCTCCGTTGTTAGTAGATGCTTTGGCCAATTAGATGCTAGTGACTCCAAGAGAGGGTATTTATCAACGGAGAAAATAGCGTGCTATCAAAAATAGCGTGGCCCTCCTCCAGACGCTACACAAGTTATAGCGTGTTATAGCGAAGCTACATTTAAAATAGTGTGCTGCAAAAAATACAAACTATAGCCCTAATATTAAAGATTTCAGCACTAAATATTTGTACATAAGCAATACATGAATCACCAGTTCACCAGATATGGAAGTCAAGACACAAATCCATGGCATAGACACAAATAGTAGGCATAAATCCATAAACGAGCTGGTGGTGGCTGACTTAGGGGCGGCGGAAGACATTGTTTCCTAGAGGAAGCTGCCGCTGCAAAACGGCAAATCGAGCTGGAGGACGAGAGCTTGGATTTGCCGTAGCCTGGGCTCGAGTGACGAAAACGACTAAGCTTGTGGATGTGCTGTTGCCACTAGGGAGAAAACAACAATGGTTTATCTATGTGTCATTTGCATTGTTTATATTACACACTTTGCTTATTGCAGTTGTCTGTTGCTTGCAACTTAATACTTGTGGGAGACACGGAGGTTATTCCACAGGTGAATTATTAGTCAAAGATGTAGCTAGCAAGCTGTCTATGTATCTTGTTGTAATGCCCAATAGATCTCACAGTGAACATGTTCTTGTCATATTATGCATTGTCATGTCATTGCACTTTGTCAATTGCCCAGCAGTAATTTGTTTACCTAGCATGTTAGTTTATCTGTCTTATGAAGAGACACCTCTAGTGAACTTTGGACCCCGGTCCTTATTTTACACTGATACAAACACCGTTTCCACCACGTTCTAGACTCATTTCCTCGCTGTTCATTTTTGCATTTACTTTTATTCTCCACACCATACGTTTAACGTACCCTTTGTATTCAGCAAGCCATGGAGATTGACAACCTTCCTGTTACGTTGGGACAAAACATTTTGATTGTGTGTGCGCAGGTCCACGTTAACAGCATCTCAACGGCGCTGTTGTTGACACCGTGTTGCAGCTCTTCCAACTCCTACTGGTTCGATAACCTTGGTTTTGCAATCAAGAGAAAATTGCTACTGTGCCGCTTCATACATTCCTCTTGGGGTTTCCAACGGACGGTTGTAGCCGCATCACCCATGAATCCCAGAAGGCCCATGAAGGTTACGGAAAGGTCGACTAGACCAGGCAGGGTCCTTGGCCTGGCTCGATATGTCGACTCCAGAGGAGTCAAGCAAGACGCTCAATAGGCATGAAGACGGAAGGTCAAGCGACAGAGTATCCATCAAGACAGCGTTACACCATTAATGGTGACGTTATGAGCCGGTGCCACTAAAGGATTAATTCCCCATCATGTATAGTTTAGTGGGTGTTAACTTCTATTCATTTATAATCCGGCCTTGTTAGTATATAAAGAACGACACGGGGTAAGACACAGGACAAGTTCAAACACAACAGCACCCAAAGGAGGAAAGCTCTCGACACTATACACAAAAGTAGGAGTGGGTCTTTATACCTCTACCAGAGGGGCCGAAACTGGGTAAACTCTCTCATGTCAATCATGTTTCTCGATAGCTCAAACGTCGCCTCTCCCCACAACCTCTACGATCGTTCCCACGATTCCTCTCTGTGATGTCGAACCCGAGCTATGTGGATACCCCTGATAACAACCCTCGACAAACTCGTCATGTTTGCTCCTCTTATCATCAATAGAGTTGCACAACATGTTGACGGACTCGAGGATGGTATACACATCATCAATGTGCTCTTCGGTCACAAAGACGTCATCTTCAACACCCGATTTCTAGGACTCACCCGGAGATTTGGAGGACTCGGTCTGGTGGCAGGAAAAGGAGCCATACCTCTGACTTCGAGCAACCTCAACGGCTCGTTCGTAACCTTCTTGAGGAATTCAAGGAGTCGAGCATTATTCCACACATCCTTAGTGCAGCGTAGGTCATCGGTCTGGTGGTTCGTGTATTCACATATCAAGCGATCTCGCAAACTCACGGGTTGGATCCTCTAATCAACGCAACACTTCACCAAGTTGACGTCGTTCAAACCATGAGCAAAGAGGGCTCGTGTTTTGGCGATCAGTGGCTCTAGAGCATTGCGAGCCTCGTCGGAAGCCTTCTTAACCATCACAAGTGTAATCTCAAGAAGATCGAGGCTGAAACGAGGCATGCTGGATTCACCTTCAGGGGAGGTATCTTTGCAGTAGAAGAAGGTGCGCTATCAGTCCATGTTCCGATTCGCCATCTTCAGAGCCGGGTATATTCTACCTTGGCGGCGTTGGAACGTGCCGGCTCCACATTGAAGCAGAGGGCCCTTGGAGTATTCCCTCTTTTGTTTGCAGTAAATCCATTCAAATCACAGATTCAAGTCCGGCTCCATTTCCAGATCAAAGGCCATCGATATGTTAAAGATAATAAGTGCTGAAGTATGCGGATGACACACTTTTGATCATGCAAGCTTGCCCTGTCCAATTGACTACACTTAGAAATACTTTGCAAGAATTTGCTGCTGCCACGGGTTTAAGAGTGAACTACTCAAAAACTTGCATGATGTCACTGAATATTGATGAGCCCAGACTGAACGAGCTCGCTTCTATGTTTGGATGTGCCACTGGTACACTGCCTTTCCCTTATCTTGGACTTCCACTTGGTACTACTAGACCTACGGTGGCGGATTTAGCTCCCTTAGCTGATCAAGTGGAGAGGAGGATGAATGCGTGTGCCAGGTTTCTGGACTATGGTGGTCGTTTGACCCTAGTCCAGTCAGTTCTCTCATCACTGCCTACTCACTATTTATGCTCTCTCAAAATCTCCAAGGCGTTTATCAAAATATTTGATAGAGCTCGACGACACTGCCTATGGGCGAAAGAGGAAGGTACAGGCTCACCACACTCTCTTGCTGCTTGGTCTCTGGTGTGCAGACCTAAGAGACATGGAGGTTTAGGGGTTGTTAACCTTGAAATTCAGAACAAGGCGCTGCTGTTAAAACATCTCCATAAATTCTTTTGCCATGCTGACATCCCATGGGTCCATCTGGTTTGGTCTCTCTATGGCCCAGGACCTCCTCATGCTCAGTCCCCTCGTGGGTCATTCTGGTGGAAAGACGTATTTAGTCTCATTGATACGTACAGAAGCATTACCAGGTCCGAGATTCACAGTGGTGAGCATACTCTGTTCTGGAAAGATTTCTGGCAGGGAAATAACCTCTTCTGTGATAGATTTCCTCATTTGTACTCCTTCGTTTTCAATGAAGATATTGCTGTGTCTGATATGTTGAACATTACACACATGGGGGATGAAATGGCTCTGCCACTATCTATGGAAGCTTCCGAGGAATATACACAGATCACTGAGATACTGCATAACCATACCTTCACTCCCGAGCCTGACATCAGAACATATGTGTGGGGAGGTACCAATTACACAGCTGCTAGGTTTTACAAATTTATTCATGCTCAGGTGGACTGTGATCTTGAGATCAAATCGATTTGGAACTCAAAATGCCTACCAAAACTGAAGGTTTTTCTCTGGCTCATGCTCCATGATCGTGTTAACACCAAAGACCTTATGAGCCGTAAGCATTGGCAGATAGATGGAGGTCCCAATTGCATTCTCTGTACTCAAGGCAGCCCAGAGACCCGAGACCATTTATTTTTTGACTGCCCGATGGCTATTAGATGCTGGGATTACATTAATATCCAGTGGAACGCCAATGCTTCTATCTTGGTTAAAATTCGAGAGGCAAGAAACTCGTTTACTGGACCATGTTTTCTTGAGACCTTCGCTTGTGCAACATGGAACCTTTGGAAGATGCGTAATGATTTTATCTTCCAGCACCAACCACCCTCGTTTGTGAAATGGAAGGTCAGATTTCAGTCAGATTTATGCCTTCACCGGCATCGAGTGAAGGAACCCCTAATTCAGCCTCTGCTCTTGTGGGCTAGAGCTCTTGATTCCTAACCTTTTTGAACACCATTTAGATTACTACCTATGTACTCCCCTTTGAACTTTCGACCTCCTTGATGTAACTATTTGTATTCTGCTAGCTCCTTTGCTGGCTCCCTATATTAATTCAAAAATTTCACCGTAGGGAAAATCCCTACGGTAATGGTGTTCAAAAAAAAAAAAAAGTGCTGAAGTAAGGACACCTCAAATGTTTACTATATAAGTGTGTCATGCGGTGGGTTTTTATGGAGTTGGATATTAATTTTGAACCATTCAAATCTGAATATTTCCTTTTTTGCATCAAAGATTTCAATAGGTTTCTAGATAATTTCTGTTGTAGTCCATCCAATTCGAGAAATGTTTCTTATGGATCTCTTTACGCTTTTTTGAGGAAAATTATCGGCACTCGGATCTTTTGTTACACCTTTTCTATTATTTCACGTGGTGTCAAATGATTAATCATGCAAATTTCCATTTAATTTTAGGTTGTTTTTCCAAGGATATTTGCCCTCTTGTTCGGGGAGTACCATCCACTCCAATCACTTGTTACAGTTCTATTTTTCGTGTGGCGTCAAATAATCCTTTATGCAAACCTTCTATTGTTTTCCAGCCGCACACAGAGTTTTTCTTTTGAAGAACTCTGCTGCATTATCCTTGTCTTTGAACTCCTAAAAAAAAATCCATGCTCTTGAAGTTGCTTACTCGTGGAGGAAAACTCTATGCTTGGACATAAGGTCCTGCCGACCGTGTCGCTGCTGGAGTGTGCCCCACCCGTCAGAGAGACATGTACAGCCCACTGGAATTGGTCAACGAGTCTACCCCGCTCACAAAACTTTGGACCCACTGGTCATTGACCCTAGGACAGCGCGCTTAAATGGAAAACCCAACCAATTAACTAACCCTACTGCGTAACTGGGCCCACCTTCCCCAACCGCGTGGACCCAGACAGCCAACCATACGCGGCCGCGGCGCCCTATACGCCACGTCGCCGGCCGACCTCGCCGTCGTCGACATCCTCCTCACGGCTCTTCCCTCCGGCCATAAAACACCCCCGCATTGCAATCCCCATGGCGTCCTACAACCCAAACCCCATCCCCTCGGCCCCGCCGCTCTACCCGACGCTCGCCATGGCCGACCTCTCCCCCGTCGAGATCCCCTCGTCCCCCGGCACCTCCTCCTACGGCGCCGCGCCGCCCTCGGAGGACGTGCTCCTCCGCGTCCCGGGCGCGCAGCTCCACCTCATCGACCGGCACCGCAGCCACCCGCTGGCCGCCGGGGACCTCTCGCTCCTCCGCATCCGCGCCGGCGACACCTCCCTCGCCGCTACCGCGCGCCTCGGCCCCGTCCAGTGGCCGCTGGCGCGCGACGTGGCCGCCGTCAAGCTCGACCCCTGCCACTACTCCTTCTCGCTCACCGTGCCGGCCTCCGCCGACGACCCGGCCCCGGCCCGCTCCACTACGGCCTCACGCTCTCCGCGCCCGACCCGCGCCTCGACGGCGTCCTCGGGGCCTACACCAGCTTCTCCGTCCACTCCGTGGCCGGCAGTGAGGCGCTCGCCGGTCGGGTGCGCGGCGAGGTGGAGGCCGCCGCGTACTGGACGGCCGTGGCGCCGAATGTCGAGGAGTACGGCAGCGCGGTGGCCAAGGCGATCGCCACGGGCGCCGAGGGCCTCGCCAGGGGGATCCTATGGTGCGGCGTCATGACGGTCGACAGGCTCCACTGGGGGAACGAGGTCCTCCGGAAGAGGATCCAGCCCGGCGACACTGACGCGGAGGTCACCCCGGAGATGCTCAAGCGGATCAAAAGGTACTGCTTTCTTTCTCACTTCTTCATATCAAATGTGCACTTGGCCGGAGGAAGGAACTGGATCCTCGCCGGAGATAAGCACTTGGCCGAGATTGTCGCTTGATTAGCACAATGTGACCTTTTTCTTTTTTGGCCTCGGCCTTCCTTGTTTGCTCCTACCATATCAATATAAAGGCAAAGCTTTTGCCCGTTTCAAATAAATAAATAAATCAAATGGGCTTTTTAGTTTTTATTACTTGCAGTCATGCAAATTTGTCCAGTGGAATTTCTGATGTGCTATGTGGAAATGTTCAGGCTTTGGGCACATTATAGTTCATTGTTGGTTCAGTACTTTAAACCATGATTCAGTTGTATCTCATTGTTCGTTAATGGTATTTCAGATGGGGTTGTGAACATTCCGATAAGTATGCACATTATAGTTCATTGTTAGATCAGTATTTTAAATCATGATTCAATATGCCACTGTGGGTATCTCATTATTCGTTAACGGTATTTCATTTGGGGTTGAAAACCTTAGGATGACTTTGGTCTTGTTCTGTCTGTTAAATCATAGCTATGGCTTGATGCCTTGGTTCGATATTTATGTCATGTAGGAAGAATCCCAAGCATTCGTGTAGAAAGCTTCCGTGATTGTAGATAGCTGCATTTTGAGGAATTTTGCATCTGGGCTAACTTAAACTGAGGAATGTTTCTTGTGACCACAAAGTTGTTCCTTTTGAGCATGTAATTCTTCTATTACCAATTGCATTGTGCTTCAAATAATCTTAAGCCACTAATATTAATTTTAGCCTAAGGATAGATTAGACTGTACAACGAGTTTGACCCTGTGCTTCTGTGTACAGTCACACTTGATGATTAGGGATCTGAAGTATGTGATCACTGAATATATTAAGTAACATATGGTCCTTGCTTAAGCTGATTGTGTTGTCTCATTTTGATATTTTTTATATTTGCTGGCAGGGCTAAGAAGGTGACAAAAATGTCTGAGAAAGTGGCCACTGGAATACTGTCTGGAGTCGTGAAGGTTACTAGCTATGTTACAAGCTCATTGGCAAACTCAAAAGCTGGCAAGAAGTTTTTCAGTTTATTACCTGGAGAGATTGTTCTTGCTTCGCTTGATGGATTTGGTATGTGATCCTTTTTTCAGATAGAATGTGGCCTATTTTAATATTGGCAGTACATCGTGGGTTGGCAGTAATACATGTAGACAAAATCATGAAACGATTTTTATCTACCTTCAGTACACCGTAAACAAGATCAATATAGCACATTGGCACAGGATATATTTAAGTACGTGGCGACAAGTTTATCCCAAAGATCTTGCAAAAACCATCGCTTTAATTTTACTAGTAGCAGGCGAGCAGGCTGTCGGTGCCCTTTAGTTTGCCTTTTTTGGTGTCATAGGCTGTGAACTTACTTATTCATGGAGACAGGTACCTCTGGTACTTTAGTGTACAAGTAACTAAAAATAGTTTATTACTGCCCCTTCTCCTCGTATGAGGCCCCAATGTGCCTAGTTGAATCAACTCATTGCCAGCGAAGTTAGTTACAGCAGACTAGCAGAGTCACTCACTCACTGGTGATGCCATCAAGTTCTGTAGAGGTCAAATTGTCATTATTTACTATGCACGACACCTTACCTCAATATGGTTGAGTAAACCAAAATCCTGCTCTCATATTTCCAAGAAATCCTTTGTTACATGCCAATAGCCACAATATGTAGAGCACATTGTGTTATGCCCTTGCTGTTGCCAAAGAGTCTCTTGTCAAACCATGCATTTCATCTGCTGTTGTTGCTATTTGCTGTTATGTAGTATATGGAGTTTGACAAGGCCCGAATATCATTTTTTGAAAGTAACAGTAGAACTTACTTTCTTCTGGTACTTGAGTACGCCATCTCACTTGTGTATCTTTTACTGGCAGCCAAGATTAGCGACGCCGTAGAATTGGCCGGGAAGGACGTGCTATCCACATCGTCGACCGTGACGACCAGTCTCGTAAATCACAAGTACGTGTCATTCTACAACACATCTTACTCCTCCTTGGACCAAAACTCAATCCGCATCTTCCCTTACACCGCTCTCCTCCTTCTACTTCAGGTACGGAGAGAAAGCCGCTGCAGCGACGAACGAGGGGATGGATGCGGCGGGCCACGCCATCGGGACGGCGTGGGCGGTGTTCAAGATCCGGCAGGCCATCAACCCGAAGAGCGTCCTGAAGCCGACGTCGCTGGCCAAGTCCACCATCAAGGCTGCGGCCGCCGACCTCCGGTCAAAGAGCAGCAAGAGCAAGGAGAGTTCGAAGGGCCAACGGTTAGCATAAGCCTGCATCGTCAACCAGCCCAGCTGATGTGCTGCCTTGTAGATTATGTGTGTCCTGGGAACCAAGAGCAACCTGAGCGCCGTATCCTTTTCTCTGCTGCTGATGCGAACGTTTTGTGTCTCTGGGTGGAGTGTTGTGTTTGGCTTGGTTATGTAGTGCCGTGTTGGTCGATCAAGTAGGGTAGGAGGCTACTAGTGTTTTTTGACTACTGTAAACTGGTGTTGGCCTACCTAAGACATTGGTTCTAAAAAATGTAAAATGCTGAAGGGCGTAAAGCACCCCTCGATGTTTACTGACTGTTATTATCGAAATAAACAAAATTCTACACTTAACTATAAGTACAGCAATATCTAAATATTAACTTTACAAGAAGCTGAAGCTTGATTAAGAAATGTCCTACCTTCTCACAGTGAAACTGATTTTAATCTTGCATTAGGCTCCTTGATAACCAATCCTAGCTATTAAGAGCATTCACCAGCAGATCCCTTAGAAGTGCAAAATCCTTAAGAGTTCGGACGATTTTTGGGCATTTTCGGCCCGGCCCTTAAAACATTTTAATGTTGCCTACAAATCGTCTGGCCAAATACATATATTTAGGATTCGGGAGGGAATATATATCTAGGACTAGTTAATTGCCCGTGCGTTGCAACGGGATATAAATATTCTATTGATTTCACACTAATCATGCTAAGTATGTAATTTTACATTCTCATGTGCATCAAACATCATTGACAAATGACAAGTCATAATATCATTTCACATCGTGTTTTTTGAGATGCGTCAAGTTTCTTGATTGCATCATAAAAAATATGTCAATGCCTTGCTACGGGGTTATCTTACGTTGTGAAGAATTCTATCACTGAAATCTTTTTTTCTTACCGGAACACAGAGTTATTGACGGGGACAGAACTACCATCAATAATTCTTTCTCAAGTCATGCTGACATTTCTGTTTTTAGGGTTATTGCTCACTCTTCTTCCCCTTTGCCATGTACCCAACCTCGTGGAGGTAGTGGGACATCTGTGTGGTCTTCAATCTTCGTCTCTCCAACTATGATCAGCAGAAGTAAATCTGTTTGAAAATACATGGTTATTTTTATTTTTTTTGAATTTTTCTACGTATATTAATCAACAAAGTACCACATACAGCGTACACAGTACAAACACAAAGTACAAACCGAAAAACGTAGAGGAAGCAGATCCAGGGGAAGCAACAGCAGCTTCGCCGGCGTCGAGGACGAGGGTCGCCGTCCACCATCCATCCACTGCCCGAGGGGACCTCCAAAGTTGAAACGCGCCGCAAGGACTGACTCCCACACGGACACGGCCCGACGACCGTGTGCGGCGGAGCTTAGGGCGGTGAACGAGCACGGCGCATCCCCTCCCGCACCAGCACCACCTCCTTTCCGCAGCAAACCTCGAGCTCGACGCAGAACGAAGCCGCGAAGCCCACCTGGCCCTGTCACCCACCGGCCAGATCCGCCGCCTCGGATCCGGCGGTAGGCAGGAGATCTCGAGCACCGCACCGGGCCCCGAGCTCCCGCAAGTCGACCACCTCGCGACGAAGCACCACCGGAGCTCCACCGCCGGAGAGGAAGGTCGCCGACACCAAACACCACACCGGCCGCTCCGCCGTCTCCACAGCGCCGCCGGCGGGACCCCACTCACCCCTACTCTATATACACGAAGAGATCCGGGGATCCCCCACCCATCCGCCGCCGGAGCGGTCGGGGGGAGAAGGATCCCACGGATCCGCGACGGCGAGAGTGCGGCGACCAGGCGGTTCCAGAAATATCGCCCCTCACTTCACTGTAGCGGGGAAGGAGGGGAAAGGAAGGAGCTGGTCTTCCTCAAGCAAGGTTCTTCATCACAAGCTGCGATCCATTTATTTGCAAGAAAGTAATAATATGTAAAGATTGTACTTGGGAAAGACAATGCATAAAATAGTATCCAGATCAATTAAAGCGTCTTTCTGCACAGACTTGTATATATCTTCTAACTACGTACTTCTCCTGAAAACAATTTCTTTCAGTCTATTGGTTTTAAGTTCTGTTAACCTCTCGACTTCAGTTTCCATCTGCATGAGAAATTAACATCCCACGGTTTAAACAAAAATGTTAAGGTAAACAACGATATATTAAAGAAAAATCAAAAGGCAAATGTCTCCATTGTGTCTCTCGTCTATCGGGATGTCTTCTTAAAAAAGAGTAAATTTGCCAGTTGCGTAGTTCATACAAGGATAGGATGCACGTTGTTGGTGTTCTCCAAGCTTAAATGAATTAGCAATTTAGCCAAGTGTCTAGCAGATGTCAGCAAGAATAATACATGATGGGTCTATTTTTTGCTGGATGCTAACCATACAGGACCAGGAAATTCTTCTCAGCCCTGATAGTTCAGCTAAAGTGTCTAGCAGATGTCACGCATGTTCTTTCTATTGAAACAGAATGACGGGTAGTGGCACTCGATTCCCGATGAAACTCTTTTGTTTTTCAACTGCCAAAACCCGCACTCCTTCTCATCCTTGCCCATCATGGACTCATGTGTTCTTCTGGAAGCTCAAGAACCTGCGCAAGGACTTCTGCAAGCTCTCGTCTAGAATCCTGCAGAAAACAATGAGAAAGGTTAAAAGAAAATTTTAAGCAATGAAGTTTAGCAGTCATCTAAGTACACATAGTGAACAGCATAGGGGAAATGGTCACCAGAGGAACACACGGAAAAATGAAATATCAAAATGGTCATCTAAGTACTCTAATCTTCTGCGGCAATTAGATTTTTTTGCTAATTTTGAGTAAACTCTCTCGGAAGGATGAGACCTTCTAGATCAAAATGGTTTAACTTAATTCCATGTCGCTCAACAAATTCCAATATAAATGAGATTAAACATACATCTGCAACAACCAACATATATCTACTTCGGTTAATCAGTGTGCCTCAACTATCTACCTTAGTGCAATTTTTAAATTCAAAAGGGAGCCATATGTTTGGCACTCCTCTCCTCCAACCCTTGGGTCAATATGCATATAATATTTTAACGAGAGGCTAATCCAAATGGAGCAAATCACTGCCACGCCGATAACTCTTATTGACCTATTGACTATACTATTAACAATCTTTATTAGCCATAAATTTGTTGTAGATTTATACTGCTTCACAATTACCAGCATAAGTTTGAAGCTGCAAGTTGAACAATGGAACTAAACCTGGTAGGAGATAAGCCACCACCAGAGCATCTTATCTTAAGTGATCCAAGTCTTTCTCTTGCAAAGGTGGAAACGACTGATAAATTCTAGCATGTAACCATTCAAAGTTTTCAATGATGTTAAATTCTAAACCAGCAACGATTGACGCTCATCCACTATTTTCATTACAAGTGCTCTGCAAGATATGTGTATAAACTTTACATGGAGATATGGCAACTACATCAAGCTAGAAAACATGTCAACTGACTTGTGGAGATAGTTCCACTTACGTATCTTAGGCTTTTGTTAGGTGACAACCAAGTTACAAGCAACCCACGAATCAAGTCCTTCAGTTTGTTGGAGCAAGCCTTTCAGCAACAACATGAGCAGAAGCAGCTCACTTCATCTATCAGTAAAGCGTCAGAAATTAGTAAAGTAGCAGGTTCGAGTGTCTATGTACCAAAGGAATCAACATTGTAGTTCCCAGTAAAGAACGAGTCATCAGAAGTTCAGAACAGAATCATGTTTACCAATACATACCAGAGCAAGAGTTATCGTTCCTATTCCTGTTGTACTCTATTCTTCCTTCCTTTCGAAGCGGAAGAGCAAGAGTTTAGTACATGGAAAAACATCCTTCCTATTCCTATTGACTCCATTCTTCCTTCGTCGCTGCATCCTTCCCACGTCCGTATGGTCGTAACCACTGAAACTTGAGATGAGAAATTAGGTGCTACATTTGCAAGTGCACTGTCCACTAAATAACTTGGCAATATAATAAACTGCTAGCTCCCATAGAGGAAACAAATTTGATTGAATATTGAAGAAAGTGGATTTATAGCAGAGACAATACATCTAATCTGAGAATGGGTGGTTTCACATCTTACAGGCATGCTTTTTATCAAGCAAGTTGCGTTCAAAAAAGCAAAAGGACAAATCTATAATTGGGTAACAAATGATTACCTAACAACTTTTGCCTGGAGGAAAGGGGAGAGGAGAGGTCAGCACGCGGCAGCACGATGCTTGCACCGTATGCCGGATACTCGTCGCCCCTCTCCTCTGTTCAGTTCTGGGGGCATGGAGCTACATGGGATGAAAATATTTATCACATGTAGGATGCAGAAAACCATGTCAATGAAAATATTCATCATTTATTTTGTACCCACCTTTAATCATTTAGTCATGAAAAGGTAAAAGCTTGCGGTTGCAGTACGGAAAAGGTGCTAACAAAATGGTGTACCCCTGAACTGGACAGGGGCATTGTTCCAATGTCCAGCAGAAGTTAATTCAGTCATAGCTGACTAAAACCGAATTCTATTTTAGCAGAAACTAACCTACAAAGTGGCAAATATATTTGCTACAACAACAATCATTAAGTGACATACATGATTAATATGCAGACAAGGGAAAATAAGTGATTGAACTTACAAAAATTACATGGTGGAAGTTGTGGAAAATACACAATGGATGAAGCAAAACATGCATAATGCGTTGATGGTTTCGTGGTACAACCCATTATCTCAAATTTGCTGATAGAGTAGTTCTCTTAAATCAAGTGGTTCCTCCAGGCTCCTGCCATGAAACACAAGATTGTATAAGAGGGAAACATCTCAGATTCTATGCATGGGAAACATTCGAGAAGAAAGGGCAAAGGAGATGAGCTATAAATGTACAAACTGAATTACATATGTGGGAGTCAGCATGCAATCATTCAATTAAACTTACTTGCTATTGTGGTGTGCGTCCAGCCGGCCGACCAAGAATTATATATAGGTCATAGAATATATTCCTATCTGCAACCTCTCTTGACTTCCTTGCAACACCTTGTCCGCATAAGACCAAGGCAGCCCTAGGATGACAAACTGTTATTGCCAATGGCAGTTCAAGTAGTACATGAATCTGGATTTGGCAACTTATGAAATTACCAATCCTAATGCATACGAAGGATTGAGGCATGCACTCAGACATGGACATGTACCTCTCACAACACCACCAGGCGTACCAGCAGACCTGATGTAGGACAGATGTTGATGACGTACCATACATGCAGACCTGATGGCTGAGATGGGGAGGCTGCGTCGCCGAAACCCAAACCCATGTGCCGCTGCGATCTTGTCGGACACTGCTGGGAAACATGGAGGAGGGCGCCCACATCCGGCTTGTCCCGACGGAGTGCCCTCGACGCCAGTGGAGAAGATCAGACGATACTTGAGCATGGCTTCGCTGGACCTCGGGCTGCCATGAGTGAGGTGTGCTCTCGACGGGTCGCGCGTGGAAGAAAACGGCGAGCTCGGCCGGCGTGAGAGGATGACGAAGCGAGCTCGCATGTCCGAGCGAGGAGGACGCCGGCGACCTCGGGTCATGTGCGTGGAGGAGGGCGATATCTATTGGGGGCTCGCCTGTCCGCGCAAACATGGCCGGCGAGAGGGATTTGGGGCGGAGGAGACCGGGCCGTGGCGGCGCTGGGAGAGGGAGAGGGATCGGGAGGGGATGAGGTGAGGGTGGTGGTGCGGGATTGATTGCCCAGAATTGTTGTCGCTCGTCCTTGCCCCCTGATTCCGCTAGTCCATGCTGGTGTGGTGGACGTACGAAATCAGCATTAATTGATTGTAAAGGAGAACGCTCGTGGTTGTGTGCGGTAGGACGGACGAAAAAATAGGACGAAGGATTTGACGTACGAGAGGATCAAAACTCTTCTTTTAGATAGGAGAGATTCGTGAGGGAATTTGAGGTGAGCTCCCCTCATTGCTCCTCTCCCGTCGCCGCCGTACTCTTTGTCCCCTCCGGCGAGCAATCCCGGTAGATCCCGCCTCCCCCGTTACCCCGAGCCCTGATCCACCGCCATGTGGCAGGTGAACAACTCTCGCAACACTGCTCGGGCCTGGATGACGGCGGGACACGGTCGTCCACCGCCGGCGCCGATCTCCATGGCGGAGGAGGAGCGACACCGTGCAAAGCACTCGGAGCAAGCGTGCAACTGCGACCGACAGTCGCGTGCCCACCTATTGGGGTGACACCCACGACACCGAGGCCAGTTCTTCACATGCAGTCGCGCGTGCTCCAGCTACGCCCACGCTACCGGCTCCCGCGGCGGATGAGAGCACCAACGACAAGTCCTCCTCCGATGAGGACCTCGCCTACATTGAGGACGAGGAGGAGCTACTCGTGCTGGCCGTGAAGTCCGTCCAGTCGGAGAAGCGCCGCTGCCTCCACGTTGCCGCGCTCGAGGCGTGGAACGCCGACCAAAAGAAGGAGGAGGAGCAAGATGAACTTCTTCTCTGATTTTCGCGCGAATTTTCCTTTTCAAATTTTAGGTTCGATTTAAGGAACCTGTTGTGCCACTCAAGTTTCTACCCCTCAAACTAGGTTTGAGTGGTACCTTATAGCTGTTTTAAGGTATCCCCATATGGCCATATAAGGATCTGCTAGAGATGCTCTAAGCTGGAGCATGCTGTGAAGTTTTTTCCCCTCACCTCTGTGATTTTTTTTTGAGGGGAATCCCTCACCTCTGTGTGCAGTGCAGAGAGGAAGAAAAGGAAAGAACTGAAGACAGCGGCCTGTTAGGCCCAAGGCGGAACGGTGGTCTGTGTGGGCTGTGTGGGCCGACGACGGCCCGCCTCATATAGAGCGAGCTCCCACGCAGGCAGACAAACAAACCTAGCGCCGCCGCCCCGCAGAGCGACGATCCCATTCATTCATTCTCCTGCGCTGCGAGCAGCTCCTCCTCCTCACTCCAGTCCCAGCCGCCGCCGTCGCCGTCGCCGTCGCCATGGGGATCACCGCCCAGATCCCGGACATCATGGGCGAGCGCCAGTCCGGCCAGGACGTGCGCACCCAGAACGGTAACGCCCCCTCCCTCACACCCTCCTCCTCATACTGCTGCTTCCCACGCCAGATTCCGCGGGGCTGCGCGGTGCTCCGTGAGATCTAGCGGCGCGCTTGGATCCCACCATGCGCGCCTGGCTAAGCGAGGCTTGTATCCGCATTCGGTTAGCTAGCTTGCCCATGAGATTTAACCCGTGTGGCTCCTATGGCGAGGGTTTTGGTTCCGGTTTCTAGCGATATTGTTTAGCGAAACTAGAGGTCTCAAGTGCCACCGAACGATATGATCTCCCTTCCTTGCCAAGCAAGGCTCTGATCTCCCTACCTTGAGTTCCAACCGTACCCTAGTGGCCCATGTAGCCCTTTGAGCGCGCACCGGTCTGATTTGTGTTCGATCTTCTCTGATTGATTGCAGTGGTGGCGTGCCAGGCGGTCGCCAACATCGTCAAGTCCTCGCTCGGGCCTGTCGGGCTCGACAAGGTATGCGCCTTCCCACCTCCCTTGTCAGCGAAGCATCAGATAGGTTCTGGATCCCCAGTAATTTTGAAGAAGAAAAAAACCTCACCAACCTAGCATATGTGAATTGCAGATGCTGGTGGACGATATCGGTGACGTTACCATCACGAACGATGGGGCAACCATTCTGAGGATGTTGGAAGTCGAGCACCCGGCAGCCAAGGTGATCATACCTGACAGACAGACAGGCAGAGCTGGCCTTTTTTTCGATTTTAATCGGTGCTCTGTACTTACATTCTTGTGTATGTGTGGTTCCGTTTGTCTCTAGGTTCTTGTGGAACTGGCCGAGCTCCAGGACCGGGAGGTTGGAGATGGAACGACTTCTGTTGTCATCATAGCTGCAGAGTTGCTCAAGGTACTAAATGGAGCTTTGATGCCGAGTTTATATTGCCTACAGATTTTCCCTAATGTTGTGCAGACACATGATGATGTTGTGTTTTCTTTGACCAGAGAGCCAATGATCTTGTGAGGAATAAAATCCATCCGACATCTATTATCAGTGGCTACAGGGTGAGCTAATAACTTACATATGTTTGTTGCAGTAGCACTTCCATTCTGAATGAATATTTTGAACAAACCACGTAATGTCTTATGTTACTTACTTTTCACCTTCTTTATTCTACCAGCTCGCTATGCGTGAAGCTTGCAAGTATGTTGAAGAAAAGCTGTCTGTCAAGGTAAAATAATACTCTGTTGTACAAATCTGTTCCATTCCGTGCTTATTGTTACGCTGACATGAATATTCATCCACACTTTTGTAGGTTGATAAACTTGGAAAAGACTCCCTTATTAACTGTGCCAAAACTAGCATGTCTTCGAAACTGATTCACACCGACAGCGATTTCTTTGGAAATCTGGTAAGTTCCTATGGTCATATCTGTAATTAGGTTTGTTAATCATGCCTTGTTTTTACGGATGTGTGCACATTGAAGATTTGAAATCCGATGTGTAGTTGTCGTATACTTGATTTTGATGGCATTTGTTTAACTTAAATTAATTAGTCTATGCATGTATATTGAGGCAGGCAATAAATTATCCTAGTAATTTATCTGACAAGTTTCTTATCTGTGGGAAGTTATTTATTTCTACTGTCTTCTCGACTTCTCGTTAGCCTTGGTTAAAAAAGTGTGATATTCAATTGACTTGGCAGTGGTTTCTTAGGTTGTAGATGCAGTTCAAGCTGTGAAGACTACAAACTCCAAGGGAGAAGTAAAGTATCCAATCAAGGTGGGTAAAGTGCATTTGGTTATAATATTACTTCAATAAATCAGAAGTTTCTATGCGTAGTTGCTATATCAAGTCGTGTGCAGTTGTACTATTGCACAGACTTGTGTGGACACTTTAGACACATTATTTAACAAGTTTTATGGTGCTGCACCATTTGCTGTTCCTTCTGGTTATGTATTAGAACTCTTGGTATTACACGTGCTAGTGTATAGTTATCTTATGTCTGTCTTAATATTGTGCTGTCCTTTTCCTTGATATTCACACGACAATTGTACTGCCACTTAGTACTTTTCTCCCATAATAATGTTGTGATGTGCTTTTATGTAACACGTGGTATTTGATTCATTTAACACGAGTGCCACTTGAAGTTTTTTGCTTATAAACGATTGCTTTGTTTGGTCTGCAGAGTATCAATATTTTGAAAGCTCACGGTAAAAGTGCCAAGGAAAGTTACCTCCTGAATGGTTATGCACTGAACTCAGGCCGTGCAGCTCAAGGAATGCCCACTAGAGTAACCCCTGCTAGAATTGCTTGTCTTGATTTTAACCTTCAGAAGACAAAAATGCAAATGGGTGTTCAAGTCCTTGTATCTGATCCAAGGGAACTGGAGAAGATCCGTCAGAGGTATGTACATTTTTCTCTTTGGCAATTCATTATTATACTTAGTTTGTTATCCCGCGAATGAATCTGCAATAACTTTATCCTTGTTTTTCATTTCTTCTGAATTCTGATGGATCTTCACGGAAAGTCCTTTTAGAACCCGAGCTCCATGGAGCTCGGTTTTAAAAAAATTTAAAATCCGCACATTTTGGTTTCCAAAAATCGTGAAAAAAATCACAGGTGTTGGTAGTGCCGGGACACACACACGTGAATTTTTTTGACTTCAAATTCGTTATATTCTGGGCTAGATCTAAAAGACAAATTTCTGAATCGGAATACCGGATTCAAAATTTTGAAAATCTGTCACAATTTGTCTTTTTTGCACAGCCCAAAATACAACGAATTTGAAGTCAAAAAAATTCACGCGTGTGTGTCCCGACACTACCTACACCTGTGATTTTTTTCACGATTTTTGAAAACTCAAAAATGTGAATTTCCATTTTTCAAAAAAAAGGGCTCCGTGGAGCTCGGGAGCCAAATCACCGTTCTCGTACCTTTTGCCTTTACTTACTTAACAAAGCCTTTTGTCCCAAACAAGTTGGGGTAGGCTAGATATGAAACCCTGTCACGAGGACTTCTCAGGAGGTCACCCATCCTGGTACTACTCTCGCCCAAATGGGTTTCATATCCATGGGACTGGCTAGTTTTTACGTTGGCTCGCCAAGCCTATCACAACCCTTAGATATGAAACCTTTCATGAGGACTTTCCAGGAGGTCACCCACCCTAGTACTACTCTCGTGGGTTTCATATCCATGGGACTGGCTAGTTTTTACGTTGGCTCGCCAAGCCTATCACAACCCTCCTCCTTTATCCGGGCTTGGGACCGGCTATGCCTAGAAGACATAGGCGGAGTTGCCTTTTGCCTTTACAGTCAATTTATTTTTGATGTAATGGTCTCTAGTAACCTAATACCTTGCTCTTTTCTGCAGGGAATCTGACATAACAAAGGAGCGAATTGAGAAAGTTCTCAAGGCTGGTGCTAATGTTGTATTCACCACCAAGGGAATTGATGATATGTCACTGAAGGTATGTTTTCATCAACTCAGGCAGAACTGGTTGCTGTTCCTGCTCTTAATATGATTTTGTATATGGTTATCCAGCACTGCATCACAAACTATTTGGTTGAACTGGTCCACGTTAGTATTGAATGGCATATTCTGATTAGCTGCTGGTGCCTTTGGTTGGGTGGTGCATACAGAACATGTAGTACTACACTTGGCATAATCTGCTTTATAAACTTAGCCTTTCCGATAGAATTTTATGGATACCATTGCCATCTTATGTTCCTTTCCAACAATACTTGCTCTCAAATTTATGTCCTCAGAAGTTTCTGTTTCGTAATTTATTTGATTTTATGATTTGATCTACTAGGTTTGTTGTGATGTACTCCCTCCGTTTCTAAATATAAGATGTTTTAACATTTGTCCACATTCACATATATCTAGATGTATGTAGACATATTTTAGTGTTTATGTGCACTCATATTAGTATGCATGTAGACAACATGTTGGATAGCTAAAACATCTTATATATTGAAACGGAGGTAGTATGTGGATATAACTTCCTGATGACTGTAATTAAATGTGCTTTTTTGTTATGTGGCAACACATCATTTCAGTACTTTGTTGAGGCTGGGGCAATTGCGGTAAGACGTGTGCGTAAGGAGGATTTGCGCCATGTTGCCAAGGCAACAGGTGCAACAATGGTATGGCTTATTTCTTCATATTATTGATTACATGGTTATGTTGACAGCCTTTTCATACTTTATACTCTTTTAATTCTAATTCATGACTTATCTATGCGGTGCTCGCATGAACTTCCTTTTGGCTGAAATCCCATTCATGACTCTTTTAAATTTTCATATTGCTTGAATCGTGTGCTAAGATTCTAAGGGAATATGCAACACATCATCTGAACTCAATGACTTCATAATATTGGAATACATTTATTTGATGATTTACTGTTTTTGAATATGCTATTCTAGCATGGCAGATTTTAAGGTGCTATAAATCGATTAAAGAATTAACTTTATTTGAAAAACTTCTACTCTTGACGATCCCAAGTAATAAGGCAAATACTCGCCTGTTCAAGCTTAAGTGAACTGTTTGTCAATATCCTAAAGTACTAAGAACCTGCAGGTGACTACTTTTGCTGACATGGAGGGTGAAGAAACATTTGATCCATCATTCCTTGGACATGCTGATGAGGTTGTTGAGGAAAGGATTTCTGACGATGAAATAATTCTTGTGAAAGGCACAAAGAACACAAGTGCGGTTAGTGCTTTTTGCATGCCAATCTTCAGCTAGTTTTACTATGAATGACAACAAGATTTGTTTCGAAGCCAGAGGCATCTCACTTGGATACCTTTCGTGCAGGTTTCCCTTATTCTTAGAGGAGCAAATGACTTCATGCTAGATGAGGTTGAACGGTCTTTGCACGATGCGCTGTGCATTGTGAAGAGAACTTTGGAATCCAATATGGTAGAACCTTCTGCGGCTGTTCCTTTACGTTTTGTGTTGTTTGTTCCCTGTTGAATACATAAACATATTTCCGTTGTCATGATTTATGCGGAACATGAGAAAACATGAATCTTATTTCTTCCTCCTTAAGTATTTTTCTTGCTACTAAATGTGATTTGCAGTTAAAAGTTTAGCTGGTGCATCTTGGTTCTCATAGTTAATATTTTCCCAAGATTCTCATGTATATCGTGCTCGTTGCTGGCCTATGCTTGTGGCTATTCCACAATTTTTTATTTTAGACCTTGTTTTCAATAACTGCAATCCCATTTATCACGAACTGCTTTCATGCTTGGAAAAAGAATAGGAGCAGTTAAATGTCATCATTTGAATGAGCCACTTAAATACTTAATGCTTTAGTATCTGCATCTTTCGTCTGGCATTGCACATAGTAATGCTAGCATTAAATCCTCTTTTGTGTTTGGTGAATGTAGATCTGTAAGTTTAAATTTTCGTTTTCTTTTAACTAACTAAAACACCCACCCACATGTGCACACACAAGCATTTTCTTTAGAAACTAATTGTTGTCAGTAGTGTATTTAACATGTATGGGAATCATGCAGGTAGTAGCTGGTGGTGGTGCTGTAGAAGCTGCATTGTCTGTTTACTTGGAAAATCTCGCTACAACTCTTGGATCTAGGGAACAGCTGGCAATTGCTGAATTCGCAGAATCTTTGTTAATCATACCGAAGGTTTGATCAGTTATATTTGGTGCATGTATGATACTATACTGAACCACGTATAAATATACTAATGGGAGTACGGCTGTGTGATGACAGGTCCTCTCTGTCAATGCTGCCAAAGATGCAACTGAGCTTGTTGCAAAGCTTAGGGCATATCATCATACTGCCCAAACAAAGGCTGATAAGCAACATTATTCGAGGTAATTACTAAATTTATAATCTCTGTTACATATCCAAATGGATTAAAGTTCCTCTAATTTACCTTTGCCAAGACTTAGGATTTTGAAGGTTAGTCTTAATGCACTCTGGGATGTGCTTATTAAGCAAATGATAGTATAAGCAATATCCCATGTTTTTTTTTTGCAAAGTACACCGCAAGCTCCATCAGTGTCCACCGAGCTTTTCTTTTGTTGAGTGACACTGCCAAGTGCCTATGATAATGATTTTGGACATAGTCGTTGGGGAAGTGCACCTAGATGCATAATTAATTTTGCAACGGATAACTGTTTTGCTCTGCTACTGCACATCTACAGTTTGTGTTTTCTGTTCTGCCACCGCACCCGCTCCAATCTGTTTTGATTTCTCGCTGCAGCATGGGCCTTGACCTGCAGAAAGGTATAATCCGCAACAACCTTGAGTACGGCGTGATCGAGCCAGCGATGAGCAAAGTAAAGATTATTCAGGTCGGTACTCACACTTGACAGACATGTTAACTATAGCTATCAGCCGATGTGTTTGAGACCGTCACGTCTGATGCATTTCATTCCCTTGCAGTTCGCCACTGAAGCGGCCATCACCATCGTGAGGATCGATGACATGATCAAGCTCGACAAGGAGGAGTCCGGGCAAGAGGAGTAACCATATGCTGTTTTACGATCTCTGGTCACTGTTTGTAATGTTGTGACTGCATGGTTGCTGCTGTAGACTCTTAGATTGGTTCGGTGTGATTTTTCTTCTTCCTTTCGCTATGCTAGTGGACAATCTCCTAGAATGGAATGTTGTACGAGGATGGATGCGTGCGTGCATGAATGTGTGTATCTGGGTAGCCTTGTTCGAATGTATGTGGATGGAAACAAATTTTGCCCTATAGCAACCGAGGCCTCCAAGCTTTTAGGACCTTTTTCGTAGTACGCAAAACTGTTTCGAGTTGATCGTCATCGGTTTCCTTGAAAAGGCAGCTTTTTGGTACTAGAGATTTTTAGGGTTAAACACGAACCATGTCTCCTCGTGGATGATCTCTATCTAATGGATCTACATGATCGTCGTTGGTTTCCTTGAAAAGGCAGCTTTTTTGTACTTATAAGGCCAATACGATCGGCTTTGCCTAAAATCTTACTGGTGGATAACTTTCAACTTTTATTACTCTTCATTTTTCATCTAAATGGTTTAACTGAGTCACGTGATTTCAGCGACTTGCAAAGACGAAAATCCATTTGTTTCTGGGAATTTAGCATGCAAGGTGCGTGAGTTATATTCTCATTCTTTTGCTAGTTGTGGAACAATCCAGGATTAGCTTAGAGGCTCGGTTGCATCGTGATTCAGAATTATGATTTCTCCCAAGTCCGTTTCTAGAGTTTATGTGCATACTTCCTAAACGCAGAGTATCATGCCGAGATTTGGATTTATTTGACAAGATCAGACGAAATAAATCTTGAAATCCTCCAGAGAACACCTGCTCCACTCTTCTCTTCTACAGAAATTGGTACGTACAAATCGCGATGTGAATGACTGTGTTTTTACAGCGTGATTGTTTTGAAGGGGACGCAATGGGCGATAACAGCGGAAGAAGAACTCACCCGGGGCAGTCGGCCACCTCCATGTCGCACGAAGAAGAAACGCCGGTAGTGCCGCTAACCGCAAAGATGATTTCTTTGCCGAGTTGATTGCCCAACAGCCACCGCAAGGATCCCGTTGGCTTGTTCTCGGTGACTTCAACCAAATCTATCGTGCGAGAGATAAGAACAAAAGAAATGTCAATCGGGGCCACATCGCACGTTTTCGCAACGCTCTTAGTGCTTGTGAGCTCAATGAGGTGCACCTCCAAAATAGGCGTTTCACTTGGAGTAACGGGAGACAAGATCCTACTCTTTGCAAGCTTGATGTCATCTTTTGCAATCCGGAATGGGACCTACGGTTTGGTACACATGTGCTCCATGCTCTTTCCTCTTTGTTGTCGGATCATTGCCCCTTGCTTCTCGCCGATGATTCCGGTCCCTATAAACCAAGAACCTTCCGCTTCGATTTTTTTGGTTAAAGTTACCGGGGTTGGATGAGATTGTGAAGAACTCTTGGGGCATGCCTATTGCTCACACGGAACCCTACCACGTTTTGTTCCATAAGCTAAAGAGGCTTGGTGCTTGCCTTGCGAAATTGAGTCGCCGTCTCTTCTCCAAACCTAAGGTCCTTCTCCATGCGGCCCTTCTTGTCATCCTACAACTTGACATTGCGCAAGAGACAAGAACCCTCTCAAATGAAGAAAGAGAGCTCCATGCTAGGCTTAAGCAGAAAGTTCTTAGCTTGTCCATTCTTGAGAGAGCGAGAAAGAAACAATGTTCAAGGATTGCGAACCTAAAAGAGGGTGATGCCAACACAAAAAATTTCCACCTAAAAGTAAATTGGCGTCGACGGAAAAACCACATCTACCGTCTCAAGCGCAACAATGGTTGGGTGACGGATCATGAACACAAAGAGGACATCATCCATGACCATTTTACCCGAACCATTGGCAAAGGGGAGCCAATATCACTTGACTTTAAGTGGGAGGAGTTAAACTTCGAAAATCCGGACCTTGATGCTTTGGCCACACCCTTCTCTGAAGAGGAAGTCAAGAACGTGATCAACCAAATGCCAAGTGACAAGGCTCCTGGCCCGGATGGCTTCACCGGTGCCTTCTTCAAGCGATGTTGGGGCATTGTTCAGGTGGATGTTATGAGGGTCATTCAAAATTTTGACAACCTTCATACCAACAACCTACATTGGCTAAACTCCGCAAATGTTGTCCTCTTGCCAAAAAAGGATGGGGCAGAAGAGATCTCCGACTATAGGCCTATTAGCCTCATCCACGCCGTCGCCAAGATAATTGCCAAGATGCTTGCGCTCCGTCTAGGACCGCACATGAACGACCTCGTCTCACACGCGCAAAGTGCCTTCATTAAAAAACGGAGCATTCACGATAACTTCCTCTATGTCAAGAACCTAGCCCGGAGGCTTCACAAGAGCAAGACACCGTCTCTCCTCTTCAAGTTGGACATACGAAAGGCCTTCGACTCCATCCGGTGGGATTACATCCTCGATCTCCTCCAACGGAGGGGCTGCCCAAGCAAATTTCGAAATTGGATCACCGCTTTGTTCTCCACCTCGTCCTCGCGCATTCTTCTCAACGGTATCGCCGGCCTCCCCATCTGGCATGGTCGTGGCCTTCGTCAAGGGGACCCCCTTTCACCACTCCTATTCGTGATTGTGATTGATCCTCTACAACAAATTCTTGAAGTGGCAACTCGGCTTGGACTCCTCAACAAGATTAGTGTTGCAGCAGTGGAACATGGGGTTCCCCTGATGCTGCCAAAGTGGGTCCTCCACTGGGGCCCACCAAGAAGATGGACAAGCAAGGAGTCAAGTACAGCAGATGGGTTAGCCCATCTGCCCCAAGGAAACCCGACAAGTTCGACAGCAAGGCTCTGCGGCTAAGGACCAGGCGACCTTCCGGGGTCACCCCCTCGCCCGGAGAACAAGGCGGGATACCCGCGGGTCCGTGCGCCCGACAGGAGGTCAGGCGTGCCCCCGGGTCCTCCATCCGTACCGCTGAGAGGATAAGATCGCCAGCTCGCTGGAAGCTGGTGGAAGACTTGGGTGCCAAGATGAAGGCCGCGCCCTGGTGACGTTGCCACGAGCGTAGTTGGTGGGGCGGACAGGCTTTGTCCGTCCCACCTTTTCCAAGGGCGGACGACCACGCCGCCCTCCAGAGAATGTTTGTAGGAGAGGACGCCACGTCCCCTCCAAAGACCGCCGAGGGGTTTCCCGCCAAAACCCTTCACGCCCCTCGTGTGCCCATGTCGGATCCCCTTAGCCTATAAAAGGAGGACCATGGCACCGGAGGAGGGGGGAGAGGAAAAAAGGGGACGAGCAAGATAGAGCTCAGGCAAGACTAGACTAGGGTTCGGAGGGTAGAGAGAGAGGTGATCTCCCCAGGGCAGGATCTGCTCTTTGTCTACCTCCGGCCGAAACTCTGCCGGGTTCACCCCAGAACACCCTTGTACACTACACCATGATGAACATCTCAATCCAGACATGCAGGAGTAGGGCTTTTAGCCTCCGGGCGGCCTGAACCTGGGTAACTCCGTGTGTCTTTCTGTGTTGTTTGCCCTCGTCCCCCGACGAAGAACTTGACGACCTTGCTACCGGGTAAGGCGTCTTCCAGCCTCCTTCGCGCCCCGTGCCGAACCTAAAAAGGGGGTACCATCTACTCCCGGTGTCCGTCACCCGAGACACGACAATTAGAGGGAAGGGAACCATCTTGAGGACCTCTCTTTATGCGGATGATGCGGCCATTTTCATGGCACCAATAAAAGAGGACATCCAAAACCTTGCGGAAATCCTTAGTGACTTCGGTGTTGTGACGGGCCTTTGCACAAACTTTCAAAAAAGCTCCGTTGTGCCTATCCGTTGCGGACAAGTTGACCTTGACGCCATCCTTGATGGCCTACCGGTGGTGAGGGCCAGTTTCCCTTTGAGATACCTTGGCCTCCCTCTCTCGGTTTGGCGTCTTTGAAAAGTTGATTTCCAACCGCTCGAAGACAAGTGTGTGGGAAAGATACCCGCTTGGCATGGGCGCTTCATGAACATTGCCGGGAGAGGAACTCTTGTTAAATTGGTCCTCACTTCACAAGCCATTTACTACTTGATGCCCCTCATTGTCCCTCCGGGTCTCCTTACCTCTCTTAAAAAGATTGATCGCGCTTTCCTTTGGACGGGAACCGACAAGGTTTCGGGAGGCCAATGTAAAGTAAATTGGGAGACCGTTTGCCGCCCTACATCTCTTGGGGGGCTAGGGATTCTTCACACCGACAAGTTCGCGCGGGCCTTGCGATTGAGATGGCCTTGGCTCCATTGGAGAGACCCCAACAAGATTTGGGCCGGATCCACTAACCCTTGCACCAAAGAGGATATGGATCTTTTCTATGCTTCCACAACAATCACGGTTGGGAATGGGAAAATAACATCTTTTTGGAAGGCCCCTTGGCTTGAGGGAGAGAAGCCTAGAAATATTGCTCCTCTCATTTTTGATTTCTCCTCCAACAAGAAATGGTATTTCTCAAGCCCTCCTCAATGATGCTTGGATTGGGAAAATCGCCATGACCCAAGACTTCACCATCCACCATGCACGCCAATATGTGGACCTATGGGTCAAGCTTCAAAGCGTGGCCCTTGAGGACAATTTGGAGGACACCATTTTGTGGAAGCTCTCCGCAAATGGTGTTTATTCGGCGAAGACGGCCTACAAGGCGCAATTCTATGGGGCTCACTCCTCCGACATGAACACCTTGGTTGGGAAAGCTTGGGCGCCACCCAAAACGAAGTTCTTCGCTTGGCTTGCTCTACAAAACCGCCTTTGGACGGCGGATCGTTTGGAGCGTCGGGGACGTCCAAATTGTGGTCTTTGCCCGCTTTGTAAAAGGGTGCCCGAATCGGCCTCTCACCTCCTAGTCCATTGTCGTTTCACCACTCGGATTTGGACCCTCTTAAAAGTTTGGCTCGGGCTACAACACCTTGATCTCTCACCTTGGCCGAATCTTTCCCTCAAGGATTGGTGGCGACATATGTCCGGTGTCGGTATGATCAACCGCAAGGCAATGACTTCCCTATTCCTCCTCATCTCTTGGGAAATTTGGAACGAGCGGAACGCTCGTGTGTTCCGTAACAAGCACACATCGTCTATTAGCATCTTCTCCAAGATCGAGAACGAGGCGAAGTTGTGGGTGATTGCGGGGGCAAAACGTCTTGGAGAATTAATGCCGGGAGAGTAATCCTTTGTTGTAATGTATTTTTATGTTGCCCGAACACTATGCCCTAACTCTCTCTTAATAAAGAAAATGGGGCAAATCTTTTGCCCCTTGTTTCTAAAAAAAATAAAAATAAAAAGATTTGTTTCCCCACCTCTCATGTTCGTCCCGGGGGTGCCTGCATCAGTGATGCGTGGTGCACCTACGAGCACAGTCGGGCAGTAATTGGACACAGTTCCACCTCGGTCACCGGTGGCGTTCGCTCGTAGCCAGCCCCGTACACACATACACCATGATGTATTACAGACACTAGCTAACTGCCCGTGCGTTGCAACGGGGAGAAAAAAGTCTATGTTGTCCATTCGCAGGACAAAATGATCTCAATTGCAATGATCAAATGTACTACCTATCAACAAATGATCAAGTATAGGCTGCACTATACTAACTAATCAATTTATGCCACTACAAAAGATCACGGTAGATACTAAAACAGTGAAACTTAATACTGTGAGCTGATTTTTTTTGCCGTGCCTGTAGACAATAGGCATTTCACACAGGTATACCAGTTCGTGGGTAACATATTCGACCCAGCTATGCCGTGCCACATCAAAACCCACCTGCAAAAACCTAAACAAAAGAATGGTATCACCCTGAAGACAGTAAATGTGCTTCAATACTGTTTTCATCTCTACAAAGAAACATGTAGAGAACACAATCCAATCTGGAACTTCACCATAGGAGCCACCGTAGGAAACACAATATAAATTTATTCACCCAACTGTTTCATTAAGAGGGTCCATGAAGTAGAGGTATGTCTTATGTGGCACAGCTTTTCGACACTTGATTAATCGGTTGTAGGTCCCTTCGACAAAGGCTTGCTCAAGGTCCACTGCATATTTGATGCAAGGATGGTTCAGGGCTCTCAGAAGCCGATGGCGGTGGAGGTAGCCCTCCAGGTGGCTGTGCTGCAGCCGCCCTCCGGCTCCAATGTGGCTTGGTGTGCTCCTGCGTGCTGCGTCCGGTCGGTTACCGTCTATGGCGGTGGAGGTCGATCCCTCCCACATGGTTGTGGTACTGCAGCTCTGTCTATGGCGGGTCTTTCTCGGTTCGACAGGTCGTGATGCGCTTACCTGGTGATACGACAATGGTGATCTCAATTCCGTGGTGGCGTTTGTTGGTGGGTGGCAAGATGGGTGGAGCACGTCGGACTGTCCAGGGATGTGGTTTTTTCGAGGTCGGGAGAAATCCTTGTCATTTGACACCGACGCGGTGATGCTTGTGAGTGTCGCCGCTCCTTCCTGAAGGGCGTCGGGTGTACCTCTTCCCCACTACCTGTAGCGTACCGGGGGAAACCCTAGGACTAGTCCGGACAGCAGCAGCGTCGTCGCTGTTTTCCTTCTTGGAGGTGTTGTTTGGTACGCGACGATTCAGTGTGCTAGGATAGTGGTGGGACTTTGCCGGAGAGAGCGCAGCGGTTGCGGGTCGCCTTTGTTTTCGTTGATCCGCCAATGTCGGCTTTCTTTTCTTTTCTTGTTTTCTTTCTTTTCTTTTGGGCGTGACTGTGCTGTTTTGCCCCAGGAGTGGTCTCAAAACTTGTATCGGGTGGTTGCTATTATTATAGCGGGGCGAAAGCCCATTTCTTCAGAAGCAGATGTTCTAGCTCAGTGTGGACTTCAGCCTTTATGTTCTGAGCCAGCAGCCTCATGACATTCTTTATAACCAGATTCCTAGGTTACATAATTGAACCAAATAAGCAGGCTTATGTAAATCACGGTGCAAGCATTACATGGATGTCACACAGAATACATGGATGTATAGAACATTAGCATCAGGCAATAGCAAATTAACAACTATATCTATAAAAACAACACTCGGCATCTCTCTTTGTATAGAAAACAAATATCAAATGATAGCAATATGGAATGACAAATTTGGTAGCATACAAACAACATCTAGCATCAACGCACGAACACAGTCAGGTAGAGCATCAACGCACATCTAAAAAAATGGAAATGCATCAAGGAAGGAAGTACAAGCCTCTGTCCCAGCTCGGCTACTGTTCTTTTGTCTACCAAATCACGCGCACGAATGCTACTTTTCTCCACCAGAAACCTGTTTCCATAATTCTTCTTCCTCGCGTCTCCGGTCGCCTTGATGCTCTTCTCCACCGCGCCCCGCACACCTGCTGCCCGCTCAAGCCCTCTCCCCCAAACCAGCAAAAAACTTCACAACTCTGAAGCCTGAACTCCGAAACTCAAGCTGAGTTGACGTTTCAGAAACATTCAGATTGGTGTCTTCAGAGTTCAGTTGCATATTGAGTTAGAGGAAATCGTTTTGTCGAGCAAGCTCGAGATACCTACCTTTCATGTGTCATCCTAACGACGAGAATTCCGCCTGCAGGGAAAGCGTCGCCAGCGTGCGTCCTCTTCCCAGATTGGGCCCTGGAGGGTGGAATCCATGTACGACCGGCCGGCGTCTCCTGCCGCGGCCACCGGCTGCTGCCAGCGCGCCGGCTAGGTCGTTGTTGTGCTGCTTCTGCTGCATCGGCGCCGGTGTGCAAGGTCCCCTCGGGAGAGGCGAAGGAGGAACGAGCTGGAGAGGATGGGGGAGGTGATCTCCTAGCGGCAGGCCCCATGCTGCGCAGAATCTGCGAGGGCAAGGCGGAAGCCTTCTATTGGAGCCTGCCTTGACCACGGAGAGAGATCGAGGAGGGATGCCGCCGTGCCGGTGAGAAAAGGTGAAGGTATGGGCGGCCTCGGCGGCAGGGGAGGTCCATGGGCGAGGGTTGTTCTGCAAATTGCTTACTCGGACGTGGACTGCGGGTTGTTTTCCCAATATCTCAGGGCCTAAACTGTAAAAGTCGCGCGACGTACGCGTACCATATCGCTAAGCGATATTATATAGTAGAGATTTCCAACTTCTGTATTCACACGAATATCACCTTTTTTTAGATAAAGGGAGTCTTTATTAATTAATATGTTTAAGCATTACACCCAGCCTCTGCATAACAAAGATACACGAATATCACCTGCGCTCGAATCTTAATGCAAGCACCAGCGGACAAGATAACCAGTGCAGTGCATAACAAAAAAAATGAGACTCAAGCAGAACTCATCTTAACCAATATAGTTGAAGTTGCAGCTTCAAATTATTACAAAACGGGGACGTGTCGATCCATATCCATATCAATAGGAACTTAAACTAAGCAAAACCCGAAATGTAGCACGAAAATGCATCACAAAGCACAAAAAATGACAATTTATTCCTAAGTAGAGTGGTAAATCTAGTAGCAGAAGACCACGTCAGAGACGCCCTCCTTGTCCTGCGCCCACGAGACAGCAACCTCGAGCTTCCCGCCATCTCCATATTCAAACGCAGCCTCACGCCCGTCCACAATGCTCCTCTTAGGCCTCGGCGACGAGTACACCACCAGCCTCCCAGCTCCCTTCACCCTCACCCTCACCTCTGCATCACCATCGCCGTTGACATGGACGATGGTGCCGCCGCAGTTGAGCATGTCCACCACACCAACCGGTGCGAACTTGCCGCCGGCCACCGGCATCACAGGAGCAAACGTGAAGATCTCGTACGAGGATGGCTGGAGAGTGAAGTGGATGGGCTCAGACTCGGGTGTCATGACGGCTAGCTCGCCGGAATGGTGCTTGTACACGGCGTACTCCGCCGCGTTGGCCATGGCGGCCGTGTCTCCCCTCTGTCCCCACTCGACGTCGGCGGGCTGGACGGAGCCAGTGATCGGCTTGTAGCAGTGGGCGTAGCCTCGGATCCGGCGCTCGGCTGGGTCCCACCCAGCTCCCTGGCAGTTGAACACCCCAATCACACCTCCAAACTGCAACATGTTGTAGGTTCAGAATTCAGAGAAACATATGGTATTCTTTAGTTTCAGAATTCAGAGACATGTAAGAATAAAACCAGGTTGCACACTGAAAATAAACTGGAAATTTCACTGCATTATTAACATGTTACAGCTTAGGAATGCAGAAACATGTCATGGCATAGTTATCATGGAAAAAAGTTCAGTTTCAGATGATGCAGAGATGCAAGATTAAAACGACAATGCAAAGTGTCATGGCATAATTAACATGTTACTTTTTTTTGTTGAGGGAATTAACATGTTACGGTTTCATGATTCAGAGAAAAAAGTTCAGTTTCAGCTGATTCAAAGATGCAAGAGTAGAACGAGATTCCATAGTGTCAATGGATTATTAACATGTTACAGTTTAATTCGAGAGAAATGACATGATACACATGGAAACTATCAGTTTCAGAGAACAAAACGAAATTGCAAACTGAAATAGTTAATTGAAGAGGTTGTACCTTGTTGAGATTCCACATCTTCAGCACAGTCTCCTGATCGAAGAGAGGGTTCTTGAAGAGGCAGTCTCTTGTGGGCAGCGCGTAGTGCATGCAGAGCGGCAAGGTGCCGTCGGGGAAGACGAGGGTCCTGAGAAGAACAAAGTCATGGCACCCCAGCGAGTCACTGACGTAGATGGGGCTGCCGGAGACGGCGCGGGATGCGGCGTGGAAGGCCGCGCAGACGTGGTCGGACTGGAACATATCCCAGTCGGGGCGCACGAACTGGCCCATCCATAGGCTGTTGTAGGAGCAGTTCACCATGTGCACGCCCTGCAGCCAGTACACGCCCATGGGGTCGCCGTTGGGGTCGTCGAACCAGAAGTCGTCGCCGGCGCGCGCCATGGACACCTGCCGCGTCCGAGGAAGAAGAAGTCATTGCACTGCTGCATGCTGGCGATGATGCCTGTGCCGGCGAAGTTGGTGGCGATGGAGTCCGAGAGGCCCGCGTAGTAAGCCTTGGCGAGCTCCACGCGGCCGCCGTGGTCGGCGCACAAGTACTCCAGGGTGTTGAAGACGTCCACCTTCACGCCGGTCACCCCGGCGCCGGCAAGGTAAGAATGCATGGCGTCGTAGAGCTTCCCGGCGTGGTGCGGCAGCACGAGCCCGATGCCGCCCTCCACGATGCGGTCCATGGCGAGGTCGTCCATGGTGCCCGCCAGGCCTGGGGAGAGGCGCGCCGGCTCGACGACGGTGTCCAGGGACGTCGCGCCGGGGCGAACGCCGCCCCATGCGCCGCACAGAGCCTGCCACACGTACACGTCGTCCAGCGCGGGGAACCTCTGCCTCATGTCCTTGAGAAACGCCTTGAGTCCCACCTCGCCGCCATTGTCACCGCCGTCGGCTTCGCGGAGGCTGTCGAGGACGTGCGCGCTCTTGGCGAGGAGCTGCTCTAGCTCTCCGCGCAGCTGTTCGAGCTTGGTGTCGAAGCCCGACAGGTCAATGGCGCCGCCCTGCGCGGCTGCCTTCTTCTTGGCCTTGACGATGCCCTCTACCTCGCAGGCCTTGCGCACCACGGTCTTGGGCAGGTTCTTGTCGTAGAAGACATCCGGCGGGGAGCGGAGCAGGTCGCCCTCCTTGTAGCGGCGGAAGCGCTCGCACTCTTCGAAGCGGTAAAGGCGCCCCGTCATCTGGTCACCGCCGAGGACGAGCCCCGGCGCGTCGGCGTGCGCAGGGTCGTCGTCCCGGTTCACGCTTTGCCAGCCGTCGTCGATCACGATGAATCGAGGCGGCACGCCGGCATCCGCGAACTCGGACACGCCTTGCCAGACACCAACGGGGTCGACGGTGAGGTAGAACGCGTCCCAGGTGCACCACCCGAAGCGCTCGGCCATGGGCGGCAGGGCCTTCTCGTCGATCAGCTTGAAGGTGCCGAGGTGCACCCTGGCGGCCAGATATGCCTCCCTCATGACGACGTAGGGGTCTGTGCCGGCGTGCACGTAGGCGATGCGGCTGAAGTCAGAGCCCGTAACGGCCGGCGAGCCGCTCTCGGCGCAGAGCACGACGCCGTCGTCCTCGTCACCAGCGCCGTAGGTGGGGAAGATGGCGGAGCGAAAGCTGCCCTGCACGAGGGGGAGCACGAGGACGCATCCGCCAGGGCCGAGCTCGGGGGCGTCGAGGAGCACCCACTGCGTCTCCGGCTGCAGGTCGCGGCCGCGCTCGCCGGCTCGCATGGTGCTCCACCACGTCTTGAAGCGGAACACGCTCAGAAACTTACGGCCATTGAGAAGGCCGAGGCGGCACGGCGCGCGGTCGGTGGCGTCGGGAGCGGTGAAGCCGAGGAAGGCGCCACGGCTGGTGGCGGCCGTGGCTTGCTCGAGCAGGTGTGGCGGCGCGTCTGAGCAGGAATTGTCGAACTCGAACGGGGTGAGGGCGACGTTCGATGGAACGCCAGAGAAGAGGACGGCACTGCCGACGGCGAGGCTGCCGTCGTGCAGAGAGAACGCCATGTTGGGTGATGATGCCATTGGCTACGTGCGTGATTGCTGAAAGACTCGAACGAGGTACGGTAGATCGATGAACAATGGCTAGATGATGACGCATATAAATAGGTAATAGAACGGAAGCCAATAATGCAAATGGAGCATGAAATCACATCTGATCACTACGGGAAAATCGCTCTCCGTCGAGTGGTCTCGGCTTCGCCGAGCGCAAAATGTCGGGGCGACTCGGCGAAGACCGCCAACGCCGGCACAGCGTAGACGACACTCGGCGAAGCCCAGAGGACTCGGCAAAACGCAACTTCGCCGGGACATGGTCGATAAAGCTCTCGGCGAAGATAAGACCCTCGGCAAAGACCACATAAAACCCTCGGCGATGAGCCGATCTCGGCGAAATCGACGACCACGTGGCGCCTGCGGTTGGGTCCCACATTGCAGAGGCGATGCGATGATTTCGCCGAGTGTCTTCCCCGGCGAAGAGGTGGTTGAAAAAAAAATTTGGACGCTGCTTTTCTTCGCCGAGTGTCCTACCCGGCGAAGAACTGGCGGGAAAAAATATTCGTTCGCCGCGCAAAAAGATTCTTTTTTGCCGAGTTTGTCGGTGGACGGCACTCGGCGAAGGCATGGGCGGGAAGGAAAATCTCATTCCGCGCCAAATCTTCGCCAGGTGTGCGTCTTCGCCGGGAGCTCCTCTCGGTAACCTTGGTGGGCGGGAATAAAAAGTTAATCCCGCGCCAAATCTTCGCCGGGAGCGCCTCTCGGCAACGTTGGTGGGCGGGAATGAAAATTTCATTCCGCGCCAATTCTTCGCCGGGCGTCTATCTTCGCCGGGTGTCGTTCTCGGCGAAATGTAGATATTTCGACGCCATGTTCTCAGCCCTAACGACGCCTATAAATACTGCACCTCTAACCCAGCTTACTCACTCATTCTAGCTTGTTCTCAAACACAAAACTTTCGGCTTCCCTAGCTACGTCCTACAGTGAATGCAACGACATTCGACCGTGAATCACTGTAGGGCTGTAGCTAGGGGAAACCGTGTGTTTTGTTTCCCAGGTTACTCACTCATATATTCTACCTTGTGCTCAAACACAAAACATTTGGGTTCCCTAGCTATGCCCGACACTGAATGCAACGACATTCGACCGTGAATCAGTGTCGGACTGTAGATAGGAGAAACCGTGTGTTTGTTTACCAGGTTACTCACTCATATATTCTACCTTGTACTCAAACACAAAACATTCGGATTCCCTAGCTATGCCCGACACTGAATGCAACGACATTCGACCGTGAATCAGTGTCGGGCTGTAGCTAGGAGAAACCGTGTGTTTTGTTTCAGCTATATTTAGGTTTTCAACACAACTTGTTTTTCATCCGGATTAATTCGTGGCGTCCAACACAAATCATCCGGATTCCCGAGCTCAGTCGCACACTGCATGTGATATCGCAGCCAGTGTGTGACTGTAGCTCGGGGAAACCGTTTGATTTTTGAATCTCACTAAACTTTCAACATGAAAATTGTTTAAATTTGTATAACTATTTCAAAACCATTTTATCTTTTATAAAATAATTATTCTAACTATTCAAACTATTAACCATTTTATCATTTTGAAAAAAATGAATCAACAACTGCCAATGAAGGGTACATAGACGAATGACAATAAACTTGGGTACATAGACAAATGACAACAAACTTGGGTACATAGACGAATGACAACAAACTTGGGTACATAGACGAATGATAACAAACTTTGGGTACATAGACGAATGACAACAAACTTGGGTACATAGACGAATGACAACAAACCATTTTGTCCTAACCAATGATGTGGCTCAGGTTAGTCATACTCTTGCCTAGGCCTATAATACTCGTGGGTGTAGTCGTCGTAGTCGCCGTCGTCGTCGTCGCTGTCGTCGGACGGCCGTGATGTAGTCGTTGACGGGGGTTGTCGCCTGGACTTTAATTGAGGGTAGCGCAGGCGGGGGTTATCGCCGGCCGTGATGTAGTCCATGACCCTCTTGAGAGTCCGGCCGGCCCACCACAGCCGACGGCCGGCCTCGTTGAAGTTCGAAGGACGCGGGCGGTCCTCCTCGTACCTGGCGAGCGCCTTCTCACGCCTTTCGATGAAGAAGGCGTCCCAAGTTGGGCGATAGTCTGGCTGCCAGCGGGAATCCATCCGCTGCTCCGGAGTGAGCTCGAGGTAGTAGTGGTTCGTGATGGCCGCCCGCCGCGCCAAACCTTGAGGGACAGGAGGGACCGGCACGCCTCCGGTGCTCAGCCTCCAGCCGGCGGGGACGTCGTAGCCGGGTGGGCAGGGGTAGTTCGAGGCGCAAAGCGCCTCCGCCTCCGAGTAGGTTAGAGTGGGTACGGTGGAAGCCATGGGAGAGTGATGAGGTTGCAGATATGAGTTTAGATGTGCTATGCCAATGGAGGCCATGACTACATATATATAGTGAGAAATGGCGGGAAGACGGAGGCAGGAAGCGGTGTGTGTTTCTTTTCAGGGCTTGTGAGCTGTAGTATGCCCAATCAGGAAGAAGCACACGGATCGTGTGGTTCCTTCGTGCGCTTCTGAGCCGTTGGATCAGCGGTGTGTTTCTTTCGAGCGCTGGTGAGCCGTTGGATCCGGAAGAAGCACACGGATCGTGTGTTTCTTTCGAGCGCTTGTGAGCCCTTGGATCAGGAAGAATCACACGGATCGTGTGTTTCCTTCGTGCGCTTCTGAGCCGTTGGATCAGCGGTGTGTTTCTTTCGACCGCTTGTGAGCCCTTGGATCAGGAAGAAGCACACGGATCGTGTGTTTCCTTCGTGCGCTTGTGAGCCCTTGGATCAGGAAGAAGCACACGGATCGTTCCCGCCACTGTTTCCCGCCACCGTTTCCCGCCCAAATATTTCCCGCTATCGTTCCCGCCGCCGTTTCCCGCCAAATGCCGCCACCGGTAGTTCTATAAAACCCAGTCGAAGGTAGGCATGGTACTCACTTGAGCGCAAGCATGGTGTGTATTGGTCCTTGCGAGAAGTGTGTGTCCGGGTTTCACATTTCCGCATCCGAGCATCTCGCCAGGCTTTCGAGCAATTTGAAGGTAGATGGTAGGGTAGTTCCAATTGAAGAAATTTTGCACACTGAGAGTCATCTCGCTTTGCTCGGGCGAAGCTAAGCCGCGATGGGTTTCCGTATAGGACCCCGCTCCAAATTCGTGCAGAAATGCTCAGGCTTGCAGATAAGTTTGACAGGAAAGTTACGAATAGTCCGTTCTACCGAACTGAAGCTGACCGTGATTCGTACGGTCGTTCCTGTCTCTGGGTAGTTGACAGCGATGATGACGACGATTTCATGCCGTCGTCAAAGGAATGGAGGGTTGAAGCACTGAGCAAGAAGGCTGAAGCTTCGTCCAAGGGCAAAGGCAAGAAGGCAGAATCTTCGTCAAAGGGCAAGGGTGGCAGCACACGCACGTCATAGGGTGGAGAAATTTGTTAGTTGTTCGTGATTGTTGTAATTTGTTCTACATGCATGTTTACTTGTTTGTTAGTCAATTATGTATTGGCGGTTCCAGAATGTGCTCGTTATGTGTTAACGTTAAATCAAATTCTGTGTTCGATATTAAATGTGTTTTTTTTAATTAAATGTATTCTTGTCACCACATACCCGGAATATTTGATCTTATCCACTCCACCGACGGCCCTAATATATGCATTAGGTTGTTAGTTTTGTAGTACACATTATAAAATTTAATTATAAAAGAAATAACAGAAAAAAATTATATAAGATGAATGATAATTTTAAAAGGGTCTTCGCCGAGAGTGCTACTCGGCGAAGAGGCATACTCGGCAAACTGTTGGTCTTCGCCGAGTAAAGTTCTCGGCGAAGAGGACAACTCGGCAAAAAAAAACGCGGGCGCGGGGACTTAATGAAAATTTGGCCGCCGAAGCGACCAAAATTCCCCAATCCTGCTTCTCCACCACCCTCACCCACGCCGACCCCCCCGCCGCCGCCACCACCCTCACCCACGCCGACCCCGCCGCCGGAGAGCTCCCTTTTGCGCCGCCGCCACCTCTCCCCGTCCGCCGCCACCCCCCACCGCATCCAATCTAGCCGCGGTCGGAGCAATGGCGGGAGGCTCGGGCTAGCAGCTCGCCGGCCTCCACCGCGAGCCCGCGGCTCTGCCGCCTCCACCGCGACCGCGTGCAGCTCCCCTCCGCGTCGCCGCTGCCCTCCACCGCGAGCTGCTGTTGCTCCGCAAGGTGAGGATTTTCCCTTTTTTTACTTTGTTGTTAGGGTTAGTCAGTAGTTAGTTCAGTTAGGGTTAGTTGCTTAGGGTTAGTTAGTAGTTAGTCACTGGTTAGTTTAGTTGCTGCTTAGGATTAGTCAGTAGTTAGTTCAGTTGTTTTTGTTAGTTTAGCTCAGTAGTAGTTAGTCACTATTTAGTTTAGTTTAGTAGTAGCCGAGCTAGAACATCCAATAATTTTTTTTTGTTTTTCTTTTATATGTATATAACTGTCTGATTGTTAAATTCAGTGTTTGATGCATGGAAAAGAGACGAGCTTGATGCCGGGAGCTTCGTCGTAGGGCAGGGATTTTGATGGAGCCGTAGGATTCCCCATCTTCTTGCCGATCACGCTTCGAGGGTAATGACGCTCTTCCGCTCCTCTTGCTAGGTTGCATTATTTGGTAGCTCACCAAACAAGTCGCGTAACCCTAGGTGTCTCCCGTTCGGAAGGGTTATAGTTATAATGATGAAACTCTTTATATATATTTATGTATACACCTTGTCAAGGGTATATGTTTATATATAAAGAGCTGTTTGTATATATTTATGTATACACCTTGTCCAGGGTATATATTTATATACAAAGAGCTATATCTTTTATAACCGTGGCCGTTTCGAATTGTCCACGTTTTGGACAGCTCGAGTATGTGTAGCTTGTGTTCGTTTCCATGTTCTACTCCTATCCGAGACAGAATTTCGGTGGCGCCTCCCATGTTGTTCTCCGGATACACAATCTCTCGAAACTTTGTCGAGACGTGTATTGGGAGAGCAGCGGGGAGGTGCTGCCGAAATTCTGTCTTGGATAGGAGTAGGACATGGAAACGAACACAAGCTACACATGCTCGGGTGGGATGGCCTTAGCTTTACCTAGTAGATATAGGTGAGTGCATTCAACGCGTAAAATCTATAGTTATGTAAATAATTAAATTAATGATGCATGAATCTTTTTTTAAAATATATGTCTGCATTATTCAGTGTGGAGATGGAGGATCGTAATTGGATGTACAGTGGCCGAGCCGGTGCGAGTCAGATGTCCGATGAATGGCTGACTAAGACCTTAGAGTTTCTGGAGTTTGCATTTGCTAAAAATCGGGTTAACTTGGTGCCCGTGCAAATGTTGCAAAAACCAGCGTCGCCAAACAAAGGACGACATGGGTTTTCACCTTGCCAAGTCAGGGTTTATGCCAGACTACCATCGTTGGACTTTGCATGGCGAGCGTGCATCTAGAGGGAAGAAGGTCGCGCAACAGCGCACCGAGGAGGCATCAACGGCTTTTGATACTGGGGCTGATAGAATGCTAGATCAATTCGATAATGCACGTGCACCTGAAATTCGAACCGAAGATGCAGAGGGGGAGACGGACAAGAGCACAAAGGAGTTCTATGATACATTGTTTGCCTCGCAGAAAACCCTCCACGCCCATACAAAGGTTTCTCAACTTGATTCCATAATTCTCCTGATGGCTGTCAAGTCCCAGTATCACGTAAGCATTAATTGCTTTGATGCATTCCTGCATGTTATTGCCTCTCTTCTACCGGAGACACATATTCTGCCAAAGAACATGTACGAGTCGAAGAAAATCCTCGGTTCACTTAAGATGGAATATACGCCGATAGATGCTTGTCCAAAGGGTTGCATGTTATTTAGAAAAGAACACATCGATGAAAACTACTGTCTCAAGTGCAAGTCCTCTAGGTATATGGAGGTCGAGAGCGGTGATGGTCAGAAGACGCAGCTCACAGTAGCCAAAAAGATCCTTCGGTATCTTCCATTCCTACCGAGGATCCAACGGCTTTTTATGACCAACGAATCTGCCCAACAAATGAGATGGCCGATAGATGGGAAGAGGTATCGTCCTGAGAAGATGGTACATCCGTCTGATGGTGTTGCATGGAAGAAATTCATTGAGAAGTATCCCAAAAAAGCGGGCTCAAACAAGAGTGTAGCAGTTGCCTTATCAACAGATGGGTTCATCCCATATGGTATGTCTGCTTGCACATATAGTTGTTGGCCGATGTTTGTCATTCCGTTGAATCTCCCCCTGGCGTCTGCATGCAAAAACAGAACATGTTCTTGTCACTGATAATTCCAGGGCCTGAATATCCGGGGAAGAATATGAGTGTGTACATGGAGCCGTTGGTGGATGATTTGTTGCTTGCCTGGCAACAAGGGGTACGGACGTACGACGCCGTAACAAAGGAGCACTTCACTATGTACGTCTGGTACCACACGTCCCTGCATGACTTGCCGGCACACGCGATATTCTGCGGATGGTGTACGCACGGGAAGTGGCCTTGCCCAGTGTGCATGCAGGCTATGACTTTCGTTTGGCTGACGAAGGGCGGCAAGTATTCTTGTTTTGATAAGCATCGCCAGTTCCTTAAACCTGGTCATAGATTCAAGAGAGACGCAAAGAAGTTCTTGAAAGATGTAGTTGTTGATGCATATGTACCAATACCTACCATGGATGGTGCCGCCATTAATGCTCAGCTAGAAGCTCTTCTGCCCAATGCAGATGGGAATGGCTTTGTGGGTTATGGAGACACACACACCAGTGGACACACATTCCATGCTTCTGGAAGCTCCCTTACTTTAAGGATCTCCTTCTTCCTCATAACATTGATGTAATGCACACTGAAAAGAATATCGCCGAGTCCCTTTGGTCCACACTAATGGACCTCGAGAAGTCGAAGGATAATGTCAAGGCTAGAGTCGATCAGCAGGCGCTATGTGATAGGCCTAACATGAAGATGGACCCTCCCGGCACAGTCAAAAAAGGATGGTCCAAACCAAAGGCCCGTTTCACCCCAACAAGGGCCCAAAGGAAACAAATTCTCCGATGGGTCCTGAATCACCTATTCTTCCCTGATGGCTATGCAGCTAACATAATGAGGGGAGTGAATTTGGCTGGGTTGCGGATAGGTGGGCTCAAGAGTCATGACTATCACGTATGGATCGAGCGGATAATGCCGGTCATGTTTCGAGGCTATATCGATGAGGAAATTTGGCTAGTCTTGGCAAAGTTGAGCTATTTCTTCCGCCGGCTTTGTGCTAAAGAATTAGATATCAAGGTGATTGAAGAGTTGGAGAAGCAGACACCCGAGTTGATTTGCGAGCTAGAGGCTATCTTTCCACCAGGCATGTTCAATCCCATGCAACATTTGTTGGTGCATCTCGCGACCGAGGCAAGATTGGGGGGCCTGTGCAGACCCGTTGGATGTTTGCAACTGAGAGAGAGCAGAAGGACCTTCAAAAGAGAAGCACGAACAAATGCCGCATCGAAGCATCCATAGCTGAGGCAACACTGAACAAGGAGGTGTCAAACTTCACCACTAAGTTCTATAGTGACAATCTTACCACTGTTCATAATCCAGTGCCTCGTCTCAATATGGCCAACTCGGAAGATCTACCTGAACTTAGCATTTTCATCGGCTCCGGTGGCAAATCAAGTGGCCACAAGAAGAAGAAATTATCATATGATGAGTGGACGAACATTACATCTTATGTCTTGAAGAACACGACGGAAGTACAACCCTACATTGAGTAAGTGCTCAGTGAATTGTTCGGCACACTTCCATTTCCTAGTTTGTGGACTAACTCCGTTCCTTGATCGTTGCCATTCATAGGTTATTTGAGACAGAAACATGGAAACATCGAAGACCATGTACCGACAATGACAAGTTGGTCCTTTTTAAAAAGGGAGGTCAAGGAGGCAGCGGTTTCATTCCATGGTTCAAAGCTAAAGTAGGGAATGTATCCCCTTGTTTCATTCCATGTTTGTGCAATACGTTTCGTTAACACTAATATATCATACTTGTTCCTATTGCACTTGTAGTGAATATCCGACCCAGACATGAGGCCCGAGTTGAAGAAACTTACCTCATGCACCTATGCCGTCAAGACCTATAATTCTTATGACGTGAATGGGTTCCGCTTCCATACCGATCATTACGAAAAAACTCGGCCAAACCCGAAGACAAGAAATTCCGGGGTCTTATGCCAAGTGCGAGGTGACCTTGATTACTATGGAATAGTCAAGGAAATAATTGAACTGGATTGTGAATTTGGCAAAAAGAAGAACCCTGTTGTCTTCAAATGCCATTGGTTCAATCCAACAAGAGTGAGACGAAGACCTAAAATTGGGTTGGTCGAAATTGAGCGAGAATCCGTCTACGTGGGTGATGATGTCTATATCCTAGCACACCAAGCCATCCAAGTTTTTTATCTCCCGTACCCATGCAAAACTGTGAAACGTCTACTAGGGTGGGATGTAGTGATCTCGGTAACGCCGCGTAATAAAGTACCTACCCCTAAGCCATCCAAGTTTTTTTATCTCCCGTACCCATGCAAAACTGTGAAACGTCTACTAGGGTGGGATGTAGTGATCTCGGTACCGCCGCGTAATAAAGTACCTACCCCTAACGATGACGACTACCACCACCGCCTAAACCCGAGCACTTACGAGGGAGAGTTTTATCAAGAAGATGGGCTATCAGGCCGTTTGAACATCACCTTGCCTACTGTAGATGAAATGGAAGAAGACGACGATGACATTACAGTCGACCATGGGCAAGAGGATGGTGAGCTGGTTGTCAACCAGAAAGACATGGAGCTTCTTGAACGGATGCACCTACCCGATGTAGAGGAGCCGAGCGGTCCACCTCTAGACTACGTAGAAGATTGGTGGTACAATCGTGATAGTGATGATGATGATCCTGGTCCAAGTTATGATCCAAACATAGACACAGGCTTCTGAAGCTTTGTACTCGTCGATTTAGAATTTCTGTTTGTATGAACCATTTGTGATGTAATATTTTGTATGAACCATTTGTGATGTAATATTTTGTATGAACAATTTGTATGCCACTTCTGAATCTTCATAGGACAAGTCTGGATCCCACACTCCCGCGGATGGTGAAGACGGAGGGAATGGTGGAGGCGGGGCTGCAAGCCCATCATCAGCGCCATCGGCCTCCAACAACCCCGAGTGACTCTAGGTAAGCTCAGGTCAACCCACATTTCCACACACATGTTTTGAAACTAATGCTTATAGCTTTCAATCTTGTAGGATTGCATCCATGAGGCCTTCGGTGACTACTGGGCTTGTGCTACCTCTGATTTTGTGGCATTTCCTGCTAGCTGTGAACTAGTGCGATGTATTTTGGACTTGTTTGACCTTGGGTTGTGTGCTTATGAACTTGTGGACTCTTTTTTGTGAACTTTCGGACAGTGTATGCGATATTTTTGTTATATGTGTCTCCTTTCAATGTTCTGGGAGTGATCCAGTGATATAATTGATATATATGTATATATTGTGTTTAAAATGCAGGGATTTTTAAAAAGCAGCACAATCTGGCACAATGTACTATCTTTGCCGTGTGCTATACTCAGCGAAGCTGACTTTGCCGAGTAGGGCTCTCGGCGAAGAGGAGCTACAGGTGCCATTTGGTCACCTGGGAACATCCTTCGCCGAGATTTTCGGTTTTGCCGAGACTGGCTCTCGGCGAAGAGGTGCCATATGGTCTCTCCTGGGAGTTGCCTTCGCCGAGACCGGCTGAACACCAGGCACTCGGCAAAATGCAAACACTCGGCGATAAAAATGCTCGGCGAAGAATAGGCTCGGCGAAGAATTTCTCGGCAAAGCGTCCTCCCGGCAAATGAATCCGACACTCGGCGAAGGCCATGTCAGCGAAGCCTTCGCCGGCACCCAATTTCCAGGACACGTGGCGCCGCCTGTGTGTTCCTTCTTCGCCGAGCGCCGACACGCCCAGACTCGGCGAAGTACTGACACACACACTACCGAAAAATCTGTCTTTCCCGTGGGGAGCAATCTTTGCCGTGTGCAACAAATTTTCAGAACACGGCAAAGAGCGTTTTGCCGTGTATAACAACTACGGATCACGGCAAAGAACTTCATCACGGCACCGCAGAGAAAGAGCACACGGCAAAGTATAGGGCACGACAACATGAACAGAAAACACACGGCAAATCAGTTCAGCTCGGCAAATAAATATTTGCCGTGCGCCCTTATGTACCAACACGGCATATCGGTTGACTGGAATTCGCAACTTTGCCGCGCTCTCCAAAATTTCGCGGGAAACATGTTTGCCGTGTCTGGATTGCAGAACTCACGGCAAAGAGCTGCCAAAATTTCCCCGCGCTCTAAATAAAGTCGCGGGAAACGCTATACCGTGTGTATGAATAAAGCACACGGCACATTCGTGCTTTGCCGTGCGCCAACGTGCGCATTGCACGGCACACTTCACCTTTGCCGTGTGCCTTGGTACACAGCGCACGGCAAAGAAGGTGTTTGCACTAGCAACTCTATTTGTTTTGACATGCTTGCTTCGTTTATTTTGTTTCTCACAGCTTCTAGTACGTTGATTTACTTCACTTAATTATGCTTTCTCGATAAAATATATAAACCCTCCGGTGCGGGCCGCATGCGTCGAAACCCCGAATAAGTGGACCTAACGTGCGAGGCGTCGTCTACCCCTTCCATAGGAGTTGAATAGGGGCTGCCCTTTGACCGGCGCCGAGAGGGGGTAGACGCATGGACTTTTTTGCTTGGTTGTGTTAGGTTGGTCCATAGGACCATGGGGAACCAACATTTCATGTGGTTCTTCGCATGATTCCGTGCCCGGCACCCGACACGGGAGTTTTCACCTCTAAGTGTCGGAACTTACTACGGAGTAAGAGGGGTCAGTGAAGCGGGTCGCACCTCGGAGCCGTATCTTGGTTCCCACAACCTACCAACACACTCTTACACATATATTAGGGACCCATGCAAGTTTTGGTGGGATTCCGACGCTCCGGACCCCGCTACGGCGAAACCCTACGCCCGCTGGAAAAAAGTCAAACCTGTCGATCTACACCTTTGACCGGCGCCGAGAGGGGGTAGACGCATGAAATTTTTTTCTTGGTTGTGTTAGGTTGGTACATAGGACCATGGGGAACCAACATTTCATGTGGTTCGTCGCATGATTCCGTGCCCGGCACCCGACACAGGAGTTTTCACCTCGAAGTGTCGGAACTTACTACGGAGTAAGAGGGTTCGGTGAAGCGGGTCACACCTCGGAGCCGTATCTTGGTTCCCACAACCTACCAACACACTCTTACACATATATTAGGGACCCATGCAAGTTTTGGTGGGATTCCGACGCTCCGGACCCCGCTACGGCGAAACCCTACGCCCGCTGGACAAAAGTCAAACCTGTCGATCTACACCTTTGACCGGCGCCGAGAGGGGGTAGACGCATGAAATGTTTTGCTTGGTTGTGTTAGGTTGGTACATAGGACCATGGGGAACCAACATTTCATGTGGTTCGTCGCATGATTCCATGCCCGGCACCCGACACGGGAGTTTTCACCTCTAAGTGTCGGAACTTACTACGGAGTAAGAGGGGTCGGTGAAGCGGGTCGCACCTCGGAGCCGTATCTTGGTTCCCACAACCTACCAACACACTCTTACACATATATTAGGGACCCATGCATGTTTTGGTGGGATTCCGACGCTCCGGACCCCGCTACGGCGAAACCCTACGCCCGCTGGAAAAAAGTCAAACCTGTCGATCTACACCTTTGACCGGCGCTGAGAGAGGGTAGACGCATGAACTTTTTTGCTTGGTTGTGTTAGGTTGGTACATAGGACCATGGGGAACCAACATTTCATGTGGTTCGTCGCATGATTCCGTGCCCGGCACCCGACACGGGAGTTTTCACCTCGAAGTGTCGGAACTTACTACGGAGTAAGAGGGTTCGGTGAAGCGGGTCGCACCTCGGAGCCGTATCTTGGTTCCCACAACCTACCAACACACTCTTACACATATATTAGGGACCCATGCAAGTTTTGGTGGGATTCCGACGCTCCGGACCCCGCTACGGCGAAACCCTACGCCCGCTGGAAAAAAGTCAAACCTGTCGATCTACCCCTTTGACCGGCGCCGAGAGGGGTAGACGCATGAAATTTTTTGCTTGGTTGTGTTAGGTTGGTACATAGGACCATGGGGAACCAACATTTCATGTGGTTCGTCGCATGATTCCATGCCCGGCATCCGACACGGGAGTTTTCACCTCTAAGTGTCGGAACTTACTACGGAGTAAGAGGGGTCGGTGAAGCGGGTCGCACCTCGGAGCCGTATCTTGGTTCCCACAACCTACCAACACACTCTTACACATATATTAGGGACCCATGCAAGTTTTGGTGGGATTCCGACGCTCCGGACCCCGCTACGGCGAAACCCTACGCCCGCTGGAAAAAAGTCAAACCTGTCGATCTACACCTTTGACCGGCGCCGAGAGGGGGTAGACGCATGAACTTTTTTGCTTGGTTGTGTTAGGTTGGTACATAGGACCATTGGGAACCAACATTTCATGTGGTTCGTCGCATGATTCCGTGCCCGGCACCCGACACGGGAGTTTTCACCTCTAAGTGTCGGAACTTACTACGGAGTAAGAGGGGTCGGTGAAGCGGGTCGCACCTCGGAGCCGTATCTTGGTTCCCACAACCTACCAACACACTCTTACACATATATTAGGGACCCATGCAAGTTTTGGTGGGATTCCGACGCTCCGGACCCCGCTACGGCGAAACCCTACGCCCGCTGGAAAAAAGTCAAACCTGTCGATCTACACCTTTGACCGGCGCCGAGAGGGGGTAGACGCATGAACTTTTTTGCTTGGTTGTGTTAGGTTGGTACATAGGAACATGGGGAACCAACATTTCATGTGGTTCGTCGCATGATTCCGTGCCCGACACCCGACACGGGAGTTTTCACCTCTAAGTGTCGGAACTTACTACGGAGTAAGAGGGGTCGATGAAGCGGGTCGCACCTCGGAGCCGTATCTTGGTTCCCACAACCTGCCAACACACTCTTACACATATATTAGGGACCCATGCAATTTTTGGTGGGATTCCGACGCTCCGGACCCCGCTACGGCGAAACCCTATGCCCGCTGGAAAAAAGTCAAACCTGTCGATCTACACCTTTGACCGGCGCCGAGAGGGGGTAGACTGATAACCCCCAAGAGCAGGGGATCACTATTGCACCTCTCAATGTGGAAGTAAGGTATCGATCCGCAGGAGCAAGAAGGAAAAGTTATCTATTCCCTACAACTAAAGTGTCACAAGTTTTAGTTGATTATGCACTAAACAAGTTTAAGGAGCAAGGTGGTTGATTTGATGGATGGAAGTTTATGTAACCAAGCAAGAATGTAAAAGTGTCCCAATCCTCTTCAATGCAAGAGGACAAGACAAAGGTTTTTGAAAGGATCGTACGGCCACCTAGAGGGGGGGGGGGGGGTGAATAGGTGCTACTCCAATTTTTAATTCTTTTTCGATTAAGGCTTGACTAAAAGGTAAATTCTCTAGATATGCAACTATGGTGAATTTACCTATATGACAAGTTAAGTCTAAACAAGATAAGATACAAGTAGTAAATAACTAGAAAGGATTAACCGATAGGAAAGCACGCGGAGACAAGAATGTATTCCCGAGTTCCTCCTTTTTAGGGGAGTACGTCTCGTTGGAGGGGTGTGAGCTTCAAACTCAAGATGCCACAAAAGGCTTCACCCTATTCTCCGATGAACCTCGCACAAAAGCTCGGTCCACCTTTCTTTATCGGAATCCTCCAAAGCGGAATCCGGAGCACAAAAGCTCGTTACAACAACTTGAGGCTCAACCCACAAAAGGATTGGGGGCTCTCAATCACCAACAACACCTGCTACACAAAAGTAACAAGCAAGTGAGAACAACAAGATGCCTAGGTTTTCCTAGTGGAAACCCTAGGCTCGAATCCCTCAAGTGAATGAAGGGGAAATGAAGAACGCTTTGGTGAAGTAGTAGATCCGGGCCTTCTCCTTCAATCCTCCAAGTATGAGTGAGTTTGGGTGGAGGGATTGGGAGATCTAAGAAATCTTGAGCTTGCAACAATGGTGTTTTTCTTGTAGAGGCGAGCTACCAAGCAAGAGGTAGGTGAAGGGCATTATATAGCCCTTCCAATTTCTGGCCGTTGGAGCCCTTTTTCCCGAGCCAGCGGTAGTACCGCTGCGCCGGGCGGTACTACCGCTGGCGCCTTCTGCGCTGTGGTCAAAGCTGCACGCTGACTGTGCATTTGGAACTTACTGAGCGGTACTACCGCCCAAGTCGCCGGTAGTACCGCACATGGCCATCTGAAGCTCCATTTGGCGGTACTGCGAGCGGTACTGCCGCCGTGGTGGTCAAACCAACGCTGACCACCATGAGCCAGCGGTACTACCGCCCGTAGTACCGCTGGTACTGCCGCACATGGGCGCCCGAACCCCATTTCAGCGGCACTGAGAGCGGTACTGCCGCGCCCCTGTAAACCAGGATGGCACAGCGGTACTACCGCCCGAAGGGGCGGTACTACCGCCCAAGGACAGTAAACACTCGATTTCTTCCTTTTCTTGATGCGAGATCAATGGCAATGTTTGCATAAACCTGATCACACTTAAACAAGGGGTTAGAGGCACATGTTGTATTGTCAACATCACCAAAACACGAGTAAGAGCAATTCATGCTCTTTCAATCTCCCCCTTTTTGGTGGATGATGACAATACAACAATTTGTAAAAATTTAGACAGAGCTCCCCCTAAATGTGTGCATATTAACGGATAGCTTTTGAATGCTCAAATGCACAACAAATAGGATCAACACTCCCCCTAACTTTTACAAACTGTGCAAGATAACATATAGATCATATCACAACATATAGATCATATCACAACATAAGCATGGGAATAAAGTTTAAAGTTCAACATGTCTTACACCATGCATAACAAACGAGGTTCACAACATAAAAACGACAAATAACCAAGTTCACAAGCGCATAAACAAACCAATCAAGAAGAGCGCAACACTTGTGACTTTCCCATGCAAAACCCACGAAGACCTAATAGATATTTCTCCCCCTTTGGCATCAAGACACCAAAAAGGAGAGAAACCGATGCTAACGTCCCGGGTTTACTCATTGCTTGGGGGGCGAGGGCGACGACGAGAGGACACTTCTTCTTCATCACCATCATAGTCCGACCAAGAGAAGATTTCGCCTTGAGAGTTCTTTGCTTGCCACTCTTCATAAGTTGGAATGTTCTTCTCCGAGCCGGAAGCAACTTGTTCACCTAGAGCACGGCGATGTTGAATGTCGAGTTGACGAGCACGCTTCTCTTTGTCTTCACGTTCCCATGCCCTCTTCTCAATAGCCTTGGACAAACCAAACACTTTCTTCATTTGACGAGCCATCCAAGTGAAGCCACTCTCCTTGGCAGCCCGAGAGGGACCTTCATCACCTACAACTTCCTTGTCCTTGCCCCTAGTAGTTTTGGTACCCTTGGTATCCTTGACCTTCTCCGTATGATCTTTGACACGGAGTTGCTTGGGCTTGTGGATGATCCAAGTGTTGTGGTCACTAAGACCCTCAGAGGGATGCTCGTTGGCCCACTTCCAAAGGATAATCTTCATGATGAGGGGGCCGAAGCAAGCATTCTTCTTGAAAATGGTGACGTTCCAAATCTCATTCCAAAGATAATCCATAACATCCAGTTTCTTCCCTTTGGTTTTCATACGATGAGTCATGACCATCAAGGTAACTAGGTAGCTGTGAATTTGATCCAAATTTCCAACCTTGGGATTGATGGTTTCCCGGTAAATGCGATGCATGATCTCATACGGAGGGTAAAGAGCATCCGAGTTGCCAACTGTGTACTTCTTCCAAAAATAGAGGGGAACAAGATCATCCTTGGGCAAAGGCTTTGGATTGAGGTGAACCCGGAAGTACTTCTTATCAAGAGCATCGGTCCAATGGGGACCAAAATCTTCATATCCAAGCATGGATCCAATATCACTCCAAAGAGCGGTGAGCTGCTTGTCTTTCGACATCCAAGTGATGTAGCGGGGCTCCTCGGTGCCAAAATAGACGGTGGCGAGGAATTGGCAAACTAGAGCTTCATCATAATTTTGTTGGAGAGTGATGAAAGGAACAATCCCAAACTCATGGCACATAGACAATGCTTCTCCAAAGTATTCGGGCTTTCTCTCCATGTGAGGGATATCAATGTACCTCAGCTCTAGCACATTGTCATTGGGCTTGCGATAAAGTATCTCATTGTAGCACTCCTCTTGAAAACGGGTATGGAAGAAGGGATTGGTGCCCCGAAACTGAGGAGTCAAATTTACTCGATCAACTGCATATGGATCTCTTTTCCTCATGGAAGTGTAATCTTTGTCAGACATCCCACTCGCTGTCAAGTGCTTGTTCTTGTTGGCAGCAGCTTTCTTCTTCGGAGCAGCCTTCTTGCTCTTGGTGACCGAGGGACCATACACTTCTTCCATTGTGGGATCAAACTCCTCGTCCATCTCGTCAACCCTAGGTTTCTTTCCCCGAGTCTTAGAACCACTCGAACCACCTGTGAATAGCATGGGGTAGGAAAGCATGGAGATGAGAAACACACAAATATTTCATGGGTAGAAAAACCAAGAACACGAGTGAACATAACTTGGAGGAAACAAATGCTAGGTGGGAGTACAACATCTAGGAAGGTTGGATTTGGCACAAGATGGTGATACATTCACAGAGGAACATGAAAAACATCCATAGTCATATCCAACAAATCTAGATGGAGAACTACAAAACTAGCCATAGATTCTTCACAAGATTCATACACAGGGTTCTAGGCATCCTAGATTGCATCTCTACCACACCAATTTGTCAAGAACACCACGAGGAAAGCAATCTAGTCATCTCCATCCATCAACTAGATGAGAGAGAGGGAGAGAGCTTACCGGTGCTCATGGCAGAGGATCGAGGGAGGGAGAGATGCCCGAGAGGTCCCGGGGCCGGGGGTGCAAGAACCACGGCCGGGGGAGCTCGGTCCCGGCGGAGAGGATGGCCGGCGGCGGCGGATTCACAGGAGGAGAGAGAGGGGCGGATGGGGAAAATGGAAGGATTGACTTTCACCCATCCGCCCGTGCCCTTATCCTGGAAAAATCCGCACGAGCGGTACTACCGCTCGATCCAGCGGTAGTACCGCCCCCGATTCCTGCGCGGCCCGGGCAGCGGTCCCACGCGCTGGCAGGGGCAGAGGCACCCGAGCCAGCGGTAGTACCGCTCCATGGGCCGGTAGTACCGGTGCCAGGGGGCAAAAACTTTTTATGGCTCAAATTGAAGCCGTAAAAAGGATTTGTCACCGGTTCCGACCAACAACTTTGTCGAGAGCATGAAATAAAAGGTATTTGAGACTGAGTGGCTTAGGATAAAGTTGAGGCTTAGGATAGAACTCGAAACTGGAGAGAGAGAGTTTACCCAAAAATGCAAGAATCGACACGAAAGGCCAAATTTGAGCACTCTCCCAAAGCAAAAAGGTCTAAAATACCCAAATAAGAGCCAAATAAGATCAACTCCTCATAAGGAGGAGGGCGGTGGCCTAGGCCACCATGTAAGAGTGTATGTGGTGTGACACCGCGAAGATATATCTTGGGTTCACCGCCACTACTCTTCATTTAAGCTCACAATTCATAGAACGAATATAGAGATGCAAATGAGTTCTTACTATCGGCATAATGGGGGAAGGGATAGCCCAATGTATTAGGACCGCACTTCCCCTATGTCCATGCCTACACCTAAACCAAATTACTATTGTCTAATATGGGTAGGTATGCAAGAAATCCACTAAGTCCAATTGCTTATGTCCACCACATTTAGTTCTCCTCTCAACTCCTTGAATCTTGCTTCACCAAGAGGCTTTGTGAACATATCGGCGAGTTGATGCTTGGTGTTGACATACTCGATTGCAATATCACCCTTCTCAACATGATCTCGTATAAAATGATACCGGATCTCAATATGCTTGGTCTTCCCATGAAGTACCGGATTGTGAGCAATTTTGATGGCACTTTCATTGTCACATAAAAGAGGCACTTTGTCACAAATGACACCATAATCCTTTAAAATTTGCCTCATCCATAATAATTGTGCACAACAACTTCCGGCGGCAATGTATTCGGCTTCGGTGGAGGACGAGGCCACACAATTTTGTTTCTTGGAAGACCAACTCACAAGAGACCTACCAAGGAATTGGCAAGTACCCGAAGTTGATTTTCTATCCATTTTGCAACCCGCCCAATCCGCATCCGAATAACCTACAAGATCAAAGCTTGTCCCATGGGGGTACCAAAGACCATAGTTAGGAGTATCTATCAAGTATCTTAGAATCCTTTTAACCGCGGTTTCATGACTTTCCTTAGGACTTGATTGGAATCTTGCACACATACCCACACTAAACATAATATCCGGTCTAGATGCACAAAGGTAAAGTAAAGATCCAATCATAGAACGATAAAGCTTGGGATCAACTTCCTTACCCTTCGGATCTAAGTGTAGATCCGCCTTAGAGTCCATGGGAAACTTATATGGCTTGGCGTTGTTCATATCAAATTTCTTGAGCATGTCTTGAATATACTTGGCTTGACATAAGAATGTTCCTTCACTATATTGGTGGATTTCAAAGCCAAGAAAATACTTCAATTCTCCCATCATGGACATCTCAAATTCCTTGGTCATTAGCTTAGAGAATTGATCACTAAATTCATGGTTAGTAGAACCAAAGATAATATCATCAACATATATTTGGCATACGAAAAGCTCTCCATTTATCCTTTTTGTGAAAAAGGTGGGATCGATTACCCCAATCTCAAAACCATGGTCTACTAAGAACTCCTTGAGATGATCATACCAAGCACGTGGAGCTTGCTTGAGCCCATAAAGGGCCTTATGTAGTAAGTAGACATGGTTAGGAAATTTAGGGTCTTCAAAACCCGGAGGTTGTTTCACATACACTAATTCACTTAGTGGACCATTTAGAAAAGCACTTTTAACATCCATTTGATATAAGGTAATGTTATGAGTAGATGCATAGGCAATCAATAAACGAATAGATTCAAGTCTAGCAACGGGGGCATAAGTTTCACCGTAGTCGACTCCTTCGATTTGGGTGTAGCCTTGTGCAACCAATCTTGCTTTGTTGCGAATGACTTGACCATGTGAGTCTTGCTTGTTCTTGAATATCCACTTTGTTCCAATGACATTATGTGATGTGTCTTTGGGTCTTTCAACTAATGACCATACTTTGTTGCGCTCGAAGTTGTTCAATTCTTCATGCATGGCCGCAACCCAATCCATGTCTTCAAGAGCATCATATACCTTGAGAGGTTCTAAGCTAGACAAACAAGAGACATGACCACAAAAGTTAGTTAATTGATTACGTGTGGACACACCCTTACGAATACTCCCAAGGATATTTTCTTTGTAGTGTTGGAGATGATCCAATGTTGATGCACGCCGAATGACTCGGCGTTCTATGGCTTGACCAATTGTTTCACCAACACGAACATCTTCATCATTTCCTTCATCTTGTTCATGGTCAACCCGAAGTGGAGTTCTTGGAGATGGGGGTTCATCATGTTCTTGTTCTCCACTAGAGTTGGGTGGGTCTTGACCATTATCTTGCTCATGTGGATGACTATCATGATCTTGTTCTTGTATAGCTTGTTGATCAATGGTTGAGGTGGATGGTTCAACTTGAGTAGAACTTGTTCCTTCTTCTTGAGTGTCCATAATAGGTTCTTCAATAGGAATAAGTTCCCCTATGCCCATAGTTCTTATGGCTTGAGGTGGAGGTACATCACCTACATTATCATGATCAATATGCTCCGCTTGGGAGCCATTATCCTCGACAAACTCCACATTCATAGATTCTTCAACACATCCGGTGGATATGTTGTAGACCCTATAAGTATGGGAGTTTGCGGCATATCCAACAAAAATACCATCAAAAGTTCTAGATTCAAATTTAGCAATTGGGCAACCTTTAATGTAAACATGGCATTTGCATCCAAATACGCGAAAGTAAGAGACATTTGGCTTTTTACCGATAAGGAGTTCATATGGTGTCTTTTTCATGAGAGGACGAAAGAAGAGCCGGTTGGAGTAGTGGCAAGCGGTATTGATGGCTTCGGCCCAAAAGTTATATGGGGAATGAAATTCGGCCAACATAGTTCTTGCCATATCAATAAGAGTGCGGTTCTTCCTTTCGGCGACACCATTTTGTTGGGGAGTATAAGCAGCGGAATATTGGTGTTGTATGCCTTCCCCACTTAGGAAATCATCCATAGTGTAATTCTTGAACTCCGTACCATTGTCACTTCTTATTGCCAAAATCTTGGAGTCATATTGGCGTTGAACTAAGGTTGCAAAGTCAATGAATACTTTTTGAGTTTCACTCTTCCTCTTGAGGTAGAAAGTCCAACAATATCTTGTATAATCATCCACAATCACCAAACAATATTTCTTGCCACCAAGACTATCATATGTGGGAGGCCCAAAGAGATCCATATGAAGGAGCTCCAAAGGCCTCTCGGTGGAGATAATGCTCTTCTTGGGATGATTCTTTTCATGCATCTTTCCGGCTATGCAAGCACTACAAGGACGATCTTTGGAAAAATTAACATCGGTTAGTCCTACCACGTGTCCACCCTTCACAAGAGTTTGCAAATTTCTCATACCGACATGGCCTAGCCGGCGATGCCAAAGCCAACCCTTGTCGGATTTAGCCATTAGACACGTGGCGATTTGAGTGGTCTCTTTCGAGAAATCGACCACATACAAACCGTTTACACGAAATCCAACAAAGGCTACTTTAAGAGTTTGAGTGAAAAGGATGGTCACGTGGTGTTTATTAAAGATAACGGTGTAACCGACATTGCATAATTGACCAACGGAAAGTAAATTATATGAGAGAGATTCAACAAGTAGGACCTTCTCAATGGATAACTCCGGAGTGATCACTACATTGCCATATCCCAATACCTTAAGTCTTGCATTATTCCCGACGGTGACATGAGAAAATGTGAGTAATTGATTCAATAGGCCCTTTACTACTTCTTTGCTTCCGGTCATGTGAGAAGAGCACCCACTATCAATGAGCCATGAAGATCCACCGGAAGAAAAGTCCTACAAAGAATCAAGTCTTTGTTTTAGGTACCCATTGTGAAATGGGTCCTCTTTTGTTAGTCACAAGGGTCTTTGGAACCCAAATAGCATAGTGATAATCATCTCCATATGAAGTGCCAACATATTTAGCAAAAACACAACCATCTATAGATTTCATAAGAACATATGAAGGGTTGTATTTTCCCGCAAAGTCATTGTGAGTGGCATTGCCCCTTGTGGCATCACCACTCGCAATGGTAGTCTCTTTTGCTTGTGCGGGCTTGGCATTCTTCTTGTTCGTGTTCTTCTTCTTCTTCTTGGCAACATAACCAAGACCCTCTTTCCCTATGTGAGGCTTTTGCGCTTGCAAGAGCTCATAAAGAGGTTTCTCACCTTGAGGGCTAGAGGCCTTGGCAAGTTCATTCTTCAACCTAGCATTTTCCTCAATGATATTTGCATGATCACAAGAGCAAGTAGAGGAGCTAGGTTCATCAATTTTAGTAGATTGTATTTGAAGTTGTTCAAAAGACTTGGTGAGAATAGAGTGTTCACTCTCCAAGGCCTTGTGAGCCTTGGTGAGCGACCCTAACTCATCGGCTAGTCTATTATGACCAACACCAAATACGACCTTTTGTTTCTCTAAAACATTGTATTTAGCAATAGCATGGTCACGTTCTTTAATGATCTTAGAAAGAGTTTCATTTTGAGATTCATCAAGATTCTCAAGCTTCTCCTCAAGAGAAACTCGAAGTTCATGCTCTTCCTCAATCGCCTCGGTAAGGGAAGCGATCTCATTAGCATATTCTCTTTCTAGTCTCCCCTTTTCTTTAAGGAGATCTTGTGCGATGCCATATTGACTCATAAGAATCTCAAGCCGAATCTTGCTTTCACCTTGCAAGTTAGTCATCAAGAAATCCAAAGCAACATTTTCTTCCTTAACTCTAAGACTCATAAATTCATGCATTTCATTCATAGTCTTAGGAGGAAGGGAAGGTGATACCTCGGAGAGCTTGGCCATGAGACACGTAGCGGATTTGGTGGTGACATTATCATTGGGGGATTCAAAGAGAGAAGGGGTTGTCGATGAAGCAATGGCTAAAGCGGCCACTTCACTTGTGGTTGTTTCTTCTTCATCACTCTCATCCCCGGACATATATTCCTCTCTCACCACCAACACCTTGGAAGGTAGCTTCTTGTTGGGATTGAACTTCTTGAAGTAAGGCTTCGTGGGAGAAGAACTTGACGCTTCCTTGCGAATGAGTCTTCCTCCATGTTCTTCACGGTTCTTGTAAGGGCATTGGGCAACATAGTGGAATTGATCTTGACAATTGAAGCAAGTCTTCATTTTTGGGTTGCCTTCCTTGTAGCCTCTTGCTTTATGCTTTTTATCCACATAAGCTTTAGCTTTAGATGGATTTTTCCAAAAGTCCTTCGCCATGAGAGCCACATAATCTCTATGAGCACCCTTGAGTTCCTCGGGTGCCAAGTAACTTCCCTCTTCATGATCTTGGTCTTCATCTAGTTCCACAACCTTGGCCTTCAAAGCAAGTGAGGAACTTTGGGCCATTCCAAGAGCTCGGGCACGAGAGTCTCTAGCAATTTGAGCTCGGACCTTGTAAGATTGCATCTCTTGCATGACTTCATTTGAGGTCAAGAGGTCATAGTTGTGCTTCCCTTGGAGACTATTCAAGTCGTTCTCTTCAAACGGCATGAGGGCATTCACATACTTCCTCTTGATGTAAGTATCATCCACATGTTTAGCACCAAGGTCTCTAAATGCGGTAGCAAGAGCCTTGAGCCTTTGATACATCTCCTCATGAGTTTCATCATCTTTCTTGTAGAAGCCTTCAATTTGATTGCTCATGGCTTCATATCTATTTCTTCTCATGCTCTCATTTCCAACAAACACCTCCGTGAGATTGTTCCATGCTTCCTTGGCGGTGGTGCAATCTTCAATGTGATGGATGTTCTTTTCACCCACGGCAACACGGATCACATCAAGAGCGGTGGAATTTAGTTGAGCTTCAACTTCTTCTTTCCTTGTCAAGTCATTTTCATCCACCGGCTTGAATCCATCAACAATGATCTTCCAAAGACCTATGCAACCACTTTTCAAGTGAGATTTCATAGAAGATTGCCAACGGGTAAAGGAAGATGCATTAAGACTAGGTGGAGCTCCTCTTAAGTGAATAGGAGGATGAGGCACGGGTAGGTCGGGAGAGTATGCAAAAGGAACTCTAGCATGCTCTCCCTTCCCATTAGGTGTTTTAGGTGAGGATTCATTTTTATTTGAGTTCACCCCCGCTTTCTCTTCGACACTTACATCCGAGGGCTTCTCCTTAGGAGGCCTCCTTAGGAGGAGCCTCCGGAGTTAGGGAGGAGTCGATACCCTTTGCCACCATGAGTTGCTCTAACATTTTGCGCAACTCTCCCATTTGAGTATCCATAGAGGACTTCAAGGAAGTGAAGTCCTCCACGGAAACAGAAGTGGGAACGATGGTGTCATCGGGTATCTCATTCCCATGTTCGTCGAGGGCCATATTTCTCTTAGGCGGTTAAGCCCGAATAAAGAGCCGAGGCTCTGATACCAATTGAAAGGATCGTATGGCCACCTAGAGGGGGGGGGGTGAATAGGTGCTACTCCAATTTTTAATTCTTTTTCGATTAAGGCTTGACTAAAAGGTAAATTCTCTAGATATGCAACTATGGTGAATTTACCTATATGACAAGTTAAGTCTAAACAAGATAAGATACAAGTAGTAAATAACTAGAAAGGATTAACCGATAGGAAAGCACGCGGAGACAAGAATGTATTCCCGAGTTCCTCCTTTTTAGGGGAGTACGTCTCGTTGGAGGGGTGTGAGCTTCAAACTCAAGATGCCACAAAAGGCTTCACCCTATTCTCCGATGAACCTCGCACAAAAGCTCGGTCCACCTTTCTTTATCGGAATCCTCCAAAGCGGAATCCGGAGCACAAAAGCTCGTTACAACAACTTGAGGCTCAACCCACAAAAGGATTGGGGGCTCTCAATCACCAACAACACCTGCTACACAAAAGTAACAAGCAAGTGAGAACAACAAGATGCCTAGGTTTTCCTAGTGGAAACCCTAGGCTCGAATCCCTCAAGTGAATGAAGGGGAAATGAAGAACGCTTTGGTGAAGTAGTAGATCCGGGCCTTCTCCTTCAATCCTCCAAGTATGAGTGAGTTTGGGTGGAGGGATTGGGAGATCTAAGAAATCTTGAGCTTGCAACAATGGTGTTTTTCTTGTAGAGGCGAGCTACCAAGCAAGAGGTAGGTGAAGGGCATTATATAGCCCTTCCAATTTCTGGCCGTTGGAGCCCTTTTTCCCGAGCCAGCGGTAGTACCGCTGCGCCGGGCGGTACTACCGCTGGCGCCTTCTGCGCTGTGGTCAAAGCTGCACGCTGACTGTGCATTTGGAACTTACTGAGCGGTACTACCGCCCAAGTCGCCGGTAGTACCGCACATGGCCATCTGAAGCTCCATTTGGCGGTACTGCGAGCGGTACTGCCGCCGTGGTGGTCAAACCAACGCTGACCACCATGAGCCAGCGGTACTACCGCCCGTAGTACCGCTGGTACTGCCGCACATGGGCGCCCGAACCCCATTTCAGCGGCACTGCGAGCGGTACTGCCGCGCCCCTGTAAACCAGGATGGCACAGCGGTACTACCGCCCGAAGGGGCGGTACTACCGCCCAAGGACAGTAAACACTCGATTTCTTCCTTTTCTTGATGCGAGATCAATGGCAATGTTTGCATAAACCTGATCACACTTAAACAAGGGGTTAGAGGCACATGTTGTATTGTCAACATCACCAAAACACGAGTAAGAGCAATTCATGCTCTTTCAGTTTTCTCTTATAGGAACAATGGACATGGGTTCATGGGTTCACTTAATCCTCTCTCTCCCATCTATGGTGATTATCATGTTATAGATAAAGTACACATAATTGTCATGTTTTAATGGTAGCTTTTATAACGGCTACATGTCCTAAAACACATACTTGAAAGAAGTACTCATTTGTGTTGCTAGGTCACCCTCGTAAGGCTAGCGTGGTTGCTCTCACTCCCACATCATACTCTTTCTTTTTACCCCCAGATAAAGGATGTTGGGCGGTACTGTGTCACTCAATACCTGTGCCATGTCACATCGGCCATCCCGTACCCACATACATCATACTTCATAATGGAAAATATTCTAGACACTAGTGCAATGATTTATATTTCGTGTGTGTTACCACATCTCTCTCATCTATCTACACTTGGTGGTGTCAATCACCTCATGATAAAGATAAACAAGGCATTATGCATAAATCAAACCATCACATGCATCATAGAATATCTCCAAAGTATGACAAGTCATAAAAGATCCAACACAACAATAAATGCATAACAAATATTATCTCACACCACAATATCCACCATGGGAATTACATAGATGACCGTAATCATGTTCAGCAGCTCATACGGTACTAATTAGTGAAGCTCAAAGAGAGGAGAGATACATAAGTTACCACCACAAACCCATAGTCCAGAGGGTGGACTACTCCCCCTTCATCATGGATACGGTGGAGAAGTCGATGGAGAAGATGGAGACCACGCCGGCAGCGCCCCGCCGGAGTTTTCCCCCCTCCAATCTGCAGCTCCTGATCTCCGTTTCGGTGTTTCTGTGTTTGTGCGGCGCTCCTTCCAGAGAACGTCGGGGACCTTTTATATAGGCGTTTTTAGGTCAAGACGATGTCGGTGGAGAAAAGATCGAAGGCAACGGAGCCACGAGGCCCAAATGGGTGGGTCCCACGCGGCTACAGTACCAGGCCGCGTGGGCGCCCCTCGTTTGGCCCTCGAGCCTCCGTTTGCTCGCTTCCTTCGCCCACAGGTCTTCTTCCTTCCAAATATTGACGCCCGTAAATTTCCAGGTGATTTCGTTGACGTTTGGGTCCCTGAAACATTAAAATAAAAAAACGGGGTTTTCTACGTGAGCAGGGTTAATTCCATAAAAATAGGAAATAAATGAATATTCCCAAAAATCATTATAAAACATTGATATAACCCTTATATGATGCAAATATGATTGGAATATAAGCAATTAAAGTGCAAAGTTCATGTATGCATTTTACATGCATCATAGACGCATGAACTTTTTTGCTTGGTTGTGTTAGGTTGGTACATAGGACCATGGGGAACCAACATTCATGTGGTTCGTCGCATGATTCCGTGCCCGGCACCCGACACGGGAGTTTTCACCTCTAAGTGTCGGAACTTACTACGGAGTAAGAGGGGTCGGTGAAGCGGGTCGCACCTCGGAGCCGTATCTTGGTTCCCACAACCTACCAACACACTCTTACACATATATTAGGGACCCATGCAAGTATTGGTGGGATTCCGACGCTCCGGACCCTGCTACGGCGAAACCCTACGCCCGCTGGAAAAAAGTCAAACCTGTCGATCTACACCTTTGACCGGCGCCGAGAGGGGTAGACGCATGAACTTTTTTGCTTGGTTGTGGTAGGTTGGTACATAGGACCATGGGGAACCAACATTTCATGTGGTTCGTAATTGGATGTACAGTGGCCGAGCCGGTGCGAGTCAGATGTCCGATGAATGGCTGACTAAGACCTTAGAGTTTCTGGAGTTTGCATTTGCTAAAAATCCTGGGTTAACTTGGTGCCCGTGCAAATGTTGCAAAAACCAGCGTCGCCAAACAAAGGACGACATGGGTTTTCACCTTGCCAAGTCAGGGTTTATGCCAGACTACCATCGTTGGACTTTGCATGGCGAGCGTGCATCTAGAGGGAAGAAGGTCGCGCGACAGCGCACCGAGGAGGCATCAACGGCTTTTGATACTGGGGCTGATAGAATGCTAGATCAATTCGCTAATGCACGTGCACCTGAAATTCCAACCGAAGATGCAGAGGGGGAGACGGACAAGAGCACAAAGGAGTTCTATGATACATTGTTTGCCTCGCAGAAAACCCTCCACGCCCATACAAAGGTTTCTCAACTTGATTCCATAATTCGCCTGATGACTGTCAAGTCCCAGTATCACGTAAGCATTAATTGCTTTGATGCATTCCTGCATGTTATTGCCTCTCTTCTACCGGAGACACATATTCTGCCAAAGAACATGTACGAGTCGAAGAAAATCCTCGGTTCACTTAAGATGGAATATACGCCGATAGATGCTTGTCCAAAGGGTTGCATGTTATTTAGAAAAGAACACATCGATGAAAACTACTGTCTCAAGTGCAAGTCCTCTAGGTATATGGAGGTCGAGAGCGGTGATGGTCAGAAGACGCAGCTCACAGTAGCCAAAAAGATCCTTCGGTATCTTCCATTCCTACCGAGGATCCAACGGCTTTTTATGACCAACGAATCTGCCCAACAAATGAGATGGCCGATAGATGGGAAGAGGTATCGTCCTGAGAAGATGGTACATCCGTCTGATGGTGTTGCATGGAAGAAATTCATTGAGAAGTATCCCGAAAAAGCGGGCTCAAACAAGAGTGTAGCAGTTGCCTTATCAACAGATGGGTTCATCCCATATGGTATGTCTGCTTGCACATATAGTTGTTGGCCGATGTTTGTCATTCCGTTGAATCTCCCGCTGGCGTCTGCATGCAAAAACAGAACATGTTCTTGTCACTGATAATTCCAGGGCCTAAATATCCGGGGAAGAATATGAGTGTGTACATGGAGCCGTTGGTGGATGATTTGTTGCTTGCCTGGCAACAAGGGTTACGGACGTACGACGCCGTAACAAAGGAGCACTTCACTATGTACGTCTGGTACCACACGTCCCTGCATGACTTGCCGGCACGCGCGATATTCTGCAGATGGTGTACGCACGGGAAGTGGCCTTGCCCAGTGTGCATGCAGGCTATGACTTTCGTTTGGCTGACGAAGGGCGGCAAGTATTCTTGTTTTGATAAGCATCGCCAGTTCCTTAAACCTGGTCATAGATTCAAGAGAGACGCAAAGAAGTTCTTGAAAGATGTAGTTGTTGATGCATATGTACCAATACCTACCATGGATGGTGCCACCATTAATGCTCAGCTAGAAGCTCTTCTGCCCAATGCAGATGGGAATGGCTTTGTGGGTTATGGAGACACACACCAGTGGACACACATTCCATGCTTCTGGAAGCTCCCTTACTTTAAGGATCTCCTTCTTCCTCATAACATTGATGTAATGCACACTGAAAAGAATATCGGCGAGTCCCTTTGGTCCACACTAATGGACCTCGAGAAGTCGAAGGATAATGTCAAGGCTAGAGTCGATCAGCAGGCGCTATGTGATAGGCCTAACATGAAGATGGACCCTCCCGGCACAGTCAAAAAAGGATGGTCCAAACCAAAGGCCCGTTTCACCCCAACAAGGGCCCAAAGGAAACAAATTCTCCAGTGGGTCCTGAATCACCTATTCTTCCCTGATGGCTATGCAGCTAACATAATGAGGGGAGTGAATTTGGCTGGGTTGCGGATAGGTGGGCTCAAGAGTCATGACTATCACGTATGGATCGAGCGGATAATGCCGGTCATGTTTCGAGGCTATATCGATGAGGAAATTTGGCTAGTCTTGGCAAAGTTGAGCTATTTCTTCCGCCGGCTTTGTGCTAAAGAATTAGATATCAAGGTGATTGAAGAGTTGGAGAAGCAGACACCCGAGTTGATTTGCGAGCTAGAGGCTATCTTTCCACCAGGCATGTTCAATCCCATGCAACATTTGTTGGTGCATCTCGCGACCGAGGCAAGATTGGGGGGCCTGTGCAGACCCGTTGGATGTTTGCAACTGAGAGAGAGCAGAAGGACCTTCAAAAGAAAAGCACGAACAAATGCCGCATCGAAGCATCCATAGCTGAGGCAACACTGAACAAGGAGGTGTCAAACTTCACCACTAAGTTCTATAGTGACAATCATACCACTGTTCATAATCCAGTGCCTCGTCTCAATATGGCCAACTCGGAAGATCTACCTGAACTTAGCATTTTCATCGGCTCCGGTGGCAAATCAAGTGGCCACAAGAAGAAGAAATTATCATATGATGAGTGGACGAACATTACATCTTATGTCTTGAAGAACACGACGGAAGTACAACCCTACATTGAGTAAGTGCTCAGTGAATTGTTCGGCACACTTCCATTTCCTAGTTTGTGGACTAACTCCGTTCCTTGATCGTTGCCATTCATAGGTTATTTGAGACAGAAACATGGAAACATCGAAGACCATGTACCGACAATGACAAGTTGGTCCTTTTTAAAAAGGGAGGTCAAGGAGGCAGCGGTTTCATTCCATGGTTCAAAGCTAAAGTAGGGAATGTATCCCCTTGTTTCATTCCATGTTTGTGCAATACGTTTCGTTAACACTAATATATCATACTTGTTCCTATTGCACTTGTAGGGAATATCCGACCCAGACATGAGGCCCGAGTTGAAGAAACTTACCTCATGCACCTATGCCGTCAAGACCTATAATTCTTATGACGTGAATGGGTTCCGCTTCCATACCGATCATTACGAAAAAACTCGGCCAAACTCGAAGACAAGAAATTCCGGGGTCTTATGCCAAGTGCGAGGTGACCTTGATTACTATGGAATAGTCAAGGAAATAATTGAACTGGATTGTGAATTTGGCAAAAAGAAGAACCCTGTTGTCTTCAAATGCCATTGGTTCAATCCAACAAGAGTGAGACGAAGACCTGAAATTGGGTTGGTCGAAATTGAGCGAGAATCCGTCTACGTGGGTGATGATGTCTATATCCTAGCACACCAAGCCATCCAAGTTTTTTATCTCCCGTACCCATGCAAAACTGTGAAACGTCTACTAGGGTGGGATGTAGTGATCTCGGTACCGCCGCGTAATAAAGTACCTACCCCTAAGCCATCCAAGTTTTTTATCTCCCGTACCCATGCAAAACTGTGAAACGTCTACTAGGGTGGGATGTAGTGATCTCGGTACCGCCGCGTAATAAAGTACCTACCCCTAACGATGACGACTACCACCACCGCCTAAACCCGAGCACTTACGAGGGAGAGTTTTATCAAGAAGATGGGCTATCAGGCCGTTTGAACATCACCTTGCCTACTGTAGATGAAATGGAAGAAGACGACGATGACATTACAGTCGACCATGGGCAAGAGGATGGTGAGCTGGTTGTCAACCAGAAAGACATGGAGCTTCTTGAACGGATGCACCTACCCGATGTAGAGGAGCCGAGCGGTCCACCTCTAGACTACGTAGAAGATTGGTGGTACAATCGTGATAGTGATGATGATGATCCTGGTCCAAGTTATGATCCAAACGTAGACACAGGCTTCTGAAGCTTTGTACTCGTCGATTTAGAATTTCTGTTTGTATGAACCATTTGTGATGTAATATTTTGTATGAACCATTTGTGATGTAATATTTTGTATGAACAATTTGTATGCCACTTCTGAATCTTCATAGGACAAGTCTGGATCCCACACTCCCGCGGATGGTGAAGACGGAGGGAATGGTGGAGGCGGGGCTGCAAGCCCATCATCAGCGCCATCGGCCTCCAACAACCCCGAGTGACTCTAGGTAAGCTCAGGTCTACCCACATTTCCACACACATGTTTTGAAACTAATGCTTATAGCTTTCAATCTTGTAGGATTGCATCCATGAGGCCTTCGGTGACTACTGGGCTTGTGCTACCTCTGATTTTGTGGCATTTCCTGCTAGCTGTGAACTAGTGCGATGTATTTTGGACTTGTTTGACCTTGGGTTGTGTGCTTATGAACTTGTGGACTCTTTTTTGTGAACTTTCGGACAATGTATGCGATATTTTTGTTATATGTGTCTCCTTTCAATGTTCTGGGAGTGATCCAGTGATATAATTGATATATATATGTATATATTGTGTTTAAAATGCAGGGATTTTTAAAAAGCAGCACAATCTGGCACAATGTACTATCTTCGCCGTGTGCTAAACTCGGCGAAGCTGACTTTGCCGAGTAGGGCTCTCAGCGAAGAGGAGCTACAGGTGCCATTTGGTCACCTGGGAACATCCTTCGCCGAGATTTTCGGTTTTGCCGAGACTGGCTCTCGGCGAAGAGGTGCCATATGGTCTCTCCTGGGAGTTGCCTTCGCCGAGACCGGCTGAACACCAGGCACTCGGCAAAATGCAAACACTCGGCGATAAAAATGCTCGTCGAAGAATAGGCTCGGCGAAGAATTTCTCGGCAAAGCGTCCTCCCGGCAAATGAATCCGACACTCGGCGAAGGCCATGTCGGCGAAGCCTTCGCCGGCACCCAATTTCCAGGACACGTGGCGCCGCCTGTGCGTTCCTTCTTCGCCGAGCGCCGACACGCCCAGACTCGGCGAAGTACTGACACACACACTACCGGAAAATCTGTCTTTCCCGTGGGGAGCAATCTTTGCCGTGTGCAACAAATTTTCGAAACACGGCAAAGAGCGTTTTGCCGTGTATAACAACTACGGATCACGGCAAAGAACTTCATCACGGCACCGCAGAGAAAGAGCACACGGCAAAGTATAGGGCACGACAACATGAACAGAAAACACACGGCAAATCAGTTCAGCTCGGCAAATAAATATTTGCCGTGCGCCCTTATGTACCAACACGGCATATCGGTTGACTGGAATTCGCAACTTTGCCGCGCTCTCCAAAATTTCGCGGGAAACATGTTTGCCGTGTCTGGATTGCAGAACTCACGGCAAAGAGCTGCCAAAATTTCCCCGCGCTCTAAATAAAGTCGCGGGAAACGCTATACCGTGTGTATGAATAAAGCACACGGCACATTCGTGCTTTGCCGTGCGCCAACGTGCGCATTGCACGGCACACTTCACCTTTGCCGTGTGCGTTGGTACACAGCGCACGGCAAAGAAGGTGTTTGCACTAGCAACTCTATTATTTTGACATGCTTGCCTCGTTTATTTTCTTTCTCACAGCTTCTAGTACGTTGATTTACTTCACTTAATTATGCTTTCTCGATAATATATAAACCCTCCGGTGCGGGCCGCTTGCGTCGAAACCCCGAATAAGTGGACCTAACGTGCGAGGCGTCGTCTACCCCTTCCATAGGAGTTGAATAGGGGCTGCCCTTTGACCGGCGCCGAGAGGGGGTAGACGCATGGACTTTTTTGCTTGGTTGTGTTAGGTTGGTCCATAGTACCATGGGGAACCAACATTTCATGTGGTTCGTCGCATGATTCCGCGCCCGGCACCCGACATGGGAGTTTTCACCTCTAAGTGTCGGAACTTACTACAGAGTAAGAGGGGTCGGTGAAGCGGGTCGCACCTCGGAGCCGTATCTTGGTTCCCACAACCTACCAACACACTCTTACGCATATATTAGGGACCCATGCAAGTTTTGGTGGGATTCCGACGCTCCGGACCCCGCTACGGCGAAACCCTACGCCCGCTGGAAAAAAGTCAAACCTGTCGATCTACACCTTTGACCGGCGCCGAGAGGGGGTAGACGCATGGACTTTTTTGCTTGGTTGTGTTAGGTTGGTACATAGGACCATGGGGAACCAACATTTCATGTGGTTCGTCGCATGATTCCGTGCCCAGCACCCGACACGGGAGTTTTCACCTCTAAGTGTCGGAACTTACTACGGAGTAAGAGGGTTCGGTGAAGCGGGTCGCACCTCGGAGCCGTATCTTGGTTCCCACAACCTACCAACACACTCTTACACATATATTAGGGACCCATGCAAGTTTTGGTGGGATTCCGACGCTCCGGACCCCGCTACGGCGAAACCCTACGCCCGCTGGAAAAAAGCCAAACCTGTCGATCTACCCCTTTGACCGGCGCCGAGAGGGGGTAGACGCATGAAATTTTTTGCTTGGTTGTGTTAGGTTGGTACATAGGACCATGGGGAACCAACATTTCATGTGGTTCGTCGCATGATTCCATGCCCGGCACCCGACACGGGAGTTTTCACCTCTAAGTGTCGGAACTTACTACGGAGTAAGAGGGGTCGGTGAAGCGGGTCGCACCTCGGAGCCGTATCTTGGTTCCCACAACCTACCAACACACTCTTACACATATATTAGGGACCCATGCAAGTTTTGGTGGGATTCCGACGCTCCGGACCCCGCTACGGCGAAACCCTACGCCCGCTGGAAAAAAGTCAAACCTGTCGATCTACACCTTTGACCGGCGCCGAGAGGGGGTAGACGCATGAACTTTTTTGCTTGGTTGTGTTATGTTGATACATAGGACCATGGGGAACCAACATTTCATGTGGTTCGTCGCATGATTCCGTGCCCGGCACCCGACACGGGAGTTTTCACCTCTAAGTGTCGGAACTTACTACGGAGTAAGAGGGTCGGTGAAGCGGGTCGCACCTCGGAGCCGTATATTGGTTCCCACAACCTACCAACACACTCTTACACATATATTAGGGACCCATGAAAGTTTTTGTGGGATTCCGACGCTCCGGACCCCGCTACGGCGAAACCCTACGCCCGCTGGAAAAAAGTCAAACCTGTCGATCTACCCCTTTGACCGGCACCGAGAGGGGGTAGACGCATGAACTTTTTTGCTTGGTTGTGTTAGGTTGGTACATAGGACCATGGGGAACCAACATTTCATGTGGTTCGTCGCATGATTCCGTGCCCGGCACCCGACACGGGAGTTTTCACCTCTAAGTGTCGGAACTTACTACGGAGTAAGAGGGGTCGGTGAAGCGGGTCGCACCTCGGAGCCGTATCTTGGTTCCCACAACCTACCAACACACTCTTACACATATATTAGGGACCCATGCAAGTTTTGGTGGGATTCCGACGCTCCGGACCCCGCTACGGCGAAACCCTACGCCCGCTGGAAAAAAAGTCAAACCTGTCGATCTACACCTTTGACCGGCGCCGAGAGGGGTAGACGCATGAACTTTTTTGCTTGGTTGTGTTAGGTTGGTACATAGGACCATGGGGAACCAACATTTCATGTGGTTCGTCGCATGATTCCGTGCCCGACACCCGACACGGGAGTTTTCACCTCTAAGTGTCGGAACTTACTACGGAGTAAGAGGGGTCGGTGAAGCGGGTCGCACCTCGGAGCCGTATCTTGGTTCCCACAACCTACCAACACACTCTTACACATATATTAGGGACCCATGCAATTTTTGGTGGGATTCCGACGCTCCGGACCCCGCTACGGCGAAACCCTACGCCCGCTGGAAAAAAGTCAAACCTGTCGATCTACACCTTTGACCGGCGCCGAGAGGGGGTAGACTGATAACCCCCAAGAGCAGGGATCAATATAGCACCTCTCAATGTGGAAGTAAGGTATCGATCCGCAGGAGCAAGAAGGAAAAGTTATCTATTCCCTACAACTAAAGTGTCACAAGTTTTAGTTGATTATGCACTAAACAAGTTTAAGGAGCAAGGTGGTTGATTTGATGGATGGAAGTTTAATGTAACCAAGCAAGAATGTAAAAGTGTCCCAATACTCTTCAATGCAAGAGGACAAGACAAAGGTTTTCTCTTATAGGAACAATGGACATGGGTTCATGGGTTCACTTAATCCTCTCTCTCCCATCTATGGTGATTATCATGTTATAGATAAAGTACACATAATTGTCATGTTTTAATGGTAGCTTTTATAACGGCTACATGTCCTAAAACACATACTTGAAAGAAGTACTCATTTGTGTTGCTAGGTCACCCTCGTAAGGCTAGCGTGGTTGCTCTCACTCCCACATCATACTCTTTCTTTTTACCCCCAGATAAAGGATGTTGGGCGGTACTGTGTCACTCAATACCTGTGCCATGTCACATCGGCCATCCCGTACCCACATACATCATACTTCATAATGGAAAATATTCTAGACACTAGTGCAATGATTTATATTTCGTGTGTGTTACCACATCTCTCTCATCTATCTACACTTGGTGGTGTCAATCACCTCATGATAAAGATAAACAAGGCATTATGCATAAATCAAACCATCACATGCATCATAGAATATCTCCAAAGTATGACAAGTCATAAAAGATCCAACACAACAATAAATGCATAACAAATATTATCTCACACCACAATATCCACCATGGGAATTACATAGATGACCGTAATCATGTTCAGCAGCTCATACGGTACTAATTAGTGAAGCTCAAAGAGAGGAGAGATACATAAGTTACCACCACAAACCCATAGTCCAGAGGGTGGACTACTCCCCCTTCATCATGGATACGGTGGAGAAGTCGATGGAGAAGATGGAGACCACGCCGGCAGCGCCCCGCCGGAGTTTTCCCCCTCCAATCTGCAGCTCCTGATCTCCGTTTCGGTGTTTCTGTGTTTGTGCGGCGCTCCTTCCAGAGAACGTCGGGGGACCTTTTATATAGGCGTTTTTAGGTCAAGACGATGTCGGTGGAGAAAAGATCGAAGGCAACGGAGCCACGAGACCCAAATGGGTGGGTCCCACGCGGCTACAGTACCAGGCCGCGTGGGCCCCCCTCGTTTGGCCCTCGAGCCTCCGTTTGCTCGTTTCCTTCGCCCACAGGTCTTCTTCCTTCCAAATATTGACTCCCGTAAATTTCCAGGTGATTTCGTTGATGTTTGGGTCCCTGAAACATTAAAATAAAAAAACGGGGTTTTCTGCGTGTGCAGGGTTAATTCCATAAAAATAGGAAATAAATGAATATTCCCAAAAATCATTATAAAACATTGATATAACCCTTATATGATGCAAATATGATTGGAATATAAGCAATTAAAGTGCAAAGTTCATGTATGCATTTTACATGCATCATAGACGCATGAACTTTTTTGCTTGGTTGTGTTAGGTTGGTACATAGGACCATGGGGAACCAACATTTCATGTGGTTCGTCGCATGATTCCGTGCCCGGCACCCGACACGGGAGTTTTCACCTCTAAGTGTCGGAACTTACTACGGAGCAAGAGGGTCGGTGAAGCGGGTCGCACCTCGGAGCCGTATCTTGGTTCCCACAACCTACCAACACACTCTTACACATATATTAGGGACCCATGCAAGTTTTGGTGGGATTCCGACGCTCCGGACCCCGCTACGGCGAAACCCTACGCCCGCTGGAAAAAAGTCAAACCTGTCGATCTACCCCTTTGACCGGCGCCGAGAGGGGGTAGACACATGAAATTTTTTGCTTGGTTGTGTTAGGTTGGTACATAGGACCATGGGGAACCAACATTTCATGTGGTTCGTCGCATGATTCCGTGCCCGGCACCCGACACGGGAGTTTTCACCTCGAAGTGTCGGAACTTACTACGGAGTAAGAGGGTTCGGTGAAGCGGGTCACACCTCGGAGCCGTATCTTGGTTCCCACAACCTACCAACACACTCTTACACATATATTAGGGACCCATGCAAGTTTTGGTGGGATTCCGACGCTCCGGACCCCGCTACGGCGAAACCCTACGCCCGCTGGAAAAAAGTCAAACCTGTCGATCTACCCCTTTGACCGGCGCCGAGAGGGGGTAGACGCACGAAATTTTTTGCTTGGTTGTGTTAGGTTGGTACATAGGACCGTGGGGAACCAACATTTCATGTGGTTCGTCGCATGATTCCATGCCCGGCACCCGACACGGGAGTTTTCACCTCTAAGTGTCGGAACTTACTACGGAGTAAGAGGGGTCGGTGAAGCGGGTCACACCTCGGAGCCGTATCTTTGTTCCCACAACCTACCAACACACTCTTACACATATATTAGGGACCCATGCAAGTTTTGGTGGGATTCCGACGCTCCGGACCCCGCTACGGCGAAACCCTACGCCCGCTGGAAAAAAGTCAAACCTGTCGATCTACACCTTTGATCGGCGCCGAGAGGGGGTAGACGCATGAACTTTTTGCTTGGTTGTGTTAGGTTGGTACATAGGACCATGGGGAACCAACATTTCATGTGGTTCGTCGCATGATTCCGTGCCCGGCACCCGACACGGCAGTTTTCACCTCGAAGTGTCGGAACTTACTACGGAGTAAGAGGGTTCGGTGAAGCGGGTCGCACCTCGGAGCCGTATCTTGGTTCCCACAACCTACCAACACACTCTTACACATATATTAGGGACCCATGCAAGTTTTGGTGGGATTCCGACGCTCCGGACCCCGCTACGGCGAAACCCTACGCCCGCTGGAAAAAAATCAAACCTGTCGATCTACCCCTTTGACCGGCGCCGAGAGGGGGTAGACGCATGAAATTTTTTGCTTGGTTGTGTTAGGTTGGTACATAGGACCATGGGGAACCAACATTTCATGTGGTTCGTCGCATGATTCCATGCCCGGCACCCGACACGGGAGTTTTCACCTCTAAGTGTCGGAACTTACTACGGAGTAAGAGGGGTCGGTGAAGCGGGTCACACCTCGGAGCCGTATCTTTGTTCCCACAACCTACCAACACACTCTTACACATATATTAGGGACCCATGCAAGTTTTGGTGGATTCCGACGCTCCGGACCCCGCTACGGCGAAACCCTACGCCCGCTGGAAAAAAGTCAAACCTGTCGATCTACACCTTTGATCGGCGCCGAGAGGGGGTAGACGCATGAACTTTTTTGCTTGGTTGTGTTAGGTTGGTACATAGGACCATGGGGAACCAACATTTCATGTGGTTCGTCGCATGATTCCGTGCCCGGCACCCGACACGGCAGTTTTCACCTCGAAGTGTCGGAACTTACTACGGAGTAAGAGGGTTCGGTGAAGCGGGTCGCACCTCGGAGCCGTATCTTGGTTCCCACAACCTACCAACACACTCTTACACATATATTAGGGACCCATGCAAGTTTTGGTGGGATTCCGACGCTCCGGACCCCGCTACGGCGAAACCCTACGCCCGCTGGAAAAAAATCAAACCTGTCGATCTACCCCTTTGACCGGCGCCGAGAGGGGTAGACGCATGAAATTTTTTGCTTGGTTGTGTTAGGTTGGTACATAGGACCATGGGGAAGCAACATTTCATGTGGTTCGTCGCATGATTCCATACCCGGCACCCGACACGGGAGTTTTCACCTCTAAGTGTCGGAACTTACTACGGAGTAAGAGGGGTCGGTGAAGCGGCTCGCACCTCGGAGCCGTATCTTGGTTCCCACAACCTACCAACACACTCTTACACATATATTAGGTACCCATGCAAGTTTTGGTGGGATTCCGACGCTCTGGACCCCGCTACGGCGAAACCCTACGCCCGATGGAAAAAAGTCAAACCTGTCGATCTACACCTTTGACCGGCGCCGAGAGGGGTAGACGCATGAACTTTTTGCTTGGTTGTTTTAGGTTGGTACATAGGACCATGGGGAACCAACATTTCATGTGGTTCGTCGCATGATTCCGTGGCCGGCACCCGACACGGGAGTTTTCACCTCTAAGTGTCGGAACTTACTACGAGTAAGAGGGGTCGGTGAAGCGGGTCGCACCTCGGAGCCGTATCTTGGTTCCCACAACCTACCAACACACTCTTACACATATATTAGGGACCCATGCAAGTTTTGGTGGGATTCCGACGCTCCGGACCCCGCTACGGCGAAACCCTACGCCCGCTGGAAAAAAGTCAAACCTGTCGATCTACACCTTTGACCGGCGCCGAGAGGGGTAGACGCATGAACTTTTTTGCTTGGTTGTGTTAGGTTGGTACATAGGACCATGGGGAACCAACATTTCATGTGGTTCGTCGCATGATTCCGTGCCCGGCACCCGACACGGGAGTTTTAACCTCTAAGTGTCGGAACTTACTACGGAGTAAGAGGGGTCGGTGAAGCGGGTCGCACCTCGGAGCCGTATATTGGTTCCCACAACCTACCAACACACTCTTACACATATATTAGGGACCCATGAAAGTTTTTGTGGGATTCCGACGCTCCGGACCCCGCTACGGCGAAACCCTACGCCCGCTGGAAAAAAGTCAAACCTGTCGATCTACCCCTTTGACCGGCACCGAGAGGGGGTAGACGCATGAACTTTTTTGCTTGGTTGTGTTAGGTTGGTACATAGGACCATGTGGAACCAACATTTCATGTTGTTCGTCGCATGATTCCGTGCCCGGCACCCGACACGGGAGTTTTCACCTCTAAGTGTCGGAACTTACTACGGAGTAAGAGGGGTCGGTGAAGCGAGTCGCACCTCGGAGCCGTATCTTGGTTCCCACAACCTACCAACACACTCTTACACATATATTAGGGACCCATGCAAGTTTTGGTGGGATTCCGACGCTCCGGACCCCGCTACGGCGAAACCCTACGCCCGCTGGAAAAAAAGTCAAACCTGTCGATCTACACCTTTGACCGGCGCCGAGAGGGGGTAGACGCATGAACTTTTTTGCTTGGTTGTGTTAGGTTGGTACATAGGACCATGGGGAACCAACATTTCATGTGGTTCGTCGCATGATTCCGTGCCCGACACCCGACACGGGAGTTTTCACCTCTAAGTGTCGGAACTTACTACGGAGTAAGAGGGGTCGATGAAGCGGGTCGCACCTCGAGCCGTATCTTGGTTCCCACAACCTACCAACACACTCTTACACATATTAGGGACCCATGCAATTTTTGGTGGGATTCCGACGCTCCGGACCCCGCTACGGCGAAACCCTATGCCCGCTGGAAAAAAGTCAAACCTGTCGATCTACACCTTTGACCGGCGCCGAGAGGGGTAGACTGATAACCCCCAAGAGCAGGGGATCACTATAGCACCTCTCAATGTGGAAGTAAGGTATCGATCCGCAGGAGCAAGAAGGAAAAGTTATCTATTCCCTACAACTAAAGTGTCACAAGTTTTAGTTGATTATGCACTAAACAAGTTTAAGGAGCAAGGTGGTTGATTTGATGGATGGAAGTTTAATGTAACCAAGCAAGAATGTAAAAGTGTCCCAATCCTCTTCAATGCAAGAGGACAAGACAAAGGTTTTCTCTTATAGGAACAATGGACATGGGTTCATGGGTTCACTTAATCCTCTCTCTCCCATCTATGGTGATTATCATGTTATAGATAAAGTACACATAATTGTCATGTTTTAATGGTAGCTTTTATAACGGCTACATGTCCTAAAACACATACTTGAAAGAAGTACTCATTTGTGTTGCTAGGTCACCCTCGTAAGGCTAGCGTGGTTGCTCTCACTCCCACATCATACTCTTTCTTTTTACCCCCAGATAAAGGATGTTGGGCGGTACTGTGTCACTCAATACCTGTGCCATGTCACATCGGCCATCCCGTACCCACATACATCATACTTCATAATGGAAAATATTCTAGACACTAGTGCAATGATTTATATTTCGTGTGTGTTACCACATCTCTCTCATCTATCTACACTTGGTGGTGTCAATCACCTCATGATAAAGATAAACAAGGCATTATGCATAAATCAAACCATCACATGCATCATAGAATATCTCCAAAGTATGACAAGTCATAAAAGATCCAACACAACAATAAATGCATAACAAATATTATCTCGCACCACAATATCCACCATGGGAATTACATAGATGACCGTAATCATGTTCAGCAGCTCATACGGTACTAATTAGTGAAGCTCAAAGAGAGGAGAGATACATAAGTTACCACCACAAACCCATAGTCCAGAGGGTGGACTACTCCCCCTTCATCATGGAGACGGTGGAGAAGTCGATGGAGACCACGCCGGCAGCGCCCCGCCGGAGTTTTCCCCCTCCAATCTGCAGCTCCTGATCTCCGTTTCGGTGTTTCTGTGTTTGTGCGGCGCTCCTTCCAGAGAACGTCGGGGGACCTTTTATATAGGCGTTTTTAGGTCAAGACGATGTCGGTGGAGAAAAGATCGAAGGCAACGGAGCCACGAGGCCCAAATGGGTGGGTCCCACGCGGCTACAGTACCAGACCGCGTGGGCCCCCCTCGTTTGGCCCTCGAGCCTCCGTTTGCTCGTTTCCTTCGCCCACAGTCTTCTTCCTTCCAAATATTGACGCCCGTAAATTTCCAGGTGATTTCGTTGACGTTTAGGTCCCTGAAACATTAAAATAAAAAAACGGGTTTTCTGCGTGTGCAGGGTTAATTCCATAAAATAGGAAATAAATGAATATTCCCAAAAATCATTATAAAACATTGATATAACCCTTATATGATGCAAATATGATTGGAATATAAGCAATTAAAGTGCAAAGTTCATGTATGCATTTTACATGCATCATAGACGCATGAACTTTTTTGCTTGGTTGTGTTAGGTTGGTACATAGGACCATGGGGAACCAACATTTCATGTGGTTCGTCGCATGATTCCGTGCCCGGCACCCGACACGGGAGTTTTCACCTCTAAGTGTCGGAACTTACTACGGAGCAAGAGGGGTCGGTGAAGCGGGTCGCACCTCGGAGCCGTATCTTGGTTACCACAACCTACCAACACACTCTTACACATATATTAGGGACCCATGCAAGTATTGGTGGGATTCCGACGCTCCGGACCCTGCTACGGCGAAACCCTACGCCCGCTGGAAAAAGTCAAACATGTCGATCTACACCTTTGACCGGCGCCGAGAGGGGTAGACGCATGAACTTTTTTGCTTGGTTGTGTTAGGTTGGTACATAGGACCATGGGGAACCAACATTTCATGTGGTTCGTCGCATGATTCCGTGCCCGGCACCCGACACGGGAGTTTTCACCTCTAAGTGTCGGAACTTACTACGGAGTAAGAGGGGTCGGTGAATCGGGTCGCACCTCGGAGCCGTATCTTGGTTCCCACAACCTACCAACACACTCTTACACATATATTAGGGACCCATGCAAGTTTTGGTGGGATTCCGACGCTCCGGACCCCGCTACGGCGAAACCCTACGCCCGCTGGAAAAAAAGTCAAACCTGTCGATCTACACCTTTGACCGGCGCCGAGAGGGGTAGACGCAAGAACTTTTTGCTTGGTTGTGTTAGGTTGGTACATAGGACCATGGGGAACCAACATTTCATGTGGTTCGTCGCATGATTCCGTGCCCGACACCCGACACGGGAGTTTTCACCTCTAAGTGTCGGAACTTACTACGGAGTAAGAGGGGTCGATGAAGCGGGTCGCACCTCGGAGCCGTATCTTGGTTCCCACAACCTACCAACACACTCTTACACATATATTAGGGACCCATGCAATTTTTGGTGGGATTCCGACGCTCCGGACCCCGCTACGGCGAAACCCTATGCCCGCTGGAAAAAAGTCAAACCTGTCGATCTACACCTTTGACCGGCGCCGAGAGGGGGTAGACTGATAACCCCCAAGAGCAGGGGATCACTATAGCACCTCTCAATGTGGAAGTAAGGTATCGATCCGCAGGAGCAAGAAGGAAAAGTTATCTATTCCCTACAACTAAAGTGTCACAAGTTTTAGTTGATTATGCACTAAACAAGTTTAAGGAGCAAGGTGGTTGATTTGATGGATGGAAGTTTAATGTAACCAAGCAAGAATGTAAAAGTGTCCCAATCCTCTTCAATGCAAGAGGACAAGACAAAGGTTTTCTCTTATAGGAACAATGGACATGGGTTCATGGGTTCACTTAATCCTCTCTCTCCCATCTATGGTGATTATCATGTTATAGATAAAGTACACATAATTGTCATGTTTTAATGGTAGCTTTTATAACGGCTACATGTCCTAAAACACATACTTGAAAGAAGTACTCATTTGTGTTGCTAGGTCACCCTCGTAAGGCTAGCGTGGTTGCTCTCACTCCCACATCATACTCTTTCTTTTTACCCCCAGATAAAGGATGTTGGGCGGTACTGTGTCACTCAATACCTGTGCCATGTCACATCGGCCATCCCGTACCCACATACATCATACTTCATAATGGAAAATATTCTAGACACTAGTGCAATGATTTATATTTCGTGTGTGTTACCACATCTCTCTCATCTATCTACACTTGGTGGTGTCAATCACCTCATGATAAAGATAAACAAGGCATTATGCATAAATCAAACCATCACATGCATCATAGAATATCTCCAAAGTATGACAAGTCATAAAAGATCCAACACAACAATAAATGCATAACAAATATTATCTCGCACCACAATATCCACCATGGGAATTACATAGATGACCGTAATCATGTTCAGCAGCTCATACGGTACTAATTAGTGAAGCTCAAAGAGAGGAGAGATACATAAGTTACCACCACAAACCCATAGTCCAGAGGGTGGACTACTCCCCCTTCATCATGGAGACGGTGGAGAAGTCGATGGAGACCACGCCGGCAGCGCCCCGCCGGAGTTTTCCCCCTCCAATCTGCAGCTCCTGATCTCCGTTTCGGTGTTTCTGTGTTTGTGCGGCGCTCCTTCCAGAGAACGTCGGGGGACCTTTTATATAGGCGTTTTTAGGTCAAGACGATGTCGGTGGAGAAAAGATCGAAGGCAACGGAGCCACGAGGCCCAAATGGGTGGGTCCCACGCGGCTACAGTACCAGACCGCGTGGGCCCCCCTCGTTTGGCCCTCGAGCCTCCGTTTGCTCGTTTCCTTCGCCCACAGGTCTTCTTCCTTCCAAATATTGACGCCCGTAAATTTCCAGGTGATTTCGTTGACGTTTAGGTCCCTGAAACATTAAAATAAAAAAACGGGGTTTTCTGCGTGTGCAGGGTTAATTCCATAAAAATAGGAAATAAATGAATATTCCCAAAAATCATTATAAAACATTGATATAACCCTTATATGATGCAAATATGATTGGAATATAAGCAATTAAAGTGCAAAGTTCATGTATGCATTTTACATGCATCATAGACGCATGAACTTTTTTGCTTGGTTGTGTTAGGTTGGTACATAGGACCATGGGGAACCAACATTTCATGTGGTTCGTCGCATGATTCCGTGCCCGGCACCCGACACGGGAGTTTTCACCTCTAAGTGTCGGAACTTACTACGGAGCAAGAGGGGTCGGTGAAGCGGGTCGCACCTCGGAGCCGTATCTTGGTTACCACAACCTACCAACACACTCTTACACATATATTAGGGACCCATGCAAGTATTGGTGGGATTCCGACGCTCCGGACCCTGCTACGGCGAAACCCTACGCCCGCTGGAAAAAAGTCAAACATGTCGATCTACACCTTTGACCGGCGCCGAGAGGGGGTAGACGCATGAACTTTTTTGCTTGGTTGTGTTAGGTTGGTACATAGGACCATGGGAAACCAACATTTCATGTGGTTCGTCGCATGATTCCGTGCCCGGCACCCGACACGGGAGTTTTCACCTCTAAGTGTCGGAACTTACTACGGAGTAAGAGGGGTCGGTGAATCGGGTCGCACCTCGGAGCCGTATCTTGGTTCCCACAACCTACCAACACACTCTTACACATATTAGGGACCCATGCAAGTTTTGGTGGGATTCCGACGCTCCGGACCCGCTACGGCGAAACCCTACGCCCGCTGGAAAAAAAGTCAAACCTGTCGATCTACACCTTTGACCGGCGCCGAGAGGGGGTAGACGCAAGAACTTTTTGCTTGGTTGTGTTAGGTTGGTACATAGGACCATGGGGAACCAACATTTCATGTGGTTCGTCGCATGATTCCGTGCCCGACACCCGACACGGGAGTTTTCACCTCTAAGTGTCGGAACTTACTACGGAGTAAGAGGGGTCGATGAAGCGGGTCGCACCTCGGAGCCGTATCTTGGTTCCCACAACCTACCAACACACTCTTACACATATATTAGGGACCCATGCAATTTTTGGTGGGATTCCGACGCTCCGGACCCCGCTACGGCGAAACCCTATGCCCGCTGGAAAAAAGTCAAACCTGTCGATCTACACCTTTGACCGGCGCCGAGAGGGGGTAGACTGATAACCCCCAAGAGCAGGGGATCACTATAGCACCTCTCAATGTGGAAGTAAGGTATCGATCCGCAGGAGCAAGAAGGAAAAGTTATCTATTCCCTACAACTAAAGTGTCACAAGTTTTAGTTGATTATGCACTAAACAAGTTTAAGGAGCAAGGTGGTTGATTTGATGGATGGAAGTTTAATGTAACCAAGCAAGAATGTAAAAGTGTCCCAATCCTCTTCAATGCAAGAGGACAAGACAAAGGTTTTCTCTTATAGGAACAATGGACATGGGTTCATGGGTTCACTTAATCCTCTCTCTCCCATCTATGGTGATTATCATGTTATAGATAAAGTACACATAATTGTCATGTTTTAATGGTAGATTTTATAACGGCTACATGTCCTAAAACACATACTTGAAAGAAGTACTCATTTGTGTTGCTAGGTCACCCTCGTAAGGCTAGCGTGGTTGCTCTCACTCCCACATCATACTCTTTCTTTTTACCCCAGATAAAGGATGTTGGGCGGTACTGTGTCACTCAATACCTGTGCCATGTCACATCGGCCATCCCGTACCCACATACATCATACTTCATAATGGAAAATATTCTAGACACTAGTGCAATGATTTATATTTCGTGTGTGTTACCACATCTCTCTCATCTATCTACACTTGGTGGTGTCAATCACCTCATGATAAAGATAAACAAGGCATTATGCATAAATCAAACCATCACATGCATCATAGAATATCTCCAAAGTATGACAAGTCATAAAAGATCCAACACAACAATAAATGCATAACAAATATTATCTCACACCACAATATCCACCATGGGAATTACATAGATGACCGTAATCATGTTCAGCAGCTCATACGGTACTAATTAGTGAAGCTCAAAGAGAGGAGAGATACATAAGTTACCACCACAAACCCATAGTCCAGAGGGTGGACTACTCCCCCTTCATCATGGAGACGGTGGAGAAGTCGATGGAGAAGATGGAGACCACGCCGGCAGCGCCCCGCCGGAGTTTTCCCCCTCCAATCTGCAGCTCCTGATCTCCATTTCGGTGTTTCTGTGTTTGTGCGGCGCTCCTTCCAGAGAACGTCGGGGGACCTTTTATATAGGTGTTTTTAGGTCAAGACGATGTCGGTGGAGAAAAGATCGAAGGCAACGGAGCCACGAGGCCCAAATGGGTGGGTCCCATGCGGCTACAGTACCAGGCCGCGTGGGCCCCCCTCGTTTGGGCCTTGAGCCTCCGTTTGCTCGTTTCCTTCGCCCACAGGTCTTCTTCCTTCCAAATATTGACGCCCGTAAATTTCCCGGTGATTTCGTTGACGTTTGGGTCCCTGAAACATTAAAATAAAAAAACGGGGTTTTCTGCGTGTGCAGGGTTAATTCCATAAAAATAGGAAATAAATGAATATTCCCAAAAATCATTATAAAACATTGATATAACCCTTATATGATGCAAATATGATTGGAATATAAGCAATTAAAGTGCAAAGTTCATGTATGCATTTTACATGCATCATAGACGCATGAACGTTTTTGCTTGGTTGTGTTAGGTTGGTACATAGGACCATGGGGAACCAACATTTCATGTGGTTCGTCGCATGATTCCGTGCCCGGCACCCGACACGGGAGTTTTCACCTCTAAGTGTCGGAACTTACTACGGAGCAAGAGGGGTCGGTGAAGCGGGTCGCACCTCGGAGCCGTATCTTGGTTCCCACAACCTACCAACACACTCTTACACATATATTAGGGACCCATGCAAGTATTGGTGGGATTCCGACGCTCCGGACCCTGCTACGGCGAAACCCTACGCCCGCTGGAAAAAAGTCAAACATGTCGATCTACACCTTTGACCGGCGCCGAGAGGGGGTAGACGCATGAACTTTTTTGCTTGGTTGTGTTAGGTTGGTACATAGGACCATGGGAACCAACATTTCATGTGGTTCGTCGCATGATTCCGTGCCCGGCACCCGACACGGGAGTTTTCACCTCTAAGTGTCGGAACTTACTACGGAGTAAGAGGGGTCGGTGAAGCGGGTCGCACCTCAGAGCCGTATCTTGGTTCCCACAACCTACCAACACACTCTTACACATATATTAGGGACCCATGCAAGTTTTGGTGGGATTCCGACGCTCCGGACCCCGCTACGGCGAAACCCTACGCCCGCTGGAAAAAAGTCAAACCTGTCGATCTACACCTTTGACCGGCGCCGAGAGGGGCTAGACGCATGAATTTTTTTGCTTGGTTGTGTTAGGTTGGTACATAGGACCATGGGGAACCAACATTTTATGTGGTTCGTCGCATGATTCCGTGCCCGGCACACGACACGGGAGTTTTCACCTCTAAGTGTCGGAACTTACTACGGAGTAAGAGGGGTCGGTGAAGCGGGTCGCACCTCGGAGCCGTATCTTGGTTCCCACAACCTACCAACACACTCTTACACATATATTAGGGACCCATGCAAGTTTTGGTGGGATTCCGACGCTCCGGACCCCGCTACGGCGAAACCCTACGCCCGCTGGAAAAAAGTCAAACCTGTCGATCTACCCCTTTGACCGGCGCCAAGAGGGGGTAGACGCATGAACTTTTTTGCTTGGTTGTGTTAGGTTGGTACATAGGACCATGGGGAACCAACATTTCATGTGGTTCGTCACATGATTCCGTGCCCGGCACCCGACACGGGAGTTTTCACCTCTAAGTGTCGGAACTTACTACGGAGTAAGAGGGGTCGGTGCAGCGCGGGTCGCACCTCGGAGCCGTATCTTGGTTCCCACAACCTACCAACACACTCTTACACATATATTAGGGACCTATGCAAGTTTTGGTGGGATTCCGACGCTCCGGACCCCGCTACGGCGAAACCCTACCCCCGCTGGAAAAAAGTCCAACCTGTCGATCTACCCCTTTGACCGGCGCCGAGAGGGGGTAGACGCATGAACTTTTTTGCTTGGTTGTGTTAGTTTGGTACATAGGACCATGGGGAACCAACATTTCATGTGTTTCGTCGCATGATTCCGTGCCCGGCACCCGACACGGGAGTTTTCACCTCTAAGTGTCGGAACTTACTACGGAGTAAGAGGGGTCGGTGAAGCGGGTCGCACCTCGGAGCCGTATCTTGGTTCCCACAACCTACCAACACACTCTTACACATATATTAGGGACCCATGCAAGTTTTGGTGGGATTCCGACGCTCCGGACCCCGCTACGGCGAAACCCTACGCCCGCTACGGATCTAGGGTTTCGCCGAATCGGAGCCCCGGAGCGTCGGAAACCCACCCAAACCTACATTTTTCCATACAATAAAAAGTATATAGATAATCCTACAGTAAATTAATATGCTAGAAGTCTTAACAAAGAAAATAAACAAGGAAAGCATATAAAAAAAAAGGTGTGATACATGCTTTGCCGTGCACCTGACGGAAAGGCACACGGCAAACATGTTCTGTGCCGTGTGCTGCCACTCAGGGCACACGGCAAAGACTGAATTTCAGAGCGCGGGCAAAATATGTGAATTCTTTGCCGTGTGGAGATTCTTTTTGTATACGGCAAAGAGTGGATCACGGCAAAGACAAGAGGTTAGGACACGGTCCGAACTTTCCCCAAATCGACCGGTCTCACTTTCCCCAAATCGACTCGCCGCGCTAGCGCCGCCACCCATCCTCGCCGCCGTCCCCAGCGCCTCCACCCACCCTCGCCGCTGTCACCAGCGCCGCCACCAGCCCTTGGCCCCACCGCCGACGCTCCGAAACCCGCCGCCTCCACCCGAACTCGCTCCGGTGAGGAGCTGTTGACGAAGAACGCGCCGGTGAGGAGCTTGGGGTCGCCGCGCCGGTGAGGAGCTTGGGGCACCGCGCCGGTGAGGAGCTTTGGCGACGCCGTGCCGGTGAGGAGCTTGGGGGCGCCGTGCTGCTGCAAACGACGACGGCCGGCGGCTCCTCCTACGACCAAGGTTCGGCCTTCTGCTGCAAACCTTTTTATTTGTCTTATATGATATTTTGTGTACTGATAATTTTCTGGCATAAATGTATTCTTCATGTTATACTCCAAGCATGTCACCTTCTGCTGAGAAATGAACGAAAAATATGATGCAACATGTTCCCTCCATATATGCCGGTTGTGTGAAGGCATGAGTTTAGACGAGCTGGTCCCTCAGTCTCCGTGTTCCTAGATTATAGGTGTCAAAGTAGAGGCTTGCATGTGTTCAGTTATACTTTACAAACTTCTATTCCCCCGAGTAGTCGACATATCTCGAACTAGGCACCAAGCGTAAATCATTGGTCCGGTCTCACGAACTTAATTATTTAGCTAACTAAGGTGTGTGGTAACAATAACAAGGAAAATATAATGAAACACGGAACGGGATGGAGCAATTCGTTTATTCAAGGGTGACTCGTTATTTTAAAGAGGCAATGTGTGTTTCAAATTTTAAACCGTATTGTTCTGCTCGGCCGCTCAAATTTTAAAGAGGCGATGTGTGTTTCTAATTTTAAAGAGGCAATGCGTGTTTCAAATTTTAAACCGTATACTTTATTTATGTTGTACATCTGTTCTTACATATATGTTGTTTTTGTGGTTTTTCAGATGTCTTAGTTTACGGGGCTTCTTCTCCAGCTGAGGAGGGCCGCCTCGGTGCCCCTGATCCGTCCCCCTCCGGACAGCGTCCCCGACCTTCTGCGGTGATCGACCACGCTTCTAGGGTATACATCTTTCGCCTCTCTTGCTGCATAGGTATTTTGTCTAGATCACCAAGTCAGTCGAGTCGCGTAACCCGAGTCAGATCCCATCCGGAAGGGTTACAAATTTATAAATATGCAGGATTGTCCATCTTTGCATATTTATAACCGTAACACTTCCGGGTTGTCCTGTTGGACAGTCCGAGTACGTGTAGATCGGGTCGTGTTCCATGTTCTACCCCTTCCTGAGACGGAATTTCGGCAGCACCTCCCCGTTGTTCTTCGGATGCACACCCTCTCGGCTTGAGAGGTGTATTCTGAAGAACAGCGGGGAGGTGCTGTCGAAATTCCGTCTCGGGTCGGGTAGAACATGGGACACGACTCGATCTACACGTACTCGGGCGGGATAGGCCCCTACCCATTAGAAGTGTAGGTGAACCCTTGCATGTTGTAAAAGATAAAATTTGGCCGTAAAAAATGGTTTTGTTAAAATTCAGTGACATGTTGAACTGAAAGCATTGTGTATGTCTTTTTTGGTACCGATTAAAGGATGGATCCGAGACAGAACCGTGAGTGGATGTATGCTGGCAGAAAGAGTCCGTGGGAGTTTAGTGATGAATGGAGAGATAAGGCCGAGGAGTTTGTGAACAAGGCGTTTGACATCAGCAGCAGACCCATGAAAGTGTTTTGCCCCTGTTCAAAATGCGATAACCGAAGGCGACAGTCGAAGGTAGATGTTAGTACGCACCTGATCAAGAATGGGTTCACACCATTCTACCATGTTTGGAATTACCATGGTGAACAGTTAGCAAAACGTCCTAGAACCGAGCCACGTCAGATTCAGCCAGCGGGAGAATTTGACACTGGGTTCAACAACTGCTTAGACGCCTTTGTCAATGCTAATGCGCCTGAAAGCCGTCGTGTAGAGGCGGAGACACCTCAGGAGGCGGAGACAAGTGAGCAGCCGGATGAAGACACGAAGAAGTACTACGAGACTATGTTTGGCTCGCAGAAACCCCTTCATGAACATACAGATGTTACCCTTCTAGATGCCATCGCTCGCCTTATGGCCGTGAAGTGCCAGAGGAAGATATGCAGGGATGGTTTCGATGATATTCTGGCCGTCGTTGGCAGCCTTCTACCGAAAGGGCATATCTTGGCGAAGAGCTTCTACGAGGCGACTAAACTCCTCCGTGACCTTAAGATGTCATATGAGAAGATAGACGCCTGTCCAAAGGGATGCATGCTATTCAGGAAAGAACATGCTGGAACAAATTATTGCATCCATTGCAATTCCTCTAGGTACTTCGAGGTCGACCTCGGTGGTGGACAGAAGAGGCAGACCGGGATTCCCCAAAAGATTCTCCGGTACCTTCCATTTATACCGAGGATCCAGCGGCTTTACATGAACAAAGACACTGCCCAGCAGATGCGATGGGCCGCGTTAGGGAAGAGATACACGGACAAGATGATACATCCGTCGGATGGTGACGCATGGAAGAACTTTGTAGCGAAGTATCCACTGAAAGCGGGCGACCCGAGGAGCGTAGCTGTTGCTATATCAACCGATGGGTTCAATCCGTATGGCATGTCGGCGGCAACATACAGCTGTTGGCCTGTGTTTGTCATACCCCAGAACCTCCCCCCCGGCGAGTCCATGAGATCACATAACATGTTATTGTCGATGATAATCCCAGGACCGAAATACCCGGGTAAGAACATGAACGTGTACCTGGAACCGCTGGTTGAAGACTTGGCTGTTGGCTGGAACGGTCGCGGGGTCCGAACATATGACGCCTCAACAAATGATCACTTCGATATGTATGTCTGGTACCACACATCCCTGCATGACTTACCAGCGCGTGCTTTGTTCTGCGGCTGGTGTACACATGGGAAGTGGCCTTGCCCACAGTGCAGACAGGCTGTGACTTTCTCATGGCTTTGATCAACATCGACAGTTCCTTGAGCCAGGTCATAGATACAGGAGTGACGTAAAGCGGTTCGAGAAAGGAGTCGAGATCCATGCTCCGAAACCACGTCTGATGACCGGAAGAGAAATCAAGGCTGAGCTAGAAGCTCTCGTGCCTAACCCCGATGGGAATGGTTTCGTGGGTTATGGGGAGACGCACCAGTGGACTCACATTCCGTGCTTCTGGAAGCTGCTCCCTTACATGGAGGATGTCGAGCTTCCACACAACATTGATGTAATGCACACCGAAAAGAATATCGCCGAGGCTCTTTATAGCACCATCATGGACACTGAGAAGACGAAGGATAACGTCAAGGCTCGAATGGACCAAAAGAACTTTGTGACAGGCCAGATCTTGAAATGAAGCCTCCTGGAGTCAACGGCACTAGGTGGTCTAAGCCAAAGGCTCGGTTCTGCCCTACAAGGCCGGAAAAAAGGGAAATATTACAGTGGCTCGTGGAGTGTTTGTACTTCCCTGATGGTATGCAGCTAACTGGGCGAGGTGTGTGAACCTGGACACGCAGCGAGTAGGAGGGCTGAAGAGTCATGACTACCACGTGTGGCTTGAGCGCATAATGCCGGTGATGATTCGAGGCTATGTCGATGAGGAGACTTGGCGAGTACTGGCGGAGTTGAGCTTTTTCTTCCGCAGATTTGTGCAAGGGAGTTAGATCGTGAAGTGGTTCTGAAGCTGCATGAACAGGCACCCGAGTTGCTTTGCAAGCTAGAGACGATACTTCCGCCAGGGTTTTTTAATCCGATGCAACATATGATCTTGCATCTCGCGCACGAGGCTTTAATGGGGGGGCCTGTGTCGACCCGTTGGCAGTTTGGGCCTGAGAGAAAAATGAAAGACCTACGCCAGAATTGCGGGAATAAATGCAAGATCGAGGCATCCATGGCCGAGGCATGCCTTAACGAGGAGGTGTCAAACTTCACGACAGGTTTCTATGATGCCAACATTCCCACAATCCACAATCCAGTCGTTCGCTACAATGCAGCCAACCCTGAAGATGTACCCAAGCTTAGCATCTTCATAGGGCTCGGTGGCAAATCAAGTGGCACGAAGAAGTTCATCATGAAAAAGCTCGAGCGGGATATGATCTCCTCGTATATCTTGATGAGTATGGAGGAAGTGAAGCCGTACCGCGAGTAAGTCTTTCACCATTTAGTATTTCACAAACATTCACTCCTATATTCGTGGCTAACTCCTCTTTTCTCATTGGCGTAGACGATTCACTCGTGAAAACTGGAAGCTGAGAAGGGACCCTACCCCGAAAGAGTCGAAGGATCTTTTTGACAACGGTGGTGGTTTTGGCAAGGGTGGTGGTTTCATTAGCTGGTTCGCGGGTTTGGTACTGTTCTGTCTAACTTTTCTAGTACCGTGGACATTCATCGATCATTCCTCGTTCTAAACTTCTCGTGCTAAACTTGTAGGCAAAAAAGGACAAAGAGATGAAGCCAGAGCTTAGAAACATTGCCCATGGCTTTAGCCATTCCGTCAACTCATTCCATGCTTATGACGTGAATGGATATCGCTTCCATACCCATGACCACACAACAAACCGGGGCAACCGGAAGACAATAAATAGTGGGGTGTTATGTGAAGGCTCAGATAAACTCCATTACTATGGAAGAGTTGAGGCTATATACGAGTTGAATTATGGTTTTGGTAAAGGGCTAGATCCCGTTGTATTCAAATGCAATTGGTTAGACCCGCGTCGGGTTAGAGGGATTCCTGCAATTGGATTGGTCGAAGTTGAACGAAGCTCCAAGTATTCGGGAGACGACGTCTACATTTTGGCTACCCAGGCCTTCCAAGTATTCTATCTCCCGTACCCGTGCAAGAAGACATCAAAAGCATATCAAAAGCGTCTACAGGGGTGGGATGTTGTGGTGACGGTACCGTCGCACAGTAGGCCGGCTATGCCTAACGGTCAAGATTACCGCCGCCTAGACCCCTCAACATCTGACGGCGAGTTCTATCAGGATGGAGGGCTCCCTGGGAAATTCACTATCAACTTGCCGACCGATGATGACATGGAATACGGCGAACAAAACGAAGATGCTGGAATGGAGGAAGACACCGCGCATGATGAAGTCGAGGAGGTTCATAACCAAGCCGACGTGACTTTGCTAGAGCGCTTCCACGCAGGACTTCACGTCGATGAGCCAGAGGGACCACCTCCAGGTTCCGTGGATGGTTGGTGGTGTGGCGACCCTGACAGTGATGACGACACGGGTGGTCCAATAGTTGGTCCCGATGATCTCGACACAGGCTACTGATAGCGATGAGGACACATGTATTAGTAATTGCCAGTCTAGCTTATATGTAATAGGTCAATGCTACTTATGTAATAGTGATTGTCGCTACTTTATTTTGTGAGAACTCATTGTCGCTACTCCATTTACCTTAATTGTCGCTACTTCATCTAATTGTATTCATTTTCGCTTTACTCATTGTTGCTTCATCTATTTACCTTAATTTTGGATCATGTATACTGATGAAACCTATTTTTTTGTCAATGCAGGAAACATGGGGGGAAACAAATTGAAGAAGGCGTTCGCAAAAGGGTGGGCAGCGTGAAGGCACTCCTGGTGGGATCGAGTTCGGCACCTCGACCTCCTCCCTCACCTCCACCCTCACCTCCACCTGCGAGGAGTGGACGACGTGGGAGTACGAGGACGAGAAGGAGGCCTACCAGGACTCCTAGTCCTCTCCCTGACGAGCAGCCCGGCGAGGATGACGAGGAGTACGATCAGGAGGTGCAGTCGGACTCTGAGAGCGAGTCGCTGGCTTCTGAGGATGAGCTGCTGCCGGAGGCTTCTGAGGGGAACGAGATCCTCTGACGTTAAGGGGAATACTGCAGAGGGACGTCGTTCCCTATCATCCGCTGGATGCGCATCGGACGGCAAGAGCTCAAACGCACTGGGAACGCGGCGTAGTAGGCGCGCTCCTAGCTCATAACAACTCGCCGTCGCCGTCCGCTCGCCGGGACGCCCAGCTCCACATGCGTGGCCTCCGCCACCACTTCCTCCTTTGCCTCCATCCCCGTCGTGGACTCCGGCGCCGGCACCGCCACGGCCGTGCGGGCCTTAGAAGTTCGCCGCCACGCTGAGGAGGAGCAGGAGCCCATGTCGGCCTGGTTGCCGCGCTCGACGTCTGCGCTGCCGCTCCCGTGGTGCACGCCTGCCGCTTCCTCCAAGCGGAGGAGCGGGTGTGGTGTCGACCTAGTTACCGCTTTCATGCTCTGTTGCCGCCACCATTGCGCATGCTGGCCGTCCTCCGAGTTGCTGTTCTGTGACTGACTGAATAAGAACTCCAGTTGCTACCTGTACATGTGTAGAACTGAATAAGAACTCCAGTTCCTCCGAGTTATTAATCTTTACTCGAATAAGAGTGCAAATAAGCATGGTTGGCATCTGTTTTGTTCGACCTCTTTTGTCATACATCCGAGAGATACACTCCCTGGGCTGGCATGTCTTTTTTTCAATGCACCTGCAATTTCTGTAGGCATGCTAATTGTACGTTCGGTATTCAAAGCAAGGACTATGACTTGCAGCATTGTATTTCTGCAAAGATATGCCCTCAAATTTACATAATAAACTCCACTAAAATCAAATGATTACAAATTCGATTTAACATCCAGTCACACTAAACACTGGAATGTACGCTCATTTCACATCAATTACAATCACAATTTGCCATTTGCCATCTTGCTGTCGTTTGTTTCTCTGCCTTTTCCTGCAAAACTGAAACTGAAACAGCGGTGTTGGCTTCGTGGCCTCGAAGATCAGGCGCCGTCGGTTACGCTTGGTCTGCGGCTCGACGGTCTCGACAGCTCCAGGTCGTCGAGCCCATACAACGAGCAGGCTTCCTTCGCCGCCTCCGCGGATGGGCGGCGTCACTCCCTAGAAGGAGCGGCAACGGCTGACACGAGCGCCTCCGCGGCTGGGCGGCGTCGTGCCTTGCCGGAGCAGCGCTGCTCTTTCCTTCCTGCCGGCCTAGCTTGGCGACGTCTTGCCGATGACGATGCCTGGAGGCTGGAGCGAAGCGAGAGCGAGCGCGGGCCGGATATTTCTGTAACCACAGAGCGCAAGAAGGACTTGGCTGTAGTTTGCGTGACCGTCGTTGGATGCTCATCGAACGGACCAAGTAAAACAACGTCCCTCTGTAGTACTTCCGCCAAAGTCAGAGGATCCCGTTCCTTCTGAGGAGGGCGAGGAGGAGGAAGAGGAGGATGACAGCGAGGAGGAGGGGCGCGAGGAGGGACCTGGGGAGGACGGGTTTGTGCTTGACCCGACGCTGCAGTGGGTCCCACCGGAGGAGTGGGTGGAGACTGAGAAGGATATCCCCGAGCCACGGATCAGGCCGCCGTATCAGCGGGGGGCGGCGGGACTCCCCGATCCCCGATATTACGCCTACAAGAACACTCTTCTCCTGCCTGACGGAAAAATGTACTTATTATAGTTTTTGTTCAATTTTAGCTTCTCATTGTGTTTTGACCCGCTAACTATACTAATTTTGGTTTTCTCATTGTATAGAACATTTCAGTACCAGCCTCCTAAAGTGAAGGGACAGCGTACCTACGCGAGCATCCTTGGATGTTGTCTCAGGAAGTTCTTCCCAGGGATTGTCACCCCCCCAGAGGGTGGCAAGAGTGTAGCTTGGACTTTCAGGCACTACTGTTTCGCGCCGGATCCCGATGGCGAGTACCGCAACATGGCGCTTAAGACACTCGCCTATTTCTGGGTAAGTTTGTTTGACTTCTCATCATTCTATAAATCCGAGATTGCACTAATGGCTTTGACCCTATTTTACCTATGTGTGCATGCTTGTAGAACTTCTTCACCTGTCGGAAGGAGGATTTTCAAAAGTGCGAGGCCATCCTTATGACGATGGCCTCTAAGATGGTGACGGACATGCACTACGAGGCTCGCGTGGAATCTGTCCGCAATTGGTACGCCGAAAAGAAGATTGGGCTGGACAAGAAGCGTGCTCGGGACATCTTGATGCAGCCATGGCAGTACCTGCAGGTAGCGTCATTTCTATATTATCGATTTTGTTGACCGCCGTGTAATATCATTAATATGTGTGTTCTGTGCACGTAGGTGCCTCCTCCGTACGCCGGTAACAACAACGAGTGCCACGTCATGATGGTAGCGTGGTGGACTAGCCAGGAGTATCTCAACATACACGCGGAGGGAAAGGCAAAGCGGGCGGAGAACAAGGGTGGAACACACCGCCAAGGAAACCTCAACCTCTCCCAATGCATACAAAATGAGGTGAGCAAATGCATTCTTTAATCCACCTCTGTTCGTGCTCTGTTTTGCAATATCGTCTCCTTTTGACCTATGTTCATGCTCTCTTTGCAGAAATTGAAGACCGGCGTAGACCCCTCGCCCTTCGCCGTCTGGTCAAAGATGCGTACCAGGGATACGCCGGATCCTGAGACAGGGTCGATGTGGATCAACGAGAGCGCCGAGCTCCGGGGCAAGGGGTACAAGGAGAAGTTTAAGGAGCGCAACGGTGAGGAAGCTGACCCTCTCACCAATCCACTTGACGTCGATGCTGTCGTGCTTGCGGGGCAAGGCGCGGCGAATGGCCACTTGTGGATAGCTGACGGCTCCATCGACCCTCGCACCGTCCCGTCTCTACGCCAGGTCCGCCGTGGGAGGGCGCCTGGTGCGCCTGCTGTGGAGCCCCGCCCACGAGTTTCGAGTCTAGCTGTCGACGAGCTCCGGCAGAAGCAGGTGCTCTATGAGCAGGAGCTGCAACAGCAGCAGGAGCAGATCTGGCAGCAGCAGGAGCAGATGCGGCAGCAGCAGGAGCAGATGCGGCAGCAACAGGAGCAGCATCAGGAGTATTGCAGGCAGCAGCAGGAGCATCAGAGGCAGATGATGGAGTGGATGTTTGGCACGATGCGGCGCATTGCTCCTGGGGACGGGGCTGTTGCCATAGGAATGTTCCCTCCACCGCCTCCACCGATGTTCCCATGGGTATGTTCTCAAACTTGTCATTCTATCCATCTTACACGGCAAACTAAATTACTTGTGTAATGCGAGACTTTTTTCATGTTGTAGGTGAATCCAGGATCGGCGGGTGGATCTCACTCGATGGCGCCGCCGCTTGGTGGCCAAGATAATCCGGAGGGGCAGCCCCAAATCTCCAACCCTAACGTTGTCCGGAGGCTCCCGTGGGTATGTTCGCACGACTTGTCAAAATGCCATTGTCACTCTAGTTAGCCATGACATTGCCACTTTAGTTCAACTTGTCAAAATTTAGTTAGTTGAACTTGTCAAATTTTACCCATTAGTTGAACTTGTTGTTGCCACGCAAAATCGCCGCGCAGCACCACGATACATGTCGTACTTTCGTGACGACGAACCGATTGCTTTACGAGCAAAGCAACAAAGAATTCCTCAATTTCGAAGAGGAGAAACGGCCGCTTTTCAGCGCAAAACGGCAAAGATCGCTAAACCCTAGAGATACTAGAGCTCGGCAAAGGAGAAAAACGAACGGAAAAAACAGTACGTGAAAATAGATTGATTTGTGTGTATCGATTGGTTGGGGGTTTCAATCGGCCGTGGCCTTTACATTTATATAGGCACGCTGGACTTGGCGTATGGGAATAGAACTCTAAAACTGAACCGAATTGGATGCGTCCTTCGTTGATTCGGTTACGTACAATCTGTAGCAGCTCCACATTCTATTCCATGTCACGTACAAACACCTTTTGGCCCACAAGGAAAGTAATAAAATATCCGGCCACAATACCAATCATACCAGCTAATCGAGATCTCATACCATATCATATGATCATGCGGCCTTTATTTTCTGATTGCATGGCTCCTTCCGTGATTGCACAACTTCTGCAAACTTCTTCAGCTCGACGTACATCCGAGGCCATTTAGGATTTGTCCCAGGTAAAAACGTTGTACCTCCAAATGTCTTTGATTCAGGATAGGACTTGTCCTACGTAGCTTCTGATCAAATGCAAATCCATGCTGCAACACTTGAGCAATATTAAACATATCAGCTCATTTAGCTTACTCAATAAATAAATTAATTTGGCTGATAATAGCCAAATTACACCATGAACACATGCCCCCTTGTTTTTGGTACAATTTTATTCACCAAAAACACTACTGCAAAACCTTAGGACGATGTTAAAAGCTTCATCGGCCATATACTTGCTTAGGGCGATGTCCAAAAACACATCGGCCAAATATCCTGCTTAGATCAATAATGTCCAAATATCTCATCTACCAGGTTTTTTCTTAGGGCGATATTTTTTATAGTATATCGGCCATAGCACCATCAGGCCTCCTTGCACCTGCTAACCATCGAAAGCTTTTGACAACTTCTCCCCTTGATTTTCTACAACTTCAGTCTCAGCCGCAGGAAATTCAGCATGTAACGTGAACACCATATTAACATGCATATCAGTAGGTATAGCCCTGCTATTTTCTGAGCTCTCATCATCAATCGTGCCATCTGCAAGGTCATCAACCCTGTCATTTGCGAGGTCGTCAGCCGTGTTGTCTACGGGGTCATCAGTCGGATCATCCGCAAGGTCGTCAGTTGCACCATTTTCGGCTTCATTTTCCTCCACTACGATTTGCTTAACCTTCCATGTCGGTACCATAGGCTTCTCCTGATTGAACAATTTATCATGCTTCTTTTCGGCTATTTCCTCCTTTATTTCCAAAGCCCGTAATCGCTGTACACGCCGCTTTTGAGTGTGTGTGAGCCCCATCGGACACCATCGAGGTCCCGGTTTAGTCCCTGACACGACTGACTTAATTCTGCTGCCCCCCGAGTCTTTCGGCCTGTACTGACGTACTGTTGTACCTGGAACAAATATTTTGTTACCGGCCGAAACACTTTTCTGCTGATCAGATGTACTACCAGTTTCAGATATCCTGCTACCTCTTGCATGTAGATCGGTAGATGCATCAGCTGACTCACTAGTATTCGCAGGTACAGCAGTTTTCTCTGAATGTATTTGTGCGTTAGGCTCCAAGCTAGCATGTAAGCTCGTGTCTTCTGCTGTATTATTCTTGGTGCAGCCATGCTCAGGTCCATCACGTGTGATAACATCCTGTATATTACTTTCCCGGCGTACCGGCATCCACATGTATTTTCGACCACCTCTTACTGGGCCAAAACCATTTGGAGACAAACTTGTTGATGTACGTGAACTGCTGCTTCTCATAGCTGGATCGGTATGCATGTCAACTGATTCAGTTTTCTGGCTCGTACTAGGAGATGCATCAAACGTATTATCCAAAAGCTTATCTTGTGTACCAGCACCTCTTTTCTGCACCGATCCACTCCCTATTGCATCAGCGTTTTTTGCCTTTGAATTATTCTCAACACTTTCGGCTAACTGATCTTCCCCAAGTTTTAAACCATGAGAAGCAACCGAATCTTCTGAGTTTTCTACAGGTTCAGGTTCAGCACGCCTCACCGGCACCCAGATGAGCTTGCGGCCTCCCTTATAATTCTTGTCGTCTCCACTACGTATCGTTGATCGGTTCCTTAGAATAACTGCATCACGTGATTGTGCTTTGTGATTAAACTGAGCTCTTTTCTCACGCGAGTGTGGTCTCAACATCGGCCTCGGCGGAACCCATTCTGGACCTGCTGACCCTGTAAGATATGGCGTCCAAGGAATAAAACACCACGGAGGAAACTGTGGATGTATAGGAGGTGCACATACCCAATAAACCGGCTCCATTGGAAAATACGTCTGCTGATCATATGCATTACTTCGCCATTGCTCATGACCTCCATGTCCAGAAGGTGGCTTAGGACGCTTAACGCCTCCAAACCGATTACACATATTGCTGGCCTTGCGTGAGGTATATTTTTCCAACAACATGCTAACTGTCGGCTTTATTTTTGGGGCTTGTCTCTTTCCTCCATTGACTTTACACACTCCCACTTCTGAATTTTTCGGTTTGATCATCCTTGGTGCAACACTATCATCGACGACAACATTTTTACCTTTGGTGGATTCGGTCTGATGCGGCCGAATTAGCACTTTCTTTTTTTCAAACTCGATCACATTGATAGGAAAAGGATCATCGTCGAGCTTCATTTTAGTACTTTGTGTAAATGTCAATCGTCCGTCATCAATGGCCGACTGCACCTGTCTACGAAACACAGTACAATCATTAGTAGAGTGAGAAAACGAATTGTGCAACTTACAATAAACCCCTTTACCCAATTCTTCTCGAGGTGGAATAGCATGACCTCCCCTCACTCTAATTAATTTTCCTTGCAATAAAATATCAAAAATCTTATCACACTTGCTAACATCAAAAGTATACTTTATTTCCTCTCTTTTAGCAGGTGTAGGTTTCAAAGAGGGACACACAAAAGGATTCGACTTTGGCGCTTCAACCCATTCGGCTACACACATATCAACATCATCCTCACTAACCGAATTACTATCATGTTCTAAATCATTAACCGTGTGGTTATCCTTCTCACCATTTATATTATCTTTAAACCGGCTATATTGTTTAACTTCCTTAGCCCGGTTTTCTTGCGCCAAAGCCTTATGCAAAACTTGATTAACATCTAAAAACTCTTGCCCTTGTAATTTATCCTTAATATGAGTGAGCAGACCCGAAAAAGCAAGATCAGCTAAATCCTTTTCGGTCATGGTCAAGCTAAAACATCGGTTTTCGACATCTCTAAACCTCCTAATATAATCATCGACATGCTCATTATATTTCTGTCTAACCATGGTCAAATCTGAAAGCCGAAGTTCACTTTCACCTCGATAAAAATACTCCTGAAATGTTTTCTCTAATTGTGCCCATGTTGAAATAGAATTGGGAGCAAGCGATGTAAACCAATTAAATGCAACACCGGACAAAGACAACGGAAATAATTTAACTCTATAAACATCGATGTCCCGGCTTCACTACATTGTAATAAAAATTGCGCTACATGCTCAAAAGTTGATCTACCATCTTCCCCCGTAAATTTAACAAAATCTGGAGTTCTAAAACCACGAGGATATGGCGTCGAATCAAAATAATCAGGATATGGTTTTTGATTTACCCGTGCTCTACCCTTAGGCTTTAATTCTCCAAGTATACTATCAAGTTGATCCTCAAAACTAACACTGGGTTGTGGAGAACTAATTTGTGGAACGGTTGGTATGCTAGCACGTGGTGAAACTTCAGGCATAAAAATCTGAGCATGAGTCGTTTGCAGCGGAGATCCACTAAAACATGAATCCGGTACCGATCCGTACAGAACCCCGGCACCGACAGGTTGCAGTGGTGGCGTATAAATAGGTTGCTGCAAATTAGAATTTAAGCTGGCGCTTCGGTTATTGCAGCTGTAATTTTGTGAAGCCAAAGCTGAAATTGTAACAGTAGGAGGAGTAATGCTAGGTACAAAATTGTTGGCCGATATGCTAGTATATTTACGGCCATTGCTAACATCATTAAAAGGTGCGTTACCTTGCATAACAGTAGCCGATGCAACGGGTGTATGAATATTACTAGACAAATTACTGAATCTACTATTTTCCAATGGCATCAGCTTTCCAGCAGAATTTTCACGCACTACCGTACGAACTTGACCAGAAAGACTTAATTCAAGCTGCTCCTTAAATTCATCAAATGTATTATCTAAAGTTTGAGTAATAGTGCGTGTCATATTTCTCACATCAGAATCATACTTCCTAGCTACGGACAAATCAATTAGATGAGTACTTTTTTCGGTTGGCTTTTTTACCTCAGCGCCGAGCAAATTGGAAGGACTCGGCGTAGCTACCTTTTTGACGATGCCGTTCCTGATCTTCCGGTATCCAGCCAACTTCAGTTTCATCTGTTCAGCCATATATTCTTCAACCTCCCGTTCAATCTCGCGCTGATCATTTTCCGACAGATCGTCGAGTGTAACGGCGATGGCGTTGTCCGGGTCGATGTCGCTCCCGTTGTTGAGGTCGGTGTTCATCGTGTATATGTTCTTGTTCTTCGTCCCCAGCAGAGTCGCCAATTGTGTTGCCACGCAAAATCGCCGCGCAGCACCACGATACCTGTCGTACTTTCGTGACGACGAACCGATTGCTTTACGAGCAAAGCAACAAAGAATTCCTCAATTTCGAAGAGGAGAAACGGCCGCTTTTCAGCGCAAAACGGCAAAGATCGCTAAACCCTAGAGATACTAGAGCTCGGCAAAGGAGAAAAACGAACGGAAAAAACAGTACGTGAAAATAGATTGATTTGTGTGTATCGATTGGTTGGGGGTTTCAATCGGCCGTGGCCTTTACATTTATATAGGCACGCTGGACTTGGCGTATGGGAATAGAACTCTAAAACTGAACCGAATTGGATGCGTCCTTCGTTGATTCGGTTACGTACAATCTGTAGCAGCTCCACATTCTATTCCATGTCACGTACAAACACCTTTTGGCCCACAAGGAAAGTAATAAAATATCCGGCCACAATACCAATCATACCAGCTAATCGAGATCTCATACCATATCATATGATCATGCGGCCTTTATTTTCTGATTGCATGGCTCCTTCCGTGATTGCACAACTTCTGCAAACTTCTTCAGCTCGACGTACATCCGAGGCCATTTAGGATTTGTCCCAGGTAAAAACGTTGTACCTCCAAATGTCTCTGATTCAGGATAGGACTTGTCCTACGTAGCTTCTGATCAAATGCAAATCCATGCTGCAACACTTGAGCAATATTAAACATATCAGCTCATTTAGCTTACTCAATAAATAAATTAATTTGGCTGATAATAGCCAAATTACACCATGAACACATGTCAAATTTTAGTTAGTTCAACTCATCAAATTTTAGTTAGCTTTCTTTTAATGACATGACTATGCCATTTCCACCTAGTTGTCGAACTCATCATTTTTTTTGTAAACATGTAGGACGATCCTCCTCAATGATGTTGAGGACCTACTACGCCGCCGGAAGGCCAGTAGAGGTTAGTTACCATTTCAACTTGCTACCACTCTCGTTCGAAAACTTAATTTGATGTCTCACATCGATCCACATATGAAAACCAATTTGATCTCCAATGTTTGATAGTAGTGATAAGAGTAGAAGTGCTACACTTGGTTTAGTAGCATCTGAACTTGCTTAGAGGGATTCTCATGTTCAAAGTGTTTACTAACATCTGAACTTGGTTTAGTAACATCTTAACTTGCTTAGTACAAGAGTAGAAGTGCTACACTTGGTTTAGTACCATTTGATCTCCAATGTTTGAATTCTCATGTTCAAAGTGTTGGCATTCTCTTGCAATGCTTGGCTCACTGAATTTTACTTTGCCGGCATGTGCAGCTCAAGCAACATGTATGGATGGAGCTGGACCTTGGGCTATGGATCTTGTGCTTGTATATGCATGGACTTATGTACCTTGTGCATGTTTATGTGGCTTTGTGAATTTCTATGTGGTTTTGTGAACTTTTATATGGTTGTGGATGTGAATTATGTGGTTATATGCATATATATGTGCTGAAATGAGTTCTGTGAACTAGGCCAGTATATATATTGTTTTGAATTGCAGGGATTAAAAAACAGAATAAAATGGGGCCATATGGTCACTATGCCGTGTATATGCACACGGCAGAGGCCTATGCCGCGTGGAGGCGCACGGCAAAGGGTACACGTGTCGTGCACCTGTTGACCTGGCAACCTGTCGATGACCATATGGTTCGTTTGCCGTGCACTTCTAACCGAGGCACACGGCAAAGGGGCAAGGTGATATATCTGGGAACGGCGTTTTTCCGTGTGTGTTTTGGAAGGGCGCACGGCAAAGCTGGTCGCTGTGCCGTGAGTTGCACCGGTGAGCACACGGCAAACCTCAGCTCTGTGCCGTGTGGCGGAGAGGAGAGCGCACGGCAAAGGTCCACCCTGTGCCGTGAGGTGTGCTGGTGAGCACACGGCAAATCTGGAATCTGTGCCGTCATTCTTCTCGCGGATGCACACGGCAAAGAAAGACAACACGGCAAAGAACTGACAAGAGGGTTGACCACATTCTGACACAAATTTGCCGTGTAAGAAAGGAGGGCGCACGGCAAAGCCCTGTGCCGTGTTGATTTTCGGAAAGCGCACGGCAAAGATCTTTGCCGACTCTTATTATGCCGTGCGGTCTTTGCCGTGCTGTTAGGCACGGCAAAGACTTTGCCGTGTTCCGCAAGACCTTTGCCGTGTGATTTGGCCACACGGCAAATATCTTGTTTCCGGTAGTGACATCTGACAGTCGACGGACCGGATTACCTTTTCGTCGCCGGGTGAACGTCAAATTGTCTCGGCGAAGGATTTGCCGTGTATACCCGATAGAAAGCACTCGGCGAAGAGGCGTCGCCGAGGTGATTGTCGCCGAGAGGTCTCTGCCGAGTGCCTCTCTCGGCGAACGCTTCGCCGAGGTAGATTCCGGTCTTCGCCGTGTGTTTTGACCACACGGCGAAGAGTGATTTTCCAGTAGTGGATCTCGTACAAAATCAAGGACGTGCAAAAATCCGGGATTATAAGGAAGATTTTTGGCGTGGAAATCAAGTCAGATCGATCGATCCCATAGATAGCCCCGCCAAGGCATTCTTTCCATGTAATTCAATTAATTTTTACGTGGAATTTGCACGAGTCAATAAGTAATCTTTAGGTGTAGCTGGGCGACGATACAGGCTTATGCTGACCGTTGGCCCTTCGAACACTCTACTTGTTCTTGCTGCTCTTCGACCGGAGGTCGGCTTTGATGGTGGACTTGGCCAGCGACGTTGGCTTCAGGACGCTCTTCGGGTTAATGGCCTGCCGCGTCCATCCCCTCGTTCGTCGCCGCAGCGGCTCTCTCCATACCTGAAGTACAAGGAGGAGGAGAGCGGTGTAAGGGAAGATGCAGACTGAGTTGTGGTCCAAGGAAGAGCATAAACAGAGATATGTGTGGTAGAATGCCACGTACTTGTGATTTACGAGACTGGTCGTCACGGTCGACGATGTGGATAGCACGTCCTTCCCGGCCAATTCTACGGCGTCGCTAATCTTGCCTGTTGACATCAGTAAAAAATACACAAGTGAGATGGCGTAATCGAATACCAGAAAAAAAGGAAGTTCCCCTGTTATACTTTGAAAAAAAATGATATTCAGGCCTTGTCAAACTCCATATACTATATAACAGTAGAGAGAGGGCGACTCGGGGCGATCCACCTCGCCGTCGCCAGATCGGCGAGTTCCTCACCCTCCGGCGGCTGCTCCGGCAGCGGGAGGATGGGGAAGCCCTGATCTGCGGTGTGTAAATAGCGTAGGGTCGGTTTGGGTGCTAGCCGGCGGCGTTGGGGAGTGGGCGGCGCGGCCGGAGTGGCGTTTTGCTACGGAGGTCTTCCTCTCCGGCGGTGGAGGTCTGAGGAGCTCTGCTGCTGATCTTCCGTCTTCCGCGTGCTCGGGGCTCGGTGGAGCTGCTGGGTGCGTTAATCCCTCGCCGGAGTCCGCGGGACGGCGGATCCGGGTAGTTGAAGATCTTCAAGGTGCTGGTGGTGCAGAGCAGGGCGCTGGCTACGGCGGCGTTGGATGGAGGTCCTCCGGGGCCGAGCTTCGTCGACTTCCCGTCCGCAGAGGGGCTACTCCTAATCCAAGGCGTGTGAGGAGCAGCGGCGGCGACACGCCGGCGATACGTCTTCGTCTTCGTCAGTGGAGTCCAGAGGGACCGTTTTGTAATTTTGCTTTGTTTCTGGACTTTTCTGTAAGAACTCTGTTCTGATTTATCAGCAGCTCCTTTCCGCAAAAAAAAACATAAGAGCAACATATGAAATGCATGATTTGACAAGAGACCCGTTGGCAACAGCAAGGGCATAACACGATGTGCTCTACATATTGTGGCAATTGGCATGTAACATAGGATTTCTATATCAATATAAAAGGCAAAGTTTTTGCCTTGTTTCAAAAAAAAGAAAGATTTCTTGGAAATATGAGAGCAGGCTTTTGGTTTACTCAACCATATCGAGGTATGGTGGCATGTAGAGTAAACAATGACCATTTGACCACTACAGAACTTGATGGCATCACCAGTGAATGACCTGCGTTGCAGCTAACTTCGATGGCAGTGAGTTGATTCAACTAGGCACATTGAGACCTCATACGAGTAGAAGGAGCAGTAATGAACTATTTTTAGTTACTTGTACACTAAAGTACCAGAGGTACCTTTCTCCAAGAAAAAGTAAGTTTACAGCATATGAAACCAAAAAAGGCAAACTAAAGGGCACCGACAGCCTGCTCGCCTACAACAAGTAAAATTTAAGCGATGTTTTTTGCAAGATGTATGGGGTAAACTTGTACCCCCTAACTTCCAATATATCCTGTGCCAATGTGCTATATTGATCTTGTTTAGAGTGTACTGAAGGTAGATAAAAATCGTTTCACAAGATGTATGGAGTTACTGGAACATGTATTACTGCCAACCCATGATGTACTGCCAATATTAAAATAGGTCACATTCTGTCTAAAGAAGGATCACATACCAAATCCATCAAGCGAAGCAAGAACAATCTCTCCAGGCAATAAACTGAAAAACTTCTTGCCAGCTTTTGAGTTAGCCAACGAGCTTGTAAAATAGCTAGTAACCTTCACGACTCCAGACAGTATTCCAGTTGCCACTTTCTCAGACATTTTTGTCACCTTCTTAGCCCTGCCAGCAAATATTAAAAATATCAAAATGAGACAACACAATCAGCTTAAGCAAGGACCATATGTCAGTTAATACGTTCAGTTATCACATACTTCAGATACCTAATCAACAAGTGTGACTGTACACACAAGGCACAGGGTCAAACTCCTTGTACAGTCTAATCTATCTTTAGGCTAAAATTAATATCAATGGCTCAAGATTATTTGAAGCATAGTGCAGTTGGTAATAGAAGAATTACATGCTCATTTAGCTCAAAAAAAAAAGAATTACATGCTCAAAAAGAACAATTTCGTGGTCATAAGAAACATCGCTGAGTTCAAGTTAGTCGAGTTGTAAAATGCAGCTATCTACAATCCCAGAGCCTTTCTACACGGAAGCTTGGGATTCTTCCTAGACAAGATATAAATATCGAACCAAGGAATCAAGCCATAGTTATGATTCAACATAAGAGCAAGAAACAGAAGTTACCAAGGGTTGCCGAAACAACAAAACCAGTAAAATACATGTAATTGCCAGCATGATTACATGGATAATTTGCAGATGTTCCCCCCTACTTATCATAATGTTCACAACCCCAACTGAAATACCATTACCGAACAATGAGATACCCATAATGGCGTACTGAATCATCATGGTTTAAAGAGTTTAAATAACTACTGAACCAACAATGAACTCTAATGTGCCCAAAGCCTGAAGCAATTCGACATAGTGCATTATAAATTAATTCCACTGGACAAGTTTTCATGACTGCAAAGTAAAAAAAGCCTGAACATTTGATACGAAGAAGTGAGAAATAAATCACTACCTTTTGATCCGCTTCAGCATTTCCGGTGTGACCTCGGCGTCGGTGTCACCGGGGTGGATCCTCTTCGTGAGGACGTCGTACCATCATGACGCCGCACCAGGGGATCCCCTTGGCGAGGCCCTCGGCGCCCGTGGCTATCGCTCTGGCCACCGCTGTTAGGTAATCCAAATATTGTTAGTCTATGTACGTGTTGGGTTGCAAACGGAGCTTGGCTCTGATGGTTGGGTTCCCTGTGGTGGAACCAGCCCACCCAGGTTCAAGTCCTAGACTTGGCATGGGCGTTTGCATTTACCTGGATTTATTCCAGGTTTATCCGGCGCTATTCTTTCAGTGGTAGGTGACGTGCCCGTCAACAGCGAGGCGCCTGTGGTGACTTCGTCAACCTCAAGATCTGCCGGCTCAGTCCTTCAGAGGTGCTCATAGGGGTAGGGTGTGCGTGCGTGCGTTCATAGGGGTGAGTGTACGTGCGTATTTGTGAGCGTCTGTGTTGTACTGTGTTCTAAAAATGTACGTGTTGGGTTGGCTTGCATGCCACAAAACGTCCGTGTCCTAGTCCGTAGTAGAATAGGAAAGTTTGGGTTGAGTCGGTTTAGCTTTCCTAGTTTAGCTAAGGAGTACTACTAGTTTACGTACCAGTTTGGCTTGTGCTAGCTGTGTACGAGCTGGAGTCATGTACGAGTCGAGCAGGTCTCGAGGCCCTTGTGTGCTATATAAGCAGGGGTAGCGAGCCTGTTGCAAACCACAAGAAAAACGAAAAGCAATAGAGAAAACAAGAGGCGTGAGACGTGCTCTGGTCCTGGCGTTTGCGTTAGCATCAGCACGACGGATAAAGAAAATTTGCATCCTTGCGTTTCCGTTGCCGAGTTGCCGCGAGATCGTGCGTTCGATCCTTGGGCAAAGCTAACAATTGGTATCAGAGCTAAGGTGTAAGGCAATAGAAGGCAACCCGAAGATCGACGATACAAAGGATGAAGAGGCTTTGATGACCCACAAGTATAGGGGATCGCAACAGGGCGACAGGTAATCCTAGCTATCTACCCGTGCGTGTCTGTCCGCGATTCGTGCCATAATAGACAGGGAAATTAGAAACGCAGGCAATACAGCTGACTAATAGGAGCATACGGTGGTCCATTAGGGTATAATACCTGACAATGTTTCAGGAGCAGGCAGTCGGTGGTTGTCAGAATAGGTTGACAAAACGTAGGGTCTGCTACTGAGTCACGAGTCCATTTTAAATGGGCTTGGCGCTATGGTAAAGATGATGTTGAAACAGTGGACGTGTCAGAGTACTGCTCCTAGTTATTTGACCAACAAAGCAACCACGGCGTCCTCCATTAGGCCAAGATGCAAGCTTGGCCAGGACCAAGTATTTGAACATGCACGACTATGACATGGTTGGTACTTGACAGTGAGGATCTGCTTGAGCCCGCACTCCCTTCTGAAGTACGTGGCGAGCCACCAGATGAAGAAGTTTCATGGTTCCATAATAAGAGTCTTCATTGACAAAAACTGGTGTTTTACGGTCTGTATGGTTTTGCTAATTCTAAATCGACTGAGAATTAATTATAGATCCTAGTCAAGTCCCGGCTATTTGATTGACATCATAATTGGTGCCGGTTTGCACATGAGATGCAAGTGTGCAAACCTGAAATGTCATCATACCGCAGCCGGCATGTAAACACTCAACGGTTCCTTGGTCTTGACGTAAGCGAATACCCTGCGATAGCTCAAGTAGGAGGTCGCATCAATATAAATGTCGACCACTGACCACCGAGCCGTGTCGCTGATATCCACCACCACGCCGCTCCCGGCTCTCCTCTCGTCTTGGACCAGCGTGTGCCTGTACAAGACACAACCTTCTGGATAGAACCCCGGTACCCATGCCAGAACGTGCTCGCCATGGACAAAGAGCGGCCACGTGAGACACCGGCGGTGCGTCGGCGTGCACAGCTGCACGGTGTACCAGCGGCTCCACCGGACCTGCTCTTCTCGTCCCGGCCGCGCACGCTCCATGGCCCACACCTCGGCCGACCATATGTGGCCAACGACGATGGCCAGCCTCCCGCGCACCTCGGCTAGGAGCCAGCCATCGACGTTCTTCTTCTTCGAGTCGTCGGAGAGCACGGAGGGCAGTGGCGTAATGGGGGCGACGCGCTCGTCGTCGAGGCTGAGCGACATGACGACCTTCTCGGCGGCGTGCTCCGATGAGGTCGTCCAGTACACCAACCCGTCGACACTGACCACGCCGTAACCATTGCACGCGGTGGTCCCGGCTGGCGGCACATCCCTCCACGACGCCTCCCCCAGCGTGATCACCTGAGCCGTGTCGAATACAGACCCGTTGACGCAGCAGGGGACGTGCACGACCTTGTACCTCCTGGTGTTGGGAAGGTACGCGAAACCGTAACCCTCGTGCCAGCTTCGGCTGTAGCACTTACGCTGCGGCGTTGGCGTTGGTAGCGGTGGGACGGACAGCGCCTCGCCGGTGACGGGGTTGGCCACGGTGATGGCGCCGTCGTTGTCGCAGAGGCAGACGAGGCCGTTGCAGGTGCCGACGATGTTCATGGCCTCGTAGAGGCGTGCCGCGACGCCGGTCCAGAGCTCTCTGCGGCGCGGGCGCCCGGTCCTCGGAGACAGGTTGTTGACGACATACGCGTAGCCCGTGGCGGACACCAGCGTCTTGGCGCGGCTCCGCAGCTTCGTGGCCGTGCGCGTGCCGATGACGTCGCGCCAGTACCGGCAGACGAGGCGGAGCAGGCGGCGGGTGTTGGCCGGGAGGCGGAGCAGGACGTTGGCGAGCACGTCCGCCGGGAAGTCCCCGTAGACGCCGGTGCCGTCGCCTGGATCCATACGTCGGCGTAGGGTTTAGATTTGTTGTCTACGTACCTGGTTTGTTTCAGCTTTCCTTTCGTTGAAAACGGATCTGAATCCTACGTCTCTGTTAGATAAACCTCAAGGTCGTTAGTTGTATTACATGTAATCTCACCTAACCACAGCTATCACGACCAGAAAGGCACTTGGCAAATGAGTTTCTTTTGCCGGCAAAAATAAATAAAACATTCGGCAGCCGAGTGTAAAGTCTCCCGACAAAGATTGAAAAATCGTTTTTACTTCATTTTGCCATATCAATGACATAGTTCATAATAGCGTGTCCATATTTGATACAGATGTTTTCGCAAAAAAAAAAAATTGATGCAGATGTGCATCTCGTCATGTCAAATAATATTTCCAAAAACAAATCTAACTTTTTTATAACATTTTTTATTTTCTGAATACTAACACGAGATTTTTTTGGGAACAAAGTGCAAATAATATGGCACAAAATGGTATCTCTCTAAATTTCACATAAAGTATATTGTATTGAATTGACAATTCCCAAATATTTTGGACTTTCTATCTTTCTAACTACTTTCGCAAATTTAAGTGACTCGGTCAATTTCTTAAAACTAATTAAAATTTGAATGGACAGTTACCAAATATTTGCTAGGATGATGCATGGAATATATTCGCAATGTGATGTGCGTTGTAGATCCAATATTGTTCCACTGTTCAATGGCTGACAATTAGGATTATTCTGCTTGTCATTTTCAATGTTTATTTGTTCCAATGGAAATATGTCATTTCTCAAGATGATGGCCGTGAGATTGTGGTTCAAAATTCTGGAGATGTTCTAGATCCGAATTTTTTCATGCAATGTCTTTTTGCTTTAGTCGTGTTTGGTTTTTTTCTATCGTTCATGATATTTGAATGAATCAGTTTGTTTGTTCAAAATAAAATGTAAAGGGCACAATACACATTGTTAAATGAATCAGTTTGTAAAAGTTTGATCAAGACACTGAGATGAGAAATAATTGGACAACAAGATAAGAAAAGGAACCGCTCGAGGCTATGCCTCATCATCGAAGAAGCCAAAGCCTTGCTGAGCAACCTCGACAAGGCTGTCATCTCCCACACTAGAAGACACGCCAACTAGGTGGCTGACGCGCAGGGCCGGGCCGGCTAAATCTGGGGCCCTGTGCGAAAATCTAAAACAGGCCTCTATCTTACACAAAAAATTGAATTGATAAATAATTTTAATTCAATATATTGAGAATCATACCTATATAACTCGATGTTGCATAACGTTTATTTGAACATCATTATTCGTTTTGTGTTCTTTGAGATGAAATCTTCAATCATATCCTCATAATCAATCTTCCCCTTCGCCGTTCCGTATTCGCGAAATCATGAGCCTGGCCATTCCGTATTCGCGAGCTGTGTATCCACGTACCAAATCGATTTACGACTAAACAAATCAACGCTCGCGAGCCCACAAGAGGGAGACGGATTCTCCAGGCGCCAGCGGGCATGCTCGGCTGCTTCGTGGGCCCATTCAGCAATTTCTGCTATACAAATATACAAAGGCATAAAATTTTTGGGCCCCTAAAAATCATGGGCGCTATGCGGGCCGCACCACTTGGAACCACTGTGGGAAAAATGGCACACTCCCTTGGGACATGACCATGCAACACGATCTCCCACCCCTTAACAATGTAAACAAGGACAAATATGAGTCCTCGATTTTGAATATATTAGAAAAATACCCCACCCGTTGCAGCGGGAATCTCCTTAAAGAATTATTATGTAAATGAAATGGGTATAAAACGCAAGAAATATTCAATTTTCAAGATGTATGACAGGAAGAGGTTGCATAAAATATGTACTACCATTAATTATTTTTAGTGGGAATGACATGTACAATTGATTGGCTAAAATAGTGGGTGATGTGAATAGTTTGCATGTTGAGATAGAAAATAATTAATGCATCTTAATGGGATTTTTCCCTACTGATCGCTTCTTCTTTAATTATCCAGCTACCAGGATTGGGGTGGTTTGTTGTGATTTTAACTAGAAGAATACCCTGCGTGTTGCAGCGCGGATCCCTTTAAATAATTACTATGTAAATGTAATGGGTATAGGACACATGAAAAATTCAATTTTCAAGATTCAGTTGATCACAATAGTCGACGCACTAAATTTAATTCATGCGAAATTGTTGAATATTTGAGAACGTGGACAATTGTATGGTTGGAAAGGATGACATGGATAGGTTGCATTGAAGATGTACTACTATTAATTATTGTTAATGGGAATGACATGGACAATTGATTGGTTAAAATAGTGGGTGATGTGGATAACTTGCATGTAGAGATACAAAAATAATTAATGCATCTTAGTGGTGTTTTGTGTATAGATAGATAAGCTCCTTATCCTCTCGGAAAAAAAGATAATAAAAAGTAAGTTATCTAACGCAAAAGGGGAAGGACCTAGATGTGATCCGGATTTAGTAGAGGATATGTTTTTTATAAAATAACGGCACCAATATGGTAAGTCATGTCTTAGAGAACGAATCGTTCCGTTCGTACGAGAGCTCCTCGGGGCCTAGCCGCCGCCACCACCTCCATCTCCACCATAGATCGGTTCCCCCTCCCCTGGCCGGCCTCGCCGGCGTCGGGAGGGGTGGGAACCTGATCTATGAGTGGAGTTTTCACAATAGATTGGATTAGGGTTTTTTTAGCCGTCTTCTTCTTCAATGGAGATGGTTTCGTCTACAATAAGTAATCTTCATCCCTTCGTTTGATCACGAGATCTCCTTCCCGGCGTCAATGGTGGTGTTGAAAGATTATATTTATCTAGGTATGGTTATTCAGATCTTGCTTCGCCAGATCGATTTTGAATTTTTTTCTCATGGTTGCCGCGAGGAGAATTGTCCTCGCAATATCTGTCCCGACTATTACTTTCTCGACAATGATGATTCGTTCTCTCGGCTCCCAACGACATCGACCAAGTTGTCTGGTTGCTTTTCCCTGAAATATCAGTGTTAGTACTCTTGCCGATGTTGGTTGATTACTTTACTGCCTGCGTGCGTGCGTGCACAAAGTCTTGGCATTGCGGATCAAAATTAAAATTAGAAGAGAACTTTCATTGGTATTCACAGGTGTGTGGTTTGATATCTTTGTCATACTCTACGGCTGCCTTCAGAAAAGTATAAGATTGTGTCATGTAAGAAGAAAGGGATTGAAGATCTCAAAGATTTGCTCGTCTCTTTTAGTCTTTATTTTGTCATCGATGTAGTAAGCTTATATATCTCTACCATATACTATTTGCTACTATAATATACTAGTTGAATGTCCGTGCGTTGCCACGGGCGAAAAAAATATAGAGCTAGATACATTAATATACGCATCACATAGAGCACCGAGTTGCGACAAATACCGCGTTGCATTTACTGTCTTGCAACGAATATCGTGTAGTTCTCTTCAAATTTCTTTCCCTTCGAACATTTCAAATAATGCATGTGAAAATTCGAGGTACCCAAATACCCCTACCAGTCTACCGTACCCTTCTTAGATGAAAATCAGTGTGTAAATTTACTTTATTCCAATAGTGGCCTTGCAGAAAATCAACATGGTTCCTCCTATGCAACACTCATTTTTCCATATCGAGAATAACAACGTACTGAAAATGAGAGGGCAAAAATACATAGCTGATTCATACATATTATGTGTTACAAAATAAAAACAAAAATATAATTGATTTTACGTGTTGGATATGAGCACAAATTTAACTATCATCCATTGCCCGTGCCAAGTACTTCAGGTTGTTTCTGAATGTTGTTCGAGTCCTCACTCCAGAAAGAGATCCATATACAACTGTGCATGGAAAAGGAATACGATCAAAGAGGTTGACTACTTTTTTTTTGGACGTGAGAGAGGTTGAATACTACATTTGGAGTGTCTTGTTTATGGTCATAGCAAAGCGCTATCTATTGCAAACCTGGCAACATATCAACAACGGGTTTAGCACGTACTCCGTAGAACACTAAGACTAAGAGCAACATACGTGGCAGAAGCAAAAACAAATTTTCTTTGAACATCAACGAGATTATTAGGAACGCAATCAACCAACCTGGCTCAAAGACATATGTAAATCTTGAGGCGGCACAGCAATAAACCCGACCACTTAGATTAATTCAGCAAAACAGATTAATCATAGTAACGCCACTTAGAGTCTTCATGGGCTGATGAGTACATGTATAACTCGAAGTCATGAGTTTCGAGCTAGCGAGGACATCGGTGGGCTCTCTTTTAATCCGAACGTTTTTTCACTTATAGGTGGCATGGTGTGTAATTTGTATCAACTACATGGACAGTTCTACAATGACGTACCATACCATCACCACCTCAAGCTGTATTATATATAATAACTAGCTGAATGCCCGTGCGTTGCTACGTGACATCGAGAAAATTATATGGATACACCCGTGAAACAATTATCTTAAGATTACGATGCGTAAAAATAATAGTATTGACTTAGAGCATCCACTCAGAGGCCCCAAATTGTGTCCCATTTGGTTTCATCTGGACTCATATTGGGTGTGCCAGACACGCCACAGGCTATTGGGGTGTGCTCTCCCAGTTGCACTCCCCAAATTAAGATCGGAAACAAACCTTGCATTAGCATGAACAACTTGTGGGCATGAAAATGGCAAACGAGGACTAAGCCGAAACGGGACATGGCGGTGCTACCAGCCCTACAAGTTGCACGGAGAAGATGTCTGGGATTCTAGAGATGTCGTGGCGGCCGAGCACCTAGACAGCGCGGGCAGAGCTGGCGGCTGTAAGCTCGACGAGCGCGGGTGCCGCGCCGGCGCGCATCCTGAGGTGGCCGTCGTCGTGCCAGCGCTGGATGCTGCGGCATGCTGCGGTGCTCGAAGGTGTGGCCGGAGGGGAGGATGACGATGTCTGTCATGACCTCGAGCGAGATGGGGCAGCGGAAGTCGTGGGCATGGCCGTGCTGTACGCAGCCACATGCGTATTCCAGATGACAAAACAAGCTCAATTCCGTCCAGTCAGCTCTTCATGAAGTCTCATCTGCATCGATCTTATGATGCACGCAGCCACAGGCGTATTCTGTATGTACCAATTTGAATAATTATATCCATCTTTTCTCAAAGAGCGGCGGCTGGCTAGCTCACCCTCTGCGCGGCGGCCGACCTGCTGACCCTCTTGGCCTCGTGATCGTGATGTTGAGGGGCACGTCGAGGACGAACCCGACGACGCAGGCGACAGCCATGACGGAGCGGGACACAGCCCTGTTTGCGTAGGCGTAGGTTGCGGCGGCCAGCAGGAGCGCCTGCTCCACGTCGTCATCGTCTAGGCTCAGGCTCCGCTTCACCGCCTCGAAGGTTCACGGAGAAGGCCCGGATGGCGGCCTTGGACAGGGTCATCCCGACGCACCCGTCCTCGTCCTCACGCTGCAGCGCGGACACGTGCGTGTCGTCGTTGGTCAGCAGCACGGCGATGCAGGCATCGTCGTCGATGCTAAGTTTGATTGATCGTCCGGAATGTACCAGGCTTGGGCACTGTATCAGCTTGGAGGCCCAGCCTACGCGTAGTGGCCCATACGACGACGTACCATCATCACCACCTCTAACTATATTATATAGTAGAGATAATAGATTCTCAAAAAAAAAATATAGTAGAGATAATATAATATAATATAAGTAGAGAAATATAGATACTCCCCTATATGTTATATATTGACTTTCAAAACAATAAAAAAGGGCACCAATCTCAATGCCAAAAGTTTTTTTTAGATGTTTTTTCAGCCAAAAGGTTAAAATGGAAGGGCTGTGGTAAGGCCGGTATCCGAAGGTATGCCTTTTCGAATCGGCTCTGCCCTGTCTCCCTCGGCAGCTGCAGGAAACGAGGTCGACCCCCAATTCTGCCAAGGCACGGAGTTCTCCCCGATCCGCTCGACGTCGTTTCCCCACGACGACTCCTCCTGCCCAGGCGCCCGGATCGATCGAGACACGGCAGCGATCGCCATCTATTCTGCACCCAGATCCCATCCCCTATCCGATTCTGGCTCGAATTTGACTCTAGCTAGGATCCTACTACAGTTACGTTTTACATAGTAGTGGTTGGGCAAATAGCTCCTATGCGACGTCTCTCCACCGAATTGTCTGCACAGCGACATCGTCCGCAAGAATTTCTCGGCTGCGACATATCTGTGAGCACAAATAGCCCAGGCACGACATGGCCCTTAAGCGCAATCTGTTAGGATTATGAGAAGCCGGGTGGGACCCACAACTTATCCACGTCAGCATGGGACCCACACAACAGCGACGACCGTTATATCCTCCTCCCCTGCGCCCGCATCCTCCCTCTTCTTCTTCTCCGGCGACGAAGCACGACAACGCCGGCGAGCTCCGATTCAGGCAAACATAAAAGCAGATAATTGGGAGCTCGGATTCAGGCAACACACAGATCGATTCAGGCAAACATAGTAGATAACATTATACACTATTACACACGGAGTAGTTCGAATGGCGGGCTCGTCGGATCAAAAGCCACACAGAGTAGTTCGATAGCATTATACGCTAATTACATAGGATAAGGTCGGAATAGTTCGTCAACCGCTGCTCCTACCCTAAACTAGGATCCAAAATTGGGCTCACCGGAGCCCCAGGGGTGCGGCGGCGACGAGTCGGCGGCGCCGCTCAGTCGGAGTCAGAGTCGGCGGCGCCCCCCATGTCGAAGCGGGATGCTTCGATAGCTTGCCAGAAGCGGAATTCGTCGAGCTCCTCTTCCATCTCCCGGCGTGCGACGAGCTGCTGCTGGTGGTCCTTGCTGCGCTCTATCACCTCGGCGGTGATCCAGTCAAGGTCGCCGTCGGCGACGTAGTCTCCGGGCAGAAGGCCGGCGCGCCCGGCGCGTGGTGCCAGGTCCTGCTGCTCCTCCTCCTCCCTCTTCGGCGGCGGCAACGGTCCTCGTGCGATGGAGGAGCTCCTCGCGCCGGAGGAGCTTCCACGCTCGTAGCGGCTGCCGGCCGCCGCCGCCGCCATCTCCATCCGGCGGTCGTACTCCTCCACCTCGCAGAGGAAGTACGCAGGGGGCGGCATTAGGCCGTAGTTCGTGTACTTGCACGTGCCGCGCTTCCGACCGCCGTCGGAAGCAACCCGCGCCGCCCGTTGGGGGTCAGAGGCGGGCGCCGGCCGCTTCCGCTCCTCGTCGGAGAGGTTTCCACCACCGGAATGGCCACCGCGAGAGCTGGAACCCCACGCCTCATCATCGTCGCACGGCGGGGCTGGATCTGCGGCGGCGGGGCTGGTTTGTGTGGTTTTGGTCGCCGGCGGCGAATGTGGCGCAGATCTGAAGCGAGTGGGAATAGCTAGGGTATGACACATTTCAGTGGATAAGAAGGGGAAGGGGAACGGGAGGCGGTCGGGAAAAAAAAGGAGCTGGGCCGTGGCCTGAGAAAGGGAACGGTAGGTGGGCCGTGGCCCAAAGTTAAGAGGCCCACAGTGAAATAAATCAAAGAAAAAACATGAGCGGGTCGTGTCCTAATCGGATGGCAAGACCCAAAGATAAGAGGCGCACCGTGAAATAAATCAAAGAAAAAATGAGCTGGGCCATGGCCTGATTGGATGGCAAGGCCCAAAGATAAAAGATGCACGGTGAAATAAATCAAAGAAAAAAAATATGAGTGGGTTGACCAAATTAGGCTTTAGCATAACTAATTCAAAAAAATATGCCACTTGCGCACATAGTCTTGTAATACCGTATAGTAATTAGGAAAAAAATATAAATATGGTTTACATACATTGTTTAAATCAAGTGAGAGGGCTCGAACACTTTCAAATGAGCATAACTAATTAAAAAAATCAAAACCATATGAAACTTTCAAAAAACTCACAAAAAATTCATTTTGGAGTGACTAAGAAGGATCCAAGGCTTAGTTTTTCATTTTCATGTTTGAAACTTGTTTAAATGTTGGTCAAACTTAGGTTTGACCGATTTCAAAATAAGCATAAAAAATTCAAAAAACATTTAAAAAATAGAAAACCTGTGCACATGGTCTTAGTATGTCATATACTAACAACTCAAATTGATAAACAAGGTATAGTTACATTCAAATGAAATATTCATGTATGTAGTGTGATATCTCAAATCTCAAACTATGAACTCTCAAGTGTGAAGAGAAGTGGTTTTGGGTATGGAACATGAAATTTTCAAAAAACTCACAAAAGATTCATTTTGGAGTGACTAAGAAGGATCTAGGCTTAGTTTTTCATTTTCATGTTTGAAACTTGTTTAAATGTTGGTCAAACTTAGGTTTGACCGATTTCAAAATAAGCATAAAAAATTCAAAAAACATCAAAAAATGGAAAACCTGTGCACATGGTCTTAGTATGTCATATACGAACAACTCAAGTTGATAAACAAGGTATAGATACATTCAAACGAAATTTTCATGTATGTAGTGTGATATCTCAAATTTCAAACTATGAACTCTCAAGTGTGAAGAGAAGTGGTTTTGGGTATGGAAATAAAACTTTCAAAAAACTCATAAAAGCTTCATTTTGGAGTGACTAAGAAGGATCCAGGCTTAGTTTTCATTTTCATGTTTGAAACTTGATTTATTTATGATTTCGCAATTAAACCATTATTATTAAAAAGAAAATAAATAATATGAAGATTAATTCAATAAATAGTAAGACTTCACAATGACACTATATAGATAGAACACAAGTCTAGGAAATTTATTTGGCTGATTTAGACATGGTGGACAAAAAACTTGCTTAGAAATGGGGCTGTTTATCCTACCTTTGGAGCTCATTTGAAATACATTTTGCATAGCTCAATTGGGGAATAATGTGCAACACCTAAATTGCGAGCATGGGGACTCGAACTTGGGTGGGCAAAGGGAGGCATCAACCCTTGCCACTAGGCTATGCCTATGTTTGCGATAAATCTACCACCATTAGGAGGTAATAGTTACAACCCTCCATCTCACAACTGAAAAAGACGAAGAACAATAGGAACACTAGAGTGACAAGGTGAATTCGTTTGAATTTGTTTTGCTGATTTAGACAAGGTGAAACAAATTGTTAAGAGTAACAACATCTTGCTAAGAGTGACAAACATTTTGGTAAGAGTAACAAATATTTACATTTTGGTAAGTGCAAATAAAGAAGTAAATTTTCTTTGAGCTAAGACAATTAAAACATGTGCTAGCTCCTTGCATTTTACATAGTCCCATGAACAAAAATGGGACATTGGTCTGCACTCTGTTAAATGACCGTTAACTTAAGAACAAACACTGTATTTGACCGTTAACTGAAGAACAAACATTGTTTACTGACTAATGATCAGCACATAGACAACTCCAAGAGCAATTGCACATAAATAAAAAATTGCATCCATCAGATTGTCCTGCTTCTTCAGATCGACAAGTTTATGTAGCTGATTGTTCATCTTCTTCAACTGGGCCTTCACTTCCGCAAGCCCATCCACATTCTGCACCGTAGCAACCCCCGTAGCAGATCCCAATTGCTCCACCGCCGACGGCAAATTGGGGCCAGGGATGTGCCCTCCTTTTCAATCCTCTTGATGTCCACTCGAAATGGTCGCATGTCGGCAGATCCTGAAAATAAGAAAATATGAACCCTTATTCCCAAATCGGATGAAAACCCAAAATTGAGGAAAATAAAACGAAATTGAGAGAGGGGAAACTCAGATCTCACCTTCTCCAGCTCTGGTTTGCTCTCACATTTCACATACTCGCGCCCGGCGTTGCCATTCTTGTCGCTCGTGGTGACTCGCCGCTTCAGGGGCGCCGTCCGTGGGCAATCAGGGCACCTTCCCAGCGGCACTGGACCGTAGCTCGGCCATTTAGGCTGGCAGAAGCGGAGCTCAACGACATACCTCTACCACTGGCGTTGCTGCGCGCTGTCGCCGGAGAAGAAGGGGGACGAGAGGATGGGTTGCAACGGTCGGAAAGCTCACGGGGATGGCTCTGGCACGGGGGCGAGATGGCTCTGTTTTCTGCCAGCTGATGAGGTGGGTCCCGCGGTCGGAGGTGCTCCTGTGGGTCCTTTGCTGATGTGGATTAATTGGGGTCCCACCAGGCTCACATAATTCTAACCCTAACCTGTCCCTTGAGGTTAAGCCCCGACTGTCGCACGAGAGCTATTTCAGCCACGAGATGGCGCCGCACGTGAGCTATTTCAGGCAACGACGTCGTGTTTTGAACGATTACGTGGAACGACGTCGCATGGGAGCTATTTGCCCGTAGTGGTTGTGATTTGCTCGTGAGGTTTGGGCACGTCTTCATCATCATGTATATATGTGTGTTGAGTATGCAGGCTCGCTAAGAAAATCAAACCTAACCTGCATTGCAGTACCAAAGGTAGAACGAGCCCTAGACCCAGCTAAAACTAATCTACCGGCGGTGAAGATGGTGGACTCTGCCGGCGGCAATCTAATCATGAGAGGCGGCAAGGAGGAGTCGGCGGAGAAACTCGGCTCCGTCGGCTGGTACATCCGCGGGTAAGCGTCGGCTCGTCTCAAGTTTGTTCTTCACGACCGAGCTATCTGCAGATTAAGTGATTAACTACACTTTGTTATAATCGATAGCAAAGAAAACGACGAAGTAGCGGAAAGATCAACCAACGGGGATACGAGATTTAACGTGGAAAACCCCTCCAACAATGGAGGAGAAAAAACCACAGGCGCCAGCCAGCAATACTTCACTATATCGGGTGAGGTTACAAACGCCGGGGATTTACAACGTGCGACTTATCCCATGACGGCGGCTTACAAGATGTATTTATAGGTGGCCTGACCTAATCTAGGTCGGTAACGTGACCTCCAATCGAGTAAAACTCGTACCGTACCGCGGGGGGCTGCCGCCCCCCGTACTTCGGGACGCTCCGCTCTCCTCGTCACAAGTTGGCCTTTATCAGTATATATGAATTTGGATCACCACAAAATAACACACTTTTCTTGTTCCAACTCACTGCATGCAGTGCATCGCATGGTCTGGGATTCTGTGGTTTACGGTCAAACTGTTCATACGCTTTGACCTCTGCTTCGCGCTCCTGTGCTTCCTGCTGCTAACGGTTCCGCTCGTCCGGCTCATGCACTCCCCAAACCTACTGGAGCCTTTGTATCGGCCGGTGCTGTCGTGGTGGTATCACGACAGATGCCATAGGATGGCTAAAGAGCGGGGCCGATGGGCGCTGGAGGATCCGGGAGAGGGCTAGCACGTTAAGGAGCGTACACAGATGAACACACAAGCACAAGAACACACACGATCTACCCAGGTTCGGGGCCCTCGTAAGGAGGTAACACCCCTACTCCTGCCTATTTCTCTGTATATATCTCTGAATCACAAGTACAAGCGGCTCCTTGAGCTGTATGATCCCAACAACGGGAATGAACACTAGGTGGAAGATGCAACTATGGGGGGAAAAGAGTCTCAAGGCCTCGTCCCTCACGCAGGAGGGGGTGAAGCCCTCTTTATAGGCTAAACCGAGTTACGAAAATATCCCTCACGATGCACTGTAGCCATGCCGAAGGTATGTCATGATGGTACTCCTGTCAGAGACAGGACGTGACATGCCCATCCCCTGCAGCACTACGGTACACCTAGAATGTACCCTCTGCTAGGGACAGGACATGGCATGCCCATACCTATCTCGTAGCCTTTTCCCCGGATGTCCCGCGGTCAGCGGTCAGGTGAGGCCTGTCACCTCGCTCCTCCTGCATGCTCCCGTGTCAGGCGCTTCCGTGCCAGACGCTCCCGTGTCAGACGGGATGTGACAGGAGTATTGACTGCTCTCCGGCACTAAGACACCTCGCCTCGCCTGCTCCGACATAGACATGTCGGACTCTCCTTCGGTGTTCACCTCGTCCTGCACATAACAGAAGACCAGAGGATACCGACATTAACGTGTCGGTCGATCTATCTCGGTTAGCATATGCCGATTTGTACCAGCATGGTACCTCGGTCCCTTTTGGCCCGGGTTACCTCGGTTTGCTTATGTCGGTTTGCACCAACATCACACCCTGGTCCCTTCTGAGGTCCAGGTATGTCGGCTTTCACTGTAACCTGGCCCACACCTGGATATAGCTTTTACCATACCATGACCCTACCCGGGGGTAGCCCCCGACAGGTGCCGGAAGGGCCTTTGCTTTGGCCGGAACCCGGCACCGTCGGCTGGTACATCCCACGAGTAAGCGTTACGGATTCCTTCCCTCACCATGCATGCACCTGAGGTCCGTCAGATTGTACGCAGTTAGCTAGCTTGTCCAGACAATTAACTACACCTCTCTTGTTCCCGAAACTCACTGCAGTGCATCATGTGGTTTGGGCTTCTGTGGTTTAATATCAACGACTTCATAACCTTGGACTTGTGGTTCGCGCTCTTGGCCTCCCTAGTGCACACGGTTCCGCTCGTCTTGCTCGTGCACTTCCCCGACCTTCTAGAGCATCTGGATCAACCGGTGGTGGCTCGAGAGCCTTCACTTCGGCCGGCGGCGCAAGAGGACGAGGACGACGAGAAGGAGTATGTCATCGTACAACGGCCATGATGCCACCTCCATGCATCAGCATAACTGGCTAGCTAGTCCAGATATATGGCTTGTTATTATGTGTACATGCGCCCGATGTTTGTTTATACTTTATAGACGACTGTATGCATGCATGCAGCCTTGTAAGCGTATCACTATGCTGGAATCATTGACACAATGACTCATGTTTGCTTAGCTATTTACACAGTGAAGCATTCTTCGGGCCTTTTGTAATTTCCTAGCTAAGTTTCTAACTTTCTACCCATATCTCGTTCTTATTCTCATTGTGCACATGTAATATTACACATTAATATTTGAGACCCGAGGCTCAAGCTGAGCCCGGCTTTAAATTAATAAAGCAAACACCACACACATAGTTCGTACAAGCGGCCTAGCCGAGAACAAAGAGCACGAAGGCTCGGAAAGAAAATGATACAAAGGCCTGAGACAAAGCGATCACCAGGCAGACGGCAGGAACTACCCAAGCAGCTACAACTACTATGGCAGTCTAAAAGCTCCACCGACAGGAGTCTATCCCGGCCAAGCAACCGAAGACTCCACTCCTGGTCCCTCAAGATCCAGGGGGATACAAGCAGGAAAAAGAGAGAGGAGGGACTCATCCCGGCACCTCTCTCAGGCGGGCATAGAGCGAACGAATCCTGCCGATCGTCAGCTCCAAGGCCCCTCTGTCCTCGCGTCTAGCCACTGGCTTCCACACCTGAAGAAACATAGAAAGTTTGTATAGTCCGTCAGCAGCCTGAGTAGGCCAAATGCCCTCAATAGTAAATTTGTTCCTAGTCGTCCACAACGTCCAGACTAAGGCGGCACACGCCGTCCAAAGGACACGTTTCGTTTGCCCTTGTATTTGCATAATTCCCTGTAAACATCAGGGAAACACGAAGGGTTCCACCCGCACCCTAGCAGCTCCCGCACTGCACTCCACATGAACCGTGCCAACGGACATGTGAAGAAGATGTGGTTTGTGTCCTCGTGCTCTCCACAAAGAGCGCAATACCCAGTCGAAGGGCCGTGCCTACGATGGATATTATCATTGGAAGGAAGTCGTTTCCTGACAAGCTGCCATAGAAAGATCCTAATCTTGCGGGGGACCCCAATCCTCCAGATTTCCATAAAGTGCTGGCGGGGTTCACCTTGACAGAGTTTCTTATATAGGGACCTCACTGAGAACCTCCCCGAAGGTTCCAGTGCCCAAGAAATGCGGTCTGGCTCTGTCGAAAGATGAAATCCCTCCACTTCTCGCAGAAGGTCGTTCGCCTGAACAGTCTCTGCGGGGCCAAAAGAACGGCGCCAGGTGTGGTCCCACCGGCCCCGTCTCATTGCCAAAGCAATGGTGGCCTCCGGTTCCTCGCATATAGCGAAAAGACCCGGGTATCGCTCACAAAGTGCGCTAGGGCCGATCCACCAATCAAGCCAAAACCTGGTTGATGATCCGTTTCCCACCAGGTGTTTCGCCCCCAAACGAAACACATCCTTAACTTTCTGGATGGCCTTCCAGAATTGGGAGCCCTGCGGGTGGTTGTCCACCAACAAGTCCTTGTTACGCAGGTACTTGTTGCGCAGTAGGTCAGCCCACAAGCCTTTATCCCCAGCATATAACCTCCAAATCCATTTGGCCATTAGACATAAGTTCATACGCTTGGTGTTCATGACCCCCAGGCCCCCCAAGGCCTTGGGCATGCAGATATCAGCCCACCTGACCCAGTGATATTTCCGCTTGGTCACTCTGTCGCTCCAGAAGAAGCGGGCGCGGTGGGTATCCATGGCGCGATGCGTGCCATCCCCCAAAAGGCACACCCCCATCGCATGGAGAGGGAGGCTTGAGAGGCATGCATCCACCAAGGTGAGCCTGGCAGCCGAAGACATGAGTTTCCCCATCCAGGGCTCGGCTCGCTTGCCAACCTTCAACGGTAGCGGACCCCAATCCGTTATCGTAAGCGCCCTATCACTCCCAGGTAAGTGAAAGGGAAGGATCCTAACTTGCAGTTCAGCATGTTAGCGATCCTCTGCTGCTCAGCCGAAGCGGTCCCTAGGACCATGACCTCGCTCTTGTGGAAGTTGATTCGCAGCCCTGACATACTCTCGAAGCACAAGAGGATGAATTTGAGGTTTGCGATCGCAAGGTCATCTGGCTGGATCATAATGATCGTGTCATCCGCATATTGCAGATGTGACACCCCTCCAGGTATCAGATCAGGGACAAGTCCACAGATGTGTCCCCTCCTCTTGGCCGCCTCCAAGACTGCCGCAAGGGCCTCTACCACATAGTCGAATAGTAGAGGTGATAGGGGGTCCCCTTGGCGAACCCCCCGACCATTCCTGAAGAAGTTTCCAGCTTCTCCATTGATGGTGATGGAAGTCTGGCCGCCCACGACCAGTCCCATGGCCCGGTGCACCCACCCCGGGTCAAAACCCTTCCGAAGGAGAACCTCCCGAAGGAAGGGCCATCGTACACGGTCATATGCCTTCTCAAAGTCAAGTTTCAAAAAAACTCCCCCAAGTTTCTTGGTCTTGACCTCGTGTACGATTTCCTGGAGGGAGAGAACCCCCTCATGGATATGCCTGCCCCTAATAAAAGCAGATTGCGTTCTGCTGATCGTGCGATGAGCAATGGGGGAGAGCCGAAGGGCATAGGCCTTCGCCACAAACTTAAAGATCACATTGATCAGCGCAATGGGGCGAAACTGCCTAATATCCTCGGCTCCAGGCACTTTCGGGATCAAGGTAAGGATCCCGAAGTTTAATCTAGCAATGTCCACCCTTCCTAGGGCGAAACCATTCGCAATGGCTAGAATATAAGGTTTGACCAGAGGCCAAAACCTGCTGAAGAACACCACCGGAAGGCCGTCAGGTCCCGGGGCAGTATCCACCTTCATGCTGCGCAGGACCAGATCCATCTCTTCACTAGTGAAGGTGAGCATAAGGCTGGTGTTCTCTTCTTCTGAAACCCGCATCGACGTGTCCCAGAGAGAGGGGGCGGACGTGAAGGGGCACAAGTCCCCTTCCTCCCCTAAGAGGCGACGGTAGAAGTCGTAGATGTGTGCCTGGATCTCCAGAGGCTGGGTCAGAATCCCGTGCTCCGACACGAGTCTGGATATGGCACACTTCCTCTTTCTCCCGTTCGCAATGGCGTGGAAAAAGGCTGTGTTGGCGTCCCCCTCAAGAAGCCACCTTAGCTAGGTGGGTGAGTTGGTCTTCAAGATGATATCTTAGGGCCCAACCCTCATCATCCAGACCAGAGAGATCGGCGCGGGAGTCCAGCATCTGGATTTGCCGCAAAATGTCCGCCTTCGCATCTCTATCGGCTCTACCTATGTTGGCTCCCCAACCTTTAAGGAATTGCCGAAGGCCTGCCGAGATGTTTTGCCAGGCGTCAATGGGGTCTGCAAAGAACCCACCAAGAGCCTCCAGCTCCCGCCACTTGGATGTTACCAGGTCCACAAACTCTGGTCTCTCCAGCCAGGCCTTCTCAAAGAAGAAGCGAGAGCTTCTCTTCTTGAGCTCCTCACCAGAGCTCAGGACAAGTGGTGCATGATCTGAACCAATGATTGTCTCCGCTGTCAGAGAGCACAGCGGGAAGAGCAGTTCCCACTCAACCGTCATAAGGACCCTATCCAGAACCGACCTAACCGGGTTTAGCTGTCTATTGGTCCAAGTGTATCTAGCTCCGCCCCTACGGACCTCACGAAGTGCATGAGTAGCAATGAAATCATTGAATTTATGCACTCGTGTCCAGTTGATGTTGTCGTTGTTTTTATCCGCTGATCCCCGAATCAGGTTGAAATCTCCTCCCACCACCAATGGGAAGGGGCAGGCCGCAACGGCCGCAGATAGCTCCGAAAGGAAGTCATCTGTACGTCTATGGTCTGCCGGGCCATATACCACGAAAATGGACCAAGTCTGAGTGGTATCCAGTTGGAGGACGTCTGCCCTGATGAAGAAGGAGCCACTACTCCAATTTTTCACCTCGTAGGCATCCTCATTGACCCCCAAAAGCATCCCTCCGGAATGACCGGCTGCTGGGATGGAGTGCCACGCAAAACGGCCCCCTGGGTCGATGCTTAGCAACTCGGTCGGCGTGAAAGAGGTTTTAATGGTCTCCTGGAGTCCCACAAAATCGAGCCTCTCTCGGGACATGAACTCCCTAATTTGGGTTCGGCGTCCCGGTTTGCCGAAACCCCGGATGTTGTAGAATCCCGCTCGCATTAGGTGCGTGCATTCTTCCTCCGTCCACGACGGGCTGCCGCCTTCTTAGTGTTCCCCCCCCCCCCCGTACCAGCGGTAGTACGAGTGGTCTCAGGTTGTGCCATGGAAGGGTCCATGGCAGAGTTCCCGGGAAGCACCTCCTGGGGTTCGACCCCCTCAGTGTTCTCGCTTGGAACCTCCACAACCACGTTGGCTGCATCAAGTTCCTTGCGGAAATTTGCCTCGGCGAGCAACGCCTGGGCTTCCTCCTTCGCTCGAATGAGCGAAAGGACCTCGGTCTCACAACCGGACTCCACCGCAAAAGCTAAACCGACATCGTGGATAACCTCCGATAGATGGGAGTCGGGCAGCTCCTTAAGAATAGCAAAGCGGTTATGAGAGGTGGAGTTACCTGAGGCAGGTTCCTCCAAGTTCCGGATCGTCGCTCGCCGCTCTGCTCTCGCCACCGAGTTGCCCGCACCCTCCGGGCCGAGCAGCCTTGCGCTCTTGCGAGGCGGCCTTTGAGCAGCGGAGCTCTCCGCCGCCACCACCGCCCTCGTGCGGCGCCTCCGCAGCACGGGCTCAGCCTCAGGTGCAGCATAAGTTGTTATTTTAATAAGGTTAATTCTCATAAGGTCCTTTGGTATTTATTTTTGGTTTGATTACTTCATCAGGTACCAGTGCGAAGATCAAGAGAACCATGCTAAGTTCTTGGTTAATCTCATGTCCACTGATTCATATCGGACAACATAAGTTGTTATTTTAATAAGGTTAATTCTCATAAGGTCCTTTGGTATTTATTTTTTCTATGATTGGTACGACATAGTGAGCTAACAAATCCCCTTCTTTTTGCAATCGGACATTCAAATCAAATTGGCTGATCCCTTATTTATGTGAAGAGTATACTCGATGTCCATAGACCTACATTTTGGATCAGATAATGCAAACGGTTTACATTTCGGACCAGAGGAAGTAGTTTAGAGCTGAAATTCTACTACACAAGATCTCTTTCATTAATTCAACCTCTCGTAAAATATCACCGAGAGTACAGAATAATTGGAACGCATATCAGGATAGATGTACAGAGTTAGAGTAAAGTTCCCTATCAACACAGAAACAGGTGATCGCCATCTCTTAGCGCGCGAACATCATCCACCTCGGCACCGTCGGCAGTGAGGACCCTTGTCGCCACCTTTCCAAACTTCTCTTCGCCAACCTTCATCAGCTCTTCCAGCGAACCAGGAAGATATACGAGCTTCCCTGCCGCGGCGTTTCTTCCCATGTTACTTTGCTCGTGGATAACAACACGTATTGAGTCGCTGTTCTCGAAGGGGATTGTGTTGGGCCGGAAATCTCTGGCAAATGTTAGCTCCTCTAGTTGTACTTTCAGAGATCCAAGGTACTGGAGAGAAATATATAATGCCAAGTTTAGAGAATCTAGTAATTCTACACCAAGTAATCATGATAGGGTATGCTCATGTTTCTGGGCAACGCAATAGAAAATAGGCTGAACAATGCAAAGCATGTGTGCTTACCTTAACAAAATTGGACAATATAGTCTCCCCGTCTGCAGTGTCAGGCCGAACGGTGTGCAGCAGGTGAGTCTGGCTTATGCGTATAACCTGGGTGAGGGTTCTGCTCCGGATGGTGAATGGCTGTGGACTGTTGAACATTACGCCGACTTCACCCGCCATGCCGTGTGGCCCTATCTTCGTCACAAACTGGAAAGAGAGCACATTAGCTGTTTATAATCGTTTTTCACTTAAAAGAACATACAATGCTTATTTTTTCAGGGGATTTGTTGGATTTAGTAGTAAATTTCAGGGCATACTTTCTCTGTGCCATCTTTAGCTGTTGTCAGCACCTCCTGCGACGTACAAAATGACCGAAGAAATGTCAGACGAATACTGTTTGGGGCATCAGATAAAAACCCGGTCGTGAACTCTAAACGTGTGCAGGGAATTTACCACTTGACCGTAAACAATGATGTAGCAGTCCGTCGGGATCTCGTTCTCTAGGACAATGTTCATCTTTGGTGAAAGAACTCCGCCTTCATCTCCGATACCAGCTGCACGACGAGGTTGTCGGAGACCCCCCGAAAGAGGTAGCAGTCCTCGACCTCGGCCTTGTAGAGGCGCTGCGCGATGACCGACCTGACGGCCTTGGGCAGCTCCGACAGCACCTCCTCCTGCAGCAGCTCCGCCATCTGGAACCTCAGCTGCACGTGCTCCACCATCTGCTCCCGCATCCACTCCGGCAGCCGGTTCGTCTCCCCGTACCTCGCCACCCGGTCCACCATGTCCCTCTGCGAATCAATCAATTCCGATCCGAAGCTAATTAAGCCCCATGGATGCGTCCATGATCAAATGCAATGGCAACACGAGCCAGGTAATTAATTAAGGTTTGGGGCATATATACCATGAGGAATGTTTTGGTGGCGTCATGGACGACGAGGTTGGTCATGTTGCCGATGACGTAGCAGGCGAGGCCCATGTTGCAGAGCATGAAGCAGACGCTGAAGAGCATCTCGCCGGTGTTGGTGGCGTGCAGGTCCCCGTAGCCGACTGTGGCCATGGTGGTCATGGCCCAGTACATCGCGTACGTGTAGTCGAACCACACGCTGCGCTCCTTGAAGTCGCTCTGCAGGCTGCCGATCCACGTCTGCTCCTTGACCCGGTAGTGAACGCAAGCCACAGGTACATGCACGACGTGCAGTGCAGCGCAAACAGAGTCACCTGCAAACAGCCCAGTGAGCAACTTCTGTTACCAAGCATGTGGTTGATGCATCACTCAAAGTGTTCTTACGCAGACGAGCTTCATAAACCTTGTCCAGAAGTAGCCGAATCTGATGTCCTTCTCCAACCTGCGATGTTTGTAACTTTACCATGATGATCATGAATATAGAACTTAACATGTAACACATTTATAATATTACGACAATAAAGAAATAAACCAGGAACACGAATAAGGAAGATAGAAAGAAAATCATGAAAAATATAATAAGTTGCAAAACAAATATGAGAATGTTAGAAAATTATTAAAGCGCAGATCAAGTTTCAAAAGATGAGTGCTTATGAAAGTTCAGAAAAGCAGCCGAGTTCTGCCTGTTAGGACATGCTTCGTACAGTACCAGGAGTTCATATATACGCACATCGCAAAAAGCTTACTGACACGCCGTAGTCGCCAGAGCCGGAGAAGGATGAGGAAGGCGCATGGTCCGTTTCTTTTGCCCCCCAGCAGCTGGTAGATTATCTGCAACGGAATGGTCGAAGACACGTCCATGACGAACCCCAGCCGCGTCAGGTACCTATAATCAACCAGCGCACAATTAATAGGCATGGTTTTAGGCCGACATATATATAGTTCTACAGCCGTGGAAGGAAGCAGTTTACTAATAGGGGTCAAATTAACGGCGGTTTAAGCAAGGTTACCTCGCGGCGATCTTGCCGCGGTCGTCGACGAGGAGGTCGGTGGAGCTGTCGCGGTAGGCGACGAAGAAGGAGACGGCGACGTCGGCGCAGAAGAAGCCGTCGACGACGAGGTCCACGACGAGGTGCGCCCGGGAGGCGGCCCTCACCAGGGCCAGCTCGAACGGCGACGACCACGCCGTGTACGCCACCAGCAGGACCAGGAAGATCTGCCAGTACCTGAGATATATACCAACTCAATCGTGTAAGCTCGATCGATCGAGTACGTGCGTGCATGGCAACGCGAGCCGCGCTCACCTGTACGGACGGCCGTAAGGGTTGATGATGTTTGGCCGGAGCGGTGGACAGCCTCCGCCGAGTGCTTCCGGGAGATGCCCGGTAGAGACGCTGTTGTCCCGCGGCAGCGGCATCGTCGACGAACATGTCCGGCTAACTACGCCCGCCATGCGAACTAGCTTCGTCTGCGCACCACGGCACCACGCGATCTGACGGAATTAATCCGGAAAGGATTCAATCGCGGTGATATCGGATGCTGATCGACAAAAGGTAAGTGGCATCCAATCAGGATTCCGGCCCTACGTGCTGTGTAACATTCTGATATTTGGAAGAAACGGATAGCGGAATCCGCTTTATTTCCTACCTTCGCTCTTAATGATCTTTCTGCCCTTTTTATGACAATGAATGATATTCTTACCGTAATCATCCTTGACCTCCAAGTATATCAACCGGATTGAAACTTGAAGTTGGTATTGGGCTGCCTTTGGCCCAATCCAAGGGCTCGCCGACGTCTATGTTCGCCGCCGGCAGTATCGATGGATCGGTCCTGTTCTACTACGGAACCTTAAGGGAGATTGAATCAGCAATGTATTCCAACTAGGTGGGTGCCCGACTACCGAAAAAAAATATGTTTGATTTTTGGCAAACCAGTTTGTGGCAACCATCCAGTTTTGCTACCCTTCGTGCAGTATGCGGCGGCGGGGAGGCGTTGTGGAGGGATGTGCCGGCCGGGCCGACTGGTGACCAATGGCTACGGCGTCGTCAGCGTCGACGGCTCCGTGTACTGGACAACCGCGTCGGAGCACGCCGAGAAGGTCGTCATGTCGCTCAGCCTCGAGGACGAGCGAGTCATTCCCATTAAGCCGAGAAGGTCGTCATGTCGCTCAGCCTGGGAATCATCGTCGACCAAGGTGTGGGCCATGGAGGGTGCCCCGGGGCGAGGAGAGCAGGTCCGGTGGAGCCACTGGTACACCGTGCAGTTGTGCATGCCGGCGCACCACCGGTGTCTCACGTGGCCGCTCTTTGTCCATGGCGAGCACGTTCTGGCATGGCAACCGGGGTCGTCTGGACAAGGTTGTGTCTTGTACAGGCACACGCTGATCCAACACGCGAGGAGAGCCGAGAGTGGCATGGTTGTTGATATCGGCGACACGGCTCGGTGGTCGACAGTTATACTGATGTGATGTAAAATGGATTTTCTACAACTCATATGGCGCACTCCTACTTGAGCTACCGTAGGACATTCGCTTACGTCAAGACCAAAGAGCCGTTGAGTGTTTAAATGTCGGCTGCGTTGTGAATTTGTGATGACATGTCGGGTGTGCACCGCTTAACGACCTATAATGTGTCCGTGTAATTGGTCAATCTTGGTTACATCTCGATGTCAACATAACATATGAGAGTCTGACTAAGTTCTAACTTAACAGTTAACTCTCAGTCGACCAAGAATTAGAAAAACCATACAGTGTGTGATTTGTCAAATAAAAGACTTGTCGAACGATGCACTGACCGATTTCGAACATCTATATATTCTGATTCTTGGTACCATAGTTTGCAGCCATGATCGTGTAATGATCCGTAGCTATGTTGATTTGTTTATGCAATGTTTGGGACCTTATGTCTCCATACTTCTTATTTCAGTGGGGATACAAAAGCACTATTGTTACGGAAACATGAGGCGGTTTCAACAGTTACTAGGGGTTGATACTATACAACTCTTATTCTGAATCACTACCACATGGTGTTTCACTTGGGTTGATTGGATAAGTGCCACTACAATTTATGCGATTTCAACAAATATCACTGTAATTTTCAACTTTCGAAAAATGCCGTCCACCCAACTTGGTGTTTGAGTTTGAGTGGACTCCAACTTCTGGCCTCCACTGGAATATGTCGGTTGGCACGCGCAAATTGCATCTTCTAGTTTTCACGTACGGTCTGCTTCGCCATGTCTAGTGGCTCTTTCACGTCCAACTTTCTCCTGCTTCGGTTTTGACTCGAGCACGTCCACCCGTCTTCATTCTTCTCCGGGATAAATTTGCACATTTGACGGTCGGCCAAATACGAGTGCCAACACTAACTCCAATCTTGAACACGAAATTGAGTAGCAGTTAGAGCATCTCCACCGGGACGTCCAATAGAGTGTCCGACAACACCTTTGCTGGTACCTATTTTGAGCGTCCGGCAACACTTGCCGCTTATTGGGAGGCTGTTGCCCCACCGGTAGTTCCAATAGACAAACTCCCAATAGCCTCCCGGCAGCCACGGACGCGCTGGCCTCGCCACCGTCGGCACCACGGTCTGCACAAGCACGAACACAGAGCACGGTTCGGAGCTCCGGCATCGCGCGCTGGCTAAGCTGAACATGAAGCTGAACACGGAGCTGAACCAGGCTTGCGGCGCACGCACCGTGCACGGCCATCTCCAGTACTAGTGCACACGGCCATCTCCAGTACTAGTGCAGCTCCATTGACAGCCATTGCAGGCGAGACATGCGAACTGAAGATTGAGAAGAAGCAAATTCTGAACAGATTGGGAAGAAGCAAATTTGGAAAGCTAGACGCGTTGAAGCAAATTCAGAACAGAAGATCGAGAACAGCATGTAACAGAATATTCAGAACAGGAGACACACGCACGGACCAGCGCTTGCCTGCTCGAGCTTGCCGGCTACGAGTCTACGACGACGCGGAAGGGGCGCGTCAGGGCTCCCTCCGTTTGAGTTGTAGGAGCAGCAGCAGGGCGTCCCTGACCAGCTCCTCACAGTCCACGCCACCCGGCGTTCTTGTCCCTGCCGGCTATGTTGATTTGTTTATGCAATGTTTGGGACCTTATGTCTCCATACTTCTTATTTTAGTGGGGATACAAAAGCACTATTGTTACGAAAACATGAGGCAGTTTGGCTAGTTTTACGGTACCTTTTACTACCCACGAGATGTGAGTAGTATGATTTCAAATCTGGCCGTTGATTTACAGGGGCAGTGTGGACTTTTACTTAGAAAATCATTTATTCAAGCAGTTAATTTGGCCTAAAATCTTGGCTACCAGATCCGTTATTTGATTTCAAGATCTTCTCGCAGTAATACCGTCTGATTTTTCCAACTTAATATCGATTATTCCTACAACTTTACAACCTTGAAGTAGTTCATGTACGCATGGCGGCCGGACGGCCGGTCGGTCGGCCGGGCAGTACGATGGCAAAACTCATGGCCATGGAACTAGGCTGACCATTACCACTCTTTTCAAACAATAGGCTACTGTCAAATCGTAAGCAGTCTAGGAAGGCAAAATCTGGTTTTAATTTAGACCATCAACGCGCGGTGAAGTAGCCTGGCAGCGATGCATGAAGTTATAGCATGCATTAAGTTATAGCAGGCGTTACGAGGCCTTCCTTTTTTTACGGGATTTCCGATTTTCCTTTAGACGTCAGATACTATATTGCAGAAGTTTCCGATTTTGACTCTGCATGCATTAGTACTAGTCTGGTTTTACTTTTTTTTTTTTTTTTTTTGAGAATCAACCTACCCCTAACTATTCAGAATTCAAAACATGGGGAATACAAACGCCATCTGGCGGATTTAAGAACCAAACGTGACGTCCGGGAGGCATGCCTAACACCAAGCGTGCGAGGTTGTGAGGCTCCTTGTTCGACAGTCTGCCTTCATGCACAAACGTTGCCTCGACGAAGCCAGCCGCAGTCGTCGTTATTTCATGCAGTATGTGACTATACGCCCCTAAATTGGGTCCCTTCATTGCCTCAATAACTGCAAGGCAATCACTGGCCACACGTATCTTCGAAAGGAGTAGATCTTGTGCCAGACTTAGGCCTTCTCTCACCGCTAGGGCCTCAAGAATCTCCGGTTCCATCGCTCCTTCTAAATGAACTGCAGAAGCTCCAAGATAAACACCGGCTTCAGTTCTTGCCACTACCGCCACAGCACCAGTTCTGCTGGTCTTGTTGGTGCCGGCATCCACATTCAGCTTGGCTACTCCAGTTGGTGGAGGGATCCACGCACCATGCACAGGAGCAGCAGTCTGAACCTTCTTCTCATTCCTCACTGGCTTGTGTAGTTGATCTAGTTCAGCAAGGAAGCTTTGCACAAAACCATGAGTACTCAACGGACTCTGAAAAATCCCCTCGTGGATCGCTTTCCTCCTAGCGTGCCAAATAGCCCAGAGGGTAGTACATACTCTTATCAGTTGATCGCGGGGCAGGGTTTCGATCATAACGAATAGCCAATTTCTCGCTCCCGGTTCCTGCACCTGACACATATGCTCCACCATCTCCTCACCTGCTAACGCCCAAACGCACCGCGCCATATTGCAGTCAATGAGAGAGTGTCTCCATGAGTCCTCTGCGCCACAAATAGCGCAGCTCCTTACCGGCGAGATACGCCTCCGGTGAAGGAGGTCAGCAGTCGGCAATGACTGCTTCGCCAGCCGCCACAGAAAAGTTCTCAATTTCGATGGTACCTGTATATGCCACAAGCTGGTCCAACTTTTCTGTAGCCCTTGATGATCCGAACCTGACGCTGTACTATAAAGCCATGCTTCCCTTCGTTCTTTTGTACAGGCCAGCATACGGTAAGCCGATCGCACGCTAAACATGCCCTTTTTGTCATGATGCCAGCCCCAAAAGTCGGACTGCACCCTTGAGCTGATTGGTATGGTTTGAATTGCTTCGACATCCATTGGCAGAAACTTAGCTCGCAGCTTAACCATGTCCCACTGTCGAGTAGTTTGATCAATGTAATCTGAAACTCGTTGCGGAGGATCTGTCGTCGGACAGGCAACCGGTCTCAGACTGCCATCTCGTGGGATCCAATTATCGTTCCAGGCATCTGTGTCGGCACCAGTACCAATACGCCGAATCAATCCTTGTTTCAGGACACCCCTTCCTTCTATTATGGCTCTCCAAATATGCGAAGGATGAGACCCCAGCTCAGCCTCTAGGAAGTGGCCATCAGGGAAGTAAACAGCTCGAAGGATCCTTGCACTAAGCGTATCCGGATTCTGTAAAATGCGCCACCCTTGCCGAGCAAGAAGTGCTAAATTGAACAGCTCGATATCGCGGAAACCCAAGCCCCCAAGACACTTGGGTACCGTCATCTCCTCCCACGCGACCCAACACGTTTTTCTTTTGCCTTGCTTGCTTCCCCACCAAAAGTTTCTGATGAGAGAATTAATGTGCTCGCATAGTCCTCGTGGTAATTTGAAACATGACATGGAGAACGTGGGTATGGCCTGTGCCACTGATTTAATCAAAACCTCCTTCCCACCTGCCGATAGACATTGCTCCAGCCAACCCTGGATCCACTTCCAAATTCTATCCTTTAAGTACTTGAAGGCACCGTTAGAGGACCTCCCAACATCCGATGGCATACCCAGGTATTTCTCACTAAGAGATTCATTCTGAACATCAAGAATCAACTTCATCTCCTCCTTCACAGCCACAGGACAACGCTTACTGAAGAAAACTGAAGATTTATCCAGATTTATTCGCTAACCTGAGGCCCGACAATAGGCATCCAAAGTGTCTCGGATATCCCGAGCGCTTTCTCCATTTGCCTTCACAAACAGCAGGCTATCATCTGCAAAGAGTAGGTGGTTAACTGCCGGGGCAGTGGGGGCCACCTTTAGTCCTTGTAAGCTCGATGATTCACTTCTGGCTTTTAACAGGCACGACAGGCCCTCTGCTGCAAGCAAAAACAAATAAGGCGAAATTGGATCTCCTTGGCGAATACCTCTCGAAGGTTGGAATTCTTCTAACTTCTCGCCATTAAACAAAACTGAAAATGACACCGTGGTGACCATCCTCATAACCATATCAACCCAAGTACGGTGGAAGCCCAGCTTGATCATTATAGCTCTTAGGTAATTCCACTCCACTCGGTCATATGCCTTCCTCATATCCAGCTTGAGTGCACAAAAGCGATGCTTCACCGCCTTGTTACGCTTCATAAAATGTAGGCACTCATAGGCTGAAATGATATTATTGGTTATCAACCTGCCAGGCACAAAAGCAGATTGCTCATCAGAAATTATCTCGGGCAGTACACTCTTCAGTCTATTGGCTAGCACTTTAGATGCAATCTTATAAATAACATTGCATAGACTGATTGGTCGGAACTGGCACAATAAAAGTTTTGTTAAAAGCGGACGGATCATCGTCTCCCCGTAACACCCGCAGCACAATACTTGTGACTTCCTCCCCACATAAGGCCCAGTAGCGCTGAAAAAAGTGTGCCGGAAACCCGTCCGGTCCTGGCGCCTTAGTTGGGAACATTTGAAACAGAGCATCCTTCACCTCTTTAGCCGTAATGGTCAAAATAAGGCCCTTGTTCATACTCTCTGTTACCTTGGTTGGTACCGTGTCAAGCACCACACCCATCTCCTCCGTCCCTTCTGACCTATATAGGTCACGGTAGAAGGTAGTAGTAGCAGCAGCCATCTCTTGCGGATCCTCAGTCACCTCCCCATTTGGTTTCCGAAGGCTGGTAATTTTATTCTTCTTCTTACGTCTGCTTGCTCTTAAGTGAAAAAACCTCGTGTTTTTGTCACCTTCTGCTAACCATTGAACTCGGGAACGCTGCTTCCACATAATCTCTTCACGATGGTCCAGCTCAACTAGCCTGTCAACGATCTTTACTTCCGCATGTGACGGTCCCATGCGTAGAGGGTCCTCACGTAGTCGTTTCAGCTCTTCACGCAGACTACGGATCTCTTTCCTGACACTCCCAAAAGTGTTTGTACCCCAATTCTGTAGGGATCCTGACACCGAGTTTATTTTCTCCTGAAGATCAACAAGTGTTGTCGCTTTACCGAGCTGGTTCCATGCCTGTTCTAAGACTGGATCAAAATCTTCATGGCGTTCCCACATCAGCTCGTACCGAAACTGTTTTCCTTCCACTCTCTGACGAGGAAAACTGTCACGCTCCTCCCAAGATAGGAGGATAGGGCAATGATCAGAAGAGGCGGCTGTAAGATGCCGAACGGTTGCACGTGGAAACCGGGCACTCCAGTCTGGTGTTGCCAATGCTCGATCTAACCTCACCTGGCAGAAAGAGCCACCAGCCACCCTCTTCTCATATGTCCAGCTAGGGCCTTCATAACCCAAGTCTTGAAATCCACACACATCAACCACATCACGAAAACCAGCAATTTGTGCATGGCTCCTCTCCTGTACTCCAACATGTTCATGTCGGTGCAGCACTTCATTAAAATCCCCTAAACAAAGCCAGGGTAAAGATGACGATGAGCGAATATATTTTATCATATTCCAAGTTTTGTATCTTTCGCTCGTCTGAGCTTCTCTGTACACCCCCGTAACTCGCCATGGATCCTTCCCAACCTCCGTAATAATGGCATCTATATGATACTGCGAGTACGGTAAAATTTCTATTGAGATAGTATTGTTCCAAAACAAACCGAGGCCACCACTGCACCCCGCACTGCTTACAGCAAAACCTCGATCGAAACCAAGTGTATTTGCTAAACTTTCCACCCGTGACTTATGTAGTTGTGTTTCTAAAACAAAAAGTACGGTGGGGGCGTATCTCCGCGCAAGATCGCGAAGTTCCCTAATTGTCGCAGCCCCGCCCAGACCACGACAATTATAGCCCATGGCACTCATTGCGCCCGGCGGTCCTCCGTAACAGAGGCCGCCAAGTTCGGTGCAGAATCAGCCTTCTCCTTCACAACACCCTCCTCATGGTGCTCAGCATTCTTGTCGCCCTTACTCACCGCAGCAGCAGCGGCCCGTTTCATTTTCTTCCTCTCATTGGGCGTCACATAGCATGGTGGCGGGGGAGGAACCTGCTCATTGTGAGAAGTTGCAGTACCCATGTCCAGCTTCTTTCTCACCCCCACTTCCCCATCTACCCGATCATTCTGGCTAGTTGCATCAGGTTGCTTAAGCGGACTAGTTGCTGTGTCATCTAGATCTTCTGTGGGTTCATCCCCCAGACCAGCATCACCAGAGTTTCTTTTACGGCTGTTTTTGGTATCCTTCGGCACCCACTTGCGAAAGGGGCGTTCACCACCATCAGTACGACCAGCTCTACCTCCACGTCCACCCCTTGAGCCTCGCCCACGGACACTCTCTGTAGGCCGCCTGCCGACCCGCGGCCGGGCGCCGGGAGTACCTCTCTTCCAATGTTCTTCGTCAGCAATCATCCAGGGGCCAAACTGCAGCTCACTCTCCTCAAACTCCCCGGTTCCACACTCAAGATACGTGTGGTCCATCAGCCCACAGTGCTCGCAATGCTTTGGAAGCTTCTCATATTTAATCTGCAGGAACATGCGGTTGCTACCCTCCAGGGCAAGCGGCACAAACCTTGTCAATGGCACTGCCGAGTTCAGCCTCACCCGAGCTCGATGAAAAACACCAGAGTCGGTCTGAACAGCGGCAAGTTCAACAGCAGCCACCTCTCCCACCCTACTAGCAAGTTGCGTGATGACCTCCTCCTTACGGAACAGGGGTGGGAGTTTGTGTATCTGAATCCAGGTTTCCACCATACTTGGGATGATTGGAGGCATGATCGTCATCCCATCGAACGGCACCATCATTAGGGCACAATTCCTGAACAGCCACGGCCCCTCTTCCATTAATCTCTTCCAATCTCCCAAACAATGAGCCTGCAGCACAAAGAGATTCGGCTCCACCTCATGGAACGTTACTGCATGTGCAGGATTCCAGGCAGCATGCATGGTGCTCTTCAACGAATTCATGCTAAAAGATTTTCTCGTCAACACCCTCGCCGCCGCCAGCCACTTCACCGCCGGCCAGCGTTTCACTTCTTCCCTGCCAAGGACCACATCATTAAGCTCCTCTCCGTGCAGCTTGAGGTTCCTCAACAGTTCATCCACATCAACGTCCTTGCGCGCCTTCCCTTCCCTCGCCCGTGAGCTTTCTGCCATGGCGATCGCAGATGCGATCCACGTCCAAACCCTAGGCAACCGCTAGTGTCCCAAGGCCGGGTAGCTAGGCCAGCCAGCCCCGTGATCAGCCCGAGGCAACTAAGCAGCTACCGACGGAAGGATTTCGTGGATCTTCCCGTAAACTTCCGGCGATGAGATCGCCGCCGGAATCGCCTCCCCTAGAAACCCTAGGTACACGGAGTTCGCAGATCTCTCTCAGCCGCTCGAGCTACCTCATCCGGTTCTCACTAGTCTGGTTTTACTGACTAGTATGATTTCTACTACTCATAATTTACGCACTAGTATGATTTAATAAGAGCCGTCCGTTCCACAAAAATAAACGGCCTATATTTTGTTGGGGGTACCATATAAGTCCTCGGCAGTTTCTACAGGGGTTGATATTGTAGAACTCTTATTCTGTATCACTACCACACGGTGTTTAACTTGGGTTAATTGGATAAGTGCCACTACAATTTATGCGATTTCGATAAATATCACTGTAATTTTCAACTTTCGAAAAATGCCATCCACTCACCTTGGTGTTTTAGTTTGAGTGGACTCCAACTTCTGGCCTCCCCTGGAATATGTTGGCTGGCACGCGCAAATTGCATCTTCTAGTTTCCACGTATTGTCTGCTTCGCCATGTCTAGTGCCTCCTTCAGGTCCGGTTTTCTCCTGCTTCTGGTTTTGACTCGAGCACGTCCACCCGTCTTCATTCTTCTCCAGGATCCTTGCACATTTGACAGTCGGTCAAAAACGAGTGCCAACAATAACTCCAATCTTGAACACGAAATTGAGTAGTTATAGTGTGAAACTTAGAACCCGTTGCTGAAATGAGATCACCTCGTCGATCCATATCTTTTTCATGTAGAACTCATGATGAAAGAGTGGAGTGACAAATTAGATGACCAAGAGGTAGGTGAGAGAAAGGTTGACTAAAAAAACACCCACACACATGAACACGCGTTAAATTACAATTAAATAGGGAGATGCAGATATATTCGTTTATGACCATCAAAATGGAAACCTTACAACACGATAGTTGTGCGTACCAGCAAGACGAGCTGCTCCTTAAAGGAATTTTAAAAGAAATTTAAACGGTCCACTGTGTGCGACCTATTTGTTGAAATTCTTCTAAAAAAATCTCTAAATATGAACACGAAATTAAGATTAACATTTAACAAAACGTGAAACCGATCATGGGAATGGTATCACATCGTGATGTGCATATTTTTTGTAGGTTTATTTGGAATCGAAACACCGTTGTGTTAATAGAAGAGAAGAGGCGATCAAATGAAATTAGATCAGAATAAATTTCGTGCAAGCGACTTCATCCCTCGAGCCACCACGTGCGCCATCATTCACCTTTCCAGCAATGTTGAGCCTGGTTCCGTGGATAAAAGATCGAGGTGTCGCTTAGAGAGGGAGAAAATTTGCAACTGGATGTAATTTTTATGTGTTGTTTTTATCTGAAACGATTGATGGATGTAACTCTTGTATTTTTTTAATTAGTCTAAGCGTAGTATTATTGCATCTAAATGGAACTATGGAAGTAACTTATGTGTATTTGTTTTTTCATCCTTAACGATTGAAGGATATGCACCGCGTTTAATATGGGATGCAATTTTTACTACAGCACCAAAAGGGACACCATCAAGCTACTAGTGTTTTCTTTCTTGCGAAAACATGTTTGAACGTGTTGATAGTATCTTTTCAGTTTTCGGTGGATGCGGTTTTTAAATTGAGTTGTTAGATGTAATTCTAGAAATTGTTGGGTGTAAAGTCGAAATCATTGTAGTCGTCGTGGTCGAGGTAGATGATGACGGAGGAGTGACCCGCGGAGGAGGAGTCCGGCAGCGTAGTACGTAGGCTAGCGTCGAGCGGAGGAACTCCTCCGGGTCATTGGGATGGTGCGAAGGTGGCACCATATCTGCCGCCGATACAAGATAGGCAGGCCCGCAGTGACGATTAGCTCGGCTTCATCTTCTAGCCAAGGGACTCGCGTGGGTCTGGGCCCTACCTGTCAGTCAAAGGGTGTTGACCTCTCGCCGTAGGCTAGACAGCAAGATGATATTCGCTGGGCTTTTGGGGCCACCGGCACCAGTCAGCAGAGAAGCACAACAGTTGCTTCAGTGTACAGGCGGGATCCAACTAAAACAATGAATTATTACTCCAAAAACAAGCAATATGTTTATTCATAAGGCACTTACTTAAGAAGCACAAAATAATGAAGCGTTCAAAAATCATGCGCTCGAATAATCACGGGCTCAATAGAAACGCAGACATACCACTCGAAACACGAAAGAGTTCATGGCGGACAGAGTTTACATAAGGTTCATACCCAGCTCCAGGCCTACACAAAACTGAACATGATCCTGGAACAAAACATGGATGGTTGAGTTTCATACTTATTCACGGTTCCGTCGAAATCCTGTCCGCCTCTACTCTTTGTAGCAGAGTACCTAGGGGATAAGAGAAAGGCTGTCGAACTCCAGGAACATTACCAAACAGGACAAGCTTTAGAGCTAACGAACTTGCAGCAGCGCTTCAGGCTCCATAGAAGCATCATCAGCGACGCCATCACGAACACTCGGACGGCTCGAAACCGAACATGAAACTACGGATAGAAGCTAGCAATCTGTACAGTCTTCCTTGCATGCGGAGACCAGTAAGTCTCTAGCAAGGAGAAGATACGCACCCGCAAGTCCTGAAGAGAGCAGTAGAATGTGTGTTAGTTACAACTTGATACCACACATCAGTACTAACTTTAAGAAGCCTCTGATGGCAGAAAAGACGACAATAACGACATTAGTCACATCAACAACAGGTTTGCACATTGTAACTCAACTAGGTAAAGCCACACACACAACACAAAGGTTTGTCTGAACTAGCAAGTATTTGTGTAGCCATAGAACATTTTCCTTATTTGCTGAGATACTGGCTAATATTTTTATGACTTCAGTTACAAGACTACAGATGAACAAAAATCACAGTCCATCTACATGCTGTATTGCTGTTCATGTCATTAGATACTATTAACAAGTGGAACATCAGTCAGATGTATATATTACAGAATGCCACCGAAGAATGTCTAAACCAAAGAAGGCTAAACTATTATTAATAAAAAAATAGTAGAACAGCCCGGTGCATTATGAAATACACACCAAGCTACTACTACTACTACCTCATCGTAAAAAATGTCGAACCCAAAGAAAAGGATAAATCTATAATTTGTTCGTTTCTAGGACGACCAACTAGCAAATCAAGCACAACCCTCGGTGACTTCCCTCATCACCAAGATCAAAGATGGATGGCCATGTGGGCAAGTGCCATCACATCGAAGCTCAAGGTCATCTTGCCAAGAACCTGGAATGTACACAAGGACCCTACTAGTACTAGCTCACCTGTAACTTGCCTCCTATGAGGAATGTAACTCAAACTCTACCTATTCAGTGAATGAAACGCAAAGGTCGTTGGAGTTTTCTCAAAAAATCTATAATCTGTAAAGAGTAGTAATGTTAATACCCACGCATATGAAGAAAAAAACTCTTCATAGTTATAAACTTTGGAGGTATTACTTCACTAATAACTGTTTTATTTGATACCTACCAGCGTAAACCTTAAATTATGCAGTACAATATGATACTGCACATTCCGTCATGATTATCTTTTTTTAAAACATATACTCTACGCTGAACAGTGCACACAGCACATGAGTAGAATGTTTGTGACAGAACTAATACTGTACTACAGTAGTAGGCTTGGAGCTGAACTGATAAACCCAAACATGCACACATTACAGTATGAATCACCTAGGCTCTTGTAGTATTTTTTTTTACCACTTGACACCAGTATGTCTATGATATACGTGCCATCCTTGCATATGGCCACATGGGACACACTAATCTTCGCTGTTATATTCCAATCGAATCGTTCCAATTTATAATACAAGGTGGAATAATCCACCTTTATGTCATAAAATCAATGTTTTAAGGATTATTAGTCTTTATGCATGATCAGTTTGTGATAACTGATAAGTTCCAACATGCCAAGTTGGTTAATGAAAATGCATCCAAGTACGACGCAACAAATTAAATTCACTGCCGGATAATGATACACTACAGTAGTAAGAAGCATCGCTGGCAACCTAACCTAAATGACAATGAAATAAGCAAGTGAAGCAAGCATATCGTACGAGTCAGCTAGGTTCTTGCAGTCTTTACTTTCATTAGTATCACTTGATAGTTGATACCAAGAACGACTAATATTTTAAGGATGTGTGGAAACAGATAAATTATCTTTATACTGATAAGGTTACCATGCACAACCTGACACCAATCAGTTCTAATTGCTTTCTCACAAAACCGTGTGTTACTTTTTACTCCCAAAGAAGGCTCCTTGCTCCAAAAAATAGATACTTAGCTTTCTAATAATATCGTTGCACACATTAAGTCTATGGTGCTTTTAAAGAGGCAGCAGTAAAGTTCCTATATCAAAATGCATCCAGCTACAGCAACAACTTAAATGCACAGCAGGATAACTGTTCAGTAACATAAGAATTGAGGTATGCTCTCATCAAAAGACTATTCTTTGCCATCATGAGTTTACACAATTTTACAGGATGAGAACAACACTCAAAGGCCAAAATTGAGCAGTCCTGTCCTGGAATGGTCTTTCCAAAAAAAGAATGTCTAAAGATTAAAAATAGCAAAACTAACCTATAACCTATGAATAAAGACTCTTGATAATTATAAATTTTGGAGGTGTTACTTCACAAAGTGATGATGAAATAAGCAAGCTTAACCATTGGTTCTGAACCCCAAATAAACACAGATTATTGTATGAAGCAGCTAGGTCCTTGCAGTTTTCACTTTTCAGTATCACTTGATACCAAAAATGACTAACATTTTACCCGGGTCAATTTGTGATACTGGTAAGTTTAAGTGTTTACTGTTTAACCATGCACAATCGCACACGAATCAGTTCTAATTGCTTTCATATAAAAACACAGGTCAATTTTTATTCCCAAAGAAAGCTACTTGACAAAAAAAAGTAGTTACTCAGCTTTCTAGTACCGTTGTATCAATCAAGTCTATGCCGCTTTTAGAGAGGCAGTAGGCAAGTTGCTAAATCAAAATGTAGTTACTTAGCTTTCAAGTAGTATCATTGTATAAATTAAGTGTATGGTGCTTTTATAGATGCAGCAGTTCAGTTGCTAAATCAAAATACAGCAATTCTGTCCTAGAATGATCTTGCCAGAAAAGAATGTCTAAGGAACATAATAGCAGAACTAACCTTCATCTCTGTTCAGAATTTGGCAAGCAGCCCGAAGGCATTGAACCCATACCACCACAGCCTGGAGGCATTGTGGATCCAGATTTCGCACTCCCTAAGCACTGAGAATTCACGAAATCACCGCCCCCCTGTCCAAACACCTGACCACCCATAGCGCCGGCATCGCCCATGGTCCTCATCTGCATCCCGGGATTGCAGTACAGCTGATCATTGCACCTAAAATCGCACGAGCTCATGACCTGAGCGCCGCCACCAGCAAGGTCAACCCCACCACCACCATTTGTTCCCAAATCTACGGCGCTCTTCACAGGCGGCCGGCCATACGGGAAGGCGCCGATCTCGCCCTCGATCCTGCCCCTGATATCGACGAGCAGGCAGCGGAGCCTGGCGACCTCGGCCTCGAGCGCGGCGTGGCTCTGGACCTTGCGCATGAGCTGCTTGTTGAGGGCCTTGAGATGGACCACCTCCTCCTCCAGCAGCGCCGTGTGCGCCTTCTTCTTCTCCCGGTACTTGCGCACGGCGGCGCGGTTGCCCGAGGGCCGGCGGCTGCGCTTCTTGGAGGCGGCCTCGGCGGAGGGCGACTCGGCGCCGTCGGAGGAGGCGGAGACGACCTTGGTGTGCACGTGCACGCAGGTGTGCGTGTGGGAGAGGTCGTTCGCCGGCGGGTTGCAGGTGTGGGTGTGCGTGCAGGCCAGGTGCTCCGTGTCCTTGAGGATCTCGTCGAAGTAGCTGTCCATGGAGCAGCCGGCCGGCGCGTCCGTGCCTCCCAGCGACGGGCACAGGTACGTCTCCGGGTTCGAGAAATCCAGGTCACCGTCGTCCATGGCGGTGACTACCGGCGACACGTGCGGGTGTGATTCGGCGGACTGGTGGAGCCGGCGCTGGAGTGGGTTGCGGCGGCGGCGGCAGCGGCGCCGGGGGAAAGAGAGAATTTTTCGTGTGGGATTTGGATTGATGGGAGAGGCGAGGGCAAATATCAGCCGCCAGGAGATTGACGGTGGAGAACGATCCGACGATTTTATTCCTTTTTCTTGTATTTTTATTGCAGTTTAATTTATTTTTTGCTGAAAAGTCAAACAAAATCAAATTATAGTCCGAAAAAAGAATCCAGTTCTCGCAACTTGCTCCCTCAGTTTCAAATTACAAAATGTTTGGCATATTTCAATATGGACTACGTACGCACAAAAATGAGTGAATCTTGACATTAAAACACGTTCAAATACATTCGTTTTAGGAAAAGGCAAAACGTCTTATAATTTGGAAAGGGGGACTGGGGAAGTACATATGTACCAGTAAATAAATCATTGTTAAGATTTTCTTGTGTATCTCTTCTCTATCTCTATCTCTATCTCTATCTCTATCTCTATCTGTACTCTCTACTTTTTTTTTATCTAAAAGAAAAGTTTCGTTCCTTCGTCAAGCTTTTTGTTTTCTCCTCACCTGCCATATCATTATTACAATTCTCATTAATCAGCATTAAAGATCAAATCAGCATTAATGACGCCCGGTTCTATATTGTCCCTTTTTTTCCTATTTTTCCCTAAACTGGCAATTAATTATCATTGACTCCTCCGTGGCCTTTCGCAACGAGATGGTTCTGCCATGATCGATCCGCCGCCGCAATAGACGCGGCTTGCCTACGCCCCGCCCGTGCGCCCATCAGTGCGCCGCGCGTGCTTGGCTGGCATCCAACCATTCCCCTTTCTTCTTCCTCCATGTTCTTCTCTTTTGCAAAAAAAATAAAAAAGAAATACGACCGCAATACTCGCATTCACCTCGTTTGGTCGTTTTCCCTCGTGCATCCTCCTCGTCGGCAGCCAAGCCACCGTACTTCTACCTCTCCTCACACAACGGCAACAGCCGTCGTTGTTGACCCTCGATCGAACAAAACTCACGTCTTTGCCTCCGCTGTATTTACCGTCGGATAACTACAAATATTCTGAACTCCAAGGTAGCAGCATGCAGAACTTGTACGACCTCCTTGACGGCGGCAAAGCTGGCGCTCCGCGCGGAGGTCGTGGACGGCAGTGGATCCGCAAGCGGAAGAGACAGCTTGCTCGTAGGTCACGGCTGCTTCCTTGTCCTTGTGTAGTGTTGAGCATAGCGAGGCGACGGGAGCGAGCTGATCGTGGAGGCGGTGAGCCTATCATCGCCTACTGTGTACGGCTCCTTGACGGCGGCAAGTTGGTGCTCGACAGGAAAGTCGAGGATGGTAGCGGAAGCGCGAACGGAGGAGCTGGCTTGCTCGCAGTCCATGGCAGCCACTTCCTTATCATTTCTCTGTGTGGAGTATGGCCAGCGACGGAGGCGAGCTGATTGTGGAGGCGGCGTGTACATGCATGGACTGGACACCGATGGGAGAGCCAAACTAGAACGTACAGTAGTTCGTATCCGTATCGACATGGTATTTCCTTTTTTTCTTAGCAAAAGAAAGTGATTTAGTGGGAGAAAAAAGGGGAGTCGCTGGATTGCTACCACGTACCCGCGGCACACGGATGGGCACACACGCGGGGCACAAGCAAGCCACGTCCACCACAGTATCGTGTGCCTGCTTGGGTGGGCGGCAACGGCGGTAGGAACACCCGGTTGTTGTTCTACAGCTACCTGCCCAACGGCAGCCTGACCGACTCTTCCATGGCAGATTGGGGCGCGCGATACGACATCGTCCTGGGCGTCGCACACGCCATGGCGTACCTGCACCACGACTGTGTGCCAACCATCCTGCATGAATACATCAAGTCCATGAACGTACTTCTCGCGCTGGTCTATGAGCCATACCTGCACCATGAATGCGTGCCAACCATCCTCCACGCACTTAGTATTGCTATCCACTCATTGCGACATGTATGCATATTGGGCAAGAATGCTCCACACTGTTTATTTTGACTTGCTTATCTCAAGTATTTTTTAGCTCCTTATATTTTGCTTCGGACAACGCGACTCTGTTCATCCGGATCCACAAGGACGTGTTCGACCACGCGGCTTCAACGCCTTTGCTGCGGGAGCTCCTTGCACATTGGTGGCACCGGCGGAGGCGGGATTGGATGGCAGGATTATTGGGTTGCGGGTAAAACTTTAAAAATTTCCGTAACCTTGCCGCCAAAGATCTATTATATGAAGATATGCTGCACCCCATAATGCTAGATCCAGAATACTTACAAACACCATTGCGGAAGATCTTGTGTTTATCGAAGTAGATGTCGGTGAAGCCTGATGAAGAATCTCACGTCCACGCCGGGAGGTGAGATTGTTACCGGTCATCGAGGGACTACTTGCACAGCCCCGCTCTAGCAGTATCCACACGTGCACCGTGCCAACCCGCCAGTTGCGTTCGCCGCCTAGAGCTACTAGCACCGACGAAGAGAGACAGCCTTTCGGCGTAGTTTAGGTGGTAGATCTAATCAACTAGATTAGATCTATATGAGACTTGAGAGATCTAATTCTCAACACATGAGATCTACTAGAGAGAGATTAGATCAATGTCTAATTAGAGCGCCGTCTAATTAGAGCATCGTCTAATTGCACAATATCTCAAGAGAGAGGAACTTGTGCAAGCAATTGTTGTTATTGTTTCTCCCATGGGGAGGAGCATATATAGTGGGTCAAGGGGAGGAGGTGCTTGGGGAAGGGGTAAGACCCCAACCCCTTGGTGCGCCGGCCCTAGGGGCTTGGCTCCCTCCCCAAGTCAGTTTGGGAGGGGAGTCCTTGTCCAACAAGGACTCCCTCCCTTCCCTTTATCTTTTTGCCTTTTTCCTTTATTCTTTCCTTTTCCAATTCGGACTCTTTAAATCTCCAAATCAAACAAGGAAAGAGAGGGAGAGGTGGTAGTGTGCCGGCCAGGGAGGTGGGCCTAGCCGTCCGACCCACACCAGGTGCGGTTCGGCCCCTAGGGCTCCCCCTTCCTCCTCCGGCACTCCCCCCCCCCCTTATTGGCAAACCTCTGAAACTCGTCCGGAACCAAATATACTCTATAGATAAAATCATCGACTCTATCCACTGATGTCGGAAACACTTCCCGGCATCCCGGAACATCTCATGTTGCCATATTTCTCTCTCGGGAAATTCTGCCCTAATCCGGCATTATTTCCTCTCATGATAACTTCACCGGAACACCTCCGAATTACTCCGGAGTTGTTTCTGTGACATCGGAGGGACTCCGACCTTTTCTCATAACCACAAAACTACTACTTTATTCTCTCAACAAAGGATTGACTCACAGCTTAAGTGTGTGACCCGAAAGGTTCAGTAAACACAAAATCATGCCTGGGAGCTTACCAGACAATAACCAGCATTGGGACCTAGACGGCCGTACTGGCTCCCGTGTGTTTATGAGTGAACGACAGAACCTGTGTGTTACTCATTACGCTAATCCCTTACGTACACGATACCAATGATATCTCGAGACTGAGACAATGTGCTCTAGTGTGATTAAACCCTTTAATCATAACACATATAATTCTCGTACCAATATCATTCTCTTTTCTCATTCCGTATTTATATTGTCCCGTGATTAATCACGTTGTGTCTGGCCAGACGATTGGGTGACAATAATAATACTGAGATGGCCTAGAGGATGTATCTCTCCATCGTCTGGAGGAGTAAGTGCCATTCTTGAATAATCTCTGTTCCAATACATTACTCTAGTTCACACCCAAAAGTCACCGTTATGGTCCCCAGTTACGGCAAGACGTTAGGTAACAATCAAAGCATGAGTGTCGAATAAGCGGTCACCAGATATTCTCAGGGCATAGGAATATAGCTAATGAAAACAAAACATATGATCAATTGCTATCTTCATCGTTGACGATTAGTCTCATAGCAAGATCATACAGTGGGTCGGTTCAGTACTATTATCATTCCGATAACAAACTCCTATAGTTACATGACTTACACAAAGTCCATGATCAGGAAAACATGATCATCAGGTAACAAGATAGGCTAGTCTTAGAGACAAGACCAGGAACACTTTTACTTGTTCGTATCTCTACACCTGTATTGGAGGTTTTCCTCTTGAACACGTTGTAATTGCTATTCAAGTGCCCAATACAGTTATAGCATAAAGATATAAACATTAATAATAAACTTGGAGATAAATAATAACTAAATTATTATTGTCTCTAGGGCATATCTCCAACAGTCTCCCACTTGCACTAGAGTCAATAATGATTCTAGTTAGCATGATGACATGACACCAAATGGAACTAAGGTGCCACTCACGCTTTCGCATGTGCTCTGAAACTGTGTCCATAATTTTGATCCAATCAAAATACATAAACTTATTTAACTCCTCACACGTCAAACTTGACAATGTAAATCGGATTTATTAGGAATTGGATTTCGGTATATCCGGTTCCGTAGTAGCATTAATAATATCAAGCGTCTCCGAATGATATCATCATACCGTCTATTGAAACCTTACCAAGTCAATGACTTATCCAATAACTTGCTTATCATGACGTCTCACATCAATGATGCAACTATCCTTTATAGAAATCTATTTATGTTGTAGAATCCACACATAATATACTAGTGATTTGATAAAATCAAAACACCAAATATTTATCAATTGAAAATTGCATTAAATCAATTAAGATTTGATTTCATAATTCCACTACAAATACGTATATGAGTAACTTCTCAACATACACTATTTGAAGCTTTACAAAATCTACTAAGTCGTTATTCTTTTGTAATATCACTATCGGGTCCTTTTACCAAACCCTCATGATCAATTACATCTTTTAATTAACTGCCTTTATGAGAAAACTTTTATCAAGTATTTCTCTTAACTGCCGGTGGCTAAATAAAATTTAGCACTTTGGAAACTTTCGGCTTAATGTACTATATATAGCAATGAGATAAGCAAAATCACATTTAAATATGATTTGATCTTATTCCTCTCTATTTGCTCATCATTGACTACGAATGTCAATGTGTCTTGCAAATATCACGCTATGAATTCTTGATCAAATTTCTTTGACTCAAGACACAATTCGAATTACCTTTCAGAATTGTACTTAGCACATTCATACTCATGTTTATTAAACTCTTAATCTATCTCATAGATAAAACTTTAATAAGACACTTTCCGACCTTTTATTTAAAACTCTTTTAAATCTTTATTTCACAAGATATACATTTTTGAATTCGGCCTAGCCTTATTCAACAAATATAATATCAGCTCCCACTGTCTTTTAAGTCCCTTCGATTTATATAATGAAAAGAATAGAATTCTTAATTCATTAATACGACTGACTTTCAAACACTCATAATATAATTATCTAGATTATTCTCATAATCCAAATAATTATACTTAGCAATCAACTTTTGCTACTTTAGTCCAATAACAGCTTTGAGCAATTGATATGATAAGTTTTGCAACTTCTCACTATCATTTATTCGTCCTTGATAAAACAACTTTAATCAAGACTAGCTCTATGAATATTAGATATTCACATCTGTCCTTTCTTTATGAAATATTCATGCCCAGTGATTTCACATCACGTCCAAACTACTCTCAAGATTGAATCTTGGAGCTACATGAATTTTCCTTGGACTCCTTTATGACATATACCGTCATTTATGAGTATTCTTTACTCTGTTTGTAATTGTTTTGCCTTTAATCATGTTCCAGGACCTTTTAATAATTCAACCACTAGGTGATTTAATCATTAAATTCCTCACATGACTTTTATCTTAATACTTAATTCGAACCATGTATAACTCACATGTGTTCCTGGACAAAGTAATGATATGGAAAACATTTGCATGTTTCTCCTCTCATTCTAACACTTGTCCAAAGACTCCCAGTCTTAATTTAGTATTTTGATTTCCACTCTCTCTTCATGAGAAGACACTTTTCTCCAATTCTAAAGTCAACAAGCATTTAGAATTTGTGTGGAAAACATCCGCCAATATAAACTTTGGACTTTACTTTTATGCAAAACATTTATTCAATTCGAATCAATACTTAGATTCACAATCGAAAAATTCTTGGAACTTTCTATCAAAATAACTCCAAGTTAAAATTGATATAGGCCCCCTGGATACAAACAAAATAATCTATTTACTTTAGTGGGTAATTTGGAATTCTATTTCACATCACATCAGAACAAGACCTTTTGTTTTAATTATTATAACATCTCCTTTTAATCTTTATCTTGCAAAAGATTTTATTACCATGATAATTTCGAATCATCAAAATTCATCATTAGTAATTTGACTAAGAAAACTTTCTTTCGTCAACAATGTTACAATAATTTATTAAGTCCTTTTAATTTATTTTCATCAAATACCTTTGATTACTTTATTTTGATTCTCACATTCTCCCACTGAATTATATGAAACATTGAAACTTCAATAATTTCATTAACTCTATTTCATTAATATGCAACTTCATATTAATTCTTTAATAGAATTCAATTAATGGGTAGACTCCACTCCTTTATGTAAACTAGTTAGCGTGCACGTGCAATGCACGATCTTTTCTCCCTATGAGCGACCATTTCACGTTTTAAAATCTCCCATAAAAAATGTGGTAAGAAACCACAACACATCAGCCTTACGACATTGCAACTTAGGAATGACTAATCAATCTAATAACTTCTGTTTCCTAAAAGCCAACTCACAACCGTCAACGAACTTCAAACACAATTCCATCATGCTGAAGCAACTTGCTAGGCACCACCACCATTGACCATCCTGATGACCACATGATGCCCCGGATATGTGAATGGTTGAAACAAATTGTCCAGGTCATCCCACTTTGTTCTCAAAACAGCAAAAGGACAATCCACTATGCAATATAACATCATATAAATCGGGGCCTCTATTATATTATACAAGAATACCATGTTATATTATCACGTAAAAATGTAAAATATCACATGAGAAATGTTTCCTAGCACACCTATAATAGGAAAAATAAATTACATAGATAACACAAACGAAAGAGAAATCACTGAGATTACATAGATGCAGAAGGGATATATTTGACAGAGATAACACAAACGAAAGAGAAATCAGCCTTACATTGAACAATTGATCTTTGATATGATAGCGTAACCTGCATATATATGTTTACATAGACTGATTTCCCAGGCCTATATTCTTATATATTATAATGAGGCCTTTAAGAACACACCATTGGCAGGTTAATTCACGCAGTGCCAGGAACAACCTTGTTCTTCAACAAACCTGCTAATGTTCTTCAACCCTCACATAATGCCAGCTCAAGCTAGTATTGGAGGATCTCGACCATCTCTCAACAGCAAGAAATTCCACGGAGTGCTATTGATTCCTACGAAAAAGAGCATTAAGAAAGGTGTGTCATACTTTCAGATACATAAGTCCTGCTACTATGACAAAATAACGACCTACACAAATAAAGGGCATCCATTTAGCTGAAACAAATATACCTGCATAACACCATGAACTTTAGAAACAAAGAGACTCCATTTAGCTGAAAGCAGAAATAGAGGACATGCGTTTAGTTGAACCAAATTACCAGCAAGATGTGTTGCGGAGTTAAATGACAATTCAATTCATACGTACTCTTTGTATTCAGTTCATACACCGAAAACCACATCGACAGTTTAGCAGTTTAGTGCACGGAACTGCCAATAGCAACAGCCCGGCGACCGCAATGCTCGCAGCACACAACTACACAATTGAATTTGACCAACAGGCAATAGTAGCACATCACGGCATTCTCAAATCTTGGGAAACCATCGCCCGATCCAGAACGTCATCCTTCCAAGACTCAAAGGAAGTATCGACATCTGAAGCATTCGTTGCCGGGGCCGTATCAAGATTAGATCGAGCACCCATCCAATCAATCAGCTCGCGTGTGTGAGTACCAGCGTCAAGACCGCACTTGAGGGGGTGCACATGTGGCCGATCTTCTTGAGGATGAACCTGGCGTCGATGAATGCACTGGACGACGACCTCGGAGGCCGCCCACGCGCGCACCATCTCATCGCGGTTGATCACCCGGAGGTCGCTGATGACGCAAACGATAGGACACGCCTGACGCCTCCCGTGCACAAGGCTGGTGGCGGCGGCGACCCGTGGAACAGATTCGCGTGGAGAGGACTCAGAGGAGACTGCGGCCAGCAGGGCAAAGGCGTCGTGGGCGGAGCAATTATCATGGGGTCGTCCGAGTAGTTTTTTTTTCTGCCCGTGCTGTGGAAACTTTCGTCCGCCTGGCAGAGTAATCGTCTGCCAAAGCTAATTGCTACGCGCACCCGAGACTCCGATTAGACTAATTTAGGCCGTTAGATTTACGTTGGTTCTCAATAGGTGGAAAAATGTGGTGGTGCGGATTAGGCTAGGTACACACGATGGGGTGGCTTTAGGAAAGAATATGTTTGCTTGTTTAATAGTAGTAGAGATTTCGAAATTTACTAGTGCCTAGCACTTTGCCAATTTCGAATCTACCAAATGCCCAACATTTTGTGGATTTTGATTTTCAATAAATGCCTAGCACTTTATGAATTTCGCATTTCTCTAAGTGCCCAGCACTTTGTGATTTCAGTTTTATCGATTTAATTTTAGAGATAAACTTTAAGAGTCTTAAAGAGAACCAACAAAAAGTGTAACTCTAAACTTAAAGATTAAACCACCTTTATTATTACTCAAAACTTTAAGTAATATCTTGAATCAAAACAATAAGGACTTAACAAACAAAACTTAATGACATATTACAATAAAGAAGATAAAGCCAAATTCATGAAATGAACTCCTTCACATACTTTATAATTCGAACACAACTTGTTCCAGAAATATAAAATATTCATTACAAAATGATCGAACTGAAAATAACTCTTATTTAAAGTCCTAGTGTAAATCTCCTTCATTGACTTGGATTGTAGAGATGAAGTATTGGTCATGGCGCCATAGGTGCCACCTTCTTCCACTTCCTCTTCCTCTTTCCACCTCTCTTGCCTCTTTTCCTTTTCATACTGCGATCATGCAACATGAAAAATTTCAGTATTAAACACTAAAATATATTCGAGCCGAGAATATGTCAATAACTTGTGTATAACTCTTATACCTCTTGTGGACTCGCCACTGGTCTTGTAAGAAGGATGTTGTCATCAAATAATGCACATAGATATCCAACTCAGCTGATAAGAGCATTTCAAAGACTTCCTTGACTGTCTTCTCTACTCCCATTATTCATAACATGCCACAAAAGCATAGCAGTATGATGGCAGTGATCTTAGAAGTGTGTCAACCGCTTGGTTTTCTGGAATCGGTTGCCCAATATCCTCAAGCTTCCTGAGTATCTTGCAGAACTTAGCTTTGTGCTCTCTCATCGAGCCTCCTCCCGATAATTTGCACGATCTAAGCTCCCCATTGAATTTGTATTTAGCATGACATAACTCGTACGAGAACTGAGCTTTCAACGCTTCCATGAGACGGAAGGGGCGATAGTATGGATAACTGTCGCTAAGCTCGGGACTCATCCTGTCTAGCATAACCAAATTCACTTGATACTCATCTTCCTCCATAGGAGAATAGTCATCTTCTAACCCTGGAACAGGAGTGTCCAGCGCATGCTCTATCTTGCGACTCCTAAGAATTTCTCTCAGCCCGTGAACCCATTCAGCAAAGTTCACGCTTTCCGCAGTTAAAACTCCTAACAACTCATCCTCATGCATATTATCAACGGGATCCATTATCTACAACAAAACAAGTTTATTTAGACTCATAGTTTATTACGAATTTTAATGCCCTACTTTAACTCAATATAAAATTAAGTTCAAGATATGCTCCCACTAAGCCCAATAATCCTCACGATTGGCGCTAAGCGATTCAGGACCCGATAACCCGACAAACCAAGTATGGATACATATCATGGTCGTGGCCAACCGGTAGGCACCATGCCAGTTGTAGTAGCTACAACTCTTGTGTGTCTTTCGACGTGTGTTCAGAACTCATAACTTGTTATGCTAGGACTTCAAGACAACCAACCGATCATGCTGCTGGAACGGTTCGCGCCCGCCTCCCAAACCCTTGGCACACATTACTCGTGGATACACGACGCACGGTGACAAGCATCAGGTTTGACGGTGCCACGGTTGGAAGAACACGGTCTCCTTGATATTTTACTTAAGGATTCACCCTAATAAACGTCTACTGCGCAATCAAGGTGCAAACAACAAAGGATAAACATCATAGGCAATTAAAAAATAATTCATGTGCTCTGGTATAGCCTTTTGTTGTTCTCCGGAAGTTCTTGACGCTCGCCCTTGAGGATCACCATCTTCATGATTCCTGGTCACAACAAAATCCCCGAAGGAAAATTGCCGTAGCCAAGAACTCGCCAAGTACTTGTCGCCAACATACCGCCGGTGCCTCCTCCCGGTTCTCCATGATGAACTCTTCTTCGTTTGATTGTCGATGACGAACTCGATCAACTGTCTTGGCGCCGCCATCATGTTAAAACACCGTAACAAAATAGCTATACCGAAACACATGCACACAATCCTGCAAAACCAAGTTAGACGGTTCAAACGTTTGTTTGCAAGTTTTACGTGGCCTTGTAGGATCTACGGAAGAACCGTCACTACCTACGAATTGAGGCACGTTTAGGCTAGTTGCTAGATTAACTTTGCGGGGTGAGTGAGATCCCAACATTACGAAAACGTTGCAAACCCCACTCTAAGCGATCGCACTGCGCGTGGCCCCCGTGAGGCGTCCAACCCTCATGCCCTGTCCATTATACAACAACGTCCACAACTATAGGTATAGACCCGAAGCTACTGAAGCACTTCGTTGGCGCCGACGGGCATACTAGGAGCAGCCGGAAGGTCTACGGATTGCCAGAAGTTCGTAAGATCTTGCCTATGCCACGATGGAATATGAAGCATAACTTATTGGGAAGCAACTAAAATAAACTTAATGCAAGAACCATGCAATGCCCGCACCAACATGTGCTCTAGATCAAATCATATCTACGCATAGATCGGCTCTGATACCACTATTGGGTTACGGGTAAAACTTTAAAATTTTCCGTAACCTTGCCGCCAAAGATCTATTCTATGAAGATATGCTATACCCCATAATGCTAGATCCAGAATACTTACAAACACCATTGCGGAAGATCTTGTGTTTATCGAAGTAGATGTCGGTGAAGCCTGATGAAGAATCTCACGTCCACGCCGGGAGGTGAGATTGTTACCGGTCATCGAGGGACTACTTGCACAGCCCCGCTCTAGCAGTATCCACACGTGCACCGTGCCAACCCGCCAGTTACGTTCGCCGCCTAGAGCTACTAGCACCGATGAAGAGAGACAGCCTTTCGGCGTAGTTTAGGTGGTAGATCTAATCAAGTAGATTAGATCTATATGAGACTTGAGAGATCTAATTCTCAACACATGAGATCTACTAGAGAGAGATTAGATCAATGTCTAATTAGAGCACCGTCTAGATTAGAGCATCGTCTAATTGCACAATATCTCAAGAGAGAGGAACTTGTGCAAGCAATTGTTGTTATTGTTTCTCCCATGGGGAAGGAGTATATATAGTGGGTCAAGGGGAGGAGGTGCTTGGGGAAGGGGTAAGACCCCAACCCCTTGGTGCGCCGGCCCTAGGGGCTTGGCTCCCTCTCCAAGTCGGTTTGGGAGGGGAGTCCTTGTCCAACAAGGACTCTCTCCCTTCCCTTTTATCTTTTTGCCTTTTTCCTTTATTCTTTCCTTTTCCAATTCGGACTCCTTTAAATCTCCAAATCAAACAAGGAAAGAGAGGAAGAGGTGGTAGTTTGCCGGCCAGGGAGGTGGGGCCTAGTCGGCCGACCCACACCAGGTGCGGTTCGGCCCCTAGGGCTCCCCCCTTCCTCCTCCAGCACTCCCCCCTTATTGGCAAACCTCCGAAACTCGTCCGGAACCAAATATACTCTATAGATAAAATCATCGACTCTATCCACTGATTCAGAAACACTTCCCGGCATCCCAGAACATCTCATGTTAGCCATATTTCTCTCTCGGGAAATTCTGCCCTAATCCGGCATTATTTCCCTCTCATGATAACTTCACCGGAACACCTCCGAATTACTCTAGAGTTGTTTCTGTGACATCGGAGGGACTTCGACCTTTTCTCATAACCACAAAACTACTACTTTATTCTCTCAACAAAGGATTGACTCACAGTTTAAGTGTGTGACCCGAAAGGTTCAGTAAACACAAAATCATGCCTAGGAGCTTACCAGACAATAACCAGCATTGTTACCTAGACGGCTGTACTGGCTCCCGTGTGTTACTCATTACGCTAATCCCCTTACGTACACGATACCAATGATATCTCGAGACTGAGACAATGTGCTCTAGTGTGATTAAACCCTTTAATCATAACACATATAATTCTCGTACCAATATCATTCTCTTTTCTCATTCCATATTTATATTGTCCCGTGGTTAATCACGCTGTGTCTGGCCAGACGATTGGGTGACAATAATAAAACTGAGATGGCCTAGAGGATGGATCTCTCCATCGTCTGGAGGAGTAACTGCCATTCTTGAATAATCTCTGTTCCAATACATTACTCTAGTTCACACCCAAAAGTCACTGTTATGGTCTCCAGTTATCGCAAGACGTTAGGTAACAATCAAAGCACGAGTGTCGAATAAGCGGTCACCAGATATTCTCAGGGCATAGGAATATAGCTAATGAAAACAAAACATATGATCAATTGCTATCTTCATCGTTGACGATTAGTCTCATAGCAAGATCATACAGTGGGTCGGTTCAGTACTAATATCATTCCGATAACAAACTCTTATAGTTACATGACTTACACAAAGTCCATGATCAGGAAAACATGATCATCAGGTAACAAGATAGGCTAGTCTTAGAGACAAGACCAGGAACACTTTTACTTGTTCGTATCTCTACACCTGTATTGGAGGTTTTCCTCTTGAACACGTTGTAATTGCTATTCAAGTGCCCAATACAGTTATAGCATAAAGATATAAACATTAATAATAAACTTGGAGATAAATAATAACTAAATTATTATTGTCTCTAGGGTATATCTCCAACAAGGATAACACATAAGGACGCGTGTAAAGCCGTTATGGGCGCGTGTGGTGGACATGGTGGCTACTCCATCAACGGGTCTGATGTCCATGTTGCTGTTTTTGGAGACCGACACGGCGATTATTTCAATTCTCATTAATATGAGGTCCAAACTGGCAAGGCAAGGTTAAGTTGTCATACAAAGGTAGAGAACGATCATTACGACATGAAGGGTCTTCATGTCCATCTATTTTTCTTAGATATGTGTTGCTGCTGCAAGCAAAAAAGAGTTGCAATCCTTGTCGAAAAAATTACATGCATACTAGATGTTGACAAATCAGCATTGGTCATCTACCTTCTGATGTGTTTTTAGCTGCCTGCTCGATGGGCAAGTTTTGAATATCAGTTTCATTTGAAGGAGTGCTATGTAGAGCAGCAGATAGTACACATGATTTATTTTGTACCTTTTACATTTGCATCTCTTAAATTTTGCTAAGTAGCATAAAAGGCTGATGCATGCAAAATATTGTAATATCCGAAGCATATTAGAAGCAACGCTCAATTATTTAAGCCACATAGTTGTATGATTTTTCATTAAGAAGAGTCTTATATGATGTTCAATCAAAGCATGTGTAACACTAGCCAAACTCTCTCACAAGATATATCAACTTTTTGATCAATACCGTCAATAGATTTTCCTTTTGCCCCGTGGCAACGCACGGGCATTTAGCTAGTCCAATTCTATGTTCCAAGTGAGCGTCTATCTTTATGCGTCTAGACTTTGCGCGTTCTTTGGCTATTAAAGTATAGTGTGAATAACATTTTAAGGAAACATCATCGGCGCGGTAGCGGCGGTCCTTTCGCCGGAGAGAAGAAAGGAGAGCTCACGGGTGGATTACATCATATGAATCTCGATCATGTTAAACAGCTCAAAAAACTTTTGTATTGAAAAATACGGGATAGAATATGCAATCTAGCTACTGTTATGGACTAGTTCAAGGGTGGATTACTCACGCATCATCGTGGAGGCGCCAATGGTGGTGTAGAGGCATTCAATGATGATTCCCCCTATGGCTGAGTACCAGAACATGACTCCAGATTCGTACTCGCGCCGGTGACGACTCTGTATTGTGTTTTCCCGAAGGGACTCCTCATATCGAAGTTATAGGTCAAGTGAATTATATATGTGAAAGGACGGCTCAAATCTAGCCAGGCTCGCGACCACCCTGGATGTGCTGATAGGCCGCGAGCTGGCTCTGGGGCCCACCTGGTCCCCCTCCGGCGTTCTCCGTCTTTGCCTCAAATACTTGGCACTAGGTTATAGGTTAGTTCAATAAAAATGATATAAAATAGTGGCACAACCATGCAACAATGATATAAAAAATGATGTACATTTAGTTACCAAACTTTTTCTCTTTTTGATGAGTCCTGCAGTTTCTTTCATGTTTAATTATGTGCAACAAATTTTTAGTTCATAAACCGGCGAGAGACTTGTGTACACCAGATTAACAAGCACATTGCATAAAAGCATATTTGACAATAAATTTACATACGCAAACATATTAGAATCCACAAATATATTTACATTGGTGAATATTATAAGCATTTTTGTTTCAATACAAAGTACAAAACATGCACGACTTGCTAGTTGAACATGAAAAAGTAGTCTCATTGGTTCATTTTATAGTGTACAAGTTTATGTAAAGATGCTTACTTAATAATACACTAGAAAGTGGTATTGAGAAATTTGTTAGATCATACTCTCTACGAATCTTTACGATAAAATATTTATACATTATGTAGACTATGCATTGTAGAAAACGTAGTTCTAAAACAAACTTTCTTAATAAAATATAGTTGAGTAAAATGAATTCACTACAAACAAACAAAATCATCAACTAATATTTAGTGATATTTCGAGTTATGTGGTCAAACTATGAGAACAAACCGAAAATTATACTTATAATAGTATAACATTTAAAAATAAGATAAAGAGAAGTATACAAGTTAAGTATAAATTGTATTCATTTTTATTTGTCAAGGGCCCAAAAATAAGATCCTTTTTTGTGGATGTGGGAATATGATTAAATCATCAATTAATAAATGCGTTGACGATTTGCACCCAAATCTATTAATAAGGAGCGGCCGGCCGAGCTGTCGCGTGGACGGCGATCTCCACCATCTGTCGGAGCTGAGTGGCGGTTCCCGCGGTTTCCTATGGACACGATGGTGGCGTTTCCCGACGAGGCGACGTGAGGAAATCGGTGTCTCTCATGGAAAAAAGTGATGGTGGCGACGGATAGGGGAAAAACGAAGCTTATGCAAATACTAACATGAAAGCATGGATATTTCGGTCAGACTCTCATGCAAACATCCACAAACGCGTGAAAAGTTAATTTCAAATTCTTTGTATTCCGAGCAACATAAAAATGACAAAAGTGTGATCTAAGTATGCATCAGATTTATAAATTTATCAGATTTTTTCATTTTTGTGTAGTTCATAATACAAAATATTTGAAGTTACTATTTTTCATGTTGTGGGATACACTATTTGAAATGGCAACGAACCATCCAGACGATCCGGAGGAGTTCCTCCGGCTCGACACTCGCCATGACAGAGTCGACAATGCAGATGCCCAGTCGTGCCTTCCGCCTTCGGCCTTTAAATTTAATTTAATTTTGTAAAATATTAAAAAAATGAATATCTATGTTTTTTAAAATTTGATGCATATTTTTTTCGGGTTTTGGTTCGTGTGTGACCGCTGGGCAGCCGTGCACTGGCCACTAGGGTCCGAAGTCCGAACATGTGTCGCAGCAAGGGACACTTTTTCGGGGTACTAGACACGTCATCTCTAGTGCACCGAAACCTCCCCTGTTCCTTTCCCGACCGGCACCATGCTTCTTCTCCCCAACCGGCGCCGCCCGCATCTCTTGCATCCCCGCATGTCCACCGCCTCCCCATCTTCCCCGTCGATGGGCCCGACCTCCACGGCACGTCGCGCCTCCCGACCGCAGAGCCTTTCGCCGGCGGCAACCCATCCTCGTTCTCCCCGACACCCTCCGCGCCTCGGACGGGGTGGCCGCGGAGGCCGGCGTCAGCGTTGGTGACTGCCTGTACCGGCAGCTCTGCGGAGCTGCGGCCTGCGGTGGTAGCAGGGCGGTGGCGGGCGCCCGCAGGAGGACGACCAGCGGTGGTCGGGAGGGGCCGCTGCGCCGGTGAGGCAGGAGGAGGCGCCGTCGCGCTGGTGATTGGGCAGGGTCCGGGCGGTCGCGGTGGTCACCGGAGCTGGGCCTGAGCAACGCGCGTGTGGTGGCCGGAGCTGAATTCGCTTGGTGGTGGATTTGGGGCAGGAAGATGGTGTCGGTTTGGGGAGGAAAATTTTTTAGGGGGACGGTCGATCGGGTGCAGTGCAGGGAACGGCGACAGGTCAACCTGCCTGCCACTAATATTTTTCTTGACTTGACTTGAGATACCACTGTTTTGCTATATACAAATATGCATAGTTGCATACACACACTGGATCCGGTCAGTCCATTCATCCAACGAGCGAAGGAGAGCCGTAGAGAGCAGGTAGGAGCAGTAGTAACAGAGGGCCTCCAGTGTCAACTAGTTGAATTTGGCGCGCCGTCATGTCGCGCTCTAGATGAAAATAGGGGTAAACTAAATGGAGGTGAAATATATTAGAAGGAAAAAAAAAATCAATTGTACCGGAGGACCGATTCGTATTTGTTGGAAAACACGGGGACTTTTCTACAAAGATGTCTAATTCCGGAGGACCGATTAACAATTTTTGAAAAACGCGGAGACTTTTCTGCAAAAAAGGCCGGCACTGTTCACCACTGTTCGCCGCTACAGTGATGAACTGTACGCGGATCGCAGCTCGCGGATTGGCACTGCCTTTATCTACAGTGATGAACTGTACGTGGATCGCAGCTCGCGGATTGGCACTGCTTTTATATAGTTAGTATACCTCTCTTGAGCTCTCCCTCCCAAGATCTAGCACTTCTGAGGTACTCCGTCGTTCCGTGTTGAAGCTTGGTACCATAAGCCGAATCTGCGTTCATATCAATCAACGGTATGCCTTCATACATTAGCTCATCAAGCTTTTATACCGTGAGATTACTAGATATGTATATGTGCATCGTTTAATTTCTTGCTTGCAGGTTAATTGGCGGATCAATGGGTGCTCCGGCTCCCAGTCCAGCTGGAACACCGGTGCAGTCTTGGCTGGAGAAGTGGAGTGAATGGGAGATCCAAGCTGTTGTTCTTGTCAGCTTCAGTGCGCAGGTTATCCTCTTTTTCTTCGCCGGGATCCGCCGCTACAGCACCTCGTATGTTCTCAAGGTCTTCCTCTGGCTGGTATATCTAACTGCCGATGCCGTCGCGATCTACGCCCCGGGGCACATGTCCGCGTCTTTGTCGAAGATATCGTCTGACAAGCACCAGCTGGTGGCGTTCTGGGCGCCGTTCTTCCTGCTACACCTCGGCGGCCAGGACACTATCACGGCATTTGCGCTGGAGGACAATAACCTCTGGCGGCGCCACCTGCTAAATATGTTTGTGCAGGCCGCCGGCACCGGGTATGTGCTCCACAAGTACATCATTGCAGACAGGGAAACCATTGTCTTTGCCGCTGTGCTTATTGCGGTGGCAGGATTTGTCAAGTACGTCGAGAGGATAAGGGCACTCAAGTACGCAATCAAGATTTCCGATCGCAAGACTGACCCTAATTGGCGTTATAAATTTCCGATCGCAATCAACGGAGACGAAAAAATCAGAAGTGATGAATTTTTTTTGATTCTGGCACACCAATCTCGCTACGCTTTTGTCAAGCCTTTAATCATAGACAGGGATGAGGAGTTCATACATGTGAGTGATGATATACTCAATAAAATAACTCATCATGTAGATGGACAGGTTCATGAGTGGGATGTATCGACCCGGAAGAAGAGGTATACTGAGGAGGTGTACAGATTAATCGAGGTCCAGCTCGGTCTATCTTACGACATACTGTACACCAAGGCACATGTCATCCACACATGGTATGGCTACCTCATCCGTGCTATTTCCTTTGGGTTATGCTTCGGCGCTCTTGTGGCCTTCACAAGAAGCAAAAGAGATCGTTACAACACTCCAGATATCGTTATCACTTTTGTTCTTCTGGGCGGAGCTTGCGCACTGGAGGTCGCATCAGCTTTCAAGGTGATTGGGTCAACCTGGACATATTTCATGCTCAGACGCTACAGATGGGACTGGCTGGCCAGCGCAATTCTGTTTGCACGCAACCACCTCATTGTTGTCAAGGATGGAAGGTGGTCCAATTCCGTCGGGCGATATGACTTCCTATCCTTCTGTGCTGGCGACAAGACCAAGCTCAAGGGAAGAATGGCTGGATGGATGGGGCTAAAGGACTGGTGGAAAAAAGCTCACTACACCAAACATGTCAAACTTTCACCTGCCGTGAAGGAGTTTGTATGGGTCTTGCTCAGAGGTGAGAAGAGTGGTATGGTACAAATTGAGGATGTGGCCATTCGGATTGGGTATTGGGCTCGCAGGTTGACGGGTTTCGCCCATTGCGAAGAGTTCGATTGGAGCTTGAGGTTGGAGTTTCGTAATTGCGTGTTTATCTGGCACATAGCCACAAGCATCTTCCTCAGCAAATCGGAGCTGGTCGACACTGGCATGGCTGATGCAGTCAATACCCTCTCCGATTACATGATGTACCTCCTCGTCCACCACCCTGACATCCTGCCCGTGAATGCAGCTACTTGTAACCTGTTTGAAGAAACCTACAACCATTTCCGCAGTGGTTGGTCTCTGTACTCTAAGAATCATATCAAGGATGGCATCGTGGATGTACCTCAGCACCGAATTTGGGATTTCATCAAAGAATTTAACCCTTCTTCAGTTATAGCAGATCATGACGACTATGCTCCGCCCGGCGAGGCTGTGCTGGTGAAAGCAAGCATCCTTGTTCGAACACTGCTCAGCATGGAGTTGGAACTCACACATAAGCTGGTAATAATTGGAAGTGTGTGGATGGACATGTTGTACTACGCAGCAACTAGTACGTCATCTGGGGATTTCCACGCCAGGCAGCTGAGCAATGGTGGCGAGTTTCTTACCTACATTCTCATCGTCAATACATATTGCTCTGCTGAGAAATGGATGGCCAGGTAGATCACTGAATGCGGCTGACCGCTAAGAACTCGGTGGTGGAAAAGCTGTTCTCCTCCTCAAACCCTGTATTTGTAGTTCCATTTTCCTTGTTAAAAATTACAATTCCATTTCGATTTTCAGTCCTACTGTGGTTCGTGAAGTATGTAATATCATCAGATTTTATCGAAGCTTTGGGCTCCTTGTTAGTTCTTAGGTGATATTATCCGGATTCAGTCAGTCATTTTGGATGCTTCGTTATTTGATTATGTCATTCCAAAGTAAAGCCATAAGCACATTGCATCTTCTGAAACTTCCACTGGAAGCTGAAGCTCTCTGTCAACGAAATTGTTGCAGCGAGGAACAGGTGGTCGTCTCGTTGGACTGGACCGATGCTGGCAGCGTCGGACTCACACGACGACTGTACGAATTGCTAGTTTCTATCCACTCTGTTTCGAGCCGTCGGAGTGTTGTTGATGGTGTCGCTGTTGATGCCTCGTCGGTTCTTCCTGAGTCGCTGCAAGGCTACCAGGACATACTACTCTGCTTTTCCTGTTCAGTTATGTATTTATGTTCCGGGAGTTCCACATCCTTTCTCTTATCCAGCATTTTCCTGCTCTCCAACAAAGAGTAGAGGTGGCCAGGATTTCGACGGAACCGTGAATAAGTAGGAAGCTCAACAATCCATGTTTTGTGCCAGGATCATGTTCAGTTTTAGTGTTTTACGTATGTTTTAATTGTAGGCGCTTAATCGATCTACCAAGGAACAAGCAATCACAGCAAAACGACGACACCGAGATTTATTAACGCAGTTCGGCGAACTCGCCTATATCTGCGGAGCCTGACTATGGGCGCTTCTCCCCACGATACCGCTGCACCGGCCGCCTTGATCGCCGGCACAAGCCGCCGGCTCCCCTTGCGCGCCTGCTGCTATCACGTCGCCATGGGTTACAACATGTGGTACCCTCTCATTATATGGGAGGCCTAGGCTACAAGAGTTCGACTCTGATACTACTCGTATCCTATCCACACCTAATATAACACTAAGTCCAAACGTAACCCAACACGTACACAATATTCGACACAAAAAACAACACTCCACCTTAGCGAATATTCTCCACCACCTTGAGTTCATCCACGTGTCAAACTTCCATGTACTCCGGACTTGGTTGTCTTCCATAAGCTCCGCTGCTACTCCCAGACTCCACGTGACTCCACCTGCAACTATAGTCCCTTCTTCCCGTTCAACACTATCACACACCGACCACTGATTTGTGTAAAACTGTTTTCAACTTGAAGCAATTTCACCGTCGTACTTTAGTCAACCTGAGTCAAATTCACAGTCGTCTCATTTTGGATAGTCTTCTACATGTCCCACAACTAGAGCACTCCGCCTCCTTCTGTATCTAGTCATCCGCCTTTGCCATGTGCACTGAACTTCACAGAATATACGGCCATGTACTCTCCAGTTTCCGACATTTCAGACTCTTCAACACTTTCTCAGATTCCCTATGGCCGACTCTTGTCTATCATTTGATGGCCATCCCGATAGACCCAGTCACCAACTTGAACCCGATACTCGCCAACACTGCTTCAGCACCCCTGCACACCTATCTGACCACATGTCTGACCGCCTGTGCCCTGATCTGTCGCCGTGTCCCGTGCTAACTGCACGTCTCGCCGCTATAACCGCGTCGAGCATCCGCAATCTTGGCCAAGATCTCCTGGGTCGCTAACCCACACCATCTCAGGCCCCACTGCAGACAACCATTAGTCATACCCGACCGATGCCGAGTTCCACGTATCTCTCGAATCCTGACGTCCAGTCCGACCAACATGCTTCTCGCCTTCCCGCTGAATAGGCTTCGATTCTCCGGATCCTTACACCATATCCCCTCCATCAGCCGAGTGAAATCTCCGCCAGAGACTCCAGCTCCACCTTCAACATGACTCCTTGGTAGATGATCAATCCACCCCGCGCCCCGTCGATCTCAAAATCTCATGTGTACACTGTCATGAGTCAACCCCGCGCCAATCGCATGTCGAAGCACGCATAACCATGCGTCGCGTGTTACCACGCCACAGAATTCGGACACCATCAGCCCTCACGCTCCTACGTCGTTGTCGCCAATTTTCACCATCTTCTGTCCGACCGACCTCCCGTCGATCTGTCGGACTATCCAGTCCGACCCAGCCGAACGTATCCGACTGCACGACATGCTCCAGACTGCTCCCAGCCTTATATGCACATCGCCTCTCGCCACATTGGTCCGCCTCGATTAAATTGACACCACGCTACACCTTCAAGTATATCCCTTGCGCAAGCAATGCAATACCTGAATGTAACACCATCGTGATATATCAAAATACCCACCGATCAAACTTGCCATGGACTTAGCAACCTTTTCTTGGAACTTGTCCCTGTTCCTGGTAGCTTTCTATCTCCATGTACCCTTAGCACCAACGATCAATAGCTGATCCACGCATGCTCAAGCCACAAAACTGAAAGCTTCCGTTCTTTGACCTGTTCCCTTTTTTTTTAACCAAACAAATCTCACACGCAGGTGCACAATGCAAACGCTGCTGCCACCGTGGGCCTTGGCCCACAAGCACGTCCACGCGCTCCTTGCAGCGCAATCTGCCTCGAACACGCGCATCTGCTCCACAGATAAAAAACGATCTGCCGCCGCCGTATATGCGTCCGATCCAATCTGCCGCGCCTTGTGCACGCTGCTTCCGACTGCTTTTTCGTGTTGCTGAATCAATCCGCTGCCGCCGATAGAACCCATGACGTTGCACCTTTCAGTCTCCCAAATCCTCTAGCTTTCACGGTAGTTCTCTCGACCAACTCGCCGGGCAACATCACCGTGCATCAGCTAGACTTGGGTGCAAAGCTAATCACGATCCAATCTGCCCGCAACAAAGATTCTTCCGCTACACATCCTCTATCCTCTAGATCAACAATCCGTGACCTTCAACCTGACGCTCTGATATCACTTGCTGTAATTGTAGGCGCCTAATCGATCTACCGAGAACCAAGCAATCACAGCATGATGACGACACCGAGATTTGTTAACGCAGTTCGACGAACTCGCCTACATCTGCGGGGCATGACTACGGACGCACCTCCCCATTGATACCGCTGCACCGGCCGCCTTGGTCGCCGGCACAAGCTACCGGCTCTCCTTGCGCGCCTGCTGCTATCACGTCGTCATGGATTACAACATGTGGTACCCCTCATTATATGGGAGGCTCATGCTACAAGAGTTCGACTCTGATACTACTCGTATCCTATCCACACCTAATACAACACTAAGTCCAAACGTAACCCAACACGTACACAATATTCGACACAAAAAACAACAACGTAGGCCTGAAGCTGGGTATGATGAACCTTATATAAACTCTGTACCTCATGAATTCGTTAGAGTTTCGAGTAGCTGGTAATTGGTATGCCCGTGTTTCTATCGTGTCCGTGATTATTTGAGCGCGTGAATTCGATCATTTTTTTGGATGCTTTATTACTTGTTTCTAGCATCAGAGTCTATTGGTGCGCACTGCACACGGTAGAGAACTCTAGCATCAGAGGCTGTTGGTGTAAAACCTTGACTGATGGAATGAAGGCAATCAGACTCGTGCTCCGTCAGCGTACACTACGACGATGCTGTCCAACTCGAAAGGGCAGGGTCTCGAGTCACAGCAGTGTGTGTTCTTGAGGCATGATCGCGGCGGTCGTCCTCGGCATCACCCTTTGCGGCCGTGCTCCCGCGTGCGCCCCTCCACTGCGGCGTTCGGCGTGGCTCGTGGGGGTGAACCGAAGCACAATGATCGGATGATGTCGCACCCGATGCACCCGTCTGCAAGCTGGCGGCCAACACCGTCGACCGGGTCAAGCAGTTCGACGCCCGAGCCCTGAACGGTCTCCGCGCTCGCCGGCTCTGGCGTCCAGGCCATGTATGCTCGCTGTCCCTAACGACCACCTCGCCTCCGTCGCCCGTGACTGGGTCCGCGACAGCGTCACCCACAACATCGAAGCCGGCGTCGACGTGAGGTATGCGCCAAACCGCCGTTCGACCGGCTGTACCCCTCGTAGCTAGGGATGTAAATGGACCATTAAATGGCGCCACCTAATACCACTTATTTTGGTCAACAGCTCAAAAACATGTTTCGTTTCCTGAGAAAATGACTTACGCGCCGGTTACATGGGATTATATGGCGCCATTTAATGGTCCATTTACATAGCTAGCCAAGCATGCTCGCGGTTTGCGCTGCGTGCGAATCTTGTTTGGCGGAGTTGCGCGGCGAGACAAGACACGGTGTCTCTGCGCTCGCGTAGAGAATGCTCGACGGAATGCCGCACGAGGGCATGGAATTCGTTCTAGCAGGGATAGCGAAGTGCTCCATTGGATCTTACCGTGAGACGACGTGCTTCTGATTTGGTTTTGTTCGGGATTGATGCGACGGTCTTGCCGTTGACACTGCTTAATTTGAGGTCTCTCTTGCTGTTTGGACTATGGCAAGTGCATCATATGTTGTGGTTGAGCGATCGAGTAAACTTCTCCTTTGAGTCCTCTCATACGTACGTGTCTCGGCAATGCCCAATCCGTGCTGAGCAGGTGCTTGGTAGTTGCTGCAGGAGGAAGTGTCAGTGCAGCTTTGTAGCTTATGGAAGTAGAGTCAATTTAATAGGAAGTTATATTGCATATACATGGTTGTTAATTAGAGGGGCATATGTTCATTAATATTGTTAAATAGTGCATACAGGTCATAAACTAAGCATACTATGAGCAAAAAGCCTCAAAAGCACTGTTCATAGCATGCTTAGTGTATTTTGAGTACCGGATATAATGGCAGGTACTACACTTGTTTTATGCATATAGGTCTTGCATGGCAGGTACTACACTTGTTTTATGCATAGCAGTACCAGAAATAATATAGTTTTATATGATCCAATTAAAATATTTTAATTGTACATCTGTGAATTTTGATTTCTAACCTTTCCATGTGAATTTTTTGGTGCGACAAACTTGCAATTTTTTTGTGTGGGCTTGTACGAGCAATTATAGATTTGGTACTTTGTTGCTGCGATATCTCTGGACTTCAGATTACATAGCTGTTAGTTTTTAGCGGCAAATACTATACTGCTCTTGGTGAGGCCGCATTTTTCACATTTAGGTAGTGCTTTGTACTTCTTTTTTGCATTGTCTCAATGTTCTCATGTCTGCCGAGTATCCTTTCATTTCTACTACAATATTTTGTGTTCCCTAAATATGATACTTAAAAACTAGGAAAGTCTAAGTATTTTATGATGCACAAGGACATGTACTAATTACAGCTAGCCTATGCATCAACAAGATGTTGGAAGACATTAAGAGAGCACACAGCCAAAAAAGAAAATAAAAAGAGAAAAAAGACTCCTACACGCTGACCAATCAATGGCCACAGTAGCACTCTAATCACCACCCAGACTACAGTAGGGGTTTCTCCAAAAGCAACGCCTCCAAAAATGGAACAATGCACAATCATTGTCTTCGGCCGATCAAAAAAATTAGGTTTTCACCCTAGAAAAAGTCTAAACTGATTGTCATTGTCTCCGTCGAGTTTGCTATCATTTGTTTTTTACTTTAAACATTATATATTCATGGTTTATCTCTATTATAAGAGCTTTGCCGAAGTGGAGAGTGAACCATCATACTTTTTTTAGATGAAAGAACCATCTTGCTAACCATTTTCGAAAATTGGGTTTGAGTTTGAACAAAGAAAGTATACCAAACAAGACCTCAACTTCTCAAGGATTACCCAAACGGATCAAAAAAAAACTTTATGTGTCCTCTTGTCATATATTGTACTCCCTCCGTTCCATTTTAATTGACTCACGTATATCTAGATGTGGATGCATCTAGACATATTTTAGTGTTAGATACATCCACATCTAGATATATGTGAGTCAATTAAAATGGAACGGAGGGAGTAACTTTTTTGTCTCTGCTATTTTGTACATGTAGCAATATTCGCAACTTAGGCCTTTGGTTCTTGATTTTTCTATTATGGTGAAAAGAGTGGGCAAGTTGAGCGAAAGAATTTTTTTTTTCTCCTGAGAATAGTCAGCTAGGTACACTACAGGAACGAAGAGCAGTGCCGATGGCTTTTCGCCGTCGGCATAGCCTATGCCGACATAGCCCAGAATGCCGTCGGCATAGCCCCGTCGGCGTAGGTGCCCGTAGGCACAGCCTAAAAAGCCGTCGGCACAGCCTAAAAAGCCGTCGGCATAGCTCAAGCCGTCGGCATAGGCTGTGCCGACGGCAAAAAAAATTTAAAAAAATTTAATTTTTTTTTCAATTTTAATTTTTTTTCAATTTTACTCCGAATTTTCCAACTTTTGTTTTTTTTCAATTTTTGAATTTCTCACTTAGCCACACATTTAATCTCAAGTCAAAGTACTTACCTTAGTCAAACTTCCCGTTCGGTCACCCATCTTCAAATTGCTCCAGCCCAAGCACTCTTAACTTTTGAGTTCCTTCCAAATTAGCTTCCAAATGAGATGTTAGAACTTACTAATATTAGTATCCTATCAACCGTATTAACCCATGGGTCATGATGTTACACTTTTTATTGGTTAAATTTTGAAAATTTATTTGAATAAGTAACAATGATTATGTAATAATATTTTTTGAATAAATAACAATAAAATTTATTTTACTTTATTTTCTCCTTTTTACATTAATATGGAATAATTCATATCTTTAAATCCGTAAATCGCAATTTAACAAATAAAACATATAAATCGATTAGAAAAGTGAGAGGAATCCAAATATAACATCCATATCATATTTTTCATCATCTATATGACTTTTTGCAACATATTTTTGGTACTTGCTTAATAAAAAAGTCATTTTTGACACTTAAAAATGAAAAAAATGATATTTATAAAAATATTTTATAAATTATTTTTGGCAACAATGTTTGCCATACCAAGATACAGCTAAGTACCAAATAGGGGCACATTATCACAAACTATGGCACGGGATGATCATATCTAGGTAATTTGACTCGAAACTTATACATGTCTATAGATGATTAACCTTTTGTGAAGAAGTTTTTTGGAAACTTTGTCAAAACCCAGGTTTATCATTGTTCCTAGTAACTAGTACACATAAAAGGTGTCCATGCCAAAGGATTTCACTTTTTGAGTATTTTTTCACTTTCTTTTATTTTGTTGAAAAAGGTCAAAATGGCCGACGTGCCTTTTCATCCAAAGGGGTCACATTTTTCAAAACTATCGATGGTTCTGTGATATAACCACTACTGGTATATCTTATAATGATTTTTGTAAAAAATTTAGAGCAAACTATTACACAGTTGTAGTTCAAAATTGAATTACTTTCGGAAAATAGGCTTAAAGTCATTTAAATAGGCGAAATGAGGTAGAAACCGAGAAAATTCCTAATATTGCTGGATTATCGATAAAATATGGCCTACTTTGTGTGATAATTGGATGGGTGCCATTTTGCACCATATTTGTTGTACTTGCTTCACAAAACATGCCATTTTTGACAATTAAAAAATGAAAAATAATATTTATAAACATAATTTGAAAAAACTCATTTCTGCAACATTGTTTGTTATAACAAGACACACCTATGTCTCAAATATGGGCACATTATCATAAACTATGGCACGGGAATGATCATAACTAGGTCATTTGACTCGAAACTTATACATGTCTATAGATGATTGACCTTTTTGTGAAGAAGTTTTTTAAAAAGTTTGTCAAAACTCAGGTTTATCATTGTTCCTAGTAACTAGTACACATAAAAGGAGTCCATGCCAAATGATTTCACTTTTGAGTATTTTTTCACTTTCTTTTATTTTGTTGAAAAAAGGTCAAAATGGTCAGCGTGCCTGTTCATCCAAAGGGGTCACATTTTTCAAAACTATCGATAGTTCTGTGATATGACCACTACTGGTGTATCTTAAAATGATGTTTGTAAAAATTTCAGAGCAAACTATCACACACTTGTAGTTCAAAATTGAATTACTTTCGGAAAATAGGCATAAAGTCATTTAAATAGGCGAAATGAGGTAGAAACCAAGAAAATTCCTAATATTGCTTGATTATCGATAAAATATGGCCTACTTTGTGTGATAATTGGATGGGTGCCATTTTGCACCATATTTGTTTTACTTGCTTCACAAAAAATGCCATTTTTTATAATAAAAAAATAAAAAATGATATTTATAAACATAATTTGAAAAAACTCATTTCTGCAACATTGTTTGTCATAACAAGACACACCTATGTCTCAAAAATGGGCACATTATCACAAACTATGGCACGGGGATGATCATATCTAGGTAATTTGACTCGAAACTTATACATGTCTATAGATGATTCACCTTTTTGTGAAGAAGTTTTTTGAAAACTTTGTCAAAACTCAGGTTTATCATTGTTTTTAGTAACTAGTACACATAAAAGGAGTCCATGCCAAAGGATTACACTTTCTTTATTTTTTTAAAAAAATGGTCAAAATGGATCCTGTGCCATAGTTTGTGATAAAGTGTCCATATATTGACACATAGGTGTGTCTTGGTATGGCAAACATTGTTGCCAAAAACAATTTTTAAAATATTATTATAAATATCATTTTCCTTTTTTTAAGTGCTAAAAATAACTTTTTTATTAAGCAAGTACCAAAAATATGTTGCAAAAAGTCATAAACATGATGAAAAAGATGATATGGATGTCATATTTGGATTCCTCTCATTTTTAAATCGATTTAGACATTTTATTTGTTAAATTTCGATTTACGGATTTAAAGATATGAATTTTTCCATATTAGATGAAAAATAGGAAAAAAAAACATAGCTGTGCCGACGGCAAAGCTTGATAAATAAATAGCGATACTCGTGCACTGTCCTCACAATAAATTCATATGTTCTAACATTTTGGTTTCTGGTGAAGCAGTTTTTTGACTCTGATCTCAGTACCTGAATATCCGGAACAAGCTAATGGAACCCTTGCTTGCGCACTTGAGTGCCCATATCCTCTCGCCGTACTTGACAAATCCAGCCAATGAAACGAGCACAGCGGCAGAGACAATGGTCGCCCTATCTGCAATGATGTACTTGTGGAGCACATACCCGGTTCCGGCGGCCTGCACAAACATAGTTAGCAGGTGGCGCAGCCAGAGTTCATTGTCCTCCAGGCTCCAGCGCATAGGCGGTGATGGTGTCCTGGCCACCGAGGTGCAGCACGACGAACGGCGCCCATAACGCTACCAGCTGGTGCTTGTCAGATGATGTTTTTGACAAGGATGCGAACATGTGCCCTAGGGCGTAGACGGCGGCCGCATCGGCAGTAAGAGGGGCCTTACATATCTAAACGGAGGGAGTACTTATTAGGGCCCCCCTACTTAATTCCAACCATTGTTCTATTTCGCTCGCTCGCCGGGGCCTTGATGAGGATGTACAATACATGAGCAGCACATACGTACCTGAGGCGGGGCCCCTTCGCTGCTGGGGCCCTGGGCGGTCGCCCACCCTGCCCCCTATCCGGACCGGGCCTGGCTGTACACCAAGGCACGTGTCATCCACACATGGTATGGCTACCTCATCCGTGCTATTTCCTTTGGGTTATGCTTCGGCGCTCTTGTGGCCTTCACAAGAAGCAAAAGAGATCGTTACAACACTCCATATATCGTTATCACTTTTGTTCTTCTGGGCGGAGCTTGCGCACTGGAGGTCGCATCAGCTTTCAAAGTGATTGGGTCAACCTGGACATATTTCATGCTCAGACGCTACAGATGGGACTGGCTGCTCAGCGCAATTATGTTTGCACGCTACCACCTCATTGTTGTCAAGGATGGAAGGTGGTCCAATTCCGTCGGGCGATATGACTTCCTATCCTTCTGTGGTGGTGACAAGACCAAGCTCAAGGGAAGAATGGCTGGATGGATTGGGCTAAAGGACTGGTGGAATAAAGCTCACTACACCAAACATGTCGAACTTTCACCTGCCGTGAAGGAGTTTGTATGGGGCTTGCTCATAGGTAAGAAGAGTGATATGGTACAAATTGAGGATGTGGCCATTCGGAGTGGGTATTGGGCTCGCAGATTGACGGGTTTCGACCACTGTGAAGAGATCGATTGGAGCTTGAGGTTGGAGTTTCGTAATTGCGTGTTGATCTGGCACATAGCCACAAGCGCCTTCCTCGGCAAATCGGAGCTGGTCGGCACTGGCATGGCTGAAGCAGTCAATACTCTCTCCGATTACATGATGTACCTCCTCGTCCAGCACCCTGACATCCTGCCCGTGAATGCAGCTACTTGTAACCTGTTTGAGGAAACCAACACAATTTTCCACAGAGGTTGGTATCGGTACTCTGAGGATCATATCAAGGATGGCATCGTGGATTTACCTCAGCAGCGAATTCGAGATTTCATCAAAGAATTTAAAGATAATTATTCTTCAAGGATAACAGATCTATATCACGACCTGACGAGCGACGGCTGGGATGCTTACCCCGGCCTGGCTGAGCTGGTGAAAGCAAGCATCCTTGTTCGGACACTGCTCAGCATGAAGTTGGAACTCACACATAAGCTGGTAATAATTGGAAGAGTGTGGATGGAGATGTTGTGCTACGCAGCAACGAATGCATCTGGGGATTTCCACGCCAGGCAGCTGAGCAATGGTGGCGAGTTTCTTACCCACATTCTCATCCTCAGTACATATTGCTCAGCTATGGCCCCCGTAGTGCAGGATGGCTACAGAGCAGCCGATGATCAACCCGATGATGCTGATGTCCCCGTCGAGCCAACGGTGGAGGCTGCTGGCCACGTCGAGCTGGATGTGAACACTGATGGCGAGGAAGAGATCACTGAATCTCGCTGACCGAGCGTAGTGACAATGTGGAAAAGCTGTTCTCCTCTTCAAGTCCAGTATATGTAGTTCTATTTTCCTTGCCGTGAGAATTTGTAATCTCATTTCGATTTCTAGTCCTACCACTGTTCCTGAAGTACTCTATGTAACGTCATCTCTTGGCAATTTATAAGTCCCACCGAAATTATAACTAGTATGATAATAATTCTGATTTCAGTAGCTGTGCCATATTTGGAACCCACCCAAGCATCTTGCCCGCACCGGCAGGGTCACAACCCGCGACAGCGTCACCGGCATCATAGAATCCGGCGTCGACGAGCCCAACCACCGTTCGACCGGCTGTACCCCTCATAGCACATTGCGTCACGTGCTCGCTGTGATGCCCTCTACTGATTGCGGAGCATTCCTGCGGTTTGCTCTGCGTGCTAATTTTGTTCGACGGAGTTCCATGGACAGACACGTTGTCTCTGAGCACGTCCGAAATGCTACTTTTTTGGAGGTGGCGGCATAGCAAGGCCTGACTGGGACGTCAGCCGTGCCGTGGTTCGTCCGCGCGTGTCCTTGGATGTTTCCAAGGCAAATCCTATGCATCGCCCACAACCATGCTTCAAGCTCGCGTCGCCTGCCGGGTGGTGCTGGTGGGCCGGCCTGTTTCGGCGGGGTTTTTTGTTTTCTTATTTTTCTTAGTTTCTTTTTTCTGTTTTTCGTGTTTTTTTCATTTATTTTTATTTCTGAATTATTTTCGGTTAGAAAAAACTTTTTTAGATTTTTAAAATTGTTTAATTTTTTTAAAAATGATTTGGAATTTATTAAAATTTTAAAATTGTTCCGATTTGAAAGTTGTTAAAATTTGTTCAAATTTGGAAATAGTTCAGATTTTAATAATTGTTTAGATTTGAGAATTTGTTTAAATTCAATTTTTTTTAAAATTTCAAATTTGAAATTTATTTTTGAAATTGTTCATATTTTATTTTTGTTTAGATTTTAAAAATATTCAGACTTTAAAAAATAAAATAAGAAAATAACACTACCTTTTTATTGGGCCATTTGTTGAAGCGGCCCATGAGGCAGTTCCTTCAAGCGACCGATGGTTTGGGCGTCGCTGCGGGGCGACATACAAGACTTCCCTTTTGTTTAAACCCGCAACCTGAATCCCTACCGGGGCAGCGGCGCACTGTGGTGCGGCCTGTGTCGGCCGCACAGGGCCCAAAATTTAAATTATATGCATTCGTATAGCTATAAAAATTTGTAAATGGAGCGGGCAACATTCGAATCCCCCACATGCACACCAGATTCTGTATTGCCTAAGAGGCATCACATAAATCTTGAGGCTAGCAGCGGCATGCGTAAGAAGGATTTTATTTCCCCTTCTGAAAAAAGAAAAGATGGACTGGCGGAATGGAAGTTACCTCGGGAAGGTTCTCCATCCGGAAGGACGGCTCGTCGCCGACGCTGTGGTGGTGCTCCAGCCTGCCGAGCTTCATCACCACCGCGGCCGGCTCGTCCATGGGCTGCAGGGATGGAGGAACGTCAGGTTAATTAGTGGGGGAAAAGGGCTCCTAGAGTCGATCGATCTAATCAGGAGCGCCCAGAGGAGAGGAGGATGAGTATGACCGTGCTGCTTATTTGCCGATCTAGAGGCGGAGGGGTTTCTCCGGCGCCGGCCATTGCTGGCTTTGCTGCTGCAAAGATCGGCAGAGCTCAGTCCGCTCTCCCTTTTGGTGCAAACGGGACGCTCTGCAGACTGACTGCACTAGTGCCGTGCGAAGTGGAGGCTCGGCTAGCTAGGTGAACGCCCGAATCCCAGCTATCTCATGGATCATTATTACTAACTATATTAAGGAGCGCCGAATCGCCGGCCTCTCCGCGGTTTGGCACTGTAGCGTGACGCTACAGTACACGGCCCTCTCCGCACCATTGATCAGCAAATCGGACGTCTCTCTGCGATTTGCGGTACTGTAGCGGCACGTTAGGCCATCTCCACGCTCGCGGCACTGTAGCGTCGCACTGTAGCGTGCACAGTATGCGCGCTACAGTGCGGCGCTACAGTAGTTTTCCAGTTTTTTTTTGCAGACAAAAAAAACTTCGCCTTCTCCGAAAAATATATACATGAAATATATGCGCGCCGACAAGTAGGTTCCATTCCCGTGATCGGTTTCGAGTTTAGTCGAGTCGAGCTCCTTAATTTTGGATATTAAGGAGCGCCGAATCGCCGGCCTCTCCGCGGTTTGGCACTGTAGCGTGACGCTACAGTACGGCCCTCCCCGCACCATTGATCAGCAAATCGGACGCCTCTCTGCGATTTGCGGTACTGTATCGGCACGTTAGGCCATCTCCACGCTCGCGATACTGTAGCGTCGCACTGTAGCGTGTACAGTATGTGCGCTACAGTGCGGCGCTGCAGTAGTTTTTTCCAGTTTTTTTTTGCAGACAAAAAAAACTTCGCCTTCTCCGAAAAATATATACATGAAATATATGCGCGCCGACAAGTAGGTTCCATTCCCGTGATCGGTTTCGAGTTTAGTCGAGTCTAGCTCCTTAATTTTGGATCCAGATTCACACAAACATTTGACAAATTTTGTCGAATTCGTCGCACTCGATAATCCGTTTGAATTTTCATTTCACAAAAAGATGTATATCACCCTTCCAAAAAAACTTTTTGCATAAAAGTCCCCACGTGTTTTTTTGCAGTAAAGCCAACTTTCGGCAAGAAAATCCCCGCTCGCCACTTTTTGTAGAAAAGCCCTCACGGTTTCCTAAAAATTATAAATCAGCCTTCCAGCCAAAAAAATATAAATCGGCCCGCTAGAGTAGATGTATATCACTCTTCCAAACAACTTTTCGCATAAAAGTCCCACGTGTTTTTTTTTGCAGTAAAGCTAACTTCTTGCTCGCCACTTTTTGTAAAAAAACCCACACGTTTTCCAAAAAATTATAAATCGGCCTCCCGGATTAAAAACGTGCGGTTTTTTTACGCAAAGGTCCTTGCGTTTGTAGATAATACAAACTAATTTCAGTAACATCACCACCAAATAACTTTTCCACAGTACAGTGCGGCGCCTACAGTAGGCATGTTTTTTTTTGCAGTTTTTTTTCCCAAACAAAAAAAAAACCTCACGTTCTCCGAAAATTATATACATGAAATATATACTAAACATCCATTGTGTACAAAAAGTGAAACTATGAAATTTTGCAAATTCAACAAATTTTCAAACCTTTCACAGAAACTAAGAAATGTTAATTTCGTTGAAGATTTGTTGGATTAGTTTTCCAAATAATTTTTCTTCCCAGAAAATATTCAACAATTTCTATAAGTTTAAAATAGTTTCCATCCAAGATTTGTTGGAGATTTGTTCAATAAATATTTTTCCAAAGAAAATATTCAACAACACGAAAAAATTAATTTCCCGAGGATATTCAACAATATTCAGTAAAGTTTCAAATATATTTCGTGCATGTTTCTCTGCTTTTCTTTTCCTGGCCAGGTGCCCAATGCTGACGTCATTACAACTTCATTGTGGGCCCGGCCTGTCAAATTTTAAACATTTACGAAAATGGTTTCGGGAATTAATAAAACCCTAGCATGTAGGCCCCACTGACAAAATTTTAACTTTTCCAAAATATTTCACAAAAATGTCCAAAAAATCGTAAAATCAATAACTCTTCATCTGTAATTAATAAAATCCCTCAATTTAACTAATAGTGGTACTTTAAAAAAAAACTTTACTACTTCCCTATAAGCCACAATGCCTGCAAAGATAAACGCATTATACGAACAAAGCCGCCACTTCTACTTACAAAATTTAAAATCCCTCAATTTAGCTAATGGTGGTACTTTTTTTCAAAAAAAACTTTACTACTTTCCTATAAGCCACAATGCCTGCAAAGATAAATGCATTATACGAACAAAGCCGCCACTTCTACTTACAAAATTTATGTGACTAAAACAACGCATTGTACTAACAAAGCCGCCACTTCTACTTACAAAATTTATGTGACTAAAACAAAAAAACAGGCTATATTCACATAAATTCCCACCTAGGGCGCGGCGTGCCGCCGCGCTGAAATTCAACTAGTATCTATAATATGGCTGAGCGTTTCAGCCTTCGCTCAGCCCATCCACGTAACCGTGTACTGTAGCGCGGCTACAGTACTACTACTTCTACAGTACCCGCGGCTGTAGCGCATTGCTACTGCTTCTACAGTGCGAGTGGCATTGTCACTCTATGAGTTCTCAGCGACAGGCTATGCACTTCTACAGTGCGTGGCCGATTCGCGCCATCCGATCCGGATCCGACGGCCTCCGACGGCCCTCCTTCTGACGAAAACATATACACAAACTATATGTGCGTCGACGAGTATGTTCCATTCCCGTGATCGGTTTCGAGTTTGGTCGACTCTAGCTCCACAATTTTGGATCCAGATTCGCAAAAACATTTGACGAATTTTGATAAATTCGTCGCGCCCAGTTATCCGTTTGAATTTTCCTCTCACGAGTAGATGGATATCACCATTCCAAACAACTTTCGTGTTTCAACCTTTTTATGTTGACGGACATACACATATTTCTCTCTAATCTTCAAATTTGTCGTAATTTAGGCTGTGAAAAAAAAGACAAATTCTGACGGATTCAAAGTTTCAAAATCTCGCTTTTTGCATAAAAGTCCCCGATGTGCACTTTTACAGTGCAATCTCACGTTTTCGCATAAAAATCCCCTATGTGCTCATTTTTTTATAAAATTCCTCGCGTTTCCTAAAATTTGTGAACCGGTCGCCCGGAATAAAAAACGTTTTTGCAGCATTATCCCCGTGTTTCCAAAAAAATGTGAATCGGCCCTCCGGTACAAAACACACAGAAAAATCCACGCACGCCGCTTCTTTTGCATAAAAGTCCTCACGTTTTCCAAAAAAATTGAATCGTTCACCCACAATAGCTTTCGACATATTTTTTCTACCTAAAATTTTCCAAACGCATTTACATAGGTCTATTTCCCACATAAGTTTAGATTTTCTAACGGTATTTTTCTTTAGCCATTTTAGAGTTTTTAATACTTTTTTAGATTTTCTGACAATAATTTTTGCCATATTTTTTGTCCATAATTTCTCAACCGTATTGAATTCATCCTTCCGCTCGGCCTGTATTTTTTGGTCGTATTTTTTGGCTGAAATTTCTCCACCACATTTATATACATCTACCTCCCAGACAAAAAAAACGCCTAATCGTTTTTTCTCTCTTTTTCTCCGTTTCTTCTTTTCAACCTATTGAATGATAATTTTTACACAACTTTTCGTGCGACATTCGGCCACTGTACATCTCGCTATTCTTAACTAACCGCACCGCAACGAATCCACGCCGAAACAACAGTGCTACCGACGAGTGCCAACAACCAGTAAACATAGAAAATACCGAGAAACAGTAGTAGTTTACAAACATTAACATGGAAAGTTTTCCCCTCCTTCGTTCCTCATCTTAGCCTTTTCGACAAAAAAATTGCCACGCATTTTTGTTTAGAATTTTTTTACTGTCGTTAACTATACCTACCTCCAAAAAAACACCTACATGGTATTTTTTTCCTCTTCAACGATTTTTTTTGCCGTACCTTTCCTGATTTTTAGCCTCTTCGACGATAACTATTGACACAATTTTTTTGCTAAGATTTCCCTTCCATAATTACCTAAATCTACCTACCAAAAAGAATTTGCCTTGAGTTTTTTCTGCCATTATTTTCAAACCTACTCGGCAATAGATTTTAAACACACCTTAATTTTCTGAAGTTAGTTCTCCTACATTATGACAATGTTTTTCAATACGTCACCAATTTTCAAATGCGGCTGTGCAAAAAAGACAAATTCTGCCAGATTTCAAAATTTTAAATAAATTTCTTGATGTACTGCAGCAATTCAACCTTCTCCAATTTATTTATATTCTGTCACCACACGGGCGCGGCGTGTCGCCGCGCAAATTTTCCTAATACTATATATAATGCCTCACCGTTTCAGCCCCCAATCCATTCAGCCATGTAACCCGCTTTTCTGGGCCGTCCGATCTGCGGAACGGACGGTCCAGATTGAGCCACGTCGCCTGGCGGGTACTGTTCATGACAGTACCACGCTTCTACAGTGTCATCTACTGTTCATGAACAGTATTCGCACTCTTTTTTTTCTTTTTTTTTTGCACGTCGACGAGTAGATTCCAACCCCATGATCGTTTTCGAGATTTGTCGACTCTACCTCCTTAATTTTGGATCCAAAATCCCAAAAACATTTGACGAAATTTGATAAATTCGTCGCACTCGGTCATCTGTTTGTCCCACGAGTAGATGTATATCATCCTTCCAAACAAGTTCCATGTTTTAACTTTCTTATTTTGACAAAACAGACCCCAGGAATAAAACATTTTTGCATAAGAATCCCCGCGTACCTAAAACATTTTTGCAGCAAAATCTGTCGTCATAATATTTTCGACTATAACTATCTACCTAGCTCTTCACGCCGCCGCAGCAGTGCGCCTGCAAACCACTATCGTCTACTGTTTATGAACAGTATTCGCACTTTTTTTTTGTTGATGCACGTCGACGAGTAGATTCCATCCCCATGATCGGTTTCGAGATTGGTCGACTCTACCTCCTTAATTTTGGATCCAAAATCCCAAAAACATTTGACGAAATTTGACAAATTCGTCGCACTCGGTCATATGTTTGTCCCACGAGTAGATGTATATCATCCTTCCAAACAAATTCCATGTTTTAACTTTCTTATTTTGACAAAACAGACTCCAGGAATAAAAAAAAATTCATAAGAATCCCCGCGTACCTAAAACATTTTTGCAGCAAAATCTGTCGTCATAATATATTCGACTATAACTATCTACTTAGCTCTTCACGCCACCGCAGCAGTGCGTCTGCAAACCACTGCTGACGTCAATGCAACGTAAGTGTGGGACCCAACTGTCAGCGACTCCCTCTTTTGCCAGGCATTTCCAGAAAAGAAAAAAAAATTCGCCATCCCAAATAATTCGAACTCCATAAAACAAAAAAATGTTCTAAATTCAGTAACGTCAAATCTACACACCGAGAAAAAAAAATATATCAAAACAATGACGAAAAAATGCAACCTAATTTTGTAACGCTAACAAATTTGAAATTTTAATATGAATAAATTTCGATTTCGAACAACTTTCAAAACTGACCATTTGTAAATAGAAAATAATTCAGACCTCAACAGCTTCCTAATATGAATAATTTTTCGAAACTTAACATTTTTTAAAACGCAAACTTTTACCCAATTCCAAAAAATTTCAGACCTCAATTTTTTTAAACGCGTAGATCGTCAAAAATAAATTAATGCTCAATTTGGTTATTATTTCTTCATAACCATAATACTCCCTCCGTTTCTTAAAGTAAGGTGTATAGATTTTTAAGCAAAAATCCGAAATGTAAGGTGTATTCCATTTGTTGTCAACTATACCCCTCCACCCATCTGATCCCACGCTTGAAGTATGGACTAAAATCCCTACAAAAAAGGAGACAATTAATTGGAAAAGGTCCAGCCGCATGCATACCCCCACCGATCCCTTAGATTTAGCAATCAATATTCTTTTCTTTCCTTAACGGTTCTTATAACCTGCACGCATGGTTCCTTGCAAATCGGGGGAAAGTAAATACGAGAGAAAATCATGGGATTTCGTACGCTAGTTTAGGAAGTAGTCCGATCGGGAGAGAGAGGATCCCCGGTTTCCATATTCCACCAAGCCTCACATCGTTCTGCCAGGGGTATCCACGTCCAAAATCAACTTAATTTGCCCTCCCAGCCCTTGCGTTAATATTCGTGCAAAAAACTATGCACCTTACTTCAAGGAACGGAGGGAGTATAACTTATCTGATTAGGGTGCAACCACACTTAAGCACTCCAAATACGCTAACATATTTATAACTAAAACAACTTAAAACTCCCCAATAATAAAGCTAAATTTAAAAATGCCTGAGCAAATAAATATTTAGACAACAATTACATGTAAGCGGTAATATACCTTAGAACTCTCTAATAATGAAATTACACCTAACAATTGCCTGATCAAATACAGATTTGTACAAAATACAAATTCATTTTCTCTAAATATGTTTTGAATTTTAATTGAATTAAAAAAAGCTCAAATAACGTAACATCTCCTACCATTGTGTCAAATTAAATAATTAAGACAAAACTCAAACATATTACACCAATTTGAAAAAGTTCCAATTTACAAATACCATAACTGAACTCACTCCAATTATGCAACTCAAACTAATAAATATTCACCTTCAAATAAACTCACCTCAAATATGCGAATAAATACAAATAAACTGCAAACATATACCAAAAAATATCACAACACAAAAAAAAAAAACTACAAACATATACCAAATGATAACTACTTACGGCATACGACCAAAATTCAGATATCAATATTCCAAAACTTCAAAAATTGCTAACTCTTCACATTTAAACAGTTCTCAAATCTCCACAATTTTTAAATATCGACATTTTCAAATTTGCATTTTACCGCACCGCCGCACCAAATTGCACCGCCGCACCAAATTTACCTAGTGTTCTACTATCTGCTCCTCCACAAGCAAAGGCCGGAAGCAGAGCAGAATATTAAACGCAAATCTCCATCCCACGCCTCCGATCTGTCTGTCTTGGTGACACGTGCGCCCCACCGCGACCGACGCCACACGCAAAGCACATCAGGAACGAACGAATCATTAACAAGGCGAAAAAGAAGACGACCACTCGCCTCGCCTCTCCTTCGCGCATCAAACAATCGAACCGAGACACCCCCACCCAAGCGCAGCTCGACCTCGCGAGGCGGAGGAGGAGCGGGGTGGCGTGCCATGGCGTTCCTGTTCGGCGCCTTGCTGGGCCTGGTGCTCGGCGTCGCCGTCGTCATGGCCTTCGCGCGCCTCGAGAACTCCCGCGCCCAGCAGCGCCGCGAGCTGGTACGTGCCACCACTGAATCACCGCTCCCCACGTCGTTTCCAATTTTATCCTGTCGCGCGTGATTTCGGTGATCCAATGCGATTCGATTGGCCTCTCGGTTGGTAGGTGCATGTCAATCTGTGGAGATGGCCGGGCTGTTGATTTTGGACTAGAGTGTCTTCGGGCGGATTAGTAATCAGGGGTGTTGATGTCGACTGATGTGGATTGCGGAGGCGTGGGTGATCCATTTATGTGGGGGTAATTGCTAGGCTTTAATCCTAATAATTCCAGTTGGGATGTCTTTAGAGCTGTCCAATCGTCCACCATCAGATGTACTTAAATCTTTCCACATAACATTGAAACAATTAATTGAGAAAGATATACTCACGCCGTCCGTGAATGAATGTACTTCCAACTTTTTTAGAAAGTTAAACCTTTTTAAGTTTGACGTGTTTACACAAAGAGTCACCAACATTTATCATTATATTCATGATAAAATATATTTTTTATCATATAGCTATTTGATTTTATAAATATTGGTATAAAATTGTGTAAACGTGGTCAAAATTTGAGGTCGTTTGACTTGCAAATAAAGCTGGAAGTACACTCTTTCGTGGTAGTCCCTCCGTTCCGCAATACTCTACTCCCTCCGTATGAAGTATGGTAGCCAACATGTCAGAAAATAACAGGTGAGGTAGCTAAAGAAAAAGAAGAGGTAGTGTTACAACTTGTATTATAAAAGTACTCCCTCCGTTCACCATTATAAGGTCTTTATTTTTTTTTTTTTTGAAAAATGCATGTATCTAGACAAATTTAGTGTGTAGATTCACTCATTTTGATCCGTATCTAATCCACATTGAAATATCTATAATATTGAAATAACAGGTGAGGTAGCTAAAGAAAAACAGTTGTTAGGTTGTGGTCTGCTTTGTGAACTTCTTTCTTCTTAATGAATATACTTTCAGCTCTCCTGCAAGGTTCAGAAAAAAAAAATGTTTACGTGTGGGCGCGTACACAATTTCTTGAAAAAATCTTCCTACAACATCATTTGTTTGTGGACCAGTCAATTCTCACCCTAATCTTACCTGTCTGCAGGCCGCTACAGTTTCATCTTTCTCAAAATTGACTGTTCAAGATTTGAAGACACTTATTCCTCCTGAGTTCTATCCATCATGGGTATCTTTCACCCAAAAGCAGAAGTTGAGCCTTTTTCTCTCCTAATATTTTCTTATGCCCAATGTTGTGCTTATACGTTAGATTCTCTAAAGTGCTTAACTGGTTGAATGACCTTGGCGTTGCCCAATGTTGTGCTGATACCTTAGATTCTCTAAATTTTACAGCTTAACTGGTTGAATGACCTTGGCGTTGTCCAATGTTGTACTGATATCTTCTTTATTTAACTTCTACAGCTTAAATGGCTGAACCAAGAATTGGTAAAAATATGGCCATTTGTCAATGAGGTGCTATTCTAGCTTCACTCAAGTATCCCTAGTACTAGATATAGCTTTGGAACGATTCCTATTCGTGTGGCCATTTTCTTTCGAGAAAATTCCTCATATGACACTCTTTTAAAATCATGTTCCTTATTTGACATCGGTAAAAAAATTCTTCCTCATATGGCCACTACTCAAAATTTTCTTCCCTATATGACACTCAAGTGCATTTTGCTCATCAAAGAGGCATGAAAATACCATTTTACCCCCGGTGCGTAGTGTGATCAAAATTAACAATAACTTGAGTAATATTAAATCGGGTACTCCTACCAATATCAGTATGACTGCTGTCATGTTCGGCGCAGGTGTACAACCCCAACTCGCAGGTGGCCGGCTGCACGGCGGCGGCGACCCGTACGGCGCGAACGACCTCGCCGCCCAGCCATCGTGGCCGCCGCCGCCCGATCTCGCGCTGTCCGCGTACACGCCCATGGCCGTCGCCCGTCCTCGTGCGCCCGTGCCCATCCTTGCCGACCATCCGCATCGCGCTGGCCACGGCGTCCGGCGCAGCGGCAGAGCTCCGCGTCGTACAGCTCGGCAGCGCTGAATTACCTCGAGTTCGTCGACTGTTTCATGAAGCCTAATTTTCCTGTCGTCCTCACAAACGTCACCTTCTTCTGGCGATCTGGAGAGAAAATGTCCCCTAATTGCACCACTGATGCACACGGAAACGAAGTAAAATTTATTTTGGCCGGGGACTTCACCTGATTAGTCAGGGACATAGCAATCTGGAGACTATTTGCATCACAGAAAATTTTACGCCAAGAAGTCTAGGTTGGACGGCGGCGGTCCTTGTGGCCGGCGAGCGTACAGACCTCCCAGGATGCAAGTATTTACGGTTACGCTGGGTACGACTTAAGAGTATTAAGGAAAAGGAAATACAATATTAGTGTGTGTTTTATTTGAACCAGAAAATAGAACCAGGGGAGCAAAATTACATGAGCCGTGGGATGGTTAATTAACGGCGCGGCCGCACGGATGGTCGCACGAGAGCGCCGCGGGCAAGCCGCGTTCCGTACACATATGCGCGGGAGGCAGAACGAGAGCAATCTACATAACAGTTCATCTCATATAGAAGTCCCAAACAATTGATTTAACAATTTTGTCAAAAATAATAATTCAATTACTGCAGCTATTGTTTTGTATTGAATTTTGGTCACATTAAGCACCAGGGGTAAAATGGTCTTTTCATGCCTCTTTGATGAGCAAAATGCACTTGAGTGTCATATAGGGAAGAAAATTTTGAGTAGTGGCCATATGAGAAAGAAAATTTTCACCGGTGTCAAATAAGGAACATATTTTTAAGTGAGTGTCATATAAGGAATTCTCCCTTTTCTTTCCCCCGTCGACTTCTCGACTGCGCAGATCACATTCACATCTAAAAAATGTTTGGTTCTACTTCTAGTACCATTTATTTAATCTATCCAACTTCAATCAAGTTGAGACTGGGCAAGTGATCTAGTTTAGTTATCTAATGTGGCTGGTTTGGGCATTTCAGTACATGCAAACCACACTTGCCGCGTGGGCAACTACCTTAAGAACCCCATTATTCATTCTGTAACTACAGCACTGTTAAGATATCAAAAGGTAACGTATACAAAAGGGCACTTCTGAAACAAAGGCAAACCGCTAATTTGAGCTAGCTAGTGTCATTAAGCTAGATTGGTACAGTACATGGACAAAACCCCGTATCATGATGCGTTTTCGCACGGAAAAATGGACGTCCCTCAAAACCATCACATTTCCAGCAAAAGCTAACGAACCGCGAGGAGACAGCCAAACTACAGCTCGTCCTTGTCGTACTGCTCGTACTCCGGCTCCTCCTCGGCCGCCTTGGTGGTCTCCTTCTCCTCCACCTCGGGCTCCTCCACCTCCTCTTCCTCCTCCACGGCCGCGTCGGGGCTCAGGTCCAGGCTCTTCTGCACCGACCGGTAGATGCTCGACGCAAAGTCCTTGGGGTCAGGGAGGTTAAACCCGCTCTCCATCAGAGCCGTCTGGTACACCAGCCTCGCCGTCTGCTTCAGGCCCTCGCTCTGCGTGCGTGCACACATCATCATGTCAGCATGGTCTGTTTGCTAGCATTCAGAAGCCAAGACACATATCTAGAGACTGTAGTATGTTTACCTCGCTGTCCTGGGCGACCTGGTCGCGGAGCTCCTTGATGATGGGGTGCCTGGGGTTGATCTCCAGGACGCGCTTTCCACGCATGTAGGCCTGCTTGCTCGAGTCCGACAGGGTTGTGCCTGCATGATCTTCTCCATGTTGGAGCTCCACCCGTACTTGGAGGTCACCACCACGCAGGGGGTGTTGTGCAGCCGGTTGCTGATCTTCACCGAGTCGATGCCCTCGCTGCTGTCCAGGGCCTTCTTCCACCACTCCGTCAGCTCCTTGAACGACTCCTTGAGCTCCTTGGCCTTCGAGTCCTTGCCCAGCTTCAGGCCCTCCTTGGACACGTTCTGGAACTTCTTGTCCTCGTAGTCCATAGGTACTGCATCAGGTACTCGTCCACAGGGTCGTGAAGTAGATAACCTGCAAGAAAAGATGGGGTGCCACGTTACTTAGCTTGATACAGGTTCCAATTAAGACTGTTGCAAAGGCCAGCCCGCACAAATAACATACCTCATAGTTTTTCTTGGTTAGCTGCTCAAGGAAAGGAGATTTCTCTAGCTGCTCCTTGCTGCTTCCTGTAAGGTAGAAGATATCCTTTTGCCCTGACTTCATCCTTGAAATATACTCATCGAGAGAGACAAGTTTGCCATCTGACTTGGAACTGAAACAGATACAAGCAAGATCAGTTCTCTGCCACACTGTATAGAACTTCACCGTGATTAAAGGAATGCAGAATACAGGACAAACCTCTCGAATCTCAGAAGCTTCGCAAGACGGTTCCTGTTCGTTGCATCTTCAATGATACCCAGCTTGATTGATTTGCCGAACTCGTTCCAGAACTTAGCATACTGGCCCTTCTTCTTCTCCATTGCAGTTTTCTCTTCATCTGGTTACAGAAGATGATGAATAAGGACTATCTTCGTAAATATATAGTATGTGACTTGACTTCTTCAGAAACCCTAGTTACCTGTCTTTTCTTTGTTGCTGTACTCCTCAGGATCTTCCTCAGCAAGTTTCCTAATCATGTCAAGAGCCTTGCGGATCAGTTTCTTCTTGATGGTCTTCAGGCTGCTATGTTGTTGAAGCATTTCTCGCGATACATTGAGAGGCAGTGTGTCTGAGTCGACAATACCCTAGAGAGAACAATAGCATGTTAAAGTTAATTGCACAAGTCAATACTCAATAGAAAAAATATCCCATTCATGAAATAGTGATGCAGTACCATCAAGAAGCTGAGGTACTTTGGAAGAAGATCATCAAATTCATCGGAGATGAAAACTCTTCTAACAAACAACTTGAGGTTCGACTTGTTAGCATTGTAGTAACTCTCGTAGAGATCATGAGGAGCCTTCGGGGGAACAAAAAGCAAAGCTTTAAACTCAACATCTCCCTCGGCACTGAAGTGACTCCAAGACATAGGCTTGTCATCGCCAAAGTCCTTCAAAAAAATTGATGTTAGGGACGTTTCTTGTTTTATCTTTCTACAAGGCATAAAGCTTCTTTCAAAAAGATTTTCTCCTATAAATTCATAACTGAAGTAAGTACCTTAGCTAGTGAGTGGTAAAACTTCGCATACTCTTCTTCAGTAACCTCCTTGGGGCTCCGAAGCCATACAGCCTTCATATCGTTCAGAAGCTCCCATTCAGTGGTAGTTTCCTTTACTGTCTTCGTCTTGGGCTTTTTCTCTTCCCCATCTTCAGTCTCTTCTTCCTCCGAGGTCTCTGTGGCTATAAAATAAAGCAAGATGATTAGATTAGATGCATGCACACAACCCAGTATGATCCTGGAAACATGAATAATATTGACTGGTAACTTACTCGATTCCTCTTCTTCACTTGATTCCTCCTCGTCAGCTGGCACCTCAACATCAACCTCCTTGGTTGCCCACAAGTAAATGGGGAAATTGATGAATTCAGAATACTTCTTCACCAATTCCTGCAAAACAAGTACCCATGGTAAGTAAATTATAGCATGAAAATTGTTGAAAGTAACACATGTTTTCTGTTGTACAATGTCTTCACTATGATAGGTAAGATAAGAGCCTACAAATGATTCCACTAGGATACCAAAAATTGTCGAGTCAAAGCTAATGAATGAGCCAAATGACAATGAATGAGCCAAATGAAAATAAATGTTTGGTCAGGGAACTATTAGCAAAGAGAAACAAACTTACAGTATGAATCTATGGGTAATGGCAGGTTGAATTACTAGTTTAAAATTATTCAAGGAAAATGAAAAAGCAGTTTTGGTTTCATATTCTCAGGGCTAAGTGAGTAGTGGACTTAAAAGTTTTGACACATAACACACTAATACAGATTCATTTGAAGTGCACAAATGTTTTTTACTTCGGAGTAGCATATCATCATTTGCATAATCATGTGGTTCGCCGTAACAAAGTGTTTGTCTAGTTCAATTTGCAAAGGAGTGCTGCCGCAGTTTTCTTAGGTGTCTAGCGCGTGCCATATACAGGGTCATGATTCGTTTACTTAGAAATACAGACAACAGCAGCAAGCTACAAGACTGCAACTACCTCTGTGCACATAGCATTTTTGTTGCAGCAAGAATTTAGTGAAAGTATTAAACTGTAAAAACATAAAAGACGGCTAATACGATGATACCTTTAGCTTGCCTTCTTCCAAGTACTCCTTAGCGTCATCGCGGAGATGTAGTTTGATCTCAGTTCCACGGCCAAGGGGTTCATTCCATGTATCCTCCGAGATAGCGAATGATCCATCAGCTTTGGACTCCCACACATATCTATGAGAGAAAAAATGCAACGTCATAACAGCATCAAGAAACATGCTAAACGAAATGTAAGGGATGAACCAAAAGCACAAGGCATCAGTACTGTGTTAAAGACAAGGATAATGTTGTCTTACTGTTTGTCATCATTGTGCTTGCTGACAACTTCAACATAGTCAGCAGCCAAGTATACTGAGTAGAAGCCAACACCAAACTGCCCAATGAGATTGAGGTCGCCCCCAGTCTGCATCTTTTCCACGAAAGCTGCAAAATTTCAAGGATTAGATATATGTCAGATGATACTTGGGGCGGTTTTCTACAGAAAAATATTAATAATGCTGAATTTATGTTGGGAGATTTCAAACATCCTGGAGCGGAGCAATAAGTAGAAAAGAGCAGTACCTGAAGTTCCAGATTTCGCAATGGTTCCAAGGTTCTTAATCAATCTTCCTTGGTCATACCAACACCCCTATCCCGAATGGAGAGAATTTGTTCTCTTTATCCAACTTAATCTGCATTGGCACACAAGATGCCTTAAAGTCCATCATCTCTAAAAGCAAAGAAGTGACAATCAGAAAAGAGTCCCAACTTTGCTATCACTGTACCTGGATTTCAAGCTTAGCTGCGTCACCTTCCCAAAACATCCTTATCAGTGAGGGCAAGGAACCTGATCTTATCCAAAGCCTACAACATAGAAGATGACACCCTTTATTTCCAGCACCCACAATGCAACCTAAATAGAGGGCGCCAAGATTAATGCCAAACATACATCAGATGCATTGGATATGAGCTCCCTCAGGAAGATGTCCTTGTTGCTGTAGAGTGAGTTGATGATGATGTCCATGAGTCTGGACACCTCGGCCTGGAACTCAAACTTCTCGGCGAGTTCCTGAGGGTCTTCCTCGAGATCGACTCGGACTCCCTTCATACATAAAAAACATACATATTATCAATACAAATGACAACACATGGCAAGTGGAAACCAACAGCATTGATCAGAGGATGGTGCGCACCTCTGGACAACCTCGGAGTCAGTGCAAGCCATGGGGAACGGCCCCAAGCTTCTCCTCTACCTTGGGAAAGTCGGCCAACTCGTCGCTGCTCTCCTCAGCATTGACCTGGAGCCTCTTAGCTGCAGCACATCAAGGAGGATCAGGCCATGACTTACAATTCGAATTAGGTGTACATTTACAGGACATCAGTACAAGTGAGCTGGAAGGTCTTTGAATTCTCTGAGAACAGTACGGTAGAGTGCTAGATCAGTAGCCACCAGCACGAGATTTACACTAAGTAAACACTATTGGTATAAATCTCGATTGAACTACTGGACTAAACCTATTAAAACCTCAGACTTAACTAGCCACCTAATTTACCGGATAAAGTGCAGCTGCAATAACCAACGACGGATCTAAGAACGGAAGTTAGCTAGCAATGTCAAACTGGACACATACCCTGCCACTACACCCAGGTCGGAGCAGCCGCGGGCTCGCATCGCGACAGAGCTGAAAATTCAGACCCGAGATCTACAACGAAAACTGAACCAAAATTGCCATCAGAGGTCGCATCGAGCAGCACTCGCGTCCACACGAACGGATCAGTTGAGTTGAAGCAACTCCGCCTGGATATTTACACTAGGAATTCCACCGCATCGCGCGGGATTCAGACTTGGGACTTTCGGAGGAGTGGCACGAGAATCGCACGGGCAAGCGGGATGGGGAACTGATAAAGTGCATACTAGGAACCGAATCTACTGGCGCTGTCTCCAAACCAAACAGATCACAGACTAGCACCTAAATTCGCCACAAAAATCACGACAGAACCAGGAGCGGGGACCTCCAGCGGCGGCGGGGGAGGGGAGGAGGGCTTGCCTGGATCGGGGAGGGTGGTGAGGAGGAGGATGAGGAGGAGCGCGCAGGAGAGCGCCCACTTGCGCATCGTGCCGTCGCCGCTTCACTCTGCTGCTGCAACAAAACTGGTGAGAGTTCGTGTCGCGATGTTCGTCTCTCGAGAGAGAAGCCTACCCATTTAAACGGGCTCGGAGGAGACCCCGCACGCCCGGTCCACGCGGCGGGATCGCGCCACGTGGACTCACGGACGGCACCGATGTGGAGCTGTCCACGTGGCGGGTGGTCAGTGGGCGATGCGGAGGAGCTTGACGTGGAGCGCGAGCTAAGGAGCGGGATCGGCCGTCCGTCGCGGCGAGCTGGAGGATCGGACGGCTGGCATCGAGTGGATGTGTGGTTGAGAGGGACACGTGTACGGGTGTGATTGGTGGGAGGCTGGGTCGTCGACGTCGATGTTGCTAGAATGTTCGGGGCCGGCGTGCTCCCAGTGGATAATTTTGTTCAGCGAGGGGACTCGCGGTGGGCCAGATTGTCGGTGGGTGGGTCTGGGCCCTACCTGCCAGTCCACGGGTGTTGACTCCTTGCCGTGAATCGCACGTCGTCGTGTGTATATCTTGCTGGGCTTTTAGACTGGGCCACCAGCGTCGGTCCAGTCCAGCGAGAAAGCCCAAACTGCGCCTCAGTGCAATAATTATACCTACAGCTTCAAGTGGAAGTTTCGGTAGATGCAATGTGTTTATGGCTTACCGCAGAATAACAGAATCAAATAACGAAGCATCCAAAGAGCTGATTTTAATGTAAGTAGTGGACGATGCTAGTTTGCGGTCGACCAAAGGCTCGGTCGATCATGGCCTCCGCTGACCCGCCACCCCAACCATCCCCCTAACCTGCCCCGCACCACATTCTTCTCCAGCGCCATCTGCATTGCTCGGTTGCTGCGCTCGCTCGCTCGCTCGCTCGTGAGTCAACCACGGAAAAAGCGTTTTCGGCAAGTAACAGAGATTGTATGAATATGTTTGTGCGGTGGACGTATGTGCATAGGCCTGCCCACTTTGTAGTTTCTGAAAACGAAAAAATATCAACAGTTTTCTTAGAACGAAACAATCATTACTCTGGAGTCTGGATACGAACTTTTAAGAGCAAAAATACGTTCCAAAACACATGAGCTTGTTTGGCTAGTAATGTACGCCCTCCTTGGTTTCTGAAAGTAAGCGATGTTTTTTTTTCCCACAATTCAAACAGTATGAAGTTTAAGTGTTTAACCAAGTTTTCTAAAAAAACATTAACAATTATGATACCAAATCAATACCATTAGAGACTTCATTAAATATATTTGATATATTCTCATATAATGTCTACTCTGTTTTCTCATATAATATTGTTGTTGCTGGTCATTTTTTATAAACACTTGTCAAACTTTACACTGTTTGACCTTTGAACTTTCAGAAACGGAGAGTACTCCAACGGTTTGCACCTACAGTAGTAATTAACTGAGCCTAATTCTCAAAAGAGAAGAAAAAATTGCGGGGAAAAAAACGAGACGAATCAGACGCGTGGACTCGTTTTGTCCCCTGTGGCGACTCGCTCCTCCCCTTGAGAGTCAACTTCCCCTTCAGATCCGGCGCCCGGCACGCTCCTTCTTCCCCTCCGGCGGCGTTGCCGGCCGGGGTGGAAGAGGATGCGTTGCTTGGGTTGTAGATACTAGGGTTAGGGTAGGCTTTTTCGTGGCGGATGCCCCTTTTCTCTGCTTCTTCTTCTTGCCTGTGCTCTGGTGACCCGCAGCGACGCCGGAGGCGGCCCTCTTCCCCTCTGCAGCTCGGATCCATGGCGGATCTGCTGCAGGGTTGAAGATGGTCGAAGGTTTTCTAATAAAATCGACTGCCGTATCATCCACTTTGCAGATCAAGAGTTGAGCTTTGCAGATCGAAAATTGGAGCGGTGCTGCCTTCCTCTGGCCGGCCGTGGTGGCGAGGAGATGAAGATGTGCTACTGTTCTACTTCAGGATCTGTGGAGTGGTTCTGGAGCTAGTGTGTCCTGGCGTTCGAGCGCGGCGCGGGACGACGACTTCGACACATCTTCAGCAAGCTTCCATGGTGGAAGCAGATGCAGGAGTTGTTCAAGGTAAGCTCCGCTATCAAGCGCTGCTGCCTCTTCTTCGGGCGAGGTGTACGGTGGCTGCATCTTCTTCTGGCCGGCCGTGGAGGCGAGGGGTGGAAGAGTAGCTGCTTCGCTACCTTTGCTTCGGTGGGGAGGCTATTGCTGCATCCTCGAGCATCTCACGCGGTGGCCAAGTTTGCCTCCGTGATCTCTGGCCAAGAAGGTGGCCGTTCTTCAACCTCCTCGTTGGAGGCCTCTTCGTCCAGAAGCCAGTGCTCGGTGGCTCGATTTAGCCAAGTGGTTTGTCCCCGGCTGGGTCTAGCTTGCTGGCGTCTGCGACTGCTCGTCGAAAGGGAGATTCCGAGCACAAGATGCTCCAATGATCTCGGCGTCGGCGCCTGGAGATCGCCGGCGAGCTGTGGCAGTGACACTGAAGGGCTTAATTGCTTTTTATCCTTTAGCTTTGAGTTGTTTTTTGTAATTTCGAAGGTCCTTTATTCGAATAGTAGGTCTCTTAGGGCGTTAGATGAAAAGGACCTTCCTGTAAAATGTACCTGCCACGTGTTTGATTGATATGCAGCTCTGGGTCTTCGGGCCCCACCCCTTGTGCAAAAAAAAATTGCGGGGAAAAGAAAAGGAAATTAACTGAGTCTCCACTTCCAAAGTTCCAACTACTAGTACTGCGTTGCAGAATGCGGAGCGTCCCAAAACGGTGAGCGCCGTCGGCCAGCCGATTAAACTCCTCCAATCCTCGGATCTTCCATTTCCATCTGAGGCGAGCAATGGCAGGAGCCGGAGAAGACGAAGCTCCTCCTCCTCTAGATGGACAAGTAAGCAGCACCATCACCCTGTGCCCTGTCCTCTCCTGTAGGCGTTCCTGATTAGATCGATCGAATGGCCTGCCGTTCCTCCCTGCAGACCATAGACGAGGCGGCGGTGGGCGAGCTGAGCAGGTTCGAGCAGCACCACGGCGCCGGTGACGCGCCCAACTCGCCGCCATCTTTCCGGATGGAGGACCTTCCTGTGGTAACTTCCATTCCGTTAGCTCTTTTTTTTCCCCATTACATTACAGTAAGGGAAAAAATATATTATCTTCAGAATTTTACTGTTACCCTTAGGATTCAAACAAGTGCCTAAAAAGTAGGCCTTGATGTGATCCCTGTCGCCTTGTGGTGTTCTCCACGGATCTGAAACCCGTGGGGCAAAAATGTCTGGTCTTCTGTGGACTTTGATGCCTAGGGGCTGGGGTGGGTGCTTGGATTATGTTCCACTTTGTTTAGAGAAAATATTATGGTCCACTTCAAGCTTGTTAAACGTGAGGCTCAAATTTTAGGGCCTCTTGCTTATAATGTTTGCTACATGAAAAGAAGACCGTAAAACACCGATCGAAACTACAAAAAATGGAATTTGCATTTGATCGGATCTATCTTTCAAGTGTATGCACTCTCAGCTCATTGTGTGTTCTTAGTAATTAGTTATTACCTATTTTACCAGCTAGTTTTAGTTAAAATGTGACCCTTCTGAAATTCAGGTCCTTTTTGTCACAGGAGATTCAAACTGTTGTGGTGTCTCTTCTCCCGCTGAAAGAGGCTGTGAGGGCAAGCATAGTTTCAAGAAGTTGGAGAATGCTCTGGTCATGCCACACTAATCTGTGTTTTTATTTCCCCCATGATCCGTTTTATGATCGTGATCCGGTTGATCCCGCCGATGACCCATACTTTGATGATTTGATCAAATCTGAACGAGCTAAGTTCATTGACGATGTAAATGTGATTATTCAACGGCACAGTGGAATGGGAATCAATAAGTTCAGTATCAGGTGTGGCCTGCACAAAGATGACCTTCATCATCTTGACAGGTGGATTGGCTTTGCCGCTTCATCAAAGGCAAACATAATAGAATTTGACATGAAGAAATTGCATTGGGAATCCGAAGAAGCTCACCACTTTCCTCTTGAGGCCTTACATGTTCAAGGCGGCTCTTGTGTGCAGTCCTTGTTTCTCGCTGCTGTTTCTATAAAGCCAAACTCAGGTATATGTGGCTTTACAATGCTCAGAAGGCTTGTTTTGGAAAATGTTCCGATATTTGGAGACTTTCCTAGCTTGCTAGCAAATTGTTCAGCACTAGAGGACTTAGAGATCGTCGAGTGCCCAGGTGTGGCCAATTTAAGCATACCACACAAGCTTGATAAACTTCATCATTTGCTAATTGAAAGAATGAACGTCGAGATGATTGAGTTTCATGCTGCAAATCTTGCTCATTTTGAGTACAGAGGATGGGTGATCCCTATAGTACTTCATGGCTGCTCAAAATTGGAGAAGGCAACAATAGGTTTTTATGCCGATGAAGGACTAGGCCATGCATTCACTGTAGTTCCAAGCATTTTCTCAGTGAAGATACTAAATGTGGACGCTCAAATAATCAGATATGAACAGGTTGCCTTGTGTTTATTTTATTTTTCTGTTTTGCTAACTCATAGTTCTTCAAACTAGGTTTTTATGTTGTCTTATTAGTCCTTGCAATGTCTCAGTTGCAGAAACTGACTACAACACCACATGGCATGTTTATGCATCTGAGGCATATCACTTGTCAATTAACTGTTATAAATTTTGGACAAAATGACGATAATGGAGTTCTTCAACTTGCGTACTGTTTGGATATTGCACCCCAACTGGAGACGTTGCATTTGGATGTGAGTTTCATTTATTGGTTTAGATAGATAGAAGGATATATGGACCCCATGTATAATGTAGCATACTTTTCATTATTCTTCAGGACATGCTTGGCAATTTTGACCGATTGATTGCGAGCTTTGAAATGCAGATGTTTTATTCGGGCTTTTACGATTGCAAGAGTGATGAGGTGGTGACCGAGGAAGGCTCCTATATGCATCGCCATGATCATCTCAAGACAGTCTACATCAGCGGCTTTCGGCTCTACAAGGCTCAGACTAAGCTGGCGTGTTGTATCTTGGCTAATGCTTCTGTTCTCGAGCATTTGAAAATAGAACCAAGGTTTGGGAGCCATATAAGTCCCGTGCTGAATTATGGCCTCGAAAGTGTTATGCCGGACGTTTGCAAATGGGCACATCTTGCCTCGGAGCGCTTCGGTAAGGTGATAATTGTCGTGGATGCCCCTTAAGAATGAGTAGATCGAACCTTTTTTCCAATCTGTATACTATATTCGTAACTTGCAAGAGGTTACTTGTCCCTGGGTAGTACCTCTGAAGCTACTACTGAAAAACTTGAGTGGTGAAAGCCCAAACGAAATTGCAACTACCTGTTCATTTACCAGCTCTAGGTTTGCCTCCCCTAGGTGAAAATGAAATATCTCTTCAGAGTTATGCTATGGTGTCGAATATTTCCCAACCATCTCTATTGTGGAAGTAGAAAAATCTCTAGCTTTGTCTCTCCGGGAAAAAAATGAAATATTTGTTCAATGTATATGGCAAGGTGTCAATCTTGACACCATCTGCACAAAATTTGCTGCACGGCATTCTACTTGATCGGTATCCTTCTTAACATGCTCTGAAACCGTGCTTAGTTTGCGAGGTAACACAATGGCGCCCTCCCGCAAACGAGGACAGTTTCTTATAGCGTGACCCTAGGAGGAAAGGCACCCTGGAGCGATTTTCGTAATTCGATTCGGCGTTGGCATGAATTTGCGAATGCCAACCAAGCGGCTGTGCCCTGACCCTGCTGCAAATTCCGAATGTTTGAGATCACTGGTTCACCATGCCAACATCGCTTGAAATATAACCACGAGGAGGAGGAGGGTGATGACGGTGGTGTGGCTGGTCGTCGCCGGATCAGCATCACAGGAAGAGAACACCATTGCCAGGTAGGCGGCGCCACGCTGTTCACTGTCCCAGGATTCCCGCCGGGGTTCATGCTACAGATCCACGACGAGACGAAGGTGTCAGTATAGGCTGATGAATGAATGGTGTACGTGCGTGCATTATCATGGTTAAAAGTTGCTGCTAAAACTGTTTCCGCAAGCCAAGTGAAGCTACTGACGCTGTTATGTTCAGGGACGGAGCCAGGAAAATATTACCGGGGGCCAAGTGAAGGCTACATAACATGGAGGGGGCCATATGGCTAATTTTGGACAAAATTTGGTGGCAAATCCGCATAATATAAGGGGGTATGCAAAAAAAGTTTCCAAGTTGGGGGGAGACATGGCCCCAGCACGCCCCCCTAGCTCCGTCCCTGCTTATGTTCACAAGGTTAGAGGAACCAAAACCAGATGATGTAGCAACCGAAAACCGACAAAACTATTGCGATCAATCAAGTGCCAAACATACTGTATTGTCAGACAGTTAAAAAATATAGTCAGAGCATTCGACAATATATATGCCTAGTAGAAACATGATAAAGGATCAAGGGGATGATCCTATGATTGTTGTCCCGATCTTTCACAGCGAGTAACCCGGATAGAAGTCCTTCCAACAACGTCGATGAACGTCACCTGAAGGTAAGGACGAATCCAGCGAGCAACGTGATGAAGATCACCACGCCTCTAACCTGAGCACGATAACACTTGATGAACACAAGCACCCTCGCAGCAATCTTTATTGATAACACGGCAGCGCCGTTTCCCCGGAGGGATGATACGCAGTGGAGCACACAATAGTTTTAGACTAAACAACTGAACTCCCTCAACCCTAACTCGGTCAGCTCCTTATATGGAGGCTGGGGCGCCCCACTAATGGGCCTAGCTGGTTCAGTTGGACAGGCCCAAAACGAACACTTATTAAAAATAGCAAAGACATAAATAAAATTACAATTGACACAACTAGCTTGGTGGAGTCCTGAAATTAGGCTGCACCTCCTCCGTCGTGCCCATATCATCCTCCCCCTTCAAGAAGCGTTGTCCTCAACGCTTGAGGGTCGGCTCGAAAAGGTGGCGTGATATCAGCAACAACATCACGCATCTTCGCCATCTTCAAGTCTCGCTTGCCTTCCACTCCACATCCTCCCTCTCGGCCTGCTTGACTTGATTTTCTTCTCCATATGAACTGTGGCGCCACCATATTCTCCTACCCTCTCTTAGGAACCCTTGCTGGAGCCTTGTGTCGCTGAATAGGAACCTTCGCTGGACGACCTTGCAAAGTGGTAATGCCTGGGCCACACAACTGACGAACATGTCCATCTTTCCCTTTGTGCATCCGCACTGCTGCTCCAACAAAACGCCTCACAGGTGTGCTGACATAGTTGCGACCGTCTACTCGCGGTACCACACGCACCGAGACACGTTCAGCACAATCATCAACACCTTTGTCAACACAAGCTGGAACACATGCTGCAATATTCTTCTTCTCATCAATAAGAGGCTTGCCTTCAACCGGCTTGTCACCAACAAGAACAACTGGCTCGTCATCTTCGTGTTGCACGGCGGAATCAGGTTCAGTATCAACGCTCCTTGCATCATGCTCCTCTTGCTGCAATTTAACTAGCCTTGGCTTTGGCTTAGCTTTATGCAACTTCTCCTTGCGCACCACGAACTCCACATCGGACTGAATTTGATAATCTCTCATAGGCTTCAAAGTCCGCTGTTTACCATCATGCACAAAAGAATATGTATTTGCTCTCCCAGCATGTGTGACATTGCATACTGCCATGGACGTCCAAGTAACAGTCCACATACCTCCAATGGCACACATCGCAGTCTATCTCGTCAACATAATCACCAACTGTAAATGGCACACGTACCTTATGAGTAATTTTCAGCATACCATAGCTATTTACCCACTGAACATGCTTAGGTTCTGGAATACGCCATGTGGATAAACCCAAACTGTCCACGACTGCCTTACTAATGCCATTACAGTAACTACCACTGTCAATAATAAGCTTGCATGACTTCTCCTTAATAGTACACTGCGTCTGAAACAAAGTCCAACGCTGGCCTCTATCCGCTGTCATACAAACATCATCCTGTACTCTCTTGAGTTGCATATTCAGCCCTCTCAATGGTACAACCTCTTCTGGAACAACCACCCTGTCCTTTTCCTCAATTGGTGCCAAAAATTTAGCACGCAAAAATTGTTTGAAATTTTCCCAACTAGAAGTTATGCCCATCGCGGACCTCTCTGCACGCCACAAACTAGCCAAAGTCTCATCCACACGCCGGTAGGCAAGGACATATTCCGTATGGCCACCAAACGTGTTATCAAGTGTGCGACATCTTGCGAAACCAAGGTCCATGTCAGATTCCCAAGACTGAAACTCTGTGTATGTGGCAGAACTCTCCAACCTCCATTTTATGTTTGCGGAATCAAGTGCCAAACCGATGACAACAGTAGTGTAGTCATGGTACACGTCGTCAGACCTCTCCGTCGAACTAACAGGCCTTGACAAACCCATTTTTCTGAATGCCTTCCTCGTAGTACTGTAGCAGCAAATTTTTTTCACGTCAAAAAGCTGTACCAAACTTGTACAAAGTCCTCACGTAGATGCAGTCCAACCTGACCCACGCACAAACTTCTCTTCTACTCCCTCCGATCCATATTAATGGTCTCAACATTGTCTAGATACGGATGCATCTAGTCTAAACACTTAACTAGATACATCCGTATCTAGATAAAGTTGAGCCCATTAATATAGATCGGAGGTTGTATTTTTTTTCTTGTTGCAAAATCTGGTACAAAAGCGATTTGAACAGAAACTCCCTGAAAATTCGATCCGAATGCCAAGTTCATGATGGCTCAATCACCACAAAATTCGGATCTGATTGCAACCGCGTCAATCTGATCTGCACAGACACTTTCCTTTTCTTTTCTATCCAGAATTAAGCCCAAAAAATCCGGAACAAATCAATTCCGAGAACTGTTCTTTCCTTTTTTGTTTCCTTCCTTTTTATTCCGATCAGAAATCAAGACTTTCCTTTTTTTTTACCAAAACTCCACGTAACAGAAGAAACGAGAAAGAATCCAATCAAATCTTCCTTTCCTTGGTTGCCCTCCACACGGAAGAAAACTTCTCTATTTTCTTTTCTTTTTTTTGAAAGGGAGTTCGTGTACAAGATTCAAACCAAAGAAGAACACGCACGCACGAACACAGGCGAAGAACTCGCCGAACACGACGAACACGGCACCACCACACACACCTCGCACCGAAGCGACGACCTCGACCAACCTTGTTGAGTTGCCGCAGAAACCATCCGACGCAAGCCCCGGAATCTTGATGCTGAAGGAGTATCGGCTTCGAGTCGCCGCCAGACCGCCATCACCGCCTCGCACCGGAGACGAAGACAGGGCCGCCATCCATCTTCCACACAGCCCACCGAGTCCGCCGAGGAAGGAGAAGAACCCACCTGCAAACTCCAGAGATTTTAAGCAAAAGCACCTCCCCGCACGATGGCGGGTAAACCAGGACCCCAAGAACAAGAGCGCCACCGCCACCACGGAAATTGGACGGAAATTGGACTCAAACAACCACGATCTGGTCAACGGAAACAAAAGAATCGAGCTGGACTCCTGCTATGCACGAACGTCTGATCCAATTTTTTTTTCTTTCTGTCCTTTTTTTCTTCTTCTTCTTTCCGCCTGCAACCCACACGGAAACAGATACGATCCGATCTTTCTTCTGCAACTCGCTGTCCAGCCACCAACGTGTCAAGCAGATCAACGATCAGCCCAAAGACGATGCAACAACGCTGCCTCGCCGTCTAATCACCAACGCCGTCGAGCAGATCAACGACCAGGCTAAACATAATACTGCACCGTGAGCAACTTGGCGCTCTAATACCACGTGATAAAGGAGGGGATGATCCTATGATTGTTGTCCCGATCTTTCACAGCGAGTAACCCAGATAGAAGTCCTTCCAACAACGTCGATGAACGTCACCTGAAAGTAAGGACGAATCCAGCGAGCAACGTGATGAAGATCACCACGCCTCTAACCTGAGCACGATAACACTTGATGAACACAAGCACCCTCGCAGCAATCTTTATTGATAACACGGCAGCGCCGTTTCCCCGGAGGGATGATACGCAGTGGAGCACACGATAGTTTTAGACTAAACAACTGAACTCCCTCAACCCTAACTCGGCCAGCTCCTTATATGGAGGCTGGGGCGCCCCACTAATGGGCCTAGCTGGTTCAGTTGGACAGGCCCAAAATGAACACTTATTAAAAATAGCAAAGACATAAATAAAATTACAATTGACACAACTAGCTTGGTGGAGTCCTGAAATTAGGCTGCACCTCCTCCGTCGTGCCCATATCAAAACACGTGAGTTTGGCAGATTTCCATTTTGAGCAAAAAGTGGGAATATATAGTGCCATGAGCCGGTCCGGCATGGCGAGGGTCCTGCTCGATGCCTCCTTCCGCCGCGCTTGAGGCTTGACGTCTGCTGTCGATCTCGAAGCCACGCGCCCTCGTCAACCACAACATTCCATTGACGGCCGATTGCCGGCTGCCCGACGGCTGGACGGCGAACGCGGTACAAATTCCGGTGGCGTCGCCGCTCGATGGATAGGAGCGGCTTGACTACATCAAGAGAGTGTGTCAGTCCATGGCATGGGAGCATCGGCTCCAGCCCAAATACTCCATGTCGTCACGTCATTGGTACGACATGGTGAAGGCAGAGCACGCGGCCCACAAGGCAGCTTCTTCCTCCAAGCCGGCAGGCGCTCGCTGCCCACCGAGTTGCTCGCGTGCGAAAACGAGCTGCATTCCGACGAAATGTCCGGTGAGCCGGAAGAGGAGGAAGTGGCCGGTTTGAGCGACTTTGAAGACAAGCCTGGCGGGCGGTGGCGCGGCATGCACGCGGGAATCGAAGCATCATTGGCATCGCCATTGGTACGACGTGTTGAAGGCAAAGCACGCGGCCGCAAGGTAGCTTCTTCCTCCAAGCCGGCAGACGCTCGCCACCCACTGAGTGCAGTCTGACCAAATATCCGACGAGCCGGAAGAGAAGGAAGTGGCCGGTTTGAGTGACTTCGACGATGAGCCCGCCGGGCAGTGGGGCGACATGCATGCGGCAATCGAAGCATCCCTCGCGCCGCTGCAACCGCCACCGCCACCTGTGTCGGTCATTGACATCGCCCTGAAATCGACTAGGGCGGTGACCCAGAGGCGTGCAAGTGTTATCAAGGCCGCATCCCTCGCCACCACCCCATCCAGCGTCGGTCGTCGATGTCACCTCTGATGATGGGTCAGCAGCATTCAAGGTCCTCACAACCGAAGATTAGATTAGGGTCTAGATTTAGATGGCGTTTATATCTGTAAAATAAAATCTAAGAAATGAATGATAATTCGTTGTCGTAATTTAATTTCATGTTTTATTTGAAATTCCTTTTGGGTCACTAGCCGTTTAGGTTGAAATAGCTTCTCGACGGTTCCAGTTCCCCAGCGGTGTGTGTGTGTTCATGAGTGGCGTCCGCTTATGCACGTCACTACTAACACTTACCCATGGCTTGTGGCGCCACTTGCCACTGGGTCACACTTCACAGTGGAGTGCGGCGTGCACGCGCCACTGATAGGTATTACCAATGGCGTATAACCAATGGTGTGTGCAATACATGTTGGGTTACGCAATGGAAAACAAACAAAAATGGCCTTACACGAGTAACTACCACAATATATCTATGAAGATATAAGCGAGAGATGATCTAGTTTATCATACCGACACCGTGTAAGTGGAAGTAGATATCGATGTTGATGAAGACTGATAAAGATCCTCACAGTTAAGGCTAGCGGTGACGATGTTGTCGATTCTCCTCCAGCCCATCAGCTTCATCGTCAACTCGAATAGGATATCCCTCTGAGAGTTCGCACGCGTTCGTCTCCTATAGTCAGCAGAATTTAGTCTTATTTTTGCGAAACGTTCGGGACTAAGTATTTATGAAACAATTATTGTGGAGATCACAACACATGGGAGAGAGATTATATCTAGCTCTATTGGGAGAGGACACCTCAAAACCCAGTAGATTAAGTTATATTCAAGAGGGGCGCCTCCACAACTCCAGTGGGGCACAGCCCTAGGGTCGGCCGCACCAAGGGGTGCCTCCCCCCCCCCCCCCCCCCCCCCCCCCACGGAAGGGGGAGGCGTAACCATAGTGGGTTTGGTGGCTCAATTCGGCCACACCCCACCTTGGCCTTCAGGGAAAGTGAGAGAGGCACCCTACTAATGGGCTCCAGGGCCCATGCAGTTACCCCAACATGACCTTGGCCAATTGGGCAACCCATGGCACCCTCCGAAATATTTTTGGTGCTTATTTGACTTTCAACCCCGGAACTTTTCTGGTTTCCTCTCCAAATATTTTGATGCCAATAGAAACTATTTCTATGACTCCGGCCATCTCATGTCCACTTATTTCTGTGGGAATAGCCGTCCCTTCCTTACCAAAGAAAGAAAAAAGGAGTTCACCCCAACATTACCCACTTGTCCGACTGTTGCTAAGCAGTTTTGGGAATTCTCGGAACACTTCCAAAATATCTCCGAAAATATTTTGATCACTCGGAAAATATTTCGACCATCTGGAAGTATTCCGGGTGACTCTTTCCATTGTTTCCAACCATCAAGTTATTCAACTAACTGAAATAGAATTAGCCGTGTGGCCCTACAGGTGGTTTGATAACAAGTGGACATGACTCGAAACACCTTCTGATCAATAACCAACAGTGGAGAGCGTAGTACACCCCCATACAACACAACTCAGTAGAGTATAACGACTACAACTCGCAATAGCGTAGTACCCACTCCACACTCGGCTAGCCCGAGGACACCACCGACATCAGAGTTACAGAACAAGAGAGCCTGTCCTAAACTGATCAACATCGCCGCGTCCCGGACCAACACCAAACACCTCTGAAGATAGATAGCTCCAGCTAAACTTTCCTTGTCAATGTAGCCATCCACTCTTAATGCCTAGGAGGTGGCAAATAGATCGCGGGACTTGGTCGGTCCCAAGGGCGTATCCCGGATAAATTTTTCAGCCCGAACCGACATGCAATGTATGTTCGGGCTATAAAAAAGGGTAAAACCGCATATCGGCCGAATTTGTTTGACCGGGGTTTATTCGAGATATGTTAGAGATGCTAAACTTTGTTACAACATACTTTTTTTTGAAAAGTTGTTACAATATACTTTGTATCACTGAGATTGCAAAAGCGAATAAGGAAAGGACATGGCGTTTTGAGTCACGGGGGTGCATCCGTACCCGTTATGTAAATCATTTTTATTTTTTTCTAAAATGCCAAAAAATTCCAAATAAAATTCTGTATATACATTATGAAATTTTATGTTAACACAAAAAGTTTCGCAAAGAAAAAATATTCTTTGTCACCCATGAAAAAAAGACAAAAAATAATCACGTACAAAGTCATTTTGAAAATTTCGGATTTGTCTTTTTGCACAGCTAAAAAAATGTCTTTTCTTCACGAAATTTTTTGTGCTGCCATAAAATGTCATCTAGTATATCCAAAAAAAATATTTGGAATTTTTTGATATTTTGGAAAATGTTTTTTAAATAATGGGTGTATCTAGAACCTACGAGCCGATATTGATTTCCCATAAGGAAAGGAAAATCGTTCCAAAGCCCACAAGATTGCTGAGCTTCCACCAAAACAAAAGGGAAAGCGGACCGAGCTCCGCCGATCTTGCAGCAGCAACAATGGCCGCGGCCGGGGAAGACGAAGCATGAGAGGAACCAGCCTATCAATTACTAGGAATTAACCACTAATCAAAGATGTCAGCAAGAACATGCACTCGAATTTGCGGTTTATTTCAGAGGAAGGATTCGATTACAGAGGAAGGATTACATCTGAAAGCTTATGCCGGCCAGAACATGGCAGCGGCTAGGGTTCTAATCCGATACAAGAGATAAGATATCCTCTCCAAGGTCAGGACCGAAGCTATATAACCTTACGAGGAAACGAGAGGAGTAAAGCTAAAGCAGAAGGAAAAGACAGCTGGGAGTTGCTGGACTGGATGGAGCCGTCGGATTGGAGATCGACGGCCAGGACAGCTCAGGCTAACTGAAGTTGCAGCTATCTTCAGAGAATAGAACACCTTCAGAGCTTTGGTTCCTGACAATTCCCCCCTTCTAAGACCACACTTGTCCCCAAGTGTGCTGCATCATGGAGGCTTGAAGGAAATGATCCACAACTCCATTATCCAGCAAGAAAATATCTTGTACTGAAGTCCCACCACTCTGTTAGTGAATTTAGTCCATTGACATGTAAAATTCATAAGGCGGGTATCAGAGTCAGGTTGTAAGGTCCTGTATGCTGTAATACCGGGATCCCAAGTATCACATTTACACTTGACAAATTGAGCAAAATTTGCCTCGAAAACATGTTGTTGCTTTTGATATGCACTTGTCCTGACGGTGCTGATGTAGAATGCAGAAATCAAGCTCAGCACTATGCTTTTGCCAACAACTTTCAATTTTTCTAGTGTTAGAGAAGCATCACCAGAGTTTGTAATCTTCCTGTCAGGTAGAATCATTCCCAGAAAAAGAGATCTCTGAATTTTGTGTTCCATACTTATAACAGAAGGCTCCTCTGTAGCTGCCTCAAGAACTCGCAGCAATGTCATTTGGAAATTATCCCGAGCCTGAAATGGTGTCTCCAAAATTTTCAGAACTACAGCCAACTGGAGCAATACATGACTTGGCCCAACTCTGTGACTGAAGGATACACTACCCAGAAGATGAAGTATAACAGGGAAAAATTGAATTGTGCTCTTTCGATGAGTACGTCCAGGTAAAGCAGTAATTGGTCCATGACGTTTCCCACCCCTGACCTGCTGTATATCACTGGACAGAGTGGCAAGAATGCCTAGTACCAACGAAGCAACTAACTGAACAAATGCTTCTGTATATTGATGAATGAAACCAATCTTCTCCTTTCTCAATCTATCAACTTCCGATAGTAGCTTGGCATTACAAAAGAAATTTGGAAGCCACCTTTGACTGTTTTTGCAAAGAAGAGCAACAAAGACTCTATGGCACCAAATCCATGCAGTATACCTAGCACACCTTGCTAAGTTCAGAATCAAGACAGATAGCTCCCCTGAAGATTGAGGCTGCAATTGCACTAATGCAACCATCACACTCTGTACTCACGGTGGGCGTTCGGGTTACCCGAAAATTTCGGGTCGGGTAATTCGGGTTTTTCATAATTCGGGTTCTGAAAGTTGATACCCGAGATTTAGCCGAAATTACAAAAACCCGACATTTCGGGTACCCGATAATTCGGGTTCGGGTACGGGTTTTCCCGATTTACCCGAATAAGAGAAGAACTAGCTCCTTCCATCTCGCGGCGAGCGCAGCAAGGGCGGGTACGGGCGGATCCGAGGACCGCGTCGGCGCCGCGCTAGAGGACGCGCGGGCGTTGGAGGTGGAGGAGGGTGGTTGCCTGCGGGCGGCGCGCTGGAGGTGGCTCGCAAATTGGCCGGGGACGAGGCAGCAGGGTCTTGGCGTGGTCCCCGGCGAGCGCGGCGACTCGGCTGACAGCGAGCTCGGAGGAGTTCTCGAGGCTGTCGACGACGACGGCGCGGAATCCCGCGGCGAGCAGCTGCAGCACGGCGTGGTCCCCGGCGAGCGCGGCGACTCGGCTGACGGCGAGCTCGGAGGAGTTCTCGAGGCTGTCGACGACGACGGCGCGGAATCCCACGGCGAGCAGCTGCAGCACGGCGTGGTCCCCGGCGAGCGCGGCGACTCGGCTGACGGCGAGCTCGGAGGAGTTCTCGAGGCTGTCGACGACGACGGCGCGGAATCCCGCGGCGAGCAGCTGCAGCACGGCGTGGCTGCCGATGTACCCGGCGTGGCGGCGGCTTGGACTTGGAGTATGGGGAACGGGATGAGTGGGGAACTGGGTATCGTGCTTTGGAGATTAGGTCAACCATGTACGTGACCCAATATTTTCGGGATGTTGGGCTGGGCCTTGCCAACAGGAGGATTTTCTTTACTGGGCTTTCTACAAATTCGGGTAGTTCGGGTAAATCGGGTTCCGTGGCTTCTAACCCGAATTTCCTGAACTAAATTCGGGTTTTCAAATCTGTTACCCGTTGCAGTGCTCGGGTTGGTCGGGTTCGGGTAGTTCGGGTTCGGGCTCGGGTTTTTCGGGTTCGGGCTTCGGGTTTCGGGTTTTATGCCCACCGTGACTCTGTACCCCTGAAAGCCAGGCTTGCAGCTCCATTAATTTCGCCATCCATGTCAGAATTGTCGCAACCACAAAACAACAGCAAAACAACTCATGCACTGAATGTCCTTGCAAACACACGACTCCACCAGCAGTTGGCAACCTTACAAGAAACCCATGTTTATATGTATTCAATTTGTTATATATGCCAAACAATCGAAGTCCTGGATCCCAGGGCCTCATTACCTTCAGATCAGTTAAGGTCCTTCCCATGAAAGTATAGCTCTGAATCTTGGCTGGATGTCGTTGTAACCTCATGCATTGTTCCAAAACTCCCCACTGTTGCCAATTGGGCTCGCTATTTTTATCAGCATAATGGTCAGTACAGCTGGAATATTGAATTTCGTTGAGGCCTCCAACTGCATCATTATCATCAAGGTTCAACTTTGCATCAGCAGTAACTAACTTCTTGTCAGTTGTCTCAGCAAGAGGATTTATTTCCAGCATTGTGCAGTCGCTTTTGCAGAAAAATTCATATAGTTTCTTAATCTGTTCTATAGAAGAGTGGCTGTCTGTCGTCTTTGGTGCCAGACCATCAACAACATTTACAAGTTCTCTGCTCTTGGAAAATGGTACCAGCAGCTTGAGCGGCAAAAAACTCTCATCCTTATTGGCGACATGGATGTACCCTGGTTGCTTGTAATTATTAGGCTCTATGTTGTCCTTGCAACGATATTCAGCAATGCCTTCAGTTCTTTCTCCATTGGTGTACCAATGAGAATTAATTTGTTGGAACGAAATGGCCTTGAGCTTCTCGAATGCCAATGTGAAGCTAAGCTCATTATCATGCTGGCCTGATTGCTGATGGTGTTGTTGCACTTCATCCTTATTACTGAACAATGTATGATCCTCCCACTCTGGTGGTGTATCTTTGCGAGGAAGATCATTGAAGCCATTAGAAGAGTCTTTGTTTGAGGTGGTGACAGGAGTAACATCAAGCACTTGAGGCACATGGATAATAGCAATATCTGAAAGTCCAGAATGAGGTTCAGCAAGCACATCCATGGAGAGTGGCATTGCAGAAGTTGATAGGGAGCAGACAAGCTCGTCCCTAGGCTGTAAGCCAGGCGCTGCTAGGTGGATGCTATCCTCGGTCATCCTACAACACTGAGTGCCTGGATCCCATGGTAGCCTCAAGGGAGTGTTTTTAATGTGCCCACACACATCAAAGTTGTTTGCAGATGATTCCTGCACATTGCGGCTACCAGGAACTAGAGCCAGCATAGGAGGTAACTGCATTTGAGATGGTGTTTCTTGTTTCCAATTACTCCCATGAACAAGTGGTGGCTCTGGCTGTCTCAAGTGAAAGGCAACATCTGTTAGGAGGTTTTCCATTTGGTCCTCACTTTGTGCATTCACTTCAGGCAGTATAGAAGTGGCCAGACTTTGTGCAACAAGAGGAGCACTACTGCTCTCAAGAAGTTGTTCCTTAGCTGCAGATTGTACCTCCAAGCTTATGTTAGCAGGAATATGAAGGCTTTCCAACTCAAACTGTAGCTGTGCTGAGACTTGCCTCAAATTCTGCTCATGTTGCTTGCATTTCGGTTCAGCTTGCTGATCATCCATACCTTCTGACACACATGCCGAAGCTGAGCATACATCAACACTCGGAATAAGCCGGGAGGGTGGTGTGGGTGCAAGACAAGTTACAATTTTCTTTAAACCTTTTAGGTCTCTCTGTATTTGCTGCAGAAGCTCAAACTGTTCTTTGGATTCGGAGAATCGAGGAGCAGAATAGCCATAGAAGGTGTGCAATTCCTTAAGAGTAGCATGCCTGATGTCTAGCTGACAGTCATTTGGGTACAGACATACTCCATGTAAATCATGCAAAGCTGTAGCAGCCATTGTACCATGTTCATACTCAATGAACAAGGAAGGGGCTTGAAAGTGTGAATGCATATTAGGAGACTGAAACATTTCTGCAACTTCACCATACGCAGAGAACACTTCACATACCACTTCTGTCGGCACAGATTGCTGCACTTGATGAATTGTCACATGAAGAACTCTGCCACGGAGGTCTGGAACCGAATCCAACAAGTGTTGGTCATGATTACTTTCACCTTTAGGCTTAGTTTCTCTTGCAGACCATGTGTCAAACACCTTGTGGGCAACATTTGCAGTTCCACTTAAATCATGGAATTTCATGGTGGATGGACAGAATTGGAGAAATTCACAGCTGAACAATTCACTAACCCATCCCTGAAGCAACCACAACACTACACGAACAGGAAAATCTTGGACACGCCTCTGCTACCAACGAACACCGCCAGAAATCATGGGCAAATCGAAACAAAGGCAGGGATTTTACCAGTCTGCAAGGAGCAGGACCAACCTCTTCTGTTCTTCAATCAGTACCCAAGCAATCTCCGCCACCAGCGCCGCCGTTGCTCCAACAAGAGGTGTAGGAAAGTCACCGCCGCCGTGGAGGGAGGGAGGGAATGGGATTTTACTGGAGGACCAAACCAGTCCGCCTCCTCTTCCATTCCATCGCCCCCGAGCTCGATCCAGAGAAGATCGACTCCAAAAGCTTGTCTACCGCCGCCATCACCGCCAAGGATGCGTCGGCTCTGATACCACTTGAGAGGAACCAGCCTATCAATTACTAGGAATTAACCACTAATCAAAGATGTCAGCAAGAACATGCACTCGAATTTGCGGTTTATTTCAGAGGAAGGATTCGATTACAGAGGAAGGATTACATCTGAAAGCTTATGCCGGCCAGAACATGGCAGCGGCTAGGGTTCTAACCCGATACAAGAGATAAGATATCCTCTCCAAGGTCAGGACCGAAGCTATATAACCTTACGAGGACGAGAGGAGTAAAGCTAAAGCAGAAGGAAAAGACAGCTGGGAGTTGCTGGACTGGATGGAGCCGTCGGATTGGAGATCGACGGCCAGGACAGCTCAGGCTAACTGAAGTTGCAGCTATCTTCAGAGAATAGAACACCTTCAGAGCTTTGGTTCCTGACAAAGCAGCTCCTCCGCCTCATCCCCTAGACCGGCATGTAAGCAGCACTACCACCCTCTCCTCTCCTCTCCTCTGGGTGTTCCTGATTAGCTCGATCGACTGCGGGAGCCCTTTTCCCCATTAATTAACCTGACGTTCCGTTCCCCCTTCCCTGCAGCCCATGGACGAGCCGGCGGCGGCAAGCAAGCTGAGAAGGCTAGAGCACCACGGCAACGTCGGCGACGAGCCCTCCTTCCGGATGGATAACCTTCCTGCGGTAACTTCCATTCCGCCAGTCCATCCTATTTTTTCCCTTTCTTTTCTTTTCTTTTCCAGCAGGAGAAATAAAATCTGCCAGCCTCAAGATTCAACCATTGCGTAAGACTAGTCCTCCATGTGATGCCTCTGGGGCAGAAAATTCTGGTGTTTTGGGGGTTTGTTGCTAGCGTGTGTGTGATTTCAATTTTAGGTGAGGACCAATGCTTAGGGAAAGGAAAAAATGGTGGATTGATTGCTGCTGAATGAGCCTCCTACGCACCTCTTTACCGAAGCCACACCCCACCGTGATTCTCTCACTGAAATCGTTTTGGTTCCAACACACATGTGAGCTCCACAATTCAAATCAGGTTAGAGAAGCCCCTTCAAATAACAAAATCAGGTTAGGTTGCAGTAGCACAACAAAAAACGGAGATTAAGAAAACCAGCAACCTAAAGGATTTATCAGGACACCACACCTGCTTCTGATCACCTAACTGCCGGAGTGCCGGCCAGGCCTCCAGCAGTGCTGACTAGGGAAATTCTCAGACACCACCGCCCGCCCACCGGGGCCCTGCCCCTGAATGTGTTTCATGTGTTGGTTCTTCTGTAAGCCAGCCCATAGATCCATCCGTGGAAAAATTGAAAAAGCCACATTAGTAGGATCCTTACCTGGGAAACATGCCTTTCTAGCAACCCCTACTGCTGCAACTATGGGGGGGCTCTGCTTCATCTATAGAGAGATCGATCGGCTAAGAAGGAACAAATTTTATTTCGAGTTATCCTTAGTTAGAAGAGATTGTAATATTGTTGCCCATGAGCTTGCCAAATTGGCTCGGGTAGAAGGCACTGTTGGTTTCTGGTTCAGGTCTGTCCCTAACCAGACAAGGCCTTCTGTCTAACGATTGTAACCAGCTCGAGACGAAATGAAATCTCTTTTAATGTAAACAAAACTGAAACAGGAAAATTGCAAAATCTAACAAGTGCATGTCTGATAAGTAAAAAAGGTGATTGAATTGCACCGAAATGAACAGTAGGTTATACTCTACTGGTACTTGGCTAGAGGACAGCGAATATACAGATGATCAGTAGTTTCAGCGGCACCGCAAAACATGCATCCATGTCTCAGCAAAATTGCCTGGAGTCAAAATTCTGATCCTAACAACTAACCAAAGAAAAGTGTTTATCTGGTGTGGTAGTTTCATGTTCCATAAAAATCTGACAGGGAAATTAGTCCGCCATCTCGAGAGAAACATAGAGAAAATGGACTGAAAACTGTCCATTTATCTCTAGGAGCGAGCCAGCCAGCCAGACATAGCTACCTTGTGTGTGCTTGGTTTTGAGAAATTACTGACTATATCGTCTACCAGTTAGATTAGTTATAATTCAAACCTACTAAAGATTTCTGGTCCTTTCTTGTTGCAGGAGATTCAACCTGTTGTGATGTCACTTCTCCCACTGAAAGAGGCTGTGAGGACAAGCATTGTTGCAAGAAATTGGAGTATGCTCTGGAGATTCCACAGTAATCTATGTTTCTTTGGCCCGAATGATCTCGATTATGACAAAGATGAGTATGATGGCACTGATGAACAAGCCATTGATGATTTTATCAAAATAAAAAGAGCCAAGTTCATTGAGGCTGTAAATTGGTTATTCAACGGCATAGTGGCATTGGAATCAATAAGTTCAGCATCAGGTGTGGCCTGCACAAGGAGGACGTTAATCATCTTGACAGGTGGATTGCTTTTACCGCTTCATCGAAGGCAAAGATCATAGAATTTGACCTGAGGATACGGAATTGGCCATCTGAAGAAGTTCACCACTTTCCTCTCAAGGCCTTAGGTGTTCAAGGCAGCTCTTTTGTGCAGTCCTTGTTTCTGGCCAATGTTTCTATACAGCCGCACTCTGGTATACGTGGCTTCGATATACTCAGAAGGCTTGTTCTGAAATATGTTCAGATATCTGGCGATTTTCCAGGCCTGCTAGCAAATTGTTCAGCACTTGAGGACTTAGAGATCATCGACTGCTCTGGTGTAACTAATCTGAGCATACCACACCAACTTGATAAACTTCAACATTTGGTAATTGACAGAATGGATGTTGAGATGGTTGAGTTTCATGCTGCTGATCTTGCTCATTTTGAGTTCAGAGGGGGACTGATCCCTATAGTGCTTCATGGATGCTCAAAATTAGAGAAGGCGACAATGAGGCCTGCAGGCACTAAAGCACTGGGAGGGGTATTCACTTTAGTCCCAAGCATTTTGCCAGTGAAGATACTAAAAGTGCAAGTTCTTATACGTGGATATGAACAGGTGAGCTGGTTTTAATTTTTTGATTCTTGTTTGCTTACCTCATAGTTCTTGAAACCAAGTTCTAATATCATCTTCTTATTTATCCTTGTCATGTTTCAGTTGCAGAAGCTGACAACAAGATCTGATCGCATGTTTACGCATTTGAGACATATGACTTGTGAAGTAATTGTCCGCTCTATGGAACCAAAGGCGGACAATGGAGTTCTTCAACTGGCCCAATGTTTAAATGTTGCGCCCCAACTGGAGACGTTGCACTTGGAAGTAAACCGTTGCAGGCTTGAATCTGTTATTCTTTACAAGTGACCTATACTTGGACTATTCTGACGATCGATTGCTAACTTCATGTTGCAGATGTTTTATAACAAAGGTTGGACTATTGATGTGGAGGAGGAGGAGGAAGACTCTCCTATGCGCCGCCATGACCATCTCAAGACAGTCTACATCGGCGGGTTTCGGCTCTACAGTGCTCAGATTAAGCTAGCGTGTTGTATCTTGGAGAATGCTCATGTTCTTGAGCACATGCAGTTGGAGCCAAGGTGCGCGGATTGGATATGGGGCAGGGCTTACGTGCTGAATAGGGACGTCGAGAAGGATTTCGTACCGCAGGTCTGTGAACGGGCACGTCTTGCCTCGTTGCGCTTCGGCAAGGTGGTCACTGCTCCTTCAGAATGAGCAAACCGTTCCTGTTCCTTTCTGTGTACTTTCAGATGTTCACATTATGCCATATTTGTAACTTACAAGAGGTTAGGTGTCCCTGTCTGGTATAGTGGAAGCAACTACGTACTGACAAAAGTTGAGTGTGAAAGCTCAAACGTAATTGCAACTTTTTCCTGGTCATTTACATTTGCCAACTCTTGTGAAAGAAGTAAAGCAATCAATAGCTTGGTCTACCTTTTCGAAGTATATGCCAAGGTGTTGAATCTTGGAACCATATATAACATTTACACAAAATTTGCTACAGGCATGGGTATATTACTTGGTATCACTTCCTCAAAATAAGCTTTCATCCTCAAAATTTCTACAGAAATGAAAGCCATGGCAAATCGACGAAGCAAAGATGACCCGCAACGTTGCACCCTTCGATTTTGTCCCACTATGCTCCAAGCATTCCGATGTGTCCGGTACCAAGCAACACCTCTAAGAGGAGCACCGTTGACACAGCGTCACTGCCCAGACCAGCGTACTCGTCCTAGGATTTACCCCGGCACTCAGAGTAAAGTAAACTGGGGCTACCCATGACGCCCTCCAACAAGGAATGTCGCCACTGAAGGCGGCACCGCGTCGCTGTTAGACGAGCCGACCAAGATTTCTCCCCGACCCCAGCCACAGAAACACCAGGACGCAACTTGAGCACCAGGACCCTCTTCGCCGCCCACCAGCATGCGCGACCCGGGGCCTGCAAGACGGAGCAGACGACATAGCTGGAATGAGGGACGACAATATCGCAGTCTCGTGGGAGGGAACAAACTCCACCACTGAGAGGCGGTAGTCGACCGGACGGAGCAGCAGGAGCACACTAGGCCTGCGCTGGCCCGACCTGTAAAGCTCCCACCGCCCGACCGCAACACCGCCATCCATGTACTTGCTCCGTCGCGCCATCGTCCCCAGGTGGTGTCGCAGTCGCAGGCATGCCAGCCCGCCCAAGCCCAGATGGGGCCCAAAGAAAAGATGGTGAAAGGATCAAAAAAAAAAATTGGTATCATTTGAGTGGGAAAAAATGGTGAAACGAAAGGAAAAGAAAAAAAAACGTTACGAAACCCATGAGCCTCCACTTGACACGTCACTACTTCAGAGCGTTCCCTTGGCACCAAAAGGGAAAGCGGGCTGAGCTCCGCCAATCTTCAGGCAGCAATGGCCGGAGCCGGAGAAGATGAAGCAGCTCCTCCCCCTCCGCCTCCTCTGGATCGGAAAGTAATAAGCAGCACCACCATCCTCCACCCTCTCCTCCAATGGACTTTCCTGATCAGATCGATCTACTGCCCTTTTCTCCCAACTAAATTAACCTGCCGTACTCCAGGTCAAAAAAAATTAACCTGCCGTACTGTTCCTCTCCCTCCCTGCAGTGGACGGACGAGGCAGCGGCGGCGAGGAAACTGAGCAGGCTGGAGCACCACCGCAGCGTCGGCGACGAGCCGTCGTTCCGGATGGAGAACCTTCCCGAGGTAACCTCCACTCTGCCAGTTCCTGTTTCTTTCCCTTTTACATGGCTGCATGAGAAATAAATCACTAATGCTTAAGCATGTCTTCGATCTGGAAAATAGTCTTTGATGTGATGCCTCTGGTGATCACCACAGATCCGAACCTCCCGGGGCAAACAAAATCCGGTAGTTTCGCGGGGTGGGGCACTTTGATTTATTGCCATTCCTTTTGAAGTGAGGCTGAATGATTATAGTTTTTGTCCCTTAAGTTCTCTGCATGATAGGACACTAGCCTGCTGAAATTGTCAGTTTAGGAGGAAGGTTCCTGGTGAATAACCCTAAATCAGGTAAAAAAGGGATTTCAGTTTATTGTGCATCCCATGCCATCCATTTCAAATGAGGCTGAATGTTTATCATTTTTTTCTCGCTTAAGTTGTTCTTACATGATACGACATTAGCTTTGCCAGTTTACGAGAAATGTAAATCGGTGGATTACTTCCTACTGAATGCGCCCCTACACCCTTTTTAAGTTCATCTAAAAGCAGTGGAGCGCCTCCCCTAGTTTCGTCACTGAAATCCGTTTGGTTCGAATGCGTACAAGTTCCGAAGATAAGGTAATAACAAGCCGTAACCTGACAACGGCATATAGGTACCAACAGCCAGAAGCACAACTGAAAATGGGCATTATTAAAAAAAAACAGCAGACTAAAGCTACATCAGTGTACCCCAAATATCTACCCTAAGGTCATTAACCTGCTTTTATCATCGTCTGACCACCGTCCACCAGCAACACCGACTTCAGATGCCTCCCCCATAGGGCGCGGTCAGCGAGAGTTCATTATTGGTCTTTGATTCATTCTGTGGCTCGAAATCCTTCATTAGCCAAACAATTATTTGGTTATGCCATTTTGGGCTTTGCTCTTACCGCGGGCATAGCTGCAGGGCCACCCGCTGAATGTGTTTCCTGTGTTCGGTCCGTAAGCCAGCCCCTAGATTCATTCCTTAGGAATAATACTTTAAACATGTCTTGTTCCTCGTCTTCCAAACTGCCCAAATGAACAAGACAACCCCTGCCGCTACTAAATCACACCACGAAACAGGAAACTGCAAAATCTGACAAGTACAATACTGATAAGTAGAAACTGTGATAGCCAGTAGGAATAGTAGACTACACTCCACTGGTAATTGGCTAGAGTACAGTCAATAAACAGATGACCAGTATTTTCAGGGGCACCGCAGAACATGCACTCTGCACTACCATTGCCATCCATGTTTCAGCAATTTGCCTGGAGTGAAAATTCTGATCCTCACAGCTAACCAATGGAAATTGTTTATCTTGTGTGGTACTTTTATCTTCCATACAAATTTGAGAGGGAAATTAGTTCTCTGTCTCCAGAAAAACATAGAGAAAATGGACTGAAAACCATCCGTTTTTCTCTAGTAGGAGCGAGCCAACCACACACAACTACCCTTTTCCTCTGCCAAGGCAAGATTGCAATTTGCATACTGCTAGGTTTCTCTTTCAGTTGTATACAATTTCAGCTCATTGTCTGTGCTTGGTTTGAGTAATTACGGACTAACTCGTGTACCTGTTAGTTTAGTTAAAATTCAACACTACTAAAGATTTCTGGTCCTTGTTCCAGGAGATTCAACCTGTTGTTATGTCACTTCTCCCACTGAAAGAGGCTGTCAGGACAAGCATTGTTGCAAGAAGTTGGAGAGTGCTCTGGACATTCCACTCTAATCTGTGTTTTTATGGCCCCATTGATGATTTTATCAAAACTAAAAGAGCCAAGTTCATTGAGGGTGTAAATTGGGTCATCCAACGGCATAGTGGGCTAGGTATCAATAAGTTCAGCATCAGGTGTGGCCTTCACAAGGAAGACTTTGATCATTTTGACAGGTGGATTGGCTTTGCAGCTTCATCGAAGGCAAAGGTCATAGAGTTTGACGTGAAGATATTGAATCATTGTCCATCTGAAGAAGTTCACCACATTCCTCTCGAGGCCTTAGATGTATAAGGCGGCTCTTTTGTGCAGTCCTTGTTTCTCGCTGATGTTTCTGTAAAGCCACACTCAGGTATATGTGGCTTTACTGTTGTAAGGTCTTAGCTGTAAGATAGAATAGAAAGAAGGGCTACAATGTAAAATGAAAAGTGTATATGTAAGATGGGGAAGGAATGAATCGAGAAGAGCTTTCCAGAAATTTCTTGGCTTCCTCTTGTGCATATTGCTTCTCGCTGGTGAGTTTCGACAACATGGTATCAGAGCCGGAGGCGGCGCTCAGCCCTCGCCGGCGGTGAAGTGGGTACTCTCGGCTGCTGGCTTGGACCGGGAAAGAAGGGAGGCTGGTGGAGGAGCATCGGCGCAGGAAGACGAAGGCGGAAGTGGAAGGAGGCGCTGTCTGGCGCGTCGGTCGAGGGGCGAGCCGAGGTGGCTGCTGCACGGCGGGGGACAAGGCTGCGTAGTTGCTTGATTGGGATTGTATTTCTGCTGGATACGACTTACGAGTGTGTTCCTGCTCTGTTCACCTTGAAGCCTTTCAATGCTAATGCTGCCTGGGATCTGTCGAGAAGTTGTGTGCTGGTGGTTGCTTAATTTGTAGCTGGATTGCTTAGTCATCTGGTCGGATTAAATAATAGTTTGCTAGTGGTTCAGATAGTTGGTCCTGGAGATTATTCTGTGTGGTGCTGTCCACCTTGACTGAGTGTTGTGCGTGCACATAGAGTGTTTGAGGAAATGTCCATGGAGGCTGATTCATCTCCTAAAGGATGCAGTGTGTGGTATTGCGACTATTGTGGAAGACCTGGTCATTTAAAGGCTTTCTGCTGGGATCTTTATAGCCGGTATAATGATATTGGATGCAGCAGCATGGTGAATCATAATCACCATCAAGAAAGTACAAAGGGAAGTGATGGTTGCTTCAGGTGTGGTTGTCCTGGACGTTGGGCCCATGAATATCCCTACTTTGACAGAGGTAATCATCATGAGTATGTTCAGTATGGAACTGGCCGTAGTAGGAGGTACAAAGAAAGGCCAAAGGGAAAAGCACATATGTCTGTTAGTAAGGAAGCATCACACACTGGCACCGTGAAGGTTCAGATGACAGTTGATGAGTTGCAGGAATGGCATAAATTTAAAGAAATAAGCACTGGGCATATATCGACCACAGAGATGACTGCAATGTCAGCTGACCCCTTCAGTAATAGTTCACATCATGCAAAGCATAAATATAACTGCACTGTCGCACAATGGCTAATTGATTCAGGCGCATCCAACCACATGGCTAACTCCTACAAGGATTTTTCTGATTATGCCTGTGATGATAAAAGGCAAAGTGTCAAGCTTGCTGATGGGTCCACTCAAAGTGTAATGGGATCAGGGACAGTCATGTGCAATTCAAATATAACTTTGCCATCAGTGATGCATGTTCCCTCATTTCCGATTAACCTATTATCTGTTAGTTGCATTACCCGTGAGCTTAATTGTGCTGGTATCTTTCTTCCAACTAGGTGTCTGTTTCAGGAGCTTGGAAGTGGAAGAATACTAGGAACAGGGACTATGCATGATGGTTTATATTACCTGGACAAGGAAGTATCACCTTCTGTTGCAGCGGTGTTATCTTCTTCGCCATTAGAAGAGTTTCTACTTCAACACCGCAGGTTGGGACACATGTCTTTTGCTACCTTGGGCCAACTCTATCCTAATCTCTATAATAATGTTAAGAAGGAAAACCTAGTGTGTGACGCATGCCAATTTGGAAAACAAACTAGGAGCTCTTATGTGTCATCTGATAACCGGAGTGACACACCACTTGAAGTTATACATTCTGATGTGTGGGGTCCTAGTGGAGTTTCCGCTTTAAATGGTTATCGCTCATTTGTTACCTTCATTGACTGTTGTACCAGAGTCACTTGGGTTTATGTATTGAGGAACAAGGATAATGTGTTCGAATGCTTCGTTGATTTTCATAATATGATCAAGACACAATATAATGCATGCATGAAAGTATTCCGTACCGACAATGGCACAGAGTATGTGAACAAAGAATTTGATAAGTACTTATCTAGTTTTGGGATCATTCATCAAACAACTTGTCCAGGTACTTCTCAACAGAATGGTTTGGCCGAAAGGAAGAACAGACATCTACTGGAGATCACTCGTTGTATAATGACAACTATGAATGTTCCAAAATTTCTATGGGGTGATGCTTTGATGACAGCTGCCTATTTAATAAATAGAATGCCATCCAGGGTACTTGGATATAAGACACCGATAGAGTGTCTAACCGGTGAAACAACATATGTGGTTCCACCGAAGGTCTTTGGGTGTGTGTGCTTTGTGAAGGACTACAGGCCATCTGTTGGAAAACTCGATCCAAGGGCATTGAAGTGTGTATTTGTGGGTTATTCTGGTAAACAAAAGGGTTATAAATGTTGGTGTCCTTCTGAAAGGAGAATGTTTGTGAGTGCAGATGTGGTATTTAGGGAGCATGTACCATTTTACGGTGAACCAACAGACTTAACTGATGTATTCCCTGATATGTTTACTAATGAAATCTCAGGTGAAGATCGCAAGGCAGGGGGAGATGAGGTAGAAGAAGATGATACATCAACATCAAGAGAGATGATAATCGGGGTAATTCCAGGAGGAATAGGACAGGAACAAAGACTGAGAGAGAAAAATGACTCGTCAAATGAGGTACTCCGATGGCCAAAACCAAATGAAGAAAATGAGATCCGGGTATATGCACGAAGAAGGCGTACTGAAGAGCAAACGCAAGGAGTAGAACCTGAAGGTGAGGCGCATGGACAGCTTCAGGAGCAACAGGCTGACCAAAGAGATGATACTCAAGGTCAAACTGATGATACTAGACTGCCCTCAGATAATGGTAACATCTCTCCTCAGTATGATGACCTTGATGTGCCTATAGCTCAGAGAAAGCAACCACGCCCTAATGCTGGAAAGTTGCCCTCCAAATTGGATCCTTATAATGTTTCTAACTATGTCATGTATGACACCATTGGTTCATCTTATAAGGCCTTTATTGCAGCGCTGGACTCTGCAGGACCTGTACCACAGGACTGGCGAGAGGCGAAACTGAACCCAAAGTGGAGGGCAGCAATGCTAGAGGAGATGGCTGCTCTTGACAAAAATAATACATGGGTTATCACTCCACTTCCTGCTAATAAGAAGGTAGTTGGCTGCAAATGGGTGTTCACCATAAAGCAAACACCAGAGGGGAAAGTAGAGAGATATAAGGCGAGACTTGTGGCGAAAGGTTATAGCCAGACCTATGGGGTCGACTATGATGAAACTTTCGCCCCAGTTGCAAAGATGAGCACCATCAAAACTTTAATTTCAGTGGCAGCAAATAACAAGTGGAAGTTATTCCAGTTAGATGTGAAGAATGCATTTCTTCATGGAAATCTGAATGAAGAAGTATATATGGAAATTCCACCAGGGTTCAATGGGCCTGAGACAGAGGGTAAAGTGTGCAGATTGAAGAAATCACTTTATGGACTTAAGCAATCGCCAAGGGCTTGGTTTGGGAGATTTCGCAAGGAAGTCTGCTGTTTGGGTTTTCAACAAAGCAATGCTGACCATACCCTCTTCTTTAAGCATCACCAAGGCAAGATTGTCATTTTGGTCGTCTATGTGGATGACATTGTGATTACAGGGAATGATGAGGAGGAGATTAAGAACTTGAAGAAAATGTTGGCGAAGTCTTTTGAGGTCAAAGATCTTGGCTTCCTTCACTTCTTCCTGGGAATTGAAGTAGCATACGGAGCTCAAGGTATTTATCTCTCTCAAAGGAAATATGTACTCGACCTTCTTGCTGAAACTGGGATGCTTGGAAGTAAACCCGCTGCCACGCCAATTGAACCAAATCTCCGTATCACAGCCAATTCAGGGGAACCTATAGATAGGGGGAGATATCAGAGACTTGTGGGACGTTTAATCTATCTATCCCACACTAGACCTGACATTGCATATGCTGTAAGCCTGGTGAGTAGATATATGCATGATCCTCGATCAAATCATCTGGATGTTGTAAATAGAATTTTGCGGTATCTCAAGGGTTGTCCTGGAAAAGGAATTCTCTTTTCAAATCATGGACATTTAGAAGTAGAAGGATATACAGATGCTGATTGGGCTGGATGCTTGGATGATAGGAGATCCACGTCAGGTTATTGCATCTTTGTGGGTGGAAATCTAGTTAGTTGGAGGAGTAAGAAGCAAAGTGTTGTTGCCAGGTCTACAGCAGAAGCAGAACTGCGATCCATGGCTTCAGGTCTATGTGAGTTGCTATGGCTTCGATTAGTGTTAACTGAACTTCGATTGTTCCGAGGAGGATCTCTCAAGCTGTACTGTGATAATCAGGCCACAATAAATATTGTAAACAATCCAGTTCAGCATGAGAGAACAAAACACATTGAAATTGACAGACATTTCATTAAAGAGAAGCTTGATGAGGGAGAACTTCAAGTAGGCTTTGTCAAAACTGGAGATCAACTTGCTGATGTATTAACAAAGGGTGTGAATGTTGTATCCTTTTCAAAGCTATGTGACAAGATGGGGCTCTTAGACATTTTCGCCCCATCTTGAGGGGGAGTGTTGTAAGGTCTTAGCTGTAAGATAGAATAGAAAGAAGGGCTACAATGTAAAATGAAAAGTGTATATGTAAGATGGGGAAGGAATGAATCGAGAAAGAGCTTTCCAGAAATTTCTTGGCTTCCTCTTGTGCATATTGCTTCTCGCTGGTGAGTTTCGACAACATTTAATATACTCAGAAGGCTTGTTCTGCAATACGTGTAGATATTTGGAGACTTTCCAGGCTTGCTAGCAAATAGTTCAGCACTTGAGGAATTAGAGATCATCCAGTGCTCTGGTGTAACTAATCTGAGCATACCACATCAACTTGATAAACTTCAAAGTTTGCTAATTAAAAGAATGGATGTCAAGATGGTTGAGTTTCATGTTGCTGATCTTGCTCATTTTGTGTACAAAGGACGAGGGATCCCTATATCACTTCATGGTTTCTCAAAATTAGAGAAAGCAACAATGAGGTTTGAAGGCAATAACGGACTGAGACGTGTTTTCACTCTAGTCCCAAGCATTTTGCCAGTGAAGATATTAAACGTGCGAGCTGATATATATGGTTACGAACAGGTGGCCCGGTGTTAATTTATTTATTCTTGTTTGCTTACCTCATGCGACTTGAATCTTGGTTCTAATATCATCTTTGTCATGTTTCAGTTGCAGAAGCTGACAGTAAGATCACATGGCATGTTTACACGTCTGAGGCATATGACTTGTCAATTACTTGTCAAAGGACTGCCAAAAGGGGATAATGGAGTTCTTCAACTAGTTGACTGTTTAAATAGTGCGCCCCAACTGGAAACGCTGCGCCTTGATGTGAGTGCCATTTTATCGGGAGGAACAGATGGACCTCTAGTACACTGCTGCATGCTTTGCTTCTGTACCTGAACTCTTCTGACCGACTGGTTGCTAATTTCCGATTGCAGATGATATATTTCAACAAAAGGGGTTTGAGGAATGATGAGGTGGTGGAGGAGGAGGAATGCTCCCCTATGCACCGCCATGATCATCTCAAGACTGTACATCGGTGGGTTTCAGCTCTACAGGGCTCAGAAGAAGCTGGCGTGTTGTATCTTGGAGAATGCTCCTCTTCTTGACCACATGCAGTTAGAGCCAAAGTTCGCGGACGGCGGCTTTGATAAGAAATTCGTACGGCAGGTCCGTGAATGGGCAGGGCTTACCTCGTTGCGCTTCGGTAAGGCGGTCATTGCCGGTAGAGGCCCCTTCACAAGTTCAGAGTGAGTGAACCCATCCTTTCCCCTTCCATGTACTATCAAATGATGATCTCATCATGGCATATCTGTAAAAGAGATTTGAATATTTGTCCTCCGTCCGGTCGTTGGAGCTGCTACAGAAAGAACTTGAGTGGTGAAAGCTGAAACGAAATTGCAACTCTCTCTGTTCATATTATCATATACATTTGTCAACTCTTGTGAAGGAAAAAAGTAGCTCCAGAAGATGAATTTGGTTTTCTCAGGCTGTTCGACATCTAGGTGAATCTGCGGTTTGTTTGGGCGTTTGCCGACCAAATGAGATGATGTGTGGTAGCCAATTTTGCCAAATGGCTGAGTTCACCGGTTCACCTTGTTTGACATTGCTTGAAAGAAGGCAATGTGCAGGAGGAGGGAGGGGGTGAGGATGGCGTTGATGTAGCAGCAGCCAGATCAACGTCACCTCATGAGAACACCATTGGTACTGGTAGGTACGTGGCACTGATCGGTGGTGATGAATCCCCCCAAATGATCTCATTATGCTGTATTTGTAACTAGGTTATTTGTCCTCGTCTAGTAAGCTAGTATTGAGAACTTGAATGTTGAAAGCTCAAACGAAATTGCAACTATTCATGTTCATTTACATTTGCCAACTATTGCGAAAGAAGTAGAACAATCTCTATCTTCAGCAAGAAAAACTGAATATCTCTTCAAAGTATATGCTAAGGTGTCAGTATCTTCCACCACAAAATTTTCTACATGGTATTTCACTCGGTTGGCGCCTATGTGTCTAAACATACGCTCTCTAACCGTGCTCATTAGCTAGGATGGCGCCCGCCCACAAACGAGCACAGTTTCTGTAGCGTGTCCCACAAATGAGAAGCGTTTTCATAGCATGGTTCGGCTTGGATTCAGAGTTGGTTTTGGCGAACGCCAAACCAAGCAGCAATCGCTGAATGAATGAGATCCTCACCGGTTTATCGGCATCAGTTGCAAGATGGCCAGAAGGAGGAGGAGGGTGGCCACGGCGTGGCTGGTCATTGCCGGATTTGCGTCCCCGTCCCCCGAGGAGAACACCATTGGTGGGTAGGCGGCACTTGTCGGTGGTGGCGTCGTTGTCCCGCCAGGGTTCAGGCTGCGGATGCACGATGAGACCAAGGTGGAGGAGTATTATTATTCGACTATTAGGAATACTGCGTGGCAAACTATTTTGGCACAATTGACAATTCCATGAAAAAACAGTTATATCCAATCGAAATGAAATAAATTCGTGTTGCACCTAAGATTCTCTCACGACTATGCAGATTTCTAAAAAATGCAATTTTCTCAACTATAGACTACGGAGTAGATGATTAAGTACATGCGCCAGATGATATACAGAATTTAAAAAATCGATGGAGATTGGTTCTTAACATATTCCTGACTAATCATTTGCCTGGTTGTCCGCAACGACAAGCCACGGCTACGCTGTGCACATGCACGTCGAAATGCCAAATGGCCACGGCGTGCCAAGCTAGCTAGTCCAAAGACAGCAATCCAACGCAGTTACGATGCACGTACCTTGACGCGCCGGGGCAGAACACGACGTCGTACCCGCCGCCGTCTGCGGCGCCGGCGCAGGTGAACGTCGACGTGGCGTCGTCGTAGGCGTAGCTGTAGGCGAGCGGGCAGGCCTCCTTGAAGAGCCGCGAGTAGGCCGTGGGCGGACACGTCGCCGGCGTACCGTGCGCGCCGCTGCAGCAGTACTCCGCCGTCCCGAACGCCTCGCACGCGCTCCGGCACGCAACCACCGTCGCGTCCGCGCCTAAGACGACGCGCAGCTCTGGCGGGCACGACGCGTTCAGGTCGGCGGGACAGCCCGTGGACTCGCACGAGCTCCCGTTCGCAGCCGCCGCCGGCGCCACGAGCACCGGCACGTTGTAGCCGTCGACGAGGCTCACGTCGTAGAAGTCGTTGCGGCCGCTGGCAGAGCCGGCCAGGGTGAACTCGGCGAGTGTGGCCGGCGGGGCGGCCCCGCGGCCGGAGCACTCGATGGTGCCCGAGCCGCAGTCGCCAGTGACGCACGCGAAGCCGCCTGCGCCGGATGGACCGCAGAGCGTGCGGCCCCAGATGCGGCCGGACCAGCCATCGGCGACGGTGACGGCGCGGGACTGGTCCGGGGAGAGCGCGAAGCCCGTGGTGGACGGCGCCGGGATGCCGGCGTTGGAGAGGATGCCCGGCCACACAGTGTAACCGCAGCTGTTCGTCACGGTGAACGTCGCCGCCCGCGCTCCTACGGCCATCAAATGCAATCCATTGTCCATTAATCAGTGATAAGAGTACAAGCTTAATTAACAACTGGAAACTTCAGGAGCCTAGACACTAAGCAAGAAGGATTAAGGATCGATGTAAGAACAACAGCAACGATTTTCGCAAAAAAAAAAAAAACAGTAACGATCGACGCATTAAGAGTTTAGGACCACAAGGATGAAGCTGTTGGTTGTTAATTACCTTGGAGGAAGGAGAGGCAGAGCAGAGAGAGGAGTGCTCCTCTCATGGAGCTGGATAGATGAAGAGGGTGAGACGATAGACGGATCAAAACTTAATTATAAATGATGATGCCGCAACAAATTAATAAAAATTCTAACGTGTCAATACATGTGATGTGATCATCTCATTAAGTAGCAGTACTAACTAACCAAGTGCTGTCAGGGAGCTATTAAACTAATGCATACTATATAGCTAGTTTGTTGTGGTTGCTTGGAAGAAACAATCAAGAATGGTTCATTCGAGCTCCAATGTTGATTAACTTGAGCGATGCGACCTCAATATGATTTGGTATAATTGCAAGTAGGCGTGCCAATCATCCTTAGACTATTTTTTTTTTTGCACGGCCAGTGAGTTGAGTAATCAGAACAAAATTAAGTTCGTTCGAGAAAAAGCTCAAACAAGCATCATCAGAAGAATTAGAGCATCTCAACAAAACCCCATATATTTTGACTCCCTAAATCCGTTTTAGGGAGAGGAGAGATGAGGTTTTTGGAATCTTTTTATGTTCGTCTCGAAAAGACCCCTTAAACTGCCTACCTATCAAAATAAATGATGTCACATGCATGAAAGCACACACTGACATTTTAAATTATACATGCATTTTCAAACAACATACTTCTTAAAAAACATAGTTTTTACACAACATTAATCAAACATAAAACAAAGTGTTTAAGATTTAAGACATAAACTAAAAGACATGATTTAAACCAACTAGACTAGGTTATTCGACTTGAGCCCTATCAAAATTTGCCCATCTTCTTAGTGCAAGAAATATATTGATTTTTAACCCTCCATTTTTCAAATAACTTTTTGTCACTTAGGATCTCACCTGACCACATGAGATCTTAAGTAGCCGAACTGATGTGGAAAAATTATGACCAAATAATATGCTCATATATCAAAACCAGCCTAGTCCACACAGTTTGTTTATATGGGGCAAGTCTGACAATTTAGCCGTTTACTTTTCTTTGTCATTTATGAACTGCTAAATGGGCTAAGCTCAACAGTTATGTTTGGGCATTGGCCTTTTGTAGTCCTTATTTTTTGGAGTTGTGCCCTTTTTACAGTTAATACCTTTTTCAGCTTTTTTATTCTAGTACTGATTAGATTAATATCATAGAGGAAACACAAAGTAAGACTTCCTCACACCATGCATGCATTGTGCCAAAATGATGTGTCATATCCAACATTGATCACCATCACTTTAGTCTGAATATATGAATGCTTCGGTTTCAAAACATCACTCCAACAAGCTTATGTTTAATTTTCCGAATGTCCTCTGTAACGCATATTTTACTTTCCCTTTTTATTTGCCAAAGTTCGTTTTGAGATTTTAGCGACCACCACTAGTTGCACGTCAAACTTATATTGAAAAATTTCAGGCTTTTCACACCCAGGACACCTTTACTTTTTGGCATGCAAATCAAATCCTGTTTCACCATATGATTTTTCGTTTTGTGCTACCTCGTGACCAGATTTTTTTTCTCAATTTTAAACATTTTCTCCATTTACTTTAGCATTGAGCAGATACATAGACATACGGTATATAGGGTTTAAGTTTTGTGTACTAGTTCTTTAGATCGATTTATACATGTTTTTAATTCTTATCTTATTCACAAGACCACATCCATAGTTTCATCATTTATTTATGCGGTCAATTTATCTCGACTACTCTCTCTGTATCAAAATATAAGACCTTTTAGCATTTTGGGCCCAACATGTACGTGGACATTGTTTTAATGCAAAATTCACACGAATCTTGCACTAAAACATGTCCATGTGCATGTTGGGTCCAACATGTTAAAATGTCTTATATTTTGATACGAAGTGAGTATTAAATTGTCACGGTTTATCCTACACATTCTGGATTAAATTACGTAGAAAATTGCTAATATTATCAACAAATTTCGATACTGATGCGTAAGTCTTATCTAACATTCTAATTAACTTGTAATTATCTACGGATTAATTACTAGTAGTTGACAGTGCAATAGCACTATAAAACTCACATAACGCGCAGCCGATCGAGCAGTGTCCTCTGCACGTTACGCACGATGGATGCTTCAAATACAGTATTTCGCCAAGCAGGAGCCATGCCTGCATGCTCCACGCCTCCTCTGCGCCAGACAGGGTCTTCTCCTCCTCCCTAGCTATATACCCCGATCCCACACTATACCAGCGGACATAGTCACATAGATATGGCGGTGGGGAGCGGTGGCCATCTGGTGCCTCTCCTCGACGGCGGCGACGGCTTGGACGCGTCCCTCCTCCGCCGCCTCTACGTCGGCCACTTCCTCGCCAGATGGGGCGCACGGTGCGGCGCCGAGGCCCGCACGCCGGCTTCCTCGATCGTCTTATTGACTAGCTAGGTGCATATATATGCGGCTGATTCCACCATGTTTGCCGTGTCTGTGTTTCAGTATGTGGGAGTTCTCGGTGGGGCTGTACATGATCCGCATCTGGCCGGGCTCGCTACTCTTCGCGGCCATCTACGGCGTCGTCGAGTCCTCCTCCGTCGTCGTTTTCAGCCCCATGGTCGGCACCCTCGTCGACAGGCTCACATACCTGCAGGTTCGTCACCTTCATCTTGCGTTCCATCTCCAGGGACCAAGGTTTAAGACGGTAGTAGACTCAGGCACTCAGCAGCAATGTGGTCAGTTTCCAGACCATGAGAACTTGCTCATTTGAGAGACGTATGTGGTAACTTTCTCTTTTCTTTTTAATTTGCGTGAAGAGAGACGTGGTAATTCAAAAAATAACAACTTTTGTCCCCTAATCCCATGCGCTACTGATGGAAGCATATATTATACCACTCACGGTCATAGCATAACACCTCCATTCTAGTGTTGATTAAAACAATGCATTGTTAAAATACGAGATTACGAAAAGCTAAGCTTTTTCCATGAGTTCGAGTTATCCAAATAGCAGTATAGCACTCCAGCTATAGTAACAAAGGTTAACTTGATAGACTATACAACTATCTTCAAAGAGCATTAATGTACACTAAAGAAGCATGCATATGCAATTACTAGTTTGCTGTGAGGATCCAAATAGTCAAAAAGATCATACTGCCTCCATCCACAAATAAGTATACATTCAGCTTTTGTACTAAGTCAAATTGTTTTAAGTTTGACCAAGTTTATAAAAGTAGCAATATTGACGTTGATAATTATATTATGAAACTACATTTCAAGATGAAAGTAATTTAGTGTTGTAAATATTGTTATTCTTTCTATGAAACTTGTCAGAATAAAAAATGTTTGTCTTAGGATAAAATATAAAAATATACTTATTTATGAACGGAGGGATTAATTATGACAGCGCGGCTTTCTCTTTGATGCAAACATCTAATGGTAGTAGTGGAATAAAAGTACTAAAAGTTCCAAATGTCCAACCCATATTATCTACAAGCTGGCCCTACAGATACAATAAAAGAACAAAGGCAAGAACAAGCTATTATTCAGACCTACTCCCTCCGTTCTAATTTAATTGACTTGCTATGCACCACATTTGGATGTATCTAGACATGTTACATGCCTAGATACATCTACATGTGGTGCATTGCAAGTCAATTAAATTGGAACGGAGGGAGTACTCCTTAATGACAATGGTTACGTGGCTTACTCTCATTTTTTTCTTGTGTCACTGTACAATGGTGTCGCAGGTTCGATTTTGTGTCAATTGGGAGGGGTCAGGTGCCAAGTATGGAAGGCCATCACCTTTACCTTTCTGATTTCGCACCATGTTTTAGAAATCTACTCCATTCGTTTCTAAATATAAAATGTTTTATCATTTTTAGATGCGGCTGTATCTAGACCCGTTTTAGTGTATATTACTCATTTTAATCAATATGTAGTCCATATTGAAATGGCTAAAACATCTTATATTTAGAAACAGAGGTAGTAATAATTTGCTAGGAATTTGTTTTCCGTTTAACTCCAAATATGCACATGTCATATATCTAAATCGTTTCTAACTTAATATTTGAGGATGCCATTTTACCCACGTCTCTTTTCTTCCATTCTCTTTTGGAAATGAAATTAAATAAATCACAATCCAAAAATGCACGGGAAAATAATATGCATATTAATATAATTATTACAACATCCGAAATGGAATTTTAGGTGTTACATTGCAGCTAGGTTTTGGTTCCGACTTAAAAGGTTACACTTTCCTCAGATGGAATATGCTGCTGCCCTGTGTACTGCAGGTTTTGGGTCTGTGGTTGCTTGTTCAGTGCCTATCCTTCGTCATAGCTGGAGTCTCAGTAACCGCTTTGCTAATCTTGGATAACCTGAAAGATACACGGTTGCCGGTGTTTGTGGTTCTAATGGTGGTGACCAACGTGTCGGGTGCACTGGCAGCGCTCTCAACTCTCGCCGGCACCATACTGATCGAGCGAGAATGGTGCTATTATACATTATGAATGACAATCTGCAGCATATATAGATAACTAAGTAAGTATCTGCTAGATCAAAGGAGATTGAGAGATGCATGGGATGCGATGCGTGCAGGGTGGTGGTGATCTGCAGCGGACATCCGGCGGCGGTGCAGGCCAAGACCAACTCGGTGATCCGGCGGATCGACCTGAGCTGCAAGCTGCTGGCGCCGGTGCTGTCCGGGTTCGTGATCAGCTTCGCGTCCACGCAGGCCTCCGCGGCGTTGCTGGCGCTCTGGAACGTCGCCTCCGTGGGGCTGCAGTACTGGCTCCTGGTCTCGGTGTACAGGGGCGTGCCCGCTCTGGGCGAAAACGTGCAGCAGAGACGAGAGTCGTCGGCGGCGGCGGCGGTGGAGGACGAGGATGCGCACAAGGAGGAGGAGGAGGAGGAGGACGGCCGGTCGGGTTGGACGAGGCAGCTCTCGACCCTGCTGCCATGCTGGGAGTCCTGGGCCGTTTACATGAGGCAGGAGGTGATGCTGCCAGGGCTTGCTCTTGCTATCCTCCACTTCAGTGTCCTAAGGTACTACTGTACTAAGTAATTGAGCAAGCTAGCTAGCTGCCATTGATCGATCGATCGATCGGTCAGATGCATTAGTTGATTCTTCTTGTGCAGCTTTGGCACGCTGATGACTGCAACTCTGGACCGGAAAGGCATCCCCGCCTACGAGATCAGCCTGTCTCGGGGGTTCAGCGCCATTGTCAGGATCGCCGCGACCTTGCTGTACCCGGTCCTGCACTCGTGGGTTTCGACGCTTCGAGCAGGGCTATGGTCCATCTGGACGCAGTGGTGCTTCCTGGTGCTGTGCGTCGGGTCCATCTGGGTGAGCGACACCGTGGCGTCGGCGTGGGTGCTCATGGCCGGCGTCGGGGCGTCGCGGCTGGGCCTGTGGATGTTCGACCTCGCGGTGATGCAGCTGACGCAGGACAGCGTCCGGGACTCGGACCGGTGCGTCGTCGGAGGGGTGCAGAACTCGCTGCAGTCCATCTTCGACCTGCTCACCTACACCATGGGCATCATCGTCTCCGACCCCAACGTACCTACTCACTCACTGCTTATTTTGTCTACTCTCCTTAATTAGTTGTTCCCAAACTGCAAGCTAGCTTGAATAATAATGTACCATTCGTTTTGAACAGGATTTCAGCGAGCTCATCGTGCTGTCCTTCTTCATGGTCACCTGCGCCGCGCTCGTCTACACGCTTCACGTCTGTCGCGTACGGAAGCACCTCTTCCACGTGGACATCATCTTGGCCAAGATGAAGTACTGGTACGTGTGTACGTGCTGTCAGTTAATCTCTCGGTTATTAACTTCCTCGGGTTTATTTTCTTTACATTTCGGCTGTTGCAGGATAAAAACTTGTTGATGGACGCGCCGAAGAGCCGGCAAACAACTGCAACTGCCGCGGCCGCATGGCAGGGTGGCACGCCTGATTATTCGACGCAATCCAAGCTGATTACGTTACATTCAAATCAACCGAACATATTTCATTCAATTTTTCTCCATTACGCTTACATCCGATAGCTTTTATGTTTGCATTGTTCCACCGGTGAACAAAGTGTAGAAAATATCGATCCCTAACATTTGTTGTTGATTTATCAATTTGACCCTTGTGGAGATATATAGTGGTACAAGGGAGGAGGTAGACTTGGAGTACAATGAGGTATAGCAACCCTAGTCTATTTCTTACTATGTCTCGTATACCTATTGTAATTAACACGAAGCTAGCATTTTGAAAGTGTTATTTTCATCCCTCAAGTATTATTTCACCCTACCTTTCATCTCCAAACTACAAACTACTCAAAGTCAGCCCCCTCAACTATTCATTATCAATACCAGATTTTCGTCATTTGTCGTGCGCCACTGTGCCATACACACTTTGGCAAAGCCGTGATAGCCCTCGCCGAAAGATTTGTCACGACTTCATGGGCCCTGGATAGGCCCACGAAGACAAAAGTGGCACACATGGATCAGGATGGATACAACAACGGTTCGTACCCCGAATGCACCATTTTGGAGTACAAGTAAGATTAATGTTCACTTGGATGTATTGTATGCTCAAAAAAATACCATCGAGACCTAATTATGCGGGATACTCGCATTTAACCGACTCAGATCGGATCGAAAATATATCGCTATCTCGTGTGACCCTTGAGCAACCTAATCCATATGTGCTGATGCAAATCATTTATTTCATGGTGAGTAACAATCTCTCAGTTAGGGCGGAAGTGATGCTGAAATTGTAGTTTATTCCACTGCAAATTTTAAGATCACATTAAATGCATACTAATTCCCAACACACATACACTAAAGCTTACATAGCACCAGGTAATCATGCTTTCTTCATGCCCTCCACAAAAGTATCAAAGTTTCCATGTGAGGACCCACCTTCCTGAATGCTTTCATGTGCCACCTTCTTCATGGCCTCCACCCTCTCCCTCATGTCGGTATTCCCCAACAGTTTTTCCACCCTGCTGGCTATGTGCTCCTTCGTTATTAACCCAGACTCGTCGGCAACGGCCTTGAGGCCGACCTTCCAGACATCAGAGATATAAAGCTGGTTCACAAACTGGTCGGCGAAGTAGGGCCAGGCAAGGAAAGGCACGCCATTCCGGACCCCCTCCATGGTCGAGTTCCACCCGCAGTGTGACACGAAGCATCCGACCGCCGGGTGTGCTAGCACGCGCTGTTGCGGCGACCACGCGACGAGCTTTCCTCGGCCACCGGCGCCACACACACGGTCTAGGAAGCCTTTTGGGTACTCGTGGACGGCACCTCCTTGGAGGATGTCAGGGCGCACCACCCACAAGAATGCCTGACCCGAGAGCTCCAGCCCCAGGGCAAGCTCCTCGAACTGGCGACGGTTGAACATCGTGAAACTGCCGAATGCAACGTACACGACGGATCTCGCTGGTTGCGTGTCAAGCCAGGACATACACTCCTCGTCCTCCGGCTTCCAGAAGTGGCCCACGGCCTTGCCGCTGCGCTCGCCGGTGAGGAGAGGGCCGATAGGGAGGACATTTGGGAAGAGCGAGAATGCCGCCGGCTCCGCCTCTTGGAAGGAGTTGCAGATGACGAAGTCACACTGGTCGATCGCGCGGACACCCTCAATGAGGTACCGGAAGAGGGCCGCCTGCTGGTCGTGGTCACCGACGCAGTTCCATGAGAGGTGGGCACTGTGCATGAGGGGCATGTCCGGGCTCAGCTGGAAAGGTTTTTCACCCAGTGTAGACCCTGCAAAGCCGGATTGATTTTAATTAGTAAATATAAGAGAGGTAAAAGTTGCATGACAACCCTTTTGATATTGATAAAACGCCAAAATGTATATATAGTCAGTGTGACCTCTGTTTGAAGGTTTGCAATTGAAATTCTAAAAACCCACCACAGTTGCGCGTGAACTTTTTAAAGTAAAATCGTTGAATTTTGTAAATTTTTAAAGACCACCGGTTTAGCTCTCATTCGTTTCAAAAAGCACCGATTGCCCCTTGGGCTAAATTAATTAAAGATTTCAACACATTGTCCACTTACCGTCTTCGGCATCGATGATCTTATCCTCGATGAGCTTGTTAAAGCTCAGCAGCGTCGCCATGACGGCGGCCGACGCCGGCCAGACGGCCGCCGACCGGATCCCGGTCCTCCGCGCGACGTCCAGCGCCCAGGTCCCAACGTTGTAGTCGGTCACCATGCACATGATCCTTCCTCCCGCGCCGTCACCGCTGGCGAGGACGAGCTCCTCGACCCGCGGCGCCATGTGTTCCTCCATGAGCATGGTGAGCCTCACAATCTGGTTCCGGTCCTCCCCGGGAGCCATGCCGTCCGGCACCGCCACGAACCGGACTCGGCCGCCGCCGTCCTCTAGCCCGCCGCCATGGGCGGCGACGACGCGGGCGTGGTTGAACTCGGTGTTGACGAAGGTGACAGCGAATCCCCTGTCGGCCAGTGCGTGCGCCACCTCCAGCAGCGGGATCACGTGGCCCTGCGCCGGGTACGGGATCACGAGCGCGTGCGGCGGAGACACCATTGCCGATGACGTAGACAAAGAAGGCGCGCCGGCGGTGGTCGGTCCTAGCTGGCTATCGATGACGATGATGCATGCAGTAACTACATCTATAGAATTTATAGTGAGAGATGAGAGCGTGGAGACAAAGGAGGGACGGTTCTTTTGTGGCTCCAGTGATTAATAAATAATCAACCAAGTTCCTTCTTCTTGTTGGGGTTTTAGTTACAGAGCAACAAGAACAGTTCGGCTGATCGATCAGCTGGCATTGTGTTCTTATTGGACGATTCGTTGGAGCTTCTTGTAGATAAACACACTTGGCAAGTTAGGGCTCATCAGTGCGTCACTGGTATTATTCTACGGTTCTTTTACCAAGTCTTCAGAAGACTGGTTCGCCTCATGCATGTATGCCAAGTAAAAAAGGAACAATAACTTCGCCCAAGATACCACATTCAGTGCCGCCCGGCGAGACGCCATCGTTGGAACCTTGGAGGATGCCCGACACAGGCTGTTCGTCACGGTGAACATCCCAGGCCGTGCTCCTGCCGGCCATTTCAAATTTATTTACAATCCATCACGGTGAACACTGTGTGATCCTTGATGTAATCTTTTGTAAGAATTGACTTTAAATAAATGAAATAAAAGCCGCATGCATCAATCGATGCAGAGGCTGGGCTGCCCTTTTCTAAAAAAAATCAATTGGTCACTACAAGCTAGAGCACACAGTGACTAGCATGTTAATTAAATCGTTGTTGCCAAGATCAGGGTTAAAACTCTGTGATGACTTAACATCAAATTTCCACATAATCAAGTACGTCATCCCCTGTGCGCTACAGCACTTGCATGACGAATCATCATCGGCGTTACACAACAGACCAGGCTTTAACCGGTATGATGGCCGATCACCAGCTAGGTTTACTTTAACTAACCACGTTGACACTCCAGCTGTTTAAGAATGTACACACTATTGCTTTTCTCTAAAAAATTATTATGTACACACAAGCTCTAATGTGTCAACGATATAGGTTGATAATATATGTAATAGGAAATGCAATTGAGCATGGGCAGCCTAGAATAGGAGCTACTAGATAGCAACAAACGATTCGTTCACCTCTCGGATATAGGTTGCGATAGTTTTGCACCCTTCGCTTGCAAGGTCCATTAGAGCATCTCCAATCATGGTCCTCAAACCTCTCCCAAACGTTCGGGCGGACAGCCCGGACACGTTTTGGGTCGAAAACCATCACCGAACCATCCACCCCATAGTCAGCCCAAACGTCCGGTCAGTCCGGCAAACCCCAAAGCCAGCCCATATGTGGGGAGGGTTTGGGGCCGCCCGGACGCCTCCGCCACGTCGGACCTGGCAAAACGGACTGTGGACCTACACAATTTTCCCCTAAATAAGACGGAAACCCTTGCTGCTCCCTCTTCTTCCTCCGTTCTGTCCAGATTTGGCCGCACCACTCTGCTCCGCCGCCGTCCCCTTCGTGTAACCGCTGCCGCCCCGAAGCTACATCGTGCGCAGGCAAGTCCTCCGCGGTCGTCGGAACCCGTCGCCGGAGGAACCTCACCTGGACGCTCCGCTTCCGGTACGTTTTTCATTGCCCGACATCCACCTCGCTCTGAAAGTGTTTGTGTAAATGCCGGAGCCGGTTTTTGATTGAGTGTTCATTTATGTAGGCATACATTCTTCGTCCGACGAGGAGTACGATTACTCGGCCATGGGTGAGTTTGTTTACAACGAGTTCATCGATGGGTCTAGTGACAATGACATGTTTGAGGAGGGAGACGAGGAGGCAGCCATGTCGATGATGAGCATTCAAGAGGAATTGGAGAAGAAGGAGGAGCATGTTCTCAACTTCCGGGGATCGATTAAGGGGTGGATCACCGTGGCGCGTGACAGGCTCAAAGGAGCTCGGGATCTCTATGACGATTATTTCCTCCATCCGAAGCCGGTCTTTCATGAGGGGTTTTTCCGACGCCGGTTCCGGATGAGCTCAAGACTGTATGCCCGCATAGAGGAGGGAGTAACTAAGTATGATGATTACTTCAAGTTGAAGTATGATTGCTGCGAAAAACTATCCTTCTCTCCTATGCAGAAATGCACCGCTGCCTTGAGAATGCTTGCCTATGGAAAAGCCGCGGATGCCGGAGTATGTCCGGATGGGAGAGAGTACATGCATTGAGGCTATGGAGAGATTCACATACGCCGTGGTTAAGGTGTTTGGAAAGGAATATCTGAGAGAACCAAATGCCGAGGACACCGAAAGGCTATTGGCCCTAGGAGAATCAAGAGGATTTCCTGGTATGCTAGGTTCAGTTGATTGCATGCATTGGCAATGGAAAAACTGTCCAACAGGGTTGCGTGGGCAGTACCAAGGTCACAGCAAAGAAGTCACAATCGTACTTGAAGCTGTGGCATCTCAAGACCTGTGGATTTGGCATGCGTTTTTTGGCATGCCCGGTTCTCACAACGACATCAATGTGCTTCGGCGCTCTCCCTGTTCAAGAGGCTCTGTGATGGAGATGCTCCACCATGCAACTACACCGTCAACGGACACGACTACACCATGGGATACTATATTGCAGATGGTATCTATCCTCAGTGAGCAGCATTTGTGAAGACTATCAACAATCCAACTGGTCCCAAAAAATGTGGATTTGCAGCTGCACAGGAGGCTGTTAGGAAAGATGTCGAGAGGGCATTTGGTGTGCTGCAAGCTCGTTGGGATATAGTCCGTGGAGCCGCAATGATGTGGGGTCCGGAGGTACTTGTGGAGGATGAAGGAGAAGGGGCAGCTCGCACGGATTTTGAGCACCCTGGAGAACATGTCCACCTACCTGAACAAGAGGCGGAGCATGTCATGCACTTCCTTGAGATGCATCGACAACTTCGTGATGAAGTAGTGCACACCCAACTACTCAATGATCTTGTGGAGCATATGTATGTCTTCATGGGAAAGCAGTGAATTTCAATTTGCATTGATTTGTGGACCGAATAATGTGAACTTTTCTTATGCCCGGCTATTTTTATTTGCTTAGATACAATTAATTGTTGTAATAAGTTGGTTTGAACTATTTATGCAGACTCGAAACTGCATGGCTTGCATGTTTTTGGGTGTGAAGATTTGTACATTGTGGTTGTAGAGCACCACATTTGGGGGTTGTCCGGTCACTGTCCGCGGACAGTTTGGGGGCCTATTTTGGGGGCTCCGATTGGAGATGCTCTTACGGTTTCAAATGTATCGACTGGTAATTTTGCATCCATCTGTAAATCACGTTTTAAGCATTAGTGTTTGCTTTGGATAAATAACAGTGTGCAGGAAAGTAAGTGCATAAGAAGTGTGTCACATCGCAGTAAAATTTGTATGCGCGGTTGTGCTTGTGCTGTTGGCATATTGATGAGAAGTGCGCAAGGGAGACTCTGAAATCTGGAGCAACCAGAGTTTATGGTCATTTCGTAACCTGCAGAAGAGTCACTTTGTCCATCTTTGCAAGGATGCCAACAGTGACATCTGGACCTCCAGCACTGTCTTCTATATAATTCAGATCTGAAATAACATATTAGAATGATTGATGCTTCTCTATGTGGGGCAATCCTTGGCTTGTTACAGATGATAGATGTGAAAACAGAACTTATGGCCCGCCGAAGGTACGGTAAAAAAAAAAACAGAACTTATGTGCCATACCGAGCAAAGGAGTGGAACACAGGTACCAAGCACTGCAAGATGTAACAATGTCGCGCATTGGAATCCCATCATCTGCAAGTGCTAGTGTCGCAGACTTGCATGCCGACATTGTTCCTATAGTACATATTGTTAGAGTAGTCATGCTCACAATACAGACTAACTATTCAGATTCATTTTTAAGCACCACTAATGCCACAATCATTCAAAATAGGCAAAAAAAAATTATATGCCGGAGCTCAAGTCAAGGAAAGCACACTTAAGAACTGGTAGGCATTCTGAACGAGTGCCTTATTTTCATTTAGTACAAAAATCTAATGTTTACTCAGCTTCTGGACAAAGAAGGATAGCCTTGTGTGCCTTTCGTTTGGCAAGGAAAAAAGTTTGTTCCTAAATAATTATAGAGGTGCAAGCAGATTAGAGATAGATCGGAAATATAGTGCACTAACCACTGTCAGCTTGAAGAATTTGGGACAAATATATCAATCTGTAAACAAACACAGCATTGGAAGTGGATCCTGTTATAATTTATCATACAAGTTTTTTTTAGAGAAAAGGGTTCGTCCCCTGGTTCCATTAACATGCAACCAACAGAACTACATCCAGGTTTTCTTACACAGCATCAACAGCTTAAAGATATTTACTCCACAAGAGCAGCTAGAGACAGAAAACAGATGTCAGGCCCTAGAGAGAACATAGACTACTAGACTAGATAGGGAGAACGCCGCAAGGAGGTTGAAGCACGACTGGATAGATGACTCACCTGTGAGTGTGGCATCAAATGTGTTAATATGCTTGCCTCCATTGTTTGTCCAATCACAAGTGAAATTTATGTTGACCGCCTGTCAAATCGTTGTAGATTTAGCTTACTACCATAGTTATGCAGGAAATGAAATGTAAGGTACAATATAACGCAATGTGAATTTAGATTGCACAATGTGTGTAAGTGTGTTCATTTGTCCGCCACATAAACACTGGCATGACTCAACTAAGCTATAGCTTAGCACTGTCAGCTTTATTTTACATGAAGAAACTCCTGAACTTCTGATTTAGTTGCAATATTTGATCATGTTTAGAGGCCCAGAAATGTTCTTGAGCTGACACCCACCTTTGTTTTGACGACCTTTCCCCCTTAAGAATAGATCATACATTGTCCGTCTGCCCCCAATCCAGACAGCGTAATGATATCAGAATATGTGAAAAAACATAACACAGGTAAACCTAAGCCTAGAAAATGTACGGAAATCTGGCATGTCGAAAGTTTAGGCTAGTTTGATCAAATCTTTCTCTTTAAGCTGGAACAAACCTGTCACCTTTTGGCTTTCTCCTTAGATCTCCAGTGCTAAATTATGTCATTTCCGTACCTGCAGAGACATTTTTCAGGAACACGTCCTAGCAAGAAAACCTCTAATGCTTAATGCGCTTGGACTAATAAAACTTACCAAGACCATGTTCTACTGTCACAGGTGCTCCTACCGTTTCCTAGACCATGTTATGTGCATCATCAAAAGTTCAAAACACCAGAAGGAAGCCATTCTGCTGTATCATTGCCCAGATGATCGACCCACACACACTAAACCTTTCATAGAAACTTGCAGGGTGAACATTGAAAATATCCCCCAAATCGACTTAAGTCTGAAAACTAACTGCACACCTCAAGACAGAAGTAAATCTGGCTAGTAGGGGGAATGAAAAAAAGAACTGATGCTCTGTTGATTCATTAGCTCAACAAAACAAGGATTATGCTAAGTTAAAATGCTAGCTTTCAGCACCACAAGGGAGAACCATGATCTGAAGATGAATTTTGGCATGCCCTAGATACTGTCAACGTACTCCAGCTCCAAAGTTCCTCATAGCTTCATATCAAAAAATAACACTGAAACACCAGAAGATTTAATACTGCCTTTGTCTTCTGTTAAGACATGTCCAGAGTTGTTGCCATGGAATTACCTGTTTCACACCCAAAGATGTGCTAAATCTCAGATGACATAAACCTTTTGGGGGAAAACATTTTGACCCAAAGATGTAGAACGAAGTCCAGGAACCGTCAGCATAACATCAGTTGTTGAGTTATTTCAGAGACGAGGAAAAAAAAGGGGGAAATGGCCAAATTTAGAAGTATTCCCACTTTCACCACATTTGCATATTTTAAGGCTTTCACGTACCGGTTCGCTTTGTTAGCAAAGGATAATCATATGCAAAATTATATTTTGAGAGTATGGTATTCTCGTATCACAAGAACGCACCCATGCTGACTGAACAAGACTTGCTTTGATACAAAAATCTACAAGCTTCACAAGAAATGATCAACCTTGCATCAAACAAGTTCTGTGTAAGTTGATCCTGTTTTCAGAGCAAAATTATATTTTTAGAGTAGGGTATTCTCGTATCACAAGAACGCACCAAAATCACCACATGAGCACCGACCATCCTTGAACTTGTGGAGCCGTTTACTATCCCGGACAACAATCTCTCTGTTTGCAAGCAATGAGAAGAATTTAATAGAGCTATGGCAGTCCCTGCACATGGTCATGTTCTTCGTGACACGGACTGTCGCCCCAGGAGAAGTTTTGAGCAGCCCCAATGCAACGGCTAACCTCTCACTATGGTGCTTTAGTGAACCTGCAACAGGCCTGTCATCATCCTCGCTGTCAGATAACTCAGCATTCTGGTATGGTTCATACCCAACGGCTTTTGCTTTTTCCAGCAAATTCTCCAATAGTTGATACAACTCAGTAGCTTGAGGGTGAGTTCTGTCCTCAGCTCTGAAGAAATACACCTTGTCTCTGATTGTAATCCAGCTACGATCTCTAAGAACCCCGACATCTTCGTGTTTGATCAGTTTCCTCACTCTTGCCACATCACGCCATCTACCTGTCGATATGTACATGTTCAAAAGCAATACATAGGTTTCAACCACTTTTGGCTTCAGCTCAAGGAGCCTATCAGCAGCGTAGAAAGCAAGTTCCATGTTCCCATGACTCCGACATCCAGCTACCAAACTCGACCAGATGGCCTCGTTGGGCTCGAAACCTGTTCTTTTGATGAATGAAAATGCATCATCCAACCGGCCCAACCGCACGAACATGTCAACCATGCATCCGTAATGGTCCACAAGAGGATCTATATGATACACATTCTGCATCATGTCAAAGTAACGCTCAGCTTCCTCGACTAAACCAGCATAGCTGCAGGCTGATAGTACACTTACAAATGTAATTTCATTTGGTTTAGCGCCAGCTAATATCATGTCCTCAAAGAGTTGTATCGCATCTTGGGATCGGCCATGCTGCGAGTAGCCTGAAATCATAGAGGTCCATGTGACAATCGTTCGTGTTGGCGTTTCTACAAAGGCTTTGATCGCATATTCGATGCATCCACACTTGTTATACATATTTACCAGTGCGCTGTTTACAACAACATCTGACAAAAAGCCTGTCTTTATTGTTTGTGCATGGATTTGCTCACCCTGCTCCAAGGCCATCATGGCACTACAAACTGATAGGATACTTGAGAAGGTGAACAAATCTGGCTTCAGTGCAGACCTCAGGACATCACGGAAGATTTTGAGTGCCTGGAACCCTCTTGAACGAGCATGGAGATCATCCTTTGCTGAGTCCATGATTTGAGCATATCCCGATATCATTGCATTCCATGTGATAATGCTGCTGTCCTCCATCTCTTGAAACAACCGCATAGCCTCGTCTGTTTCACCCTTCCTGAGATAGAGGTACATTGTGGAGTTCTTTACTGGAATATTCGTTTCACATCCAATCTTAAAGCAGAAAGCTTGGACTTGCTTGCCCAGGTTCATATCCAGCTTTGCACCACAAAGGCTCATGACACTGGTTAACGTATACTCATTTGGCATCACTCCTCCCTTGAGCATGTCGAGAAACAAACTGAATCCAAGGTCTATGCAGTTCTCATCTTCGGCGCAGGCAGATATCATGGTTGTCCACGTGATCACATTCTTATCAGGGATCCTTTTAAAGGCCCTCAAGCCAGATTCTAAGTCTCCAGACTTGGTATACAATCTACAGAGTGAATTGCCCATGCTTGTGATCATATCAGCCTCATACTTAATGGCGTAACCATGAACCTGCTTGCCCACATCAATGTTGTGCGCGGCAGAGCATGCATTCAACATGCCACCTAAGGTGTAATGCGACGGGTACCTTCCCAGCTCAAGCATCTCAACAAACACATGCAGCGCCAACACCGGTTCAGAATTCAGAGTATAGCCAGTTATAAGTGCTGTCCACGTGACGACATTCTTCTCAGGCATTTCATCGAACAGGCTGCGTGCTCCTGGCTCGCCCCACATCTCATGTACACATTCACTAAGGATGTTGCCACAAACATGTCCACATTAGCTCCATTCTTCACCATGTGCGCGTGGAGGGCCTTGGCAGTGCTGAGGCTGCCAGTTTTGATGCACCGGTGCAACAGAGGCACGTACATCGCTGACTGCACCGTTTGAGCAGATTCCAGCATGCTCATTGCTTCCTGGGCATCTAGAGGCTGAGGGGGAGTCTCCAATCGGCCATTTTCCAGCACTTGGGTGCTCCTCTGGTAAGAACTGCCCTGCGAATATGCCGCAATTGTGGAAATAAAATAGTAAGACTACATACTAAGCCGTGTCTTTGCGTTACTGAGTACTGACACTGATTAGCAGAGATATAAAAAAGATTGCGTCGAAACAGTTGGGGCTGAATCTTTTGGAACCGAAAAACAAGAAAAGATGGATTCATCGTAAGACATTACGACCTGAACAGGTGCGGAGCTAACAAGAATGCAACCAAATAAGTATGAAGATCCTGCTGAAGATAAAAACAGAGAAGAGTTAGTCACCTTGTCGAAGGCGACCAAGCTCGGCAGTGGCTTGCGGGCGACAACGGCCGGGTGGCAGTTACGGCGGCGGCCCCGCCGGAGACGGCGACGAAGGGGCTGGATGTCATTGGCGGGGCGGGGGTGGGTCAGGAAGGTGTAAGGGGGAAAAGTGAGAGGCCACCATCACTCATAGAGCTAGCCTAGCTTGCAGGCAGAGTGGATAAAATACACCTACTAAAGAAGCTCAGCTCGATGCTGTCACGTAGGCAGAGCAGCAGTCATGTTGGATGGGCTTTCTTCCTTCCTAGGCCCAACATGCCATATAACAAGATTGCAAAGTCCAATTAGGCTAAGACTTATGCTCAAAAAAAAAAATAGGCTAAGACTTACTTTATTTATAGCTGGAATCTAAACAACACACGTTAAGTCAGGTTATCAAAGAAAAAATACACATTACATCATCATGCAATATTATGGGCTATGGCATAGATCAAACCAAAAGTGTTCACATTTCAAGATTTAAATATACCTTTAATTAAAAATATTAATCGTGTGGGCAACTCATGGACACAATTTTATGCCCATACCCTAACCATGACTAATCGGGTCGTCCATGGGTATCGCCCATGAGCGTAAAAGATGACCCATACCCTACCCATTAGGGTCGGGTGCCCATGGGCGGACAGACCCATGGGTCAAATTGCCTGGCTTAAAGGAGTTCATCGGTTCACGTGAGCCCCCGCTGAGTCGGCCACCAGTGTATGTGTTGTGTTTTTTTGTTGAGGGAAGTGTCCGTGTTGTGTTGTCTTCTCCCAGCTAGTGGCTAGTGCCCAGGGCAGTTGCTTTCCGCCACCACCATGGTCCGGTTGCCACTCCACCTCCTACCTCTTCCCCAACAAGGAGGAAAGGGACTACAGATTAACGGCGTCCTGGCCCCAATGAACACTAAATTCACAAAAGGATGCTATTTAAAACTCAAATACAAGTCTGCCCTTTTTCTTTTTTGACACTGTACATGCTTCCAAAAACATGAAACAATGACGTAGAAAGCGATATTTGGAACACAGATTTATGTTCTTTACAAATTGTTTGGACGATGTGTTGAGATAATCACTTCGACAAATATGGTAAGTCAATTGTTCGGAGAATGGGGTGACATTTTGGACTTCTAGGAGTCTGTTTGTGGTTATCTGAACCCGGCGCTTGTCGCCCGCTAACAACAGTGAAAGCTACGTCTGTGTGCGCCGCTGATATTTTTCCCTATGCACTGAACTTGTCACGACCTTTGATTTTTTTTGGGGCATTTATAGTACTTCCTCGGTAAACACTTCCAAATGCACCACATTGCCCATACAATTTTACAGTAATAGCAACAGCATAAAATTCCACATTGTTCAGAACTGCAGCACCCAATCTTTCAGTTTACATTGTCCATACAATTTCACCATATTGTCCATACAATTTCAAACAACAATATGTATCAACAACAGCAACATGAATGACAATATATTCCGCAGCAGAAAGCACCAACTTGCATAAGTTCACACTCTATTCAGATCAGTGTATCACTATAGTTTAGATCGGTGTATCACTCAACCTTTCTTCACTCTATTCTTTCCTCCGGTGCTAATAGCTCCTGAAAGATGAGTAGAGCACAACTATCTTAAATAAAGTTTGCATGTATTTAGTGGGAGATATATTCAAGAAATTAGTTTTCTAACAGGTAGAAGGTAAAACTGAAATTACCCTTCCCATTCAGCTACTCTATGTTACCGAGGTCTCATTTTGAGGCATAACTAACTTGCCGAGATGGTTAAAATAAAGAAGACAAAGCACTAGGTCAGCACTGTATACTAAACATTTACTTTAAGAGTTTAAGATGAAGCAGGAAACCGCTACTGTTTCATAAACATATATTTTCAGTACCTCTTCAGCAAATATAAATGGTTTCAACTTTCAATCAAGTATACAAGATTTAAAAATGTTAAATTGAACTGTTTTCATTCTCTTGAAGCAACTTTCCATAACTATCATATAATACCCTCATGTTAACCGTTTTCTTCCACCTATCCAAAAGCTAAATGAAAGCATATCAATTGCAATCTTCATGCTTTGGCCTTTCATTAGTTATTATCAGCCTTGGTGCGACACCATCCATTGCTTTCAAGAATGTTTCAAACACCCATTTATATGACTCTATTTTCTCATTAACAACAAAAGTTGGCACAAAAAAAAACAAATCCCATATTCCCATGTGGTGGTTTATTGCCGTGTGGGTAAACATTATATTATATTGGTTGGTGCTATACGCACTAGTACAGAACGACAGATCGGAAACGGGCCAAAAAAACCATCGGAAACGGTGAAGTGGTCCGTGTCCCCGCCTCCGTGGCTGATGTGAAGGACCTCATCGGCAACGGAGACAAAAAAAACCGTCACCGATGAGGACTCTATTTGGCAACGGTGGTGCACATACCTCCGTTTTCGATGTATCCGAACATCAGAAACGGAGATTCTGTTTCGATTCGTTTGCATTGAGGTTTCTTCATAAGCCTAGAGCAGGAATATAGTTGCCACTGGACATTTAAAATCTCACAGCAGAAGCACAAAAATGCTAACAAATCCATTCATAATGTATATAATAATTGTAACCATTACATAGCATCAAAAGATGATCAATTACACATGTCGAGTCTTCTCCTTCTTCCTCAGCTCGATGTCCGTTTATAGTCCTCCACTCTTCTCCTTCTCCTTCTTCCTCAGCTCGCTCTCCGTTTCGAAACCTCGAAAACGGTCTTCGAGCTACCAAAACACTCGAGTAGTGGTTTCATGCTTCTCCAAATCACATATGCAGCTTAATTGCTACACACATCCTGAAGATAGATGGAGAAACTTAAAACATGAAACAACATCGAGATCTGAGGCTTGCTCCATCTTGGACAGTGTCACCGAAATAATTCACAATCTAATACAAAACCAATAGAACATTTCATTAGTTGCTAATACAAATCACATATAAAAATAGAGCAGAATTGACCGAAATAATTCACAATTTAATATAAAACCAATAGAACATTTCATTAGTTGCTAATACAAATCACATATCAAAACTAGTTCATGAGATCTTGCCTATGCCGCTGCAGAATATGACATATAAAGACAGAGCACAATTGATGAACAATCTAATATAAAACCAATTGATGAACTAGTTCATGAGCTGAGCGATTTAGACCTCATTTTTCATCTCCGTCGACGGCGGCCTCCATATCCACCTCCTCCTGCATCGACGGTGGCCTCCAGATCGGCCACCTCCTACTCCGTTGACGGCGGCCTCCAGATCGGCCACCTCCTCGCATCTCTGGCTGGTTCTGCTGGCGGATCCACATCCGCCGGCACTGCTGCATCACCACCTAACGAATGATCTGTACCAATTCCTCGTGGCCCAGAGGACGCCGGGCATCATCGGAGGAGGGCGCCAAGATCCGCCTGACGCGCTGCAACACCAGCCGCATCACGGCCGCCTCCAGATCGGCCATAGCATCACGAACGGATGGCCGAATCTAGAAGCGCCGGCAGAGGAAGCCATGAGAGAGTGAGGAGAGTTAAAAGCTACAGGGTGCAGCGGCTAGGGTTGGAAGATAGACAGTGAGGGAGTGAGAATGATACTGATGACTTGCTCGGTCGGCACTACATTTATAAACACCGAATTGGCAACGGACATTTTATATAACCGTTTCCATTGGATACTTATTAATAATGAGTTGCTGTATAGAACCCTACCGCATACAAGTTCACAGCTAATATATTCTACTGATTTCCATAGTTGCATACAAACCCACTATAATCTACTGATTTCCATAGCTGCATACGAACCTAATACATTCTACTGATTTTCATTGCTGCGTACAAGTTCACACCTAACAGTAGCACACAAACACACAAAATCATTCTAGCAATGCTCACAAGAACATTTAACTAAGCTATTTATTCCCCTTTCTGCCGCTCCTTTCACACAGCAACAACATGGTCAGATTTAGTCGAAGTGTTTGTTCGACGCCATGCCAAACCAGCTAAAGCAGCTGCAGTGTGCGGCTTCATCTCCATGTTCGCCTTCCTGACTATCAAGGCTACATTTTCCAGCTCCGCAGCTTCCACTTCGACGCCATTAGCAAGCAGCATCTCAACATAATTTTCAATCCAAAAAAAAATCACAGCTCCCAGAATACTCTTCGCCCCTCCCCTGTCAAATGGTAAATCGAATCCAGAACCAAATCAGCATCACACATAGTATAGAAATCAATCAAAACCAGTCGAAGCGTCGAACTAACCCTGTGATTTGGACACTTGAAATAGATCCGGCCTGGGTTCAGATCCGAACGCGACACTCGACGAATCGCGTTTCGACAGCGGCAGCAAACGCACTTCACAAGCGGCAGATCTGACCCGGCCCTGGCGGCGCAGGAGGAGGACGCCATCGATCTCCCCGACGAGCTCATGCTCTTGGCCATGGAGGACATGAGTGCTGAGTATAAACAAGCTGCAGCAGAGGAACAAGGGCGAATCGACAGTCTTTTATAATATCCAAGATAGTCCTAAAAAAGGAATTTTATATACGCAACCTCGCCAACGGCTGTACACAAATCTTCGATGCCATTGATGTACATATCTCACATGGGGTCAAACGAACCACCGTTACCTATATTGGTAACGGTTAAAAATTCGCGATCGTTGCCTATGATGACGGGACGCGGGCCAGCTTGCCTGGCGGGGCGGGTTTTCTTACGCGGAAAGCTCGATTTTCCGTCGCCTAACTCATGCCATTTCCATAGAGGGGTATCCGATGTGTCGTTCTGTACTAGTGATGGAGAGTCGAAAGACACCATTTCTCCAAACAAAACATAATTCTTTCTAAAAAAAGCATCTGCCCAAGAAAAACATGTGCCAGACGGTTTTTATCATCAAGGACATAATTAAAGAAGAATCCTATGTTGATTTGTTTCCTCTTTCTGAGTTTTTCAATGAACATTTGAGCATTGCATCATTGAATGTACTTCTCATATCACGATGATAATTTTGCATGTCTCTCTTTGTGCACCCCATAAACTGGAATCCACCCTCACCAACACGAAGCAATCGAAAGGCCCTAGATGTGCCAATGCTAGCTGTGTGGCATGTGAATAGTGTGCTCTTCGCCTTCTCATTGACTTGTCTATTAGACTAACTAAATTCTGCTTGCTAGGTCTGACAAATTCATGGGCATGTTCTTCATGAAAATGTGATATCAAGTATTTGCCATCTTACATACGCTTGACTGTAATCATGGCCTCACAACCACATCTAGTAATCTTTCTTGCATGTGTTCTCATCTTTTCTCCACTCCAATTCTTCTTGAGTTTCTCCTCCTTGTTCCTTAAATCTGCTTTGCCACAAAGAAATCGCCTCCATACTATCATGTTATCTACGGTCTTTTTTTGTCCAATTTGGAATGAAAATCCAACATTGTGTGCATAAGCCTTGTAGAACTTCTCACCAGCTTCCATACTTCGAATGTCATACCTGGCTAGCTTGAAGTCCTCATCACAATCAGATGTACATGACAAACCCTAAAATTACAAGATACATTGGTCATATCAGTTAGTAATTATTAGAGATTTTTTAACGAAAATTTTGGAGATAAAATACTCACACAAAATGGGCCGTTGATACCTCCTTTTTTTTGTGTGTGTGCGTGTGGGAGGGCGGGGGGGGGGACTGGAGCTTTCCACATTTATCGGGGGAGGATGTGTATTTCCATAGCATGCCGCCCTCCATCATTGCCATCGTGGGTTTGGAAAGCCAAATCACAGTCACGCTCAGACTGTAATGCAACAACACATATGTATTATGAGGTATGAACCAAACAAACTAGAACTACCCCAACCTGAACCTATTTGCATTAGTACACGTCCAAATAAGAAGTCATCTAACCGTATCACTTAACTAGCTAACTAGTAGCCTCGTGCTACTCTACATCTTCTAACACAAAATTTCATCATGAAGGCAGTACTTGCAGCTAAGATTTACTGAATCTTCATACATCCATATTGCATGAAACTGACGAGAAGACAAACACGCTCGATAGTATCCCAACAGATTGTATCATTGGATAAAGAAAAGCAACCAACATGGAAGGGATTTTGTGCTCACTGGTACAGGGCTACGATGAGGCAGGGCTGTTGGAGGGGAAGTAGCTGCAAGGCCGGCTGTTGCACATGGTCTAAAGTGAGAGGCAGGTCAATGGAAGGAGATGGAGCGACAAGGGCGTCGTGCATTATAGCCGGTGGTGACGGGTCCGAAGGGAGAGTTTCCATCTCGTCCGGCGGAGGGCCAAGGGTCACGGCTCGAGGACAATGACTTGAGGACAGGTCGAGTAGTTAAGGGTTTCATGATCGTGGGTACTAGATGGGGGGTTACATGCAAAAGTTTGTTAAGTTCCTGATTGGGGGTTTCACCTCCAACCTTCCATTAGACATCCGATGGTCCACTATGCTAGTTTTCAGATTTTCACCAAACGGAACTTTGCACCGATACTTGGCCAGTCATCTATTTCATAGAGTTTAGAAAAGAATACTTGAAGAACAATTTTGATTACCAATTTCATATATGCTCTTCAAACATGAAATCTCTCTACTACTAAAGGAAGCAACGCTTCCTGTGTTTCCCCGGTTTCCTTCGTCGTCACGCCTCCGCGCCGTCCGATCCGCATCTAACGGTCCAGCCGCTCGAGGGACATATCCGTGATTTTGCAAAACTCGAGGGACTAAGTTGCAAAACTTACCACACAAGCTCCCCTCTCCTCTCTCCTTCCCCGCGCGCGCCGGAGCGGCCGCCGCCGCCGCCGCGCCATCCCGCCGCTCCGCTGCTCCTCCGACGAATCGAAGCTCACGGGGATCTCCGCCGTCTTTTCCTCTCCATCCCAGCCCAGTCTCGCATGCCGGGACGCCGCAAGCGCAGCGGAATCATCTCCGCCATGCTCGTCCTCTGACCGCCGTGCTCGAGCTCCGTCGGTGTCGCTCCGGTGACCATTTAGGGGCGGCGCCGCCACCTTCTGGTCTCCCGCGACCAGGCGCGTCCAGCGCGTCCAGCGGCGTTTGCTCGCGCTTGCTCGGTGCGCCGCGTCCGTGCGCAGCAGGATCTGGATCTCCGCTGAGCTCCATTGCTGACGTCATCATGACGTCAGCGCTTCTATTATTTTTATTCACTTCTAAATTAAGAAAATTGTTTAAACTGTTTAAACTTTGAAAAATCATAACTAATTCATTCTAAGTCAGAAAAAATAAATTATATATCAAAATGACCAGAAAAATGGTATCTTTTTAATAACATCATTACCATGCATGTACAAAATAATTACATTGGCACTATTAGTTAAACACTATTACACCCTAAATTTAAAATAAAGGTATTTTTTACAAACCCATTTAATTTCAAATTACTTTCAATTTATAAAAATTGTTTAAACTGTTTAACCTTTGAAAAAAACATTACTAACACAATGACATGTGGGCCCAGTTGTCAGAAATTTAAACATTACCATACATTCCAGAAAAAAAACAAATCTTGCATAACCAACAACTTTTAACCTGTAATTCAGAAAAATGTTTTTGCAACATCAAAATGTTCATAAAAATTTAATCTGTCTACCAGTATCAAAATCCTGCATATTTACCACCTTTTACCCACGCTTATTTACGAGAACAAAATAACCAATTTACTCCGTATAAAAAAATAAATAATTACATTGTTTCGTCGGCCCGTTGCAACGCACGGGCAGGCACTTCCCTATGGAACCTCAAATAAATTCCAGCATGTGAACAGCAGTGGCACACACAAGAGCACAAGGCACACTGATCATAACAAAGGTGTCAAAACAACATCGGGTCCATTCCATCATTCCATGAGTCAGCCAGAAACCAACATATGTGATGTATCAAGAAAATTGTGGCAGGCACAGGAGATAACTCATTTAACATTTCACGTCAGGTGATATCTTGCACAAGTGGCCTCATGTCAGCTGTCGCTATGGCCAGACAATGGTTGCAACCAGCGCACACGCAACGCAACATGCAAAATGTGACTGAGAACGAAACGGATCTGCCATTGACCGTTGGACTCGGACACGGTCAGGTAATGTCAAACTCAATTTTACCCTTCCCAAAAATGTAGCAGAAAACTCCATGACGAGGTTCACATAAACATATTGAGTTTAGTTTTACCTGAACAAGCCCTAAACAACTAAAAAGCAATGGCTAGATGATGCCAATGTACGCATATTGCACTGGTGCCATGGATATGCGGCTAAAAGAAAGATGCGCATGATTGCCTAGCAAGACCCTGCACCACCAACTATGTTATACAAAACAAATGTGGGCATCCACGTTATTTTTAAGATAATTTACTGTGCTCTAGGCAACTGAGTCGAACATATTTGTTTTTGTCCATATCGAACAAAAACATTTTCAGATTATTCTACTTATCAAGCCGGTACTACCAGCTAGTAGCAATGCAGATTGATCATTCAGTTTGCATCTAATTCAGAAATCCAGATAGTTGGCTGTAAGCTCATAAAAAACTGCACATCAAAAGCAATAGAAAAGAAATCAACGACAGCCTTAGTCCTCAGTCACAATCCTGGGAATATCTCAACTCAGAACCAAAATATATCGTGAGCTGACAAATATTTTCCTCATCCGACGCCTGCGCGACAGATCGGAGACAGGATACGGCAATAGATTTGGTTTGATTGGATCACTCACAAGTCACATCACATGCGCTCGTCGGTTCCGGTGACCCGGCCAAAACGACCCCGCTTCCAACTGCAGAAAACGGCGGTAATTAGCCCCAGAGGAAAACGAAACTGGTAAAGGCGCCGGGACCTGGGAGGGAGACGGTGTGTTACCGTATGGGGGCGACGAGCTCACGAGCACAGCGAGGTCGGAGGCGGGCGGCGGGAATGAATGTGGGTCGAGGGTTTCAGAGCAGACGAGGAGGGAAGAGGCCATGAAGAAGCTTCCCCTCCCGAAGGTCGAGGTGGAGCAAGGGAGGAGGCCGTTAGGCCGGGTCGGCTGGCCTGACTAAATATCCTGCTCGGCCGAATCGGGGCCTAGAATGGACAGTGCTCGGTACCGTCCGACTGTTACATGCGACGGCGGCCCACGTAAGCCCATCGAGCCGTCTTACTTGTTGCCCTGGGGGCGAGCAGTTGAGGTCCTTCGACAAAAAATTGTCTCGTTCCCCTTGCCCTAGCGAAACTTTAGAAGCGCGGCGAAGGCGGCGGGCGAAAAGGAAATTGAGGAGGAGGCGATCATGTTCCGGCGGGCCGGCGGTTCCCTCCTGGCACGGAGGTTCTCGACTCCAAGAGCGCGCTCTCTCCACTCCTTGGTGAGTCTTCCCCTGTTCGTTCGTTTTACTCGGATCCGCAACTCCATTGCTCCTCCTTCACGTCTCTCATCCCTATCGATCGATACAGAGGGATCTCTCCCTTGGTGATGGACTTCGTGGTGCTGCTGGTGTGGCCGCGGCTGCGTTGTTTGGTGGTGGGACGTTTGCGTATTTCCAGAAAGACAAAGTTGATGATGAGTCAGGTAAACAACTCGTCGTCCTTGGCTCCGTTTCTTGTGTCAAGAACCAGCACCTCATGCCTATGTCTGTAGCTTTCAAGAAGAAGGTGTCTCGCGCGAAGCCCCCCCCTTGTAACAAGTTCATCATTGAGGAGGTGTCTGATTAGGAGGTCGCCAGCCAGAAACAGGACATGAAGGCAAGGTTCGAGGACTGGATGAAGAAGTACGACAAGACATACCGAGATGAGGAAGAGAAGGCTATGCGGTTCCAATTGTTCAAGAAAACCGTCGAGTGGTACGAGTCGCAGCCTCTCTCTGCCCGGAAGAAGATGGAGATAAACTTTCTCGCAGACTTTACAGACGAGGAGCACCCGGCCCGCCGGTCCGGTGTCGATATATACAACGTCAAGGAACTCAGGGCCAAGCAAGCAAAAGGTTTATTCTTTTGCAATTCGTTTAGCGTTAAATATATACATGATGCACTTGCTAGCTTGAATCATGTAGAAATTTACCCTGCTTTTATGTCAAATTGGACCTATTGTGGTTGGTATAGGTTTTATGGCTTTGCCCCTTTTTGATGTCAAATTGGACTGTACACTCACCACTACATAATTCTGCCCCCTCCTTCCCTCCCTCATGTAGTAATGCTAGCTTGAACATGCTCTTATTCATGCGCCAACCTGTCCATCGGATTGTTTGAATTTTCCAATGAACTCATATCTTGTTATTTCTATGCCTGGTTCCGCCTTAGAAGTAAATGGATGCATAAATTGTTGAGTTTCCAGTAGACTTGATTCATTGGCGATTAATTGACGAAACAGAAAGCAACTAGGTTTGTAATTGCATTCCACTCAATAGGCTGTAACAATTGCGTACTAGGAGTACTTCATCAGGTTTGTAATTGCATTACACTCAATAGGCTGTAAAAATTGCAATCCACTTAATTGACTTTCGTGGTTAGTGTTGAATTTCAATAAGAAAGTTTGTTTTTGTGGACAGTTCAAATATAAATGGCAGTCAGTTTTATAGCCATCCATTGGTCGTTCCAGTCCGCTAACTGTGCACTTGAATTATGTATGACTTTACCCTGTTCGTTTTGGATGTCAAACTGGACCTGTGGATTTTACGGTGCCTCCATTTCCCCAGGACCATACACCCATCACTAAATAATGTTATGTTGTAGCAAAGCTAGCTTAAAGATTCTTCCCGTACCAACTTTTCCTTGGGATAGTTCGAATTTTCAGACAGATCTTATTTCTATGGTTCTGCCTTAGGTCTTGCTATTATTATTAATTGTTGAGCGTCTAGTAGACTTGATTCAAATTTATTGTCGATTAATTGACGAGACAGATAGCGAGTAGGGTTGTAATTGCATTCCACTCAATAGGCAGAGTAACAAGTGCGCACTCTCGAAACAGGCTTTCGCCCCGCTTTAAAAATAAAGCCCAACGGCCAAACCGATACAGGTGCGCACTAGGAGCACTGAACTCTGTCCTGGTTAGTGTTGAATTTGAACAAGAAATTTTGTTTTGTGGACAGTTCAAATATAAATGGCAGTCAGTTTTATAGCCATCCATTTTACCTTTCAGTCTGCTAACTTGTAGCTTTTGCACGAAAACAGGAAAGTCACTGGTGGGATGGAGGTGGATGTGAAGCAGGATGACACACGGGCAACTCCAGTATCTGCCTAGAATGGTGTCTGGTTAATGCTATCTGGTGCAAGTCAAGTGGCTGGTGTACTTAAAATTAAGTAGCTTGGGAACTGCTTTAAGTTTGCTGCTATGTTATTATAAACCATGCGTAGCTGGTGTAGTTAAAATTAAGTAGCTTGGGCACTGATTTAAGTTTGCTGCTATGTTAATCTGAATCATGTGATGACCAACAATGTTGTTTGCTTGACCCTGTCACCCACTGCGATTGTTGATTTGCTTGCCTGGTCCAATTATTGATTTTGTACATTTCTAAGAAGAAAAACAGTAACATGGTTGTCATTTGTCAAATGCTCTCCTCAACTGGACTTGAAAAGCAGATTGCTGGAAAAAACTATGGAGTCGGAACTAGAGTGTACACATGATGATCCAGTTATTCACATTACGTCTACACCATCGTAATCTGACGCGCACACAGCCAGTTGCACAGCCATTCAGTTGTATACTGCAAGTTCACTACCTGTAGAAAGCATTATGTCGCCAGTGTCTTCCCTACTCTGAGTGAATTGGCCAGAAGGAGTTGTCAGGTCATCAATAAAGCTATCTTCGTGTCTCTCGTTCAATCTGATCATCATCATCATCCACCGAAATATCTGCATCTTCAGACACCCTAAAGTATTAATGTTATCAATAAAATAGTGCGATTGTTTATTAGAATAATAATCTAACACACCGATATGCCTTGACAGGCTGTTATAATAGCCAACAGATTTAGCATCGGTTTGTTGCTGATATCAAGTCACCCCCAGAATCAAACAGTTCCATAATCAAACAGTTCGGAAGAAAGAAACGGCCAACTCAGGCCCCGCTTGCGCCGGTTTTAGAGTCGGACAGTTATTTGCAATATCACATTATTTTCCATCAAATCTGTCATTCAATGACAATGAGGGAACTCATTTGATCTTTTCACCGTATTTGCAGGACCCTGATGTTTTCGCGTTTTGACACCCATGAGCATATGCTCCCGTTTTTGAAAATGTTTTTTAAACGATTTCAAATGTAAAAAATCTAGACAAAGAATGTCGCGCATAGATTCGGTGTGCTCACAAAGTCATTTAACGGAAAACCGACATGTTTAGTGTCGTGCGCAAATAAGACAAAAATTGGAGCTAAAAAGACTTTTCACTGAATATCTTTCTTTCTTTATACATAAGCCACAAAAACCTATGGAGTCGAACTAGAGTGTACACATGATGATCCAGTTATTCACATTACGTCTACACCATCTTAATCTGACGCGCACACAGCCAGTTGCACAGCCATTCAGTTGTATACTGCAAGTTCACTACCTGTAGTTCATTATGTCGCCGGTGTCTTCCCTACTCTGAGTGAATCACATGTTTTCCTGTATTTGTAACTACCTGAGCCTACTCTTATATCTGTAATTTATTTGATACGGCTCTGACTTGCAATCTATAAGATTTTTTTTGTTCTGATTTGATGTTAATTTTTTATGTGTGGCGAAAGTTTCCTCATTTAAGCTCTAGCTGCTGCTATCTGATGATTAATACTAAACTATATTTACATATAGATGCCTTTAAAAATATGACTCACACACACACACATGTAAGTCCCACTGTATTATTAGCTATCTAATTGCTGTCCTGATCAAAAGCATGCTATCTCTGTTTTTTCACATTAGTCATTACCTTGGTTCTTGATCAGACACATGATCAAGTGCATGCTTACTGTATGAAATATTATAATGCTAGTGACTATCCTGATGGCATACAATTTTTTTTAGTTTTTCATGATCAAACAAATAATCAAATAGCTTATCATATAATATGTTTTCTTGATAAAAAACATGATCAAATGCATGCTTGCTGTACTTGTATTAGTTACTATAACTTACATGCTATATGTAAGCTTTATTTTTTCGTTTAGTTCTTTTTGCTTATGAATTTAATTAGTGTCTTGCACCTTTATTGTTGCACTTCCATTTCGAAGTTAACTAAATGCCAAATCATGGCATGTGGTTTGTGCTCTGTTATTTGATTGTGACTCTTTCCCATGTGCAGGCAGAAGCAGCTGCTGGGAGTGGTTTGATGGGCTTGCTGCCTCATGGATACCCTGGGTGGCCGTGGTCCATTTTACTGTTCAGATATTCGAAGTACATTTTAGAACTAGCAGTGACAGTTGTCATGAATGAAAGAATTTGGATTCTTGTACGCAAGAGGAAGATAGTGTGTATGTTCTTTTCAGAACTGGCAGTGACAGTTGTCTGTGGGATAAAGACACGTGCAGCTGAAGCAGCACCATAAAGCATTGGGCATTGGGAGTGTCTGTTGAAGAAAACCTCTAAGATAAGATTTCACCATAGCAAAGACGTGCAGGATGGATCGATTTAGCATTGAAGAGCCGGTCATTTCTAGCTTTCCATAAATACAAAAGAAGTAAAAATATATTGTTGATGCTACAATAAGAATATTTAGATGTTATCATAAAGGGCTTCGACATGGAGTTTAGAAATGTCAGCCAATCTTCCAAATTAGTTCAGATTTAGCAACTTATGTGGAACGGATGTAGTGAACAAATTAGAACCGTGGAATGTGCATCAACTATATTTTCTACTCTCCTGGCTTCTATCATCTGCTTTAGAACAATTGAATAACATAACATGTTTAGAGAACTTAAATCTGAATGGATTATTATTGTAGTCTGATAATTTATTTCTTCTAGAATCAAAGTGACAGCCTCCAAGAAATGACAGCCATGACATGGATAATTAGTTGTACCATGGTAAGCCTTTCGTAGTCGTCCTATATAAGTTGGAAGCTAATTTACAGTGGAAAACTAATTAATTTACATGATAATAACGCACAAGAGATCTTGAAAAGCGCCTCTCGCAGACACAGATCACGCGTCCGCGTCGCCAGATCTCAGCCGTCCGATGGGGATCGTACAGTACATAGCAGCCACGGCCATCTTTTCCCTCGGGCGACCGCCACCCGTGTCACCGCGCCGCGCCGTGCGACGCCGATGGCCACCGGAGAGCAGAGCAGACGTGTCCGTCCGTCTGTCCTACCAGCACTGGTCCGTCTCCCACGTCCGTCGCCGGAACCCCGGCGCTGCCGCCGCCCTGGCGCCTGTCACAACGTCCCGGTTGTACCGCGCGCGCTGGTCGGGGTCGGCGAGCGTGGCGTAGGCCGCATGCAGCCGACTGAACCCCTCGTCGCCACCGCCACCTCCCTCGCCAGGCGCCGGTACGCCGCCTTGATCTCCCCCCTGCTGGCCCCGGCGCCCACCCCGAGCACCTCGTAGTGCGTCCTCCTCCCCGTCGCCACCGGCGCCATGGTCGCAGACGCCCGTACCACGCAACTTCCTCCACGCTGGGCTACGTCGCCGACGCGGCCTGTGAGAGGCACGGTCGTAGCTGCAAACGTAGCCATCGATCGGCCCCTACTCTGTTCTTGATCCGAAGAAGCAGCGGTGCACTACACTGTACTGTGCGCTTGTCCGTGCTCGTCGACGAGAGCGGAGACGGCCATAGATTTATAGGGGCTACGGAGGTGGGGTAGCCAGTAGCCACTCGTACTTCCGGCGCTCAATCTTATCTCCGGGAGGATTGTGCATTTGTGCTGAGTCAGTCATCAGTGTGTGAGTGTTGCGTTGCCTTCTGTCTCTCGAAGCGTGTCTAGGCTGTTGCTGTCGCGCCACCGTCGTGGTCACGGTTGCCACCTCACCTCGTCGACCTCTTCCCCAACAAAGTGGAAAGAGACTTCAGCCTTTCAACCAGTTTTTCTTTTCTAGTTATTGCCCTAGTTAACCAGCCCCCTGCTTCTCTTAATTTTTGCCTGTTTATTGAGGCTATTTCGTTGTAGCGGCAGAGAACAATGTCCATTTTTCTCGACGTGTGGAACAGATTTGGATTCCAATTTGCATGACATCACGTCACAGATGTATGCCGTTTGGAAGTTCTCGGCGAGTTTTAAAAAATCATGATCTTTCTTAGATACCTCACTCGAAACAGGCTTTCGCCTCGTAAATAAAGCCCAACGGCCAAACCGATATAATGTGATGAGGTGACCCTCTTACAAAGCAGATCAATGATAAACAAGAAACACATGAGAACCAAACTTGGCACCGATGACATCGCCACGACACCGAAAGATACCGTAGCTCCACGACAATGCCCCAAGAAGGTAACGACGCCTCACGTCGCCACTGTCGAGACTAAAGTCTAGGGTTTTCACCCGGAGCCCTGACACAACGAAGGTAGCCACAACGACGCCCCCAAGAGGGCAACGACACCCGCAGGCGTCGCCGTCGTCGACGCCGGAGCGTTGGGCTTTCACCCGGAAAAACCTTTGCCATGCCCGGTATTTCGGAACGCCCACCGCCACCGAGTCAGGCTCCCAAAACACGATCTGGGAGCTGACAGTGTCGAAACGCCGCCAGCACCGAGGTCCCCCGCCACCCGCTCCTCGCCATCCACATGGCCAAGAAGCAAGGTCATCACCACTGACACGTCACTCGCCGTAGAGACACCCGCGCAGTCCACCTTCCGAGGCCGCCGCCTCGGCGTCCGGGATCGCTAGCCCACGGTGGGGCCGGACACCGCCACGACCAGCCCACCGGCACAGACAGGAGAAAACGGGGTCAGCAGACCGGTACCTCGGACAGTGAGGTTCAACTAGCAGGACGCACCCGCCTGTCGAACCACAGAGCCAGTACCGGGACCGCCAGCAGTTGCCGGATCTAGACCCGACGGGTCCGGATCCAGCGCCCCAACCACCCATGGTCAGGGGGTGGGCTCCCAGATCGGGAGCCCCTGAAACCAATCAACCCGTGGGGCGCCCAGCCAACCCGATCTAGGCCCAAAGGGGCCAGATCTGGGCCGAGGCCGGGCACGCCACCATCGATGGCTAGCTCCGCCTACGGCCGTCCGACGTTCCTCTCTTTCCCGATCCCCTCCGTCGCCGGCACCAGGGTTGTACGCCGCCGCCATGCCGACCCGCGACCGCCGGCAAGATCCGGGCTGACGAGCTCGGCCACCACCGCCGCCATGGGCTGCAGTGCCCCGAGGCCGCCCCCCATCGCCGCCTCCACGCGCGGACGCTCGCCCCTGTCGCAGCACGCCGACAGCCGCCACGCCAGGCCCCGCTGAGCACCGCCGAAGTTCACCGCCGCCAAGAGAACCGCCGCCGTGCTCGGGTTCCTCTCGTGTCGGGTAGGGAAAGGTCGGCCGCCGCCGGCACCGCACGGGCCTTGCCCGGCGGCGCACGCCGGCAGCGGCCGGGAGGGAGAGAGGAGGGTGGGAGGGAGGAGGCGGCGGGCGAGGGTTTCGTCTCGGTCGCCCGCACGGGGGCGACGCGAGACGGAGGGGAAAAACCTTAGATACCTCACTTGGACGGTAGAATTTTCGGTGTTATAGAAGGTCCCGGCCAAGATGCTACCTCGACGACGATGACACAGCGACACGTCTTCAGTGACCGTAATTTCAACTTCTTTGAATACAGTGACACAAGCGAACTATACGAACAAGTTTAATGGCCTCCGATGTATTTTATTCAAGATTTATTCTTGCATGCATGAATATGCAACCTTTGGACATGGAGTCTAGGGCCTGATTTAGGGCGAAACGGACATGTCCACACTCGCATGCTGTTTGCGGTGGCCGTTGGAGTCTAACACATGTCCGCGCGAACAGAAACGGACGCGTTCGGTCCGTTTGTGGAGAGCCGTTGGAGATGCCCTAAGAAGAACCAAAAGACATATTTTATTGAGAGGTTATCCTGATTTGAGTTTTCAGACAGCAGAAATTAAAACCACAAATCTGCAAAAACTATGGAAATTGAGATGTTGTCGAGTCTTTTTCGCCTTTTTTATCAGTCAACTCGTTTGACTTGCTTATCAAATTGGTGGGAAGGGCAGGGTTGCCGGAGATGTCGACCACCCACACACCATGGGGACAGCGGCGGAGACATCCGGGTGTCTCTCTCACGGTGTACTGTGGGTGGTGGAGCTAAAGCGGCGGACATGGATGTCGTCTAAAAACGGATGTGGAAACCGGTTATTTGCATTATTGAGTGATACGATAATCCTGATAAAATGGAAGAATGTACTATCAGTAGTGGATTATAAACCATTGATTTTTTATTGGGAGGTTCTCCTGATTTGAGTGTTCAGAAAAGTAAAATTAAAATCACCAAGCTGCAAACACACTGGAAATTCAGAAATGGCCAAATCTTTTTTGGCTTTTTATCTGTCAACTCGTGAATTTTGGTGGACCCAAAATTTATCTCTTTCCAAACTGGCCAAGTCTTTTTTTTGGTGAATTTTGGTGGGCCCAAAATTTATCTGTCAACTTGTGAAATGGCCAAGTCTTTTTTTTTTTGCTTTTTTCCCTGTTGGGCGGCGAGCGAGTTGTCCCCACGTATTTTGCTTTCGAGAGGGTTATTTTTATTTTGGTAGAGTTTTTGATGATTGATTCTCAAGATTTGAATACCAGGATAAATAAAGTTACTCAAAACTGTTGTAAAATATAAGAAATATTTTAATTCTAAAAATTTACAATTAGTAAAAGATTGTGAAAACATTATTTCTAGAAGCATATAAAATAATCCTAGCAAACAATACAACTTAACATGCTAAATGGTACAAAAAAAACTATCTAGGTATTACTCTATGATGCTAGGTAAACTAGAGATTACTTTTCTCTACTCTCATGCATAGTAGAAGAGCAACACAATTTTTCCACAACTATGAGAATCTACCCCGCTTATTATGACCGTCGATTTTACATTCAACGAACGATATTATTACCACTAATCGATGTATTGATAAACAAAAAATATGTTAATGCATTTTTTTTGTCAATGCATGTACAAAAATTTCTTGTTAGTGCATGAATCTAAAATTTAAATTACATAAGTCCAGAAATTATTGATAATGTATTGATATTTAAAAAATATTTAAAATTTATGCATGGATCATAAAGCATTTGGACGTCTTAGATAAACGGGAAGATCCTCATAATTGTGGAGTTGCATTTTCCATAGAAGAGCCATGTATCATCTATGGCCCGAGTGACACAGTACTCGAACGAGAGAAGATGGAAAATGAGAGATATGGTATACAGTATAATTTTGAGTTTACGGGATGACCTCGTTTACGGGGATCTGGTCGGATCACAATCTATCCCCAAAACCGTAAAACGGTGTTTTTACGGGATGGCCTCTTTTATGGGATCTGCTAGAGTTGCTCTATGACATTACTGACATGAATTATGGTATTCTTGTAAATATTAATATTTCTAGAATCAATGTGACAGCCTCCAAGAGATGATTGGCATGGATTGATTAATTTACTTTGGTACCCTTCTAGAAACCAAATGAGGTTGTAGTATTATATTCCTGACTTAGCCATTAATTTACAGTGGATAACTAGTTTTTTTTTACCTGAACTCAAAAAATTAGATAAAATTACCTGAACTAATTCATTTACATATTTGTAGTATGCTGATAATGCACAAGAGATCTTGTAAAAAACGACTCTCGCCAATTCGCCATGTCCCAGTTTACACGGAGTGGCAGCCGCAGCCGGTAGCCATCTTTTTCCTCCAGCGACCATGACCGGGACACCGCGCCGTGCCTGGACAAGACGGCCACCGTGCGTGTGGTGTACACCCGGGAGAACAGAGCAGAGCAGCCATGCGTGCCCGTCCGCCGCCCTACCAGCACTGATCCGTCTCCCACGTCCTTCGCCGGAACTCAGGCGCTGCCGCCGCCCGCCGGAACATCATCGCTGCCCCGGCGCCGGCCACAACGTCCCGGTCGTACCGCGCGCGCTGGTCGGGGTCGGCGAGTGTGGCGTAGGCCGCGTGCAGCCGGATGAACCCCTCATTTCTGCATCCGGCTCCAACAGCACCACCGCCACCAGCGGCGTCCGGGTGCACCTCCCTCGCCAGGCGCCGGTACGCCGCCTTGATCTCCCCTCTGCTGGCCCCCGCGCCCACGCCCAGCACCTCGTAGTGCGTCCTCCCCGTCGCAGACACCGCCGGCGCCATCGTCGCTGACGCCCGCAGCACACACCGGCCCCTCCGCCGAGCCCCGGCGACGCGCCCTTGAACTGGAAGAGGCACGGCGGCGGCAGCAAACGTAGCCATTGATTCTCTGTTCTTGATTTTCTGATCAAAATTAAGTAGCTCTGTGTACACTGTAGTGTACTGTACTCAACTGTGTGTGTGTGCGCTCGCGGCTCGTCGAGGGGAGAGGAGACGGCGATGGATTTATAGGGGCTCTCGGGGTGAGTGGAGCCTGTGGTGCCACTCGTATGTGCTTCCGGCGCTCGATCTTATCTCCGGCAAGATTATGCGAGCCCGCTGCCGAGTCAGCCACCGGTGTGAGTGTGTGTTGTGTTTCCTTCTCCTAGCTAGTGGCCAGTGCCCAGGTGCCGAGTCAGCCACCGGTGCAAGATTATGTTGCTTTCCCGCCACCACCGTGGTCCAGTTGCCACTCCACCTCCGGCCGGCCTCTTCCCCAACAAGGAGGAAAAGGACCGTTTTGGTCCCCCGACATTGCACGCTAAATTCGTAAAAGCTATTTAAAACTCAAAAAATCAGTTTTTTTTGTTTTGGCGTTGTACTACTTGGTTTCAGAGTTTCATAAAGAAAAGAAAGACAATGTTGTGTTCTAGACAGAGGATAACCGGAAACTGCAAATGACTCCCGAGTTCTCATTTTTTGAAAAAAAAAACAAATTCGACACTTTCCAAAAATCTAGAAAACAATCCCAGAAGTGCAAACTTTTAACTCAAAATGTGTAATATTTTTGGCTGCACAAAAAAGACAAATAGGGGAAATATCGAGTTTTTGAAACTCTCTATTGTTCACCACCCATTTGTATTTTTGCCCAGCCCATAATACAACGAATATTGATTTAAAATTTTACACACTTATAGATCTCGACACTATCTACATATGGGAAAAAATCTTGATTTTTGAAAATTCAAAAGTGTCAATTTCGATTTTTTTTTTCAAAAAAAAAGCTCCATGTAGCTCGGGAGCATTTGTCCACTCTTGGAGAAATAAAGCATTTTTTTGCGAATTCCTAGAAGCGATTTTTGGAACGCAAGATCTATGTCTTTACACGGATAACGGAGAAATTTCTCTGGTTCCTTTAGAAAATATCTACACACAAAGAACGGTACATGTATGTTTTTACACCATATTTATTTTCATTTTTTCTCAAACTTAATCAGGAGAACATTCGAATTAAAAAAAATTATGAGATAAAAAATTAAAGAATCGATTTGATTCTTATTCTTATGACATGACAAAAACATGCATGCTATTCGTGCTCAGAATCTCCAGTCAGTTCAAACAAATGTAACTGGAATAACAAGCATACGTTTACTTCTTTGTCAGTATGTTTGTTGAGACGGATGATCCCTACTCCCGGCCCAGCTCTCCTCTTAGCCACAGAATCATTGCTATGATTTCCTTCAAACAAACAAAAAAGGATTTTCGCCTTTAATTTGGGGTGGTCCAGTGTTCTATCCAATACTACAGTTCAGAAGTATCTTCGTATCTTCTCCAGTCCAGGTCAGGTCTCCCATCTTATCCGGAAACTAGTTGAATGCCCGTGCGTTGCTACGGATTCTATTTTTTTCGTAATGTTGACGAATATAATACATGCAAACTTTCATGTGTAAGCACAAGACATCCAAACAAAAGTATAGCTATGTGGTAGCACCTCTTTCTATTGTGTAAAACTCGGCAAGCTTTTGTTCCCATCCAACACCATCGCGTCGGTGCCTATTGTCTCCATTACTGCATAGAATTAAAAAATATTAGAACAAAAATTATTAACAAAATTTTCAGAAAACACAGAAAATTTTGACAAATATTGTAGGTATGTCTAAATTAGCTAATGTGGGTTTGGCAAACGCTTGGACCGGAGGTAGAGGTAGCAGTAGCACTCGCACGGACAAGTTTTCAGTCACTCAGCAGCCAAGCAGGTAAAAAAAAGATACTACTACACGAAAAAGTAGCCCAGCATCACTCTCGACTCTCTGCTCCGCTGAGCTCCGATCCCCAATTCCTCAATCGTCAGCTCCTATCTTCTTCTTCCAAAGGCTGCTCTCCAGGCCGGCCCCCATGGCCTCACCGCCTGCTCCTCCACGCCCCCACTCGATCCTACCCACCCCCTCTTCGGGCCCCCGCGCCTTGCGCCCACGACCGGACATCTCGGGTTCCGGCCGTCGCTCGCCATCCGGCGCAGCCCTCGACCTCCGGTCGTCCGTCCTTCTGTTCTCACACGCGATGGGATACATATGGAGCTAGGCCGCCGCCGCCTTGCGCAAGGCCATCGTTGCTGCACCACCGGCGGAAGCTGCGCCCATCTCCCATTGCTCCAGGTAAAGGCGCTAACATTGTTTTTGTTTATTGCAAACATGGTATCTAGGTTTTGCTATTGTCATGCGCTCATTCATGTAGTGTGTCCAGGTTATCATCGAGTTCCTTGGCAAGTTCACGCCCACTGTCAGACTGAGCTGGCAGCGTTGGTGTCCATAGGTCTTGCTTTTTCAGGTATGATTCTTAGGTTAATAAAGAACATGAGGTCTACTCTTGATTGGAACAGCTAATGGATTCCTTGTACTTAATGCAGCTGGCCATTGGCAGTCTTGGGGAAGCTTATCCCGGTTTCAGACCATCCGTTCTCAGATCTCTTTACGTGCTGCTGCCCGACGAAGAAACAGGGTATGTTTGAATTTACATCCAACAGTGTGTTACTTGTTAGCCGATTCTATGGGGAGTGAACATCATACTTATGCCATTGGCCCAATTATCTCTTGTTAATCTTCCCCTGTATCAATTTGCTACGACGGCAAACTATTACAAGCATGGGTAAGATTTCCATTTGATAAAGATTGTGAATTAGTTGGGCAAGAAAGGTTTACTTGTCATTTGTCAAGTGGTAATGTACCAAAATGGAAAAACAAATGCTTTTCCCACTCATATATGATGCCAATTCCTTAGAATCTGACCAGCCAAATTAATCGCCTGAAAAGGATCACTCTGCATGAGAGGCATTTGCAGTGCATTAAGAAAAGTGAAAATTGAAGCGTGGGACTGAACCCCGAAAGTGAAGTCCTTGGAGGTAGCCCTCATGTAACTGCCATTATTTCTACCTGTACAGATGCAACTCTGCACACTTGAGCCAGGCTTATAGAAATGATTGCTAGCTTGCCAGAACTTAATGACAGCTCACCTCACATGTGCATATGCTAGTGTATTTTCTTCAGAGAAACAATTGGAGGTATATCTTTAGTTTGGTTATAGTTAATGGGCTACATGACTGACATGAAATGAATAAGTTTGGATTTGTGACGCTTCCTGACACCAGGAACATTACATGAGTGAGGAAAGGGTCTAGTTATATATTGAGTTATCTAATGGGAATAGCCTGACATCAAATTAAATTTTTCTATGGAAGATGAAGTTCAGTTCAGTCCCATGCACTGGCTTTAAAATATGTGGTCCCTCAAATATGTCCTACGGGCATTTTCCTTGTAAGAAGAGACACTCCTGTCTGAACGAAATGAGTTTGGTGTTTCACATGTAGTCGCACCGGACGGCATCACGATAGTCGGTACGCCTGCATCCTTCTGATAGTAGACATCACCTTCTGTAGTTGTTGGGAGGTATGGCAGTTGTGTGATAGCTGACTGCAGAAGTGGCATTTTCTCGAGTGTGAAATCCTGACATGAAGAATTCATTATATTTCTTTGAGGTGCATCATCATGCTTTTGATTAGTGCATCTTATGTGGTAGTCTCAAGAATGAATGTACCAGGTGATATGGCAACCGGTGTGTTAGATGTACTCTGTTTGCCATTGAGATTATCTGCTGCAACTTTCTTCCATGCATACCTCTCCCGTTCCCTTTGTCTCTTCAGTTCTTTTGGATCTGCTATTTGTCCTGCGAGTCAAAAATATTTAGACTGTATAAAGTCGAAGTAGGTAAGAGGTGGTGATATATTTACCTGAATTGCTGACGTTTGTTAGGTCTTGGAATGGAGCCCGTACCGCAGTAGGCTTTGATGATGCCATATGCAAGTATGCAACACACTGCTTATCTTATCTGTTATAAAATGAGCATCTGTTATAAAATGAGGATTCTGTACAAGTCATGTCTTCCATGTTTTGCAGTTAAAAATCCGGGATAAATGCCATGGTTAGTGAAGTGAAAAACGTCCATGGGTTGCAGGACAAATTCGGGATAAATGCCACCGTTACTGAAGTAAAAAACCATTGGTGTGAAGTGAAAAAACACCGGTGTGTGAAGCTTTGCACAAATTGTAAGATTGCATGGTCCAGTTCTTATTGATGGTTCAGTTTTTTGCTTTCATTGCATTTTTCCTTAAACTAATTTGATGAAAATTAGGAACTACAATTGTATCATCCATAGAAGCAAAGTTAGGCATCAATACCAGCAAAATTCAGGCATCCATATCTGTTGTGTGCTTCGTGCTTTTAACTGTGGGCTTGCCTCAAATGTGATACTGTAGGCTACATTTGTTAAGCACTAGACTGATTTGTTAAGCACTCGTCTGATTTTGCACTTTACTCACCGTGGCAGGACTCGAAGCAGGACGTGATGGCAACATTTGTCGTCGAGCCGACGCGACAACCGGCGTCGTTGGTATGGCGCGGAAACTGGACCGTGGATTGGGACGGCAAAATTCATTGGCAGGACTCAAGCAGTACACGATGGCAACATGTGTCCTCGAGCCTGCGCACCAACCGGCGTCGTTGGTATGGCGTGGAAACCAGGCCGTGGACTGGGTGGACACCGGAGCTAGCGCAGGGCACCGGCACGGCCGACGGCGAAAGGTTGCTCTATGCCGTGAGCCCAATGCGACAGGTTGATGTATTCAAAATTTCATTGTCTGATTGTGCGGGTCAGTATGCGGGGAAGGAAATAGTTATTTTTGGCGAGTAACGATAACAATTGGTTTGACTGTCTGCGTCATATAGGGAAAGGAATCAGTTATTTTGGAAACTAACAATAACGATTGTATTTACTGCCTGGGTTATTTAGGGAAAGAAATCACTCCTTGATGGGCCGGCCCATGTGAGCGATGGCAGTAGTCCATGTCCATCGATTGATCGAGATGGTCTGGCAGAAAATGGGAGGACGTACCAACGTACGAACTCCCATTTAATAGTAAAAGATTAATAGTAAAGATATCAATAATTCAGGCAAACACCTATTCCCATATCTGTTTTCCGGCTTGGCCGGCCAGTGACGTCCGTGGCCGCCGCTCCAGGCCGACCACCCAAATGTACGCGGCGAGGGAGACGCTAGCCACCTTCCCAGGTTGTCGCCTCCGACGTCGCAATGGCGCGCGTGGTGAGGGGTGTGGTCGACGTCGATCTCCGACGACCATTGATAACTCCACTCACCAAATTGATAACTCCATCCATCACCAGCTCTGCCGCTCTTTGCTTGATTGCCATCTTGTCGGCGCCTAGATGCACACTGGCACTGAATCCTAACACAAGACATGCCTGCTACCTGCACAGTTGCACACGCACTACGAAAAAGAGGAGTGGAAGTTGAAATATACTCTGTTATCTGACGACGCAAGATTTTCGGTGAAGCCGTAGGTGTACGTACAGCTCGACAACATGTCGTTCTTCTGAGTTCTGATCGACGTAGAGGTCGGTACGTAGAGCAAGCCGGACTGGTGGTGTGCAGACAAGATCTTCTTACGGTTTCTCTGAAAAAATAAACAGGTTCCTAGTGGCGACAAGCGCAGTGCAGAAAAATTAAGGGGTGTCATCTAGAACTCCAGATGCAGAACGCGGTGCACAAAACAGGTTCGTGGCTCGGACAGAACCCGGTGCAAAATAATCTGGAGATCATGCATCTGGTAGAATTATGGACGCTGAGCAAAGATAGGTTCTTGGCAGTGACAAGTTCAGTGCAGAGAAAACCTGGTTCTTTACATCCACAGACGTGGCTTTCGCTTTCAGAACCAGTTAGCGGACGACGGGCGCCGGATTCAGACAACCACAAACAGGTCTTCTAGAAGTCTAAATTTTTCACCACATCGTTCAGGACAATTGGCCTATCATCGCCGTCGAGGTAGTATCTCTGAAGGGAAAGCTACGTCTGTGTATTTAATGAACCTGTTTTTCTTTTGCACTGAATTTGTCACGACCAAGAGCCTATTTTTGCTCTGCATCTAGAACTCTCTATATCCGTGATCCGCAGACTTCTCTGCCCTGCATTTTGTCCCGACCACAAGCATTCTTTCTTTCCGAATTAGTTGACACACATTTGTGTAGATATGATGTATCTACACAACAAAATATGTCTAGATACATGCTTATTTAGATATATAAATCTGCATCAACTAATTTGGAATGGAAGGAGTAAATAACCCCAAGATAGCAGTACTCCCGAGTATAATAGTTACGTTTGCATACATCTGATTTTTGTTTATGTCATGACCAAGACCCGTTTGCTTCACCTGATTTTTTGCATGCCACGATCAGAGTTGTGAATATCAATTAGGTGAGTGGGGCGTGGGTCGTCGAAGATTGACTCCGACCACACCCTCACCACGAGCGCCATGGTGACGGCCGGGAAGAAGATCAGACATGTGGGTGGTGGAGCTGGAGTGGCGGACGTAGATGTCACCTGGAAACGGATATGTGAAAAGGTTTGTTTGCATTATTGAGTGATATAATCCTGATAAGATGGAAGACCTGAGGTGGGGCATCAACATATACTATCAGTCTATCACTGAATGTCTGAATAGACCTGGATCACCCAAAATAAAGGCAAAAATGTGTTTTATGTCGGACATGATGTTCGTGTTAATTCACCGGAGGTGGATGACAACACACCTCTATGATATGTCCTCAAATTCAACAACACGTCAAGATAAACGACCCATGAGGTATCAACTGCTAGTCTATTATGGAGTACTGTAAGTTGAACTGTTGAAGGCCACTGGAGATTGCAAATATGTCATATTCGAGACAACCTTGTCAGCGGATAAACGATGGCTGGTCGGCTCCATCTGCAATCTTGGGTATATTCAACACGAGTTTAGTTTAATTATCTTCTTCTATTTATGCATTTAGGCACATCTGTCTATTGCTATACCTTGGAGCCATCTAATGGTGTACTCTGATTTTTTATGTGTTAGGAAAACTGGGCAGACCAGATTAGACCTTAATGGAGATTAGCATACTTTTAACATGATCTGAAAAACACGCAGCGGAATAAAGTAAATTTCAACACCACTGATGTACTAACTCACAGATCGTTGTTCGTGTCGGAAAGAAACATATGCATCCAACATTTATGGATATACTAGGTTCAGCCTGAAGCTAGGGCATGTCCTAGTTGCAGACATCAGCCAGTTAGTACAAGTACTAGGAGATTTCAGTAAGCATGTGGTACAAATACTAGTTGTTCCCAGCCCAAAAATGCAGCAGAAAGCATCAACACAGAGACACCAGATTTTACGTGGAAAACCTCTCAACTTGAGAGGAAAATCCATGGGCCGAAGCCACCCAAATCTTTTTCCACTATTAGCAAGGTGGGATATAACAAATTCTTCCATAGAGAGCACTAGAGGATCTCATACATCAAGATTTGGGCACAAGAGATGGGGATTGAAACAATCTCACCAAATATGGTGGAAACATAGATTGAAAGAGACAAGGTAGTGGATCTGGACGTCACAACCTTGTGGGGAACACCCGGTGCTTGATCTCAAGATATTCCTTCAACTTCTTCTTCCCTTCTCTCTTGGTTTTCTTCTCCAATGGAGGCTATTCTAGATTTTCGTCACCTCTTGGTGGTGGTTGGCTGAGAGGGTTAACATCCCCCATCCACCATGTGCAATGTCTAAAATGACCCCTGGTCATAACCCTAATGGGTAGTGGGCTTATGCACCTGTTTGGGCCCCCTGGAAGGCTTCTAAATAGCCATCTCGTCACAGCCCACATGAGGAGGATACCCAACAATTATGTATTTACCTTACAGTTACTTTATGGAGGAACCTATTTTGCCGCTGTGAGAGTGGATTTTTACTCCATGATGTCACAAAACACTCCTCCTCTAAAAGTGACATTTTTTACTTTGTTCTAAAAAACAAATCTACCTCACTACGGTACTTATTAATGCAGGACAACCTCTCTAGGACATTATTGTTCGCCGTGGCAAACATGGTGAGCAACGTCGGATCTGAGCATGCAGATGAATACTAAATAGTGTTCAACCTGTGTGGTCACATTATATTTTTTACTTTTGAGATAGGGTTCATATATGATCCAGCTATAGCATTCGAACTGTTTAATGCATATCGTTGGGAAAATAGATTGGCCATTCACGATATATCGTTTCTTCATGTCAGATTAGCCAAAAATGAGTGTGTTAATTGAGTTGCCAAAAAGTGTGATAGATGTACTTATTTGGAGCGTAAATGCTAAAAATATGCTTACCAATGTAGGAGTACTACGTTGAGTATACTACTATCTTTTATGGTCAATAAACATTTTGAGTTGTACAACAAAGAAACACCAGTATTTTTAATAGGAAGAAACATCACTTGAGCTCTGCATTCTCATAATTCTCTTACTAAAATTCTTGGAACTTATAAAATACTTTGAACCACACTATTTCATCGATCAAATGGGTGTGAAATTAATTTATATGTTGGACTTCTTACTATTATATATATATATATAATAGTACCTATGTGTATATATATATATGTATGATCCACCTATGTGGTATATTGAACGTGAGAGTACGTACGCCCAGGAGTACAGAACCATTTTCCTATATATATATATATATTCGAAATTGCGACGGGGTTTGGTGGCGATATCATTTGGCATAGCACCGTTGATGCCAAGTCACTTGAACAGGACAAGACGATCACCAGCGGCGGGGTCACCTCGGCGTGGACCCAGTTCAGCGATGCGACGAGGACCCAGTCCATCTGTCGGGCACATACCAGTATACCACACATGTGTTGGCCATGTCAGGCGACAAATTATAGTTTAAATTATTTTGGAAGGGAGTCAATATACAAATCAATGCATGTACATGAAGTTGCTTTTATAATTCTTTAATTTTTGAAGCCGCAAGTAAACTTTGAGTGATGAGTCCCTTATGTGTGGTCGTTCTCACCGTGTATGTAGCTTCTATATTTAATAGGAGAGTGGATATACTCTGGCCTAGGCAATGTAAATCTTCCTCATGTAATATAAAAAAATTAGGTGTTCATGTCCAAGCATACTGTAGAATCACCCTCTCCATGTTGTCAATTGTGTTTCGTATGTTATCGATTATTTTCGTGTAAAATGATTTTACTTAAATTTTTCTGGCAAAGTGTTAATAAAAAAGCCAACAAAGTTGTTGCTGATGGTAATAGCGTAATACGGAGTACAAAATAAAGAGAAAGATGACACCTTGTTTTCTTAAGTTTTGGGAATGAAGAAGATGTAAGATATAGATGATTAAAGTCAAATGAGAAAAGTAGCAGAAAATATTTTTTATTGCTGCTTTTGATGTTATATATCAATTTTTTGTTCCATGGTAACTCGCACGGGCTGACGGGCATTCAGCTAGTTACTAATAATTTCTTAAAGTATCTCAAAGTGACAGCCTCCAAGAGATGGCTGGCATGGAGTGATTAATTGTACTTTGGTAGCAATCCCCTTCTAGAAACCAAAGGAGTTAGTAGTATATTCCTTGCTTAGCCACTAATTTACAGTACATGGTTGCAGTTTACTGATAAACGCACAAGAGATCTTCAATAAAATTAGCCTCTCGCAGTGTCACAGTCTGTCACAGAGATCCCGCGTCCGTGTTGCTCGATCTGGGCCCTCCAATCGGGATCAGACGGTGCGTCGCCTCCTCCGGCGACAACGACCGCGACGCCGCGCCGTGCCTGAACCAGACGGCCGCCCCGCCCCTACCACCGGCCGTGTCCGCTCTACCAGCACTGGTCCGTCTCCCACGTCCACCGCCGGAACCCCGGCGCCGCCGCCACCTGCCGGAACATCATCGCCGCCCCGGCGCCGCCCACGACGTCACGGTCGTACCGCGCGCGCTCGTCGGGGTCGGCGAGCGTGGCGTAGGCCGCGTGCAGCCGGATGAACCCCTCGTCTCCGCCTCCGACTCCAACGGCATAGGGGTGCACCTCCCTTGCCAGTCGCCGGTACGCCGCCTTGATCTCCCCCCTGCTCGCCCCCGCGCCCACACCCAGCACCTCGTAGTGGGTCCTCCCCAGCGCCGCCGCCACCGACGGCGGCGGTGCCATCGTTGCAGACGCCCGCGCCGCCACGAACCGCCGGGATCCTCCGGCGACTCGGCCCGGGATAGGCATGGCACGGCAGCAAACGTAGCCATCGATTCTCTGTTCTTGATTTCTTGATCCGAATTAAGCAGATGTGCGCTCCTTGTATCTGCACTGTACTCAACTGTGTCCGTGCTCGTCGAGGGGAGCGGAGACGGCCATGGATTTATAGGGGTGAGAGGTCTGTGGTTGCCACTTGTACTTCCGGCTCTCGATCTTATCTCCGGGAGGATCGTGCTGAGTCAGTCGCCAGTGTGTGAGTGGTGTGCTGCCTTCTTTCTCCTAGCGTGTCTAGGCTGTCGCCACCGTTGTGGCCACGGTTGCCACTCCACCTCCTACGTCTTCCCCAACAAAGATGAAAGGAACTGCAGATTGATGGAGTTTGGGCCCAACAATGAACACTGAATTGCAAAAGCTATTCAACTAAGAAAATCTGCTCGGTTGGGGTGCAAATATAAGAGGACGGGCAATACGAAAGAAAAATGATCTGATTCTGGAGCTAGAAGATCTGGAATTGCAGGAAGAAAACTCTTTCCTGTCAGCTGATCAATTGAGAAAAAGAAGTCTGTTGCAGCAAGAATTGATGGAACTATTTGAACAGGAGGAAGAGTACTGGAGACACAAATCTGCGGAAAGATGGTTGTTGCAAGGGGATAATAATACAGAATTCTTTCATAGAGTTGCGAATGGTCGCAGAAGAAAGAAGACCATCTTCTCTCTGAAAAATGTGGGGACATCATTCAGGGTACCCCGCAACTTCTGCAACATGCTACAAGCTTCTATAAAAATCTGTTGGCCCTGCTCATACTCAAGATGTCAGACTAAGACAAGATGTTTGGTCTAACGAGGAAAAAGTTTCCATTGAAGATAATGCCGCTCTGGATGCCCCATTTTCAGAAGCAGATGTTAAGTTAGTTGTGGAACAGATGGAGAAAAATAAAGCTGCTGGGCAGGATGGCTTACCTGTGGAATTTTATCAGGTCTGTTGGCCAATCATCAAGAATGATCTGATGAATATCATGTGTGATTTTCATCAGCACAAAATCTCTCTCGACAGGATTAATTATGGAATCATCACCCTCATTCCCAAAGGGGATAATGCAGATATCATCCAGAGATTCAGACCGATCTGTCTTCTGCAAGTCCTTTTCAAGATAGTGACAAAAGTGTTAACAAACAGAATGGTTGCCATCATGCAGAAGATAATCCATCCTTGTCAGAGTGCCTTTATTAAAGGGAGATATATACATGATAGTATCTCTCTCCTTCATGAAATTCTGCGAGATGCAAAAGTTAATAAGCAACAAGGAGTTGTCCTGAAAATTGACTTCGAGAAGGCCTATGATAAGGTTAATTGGGACTTCCTTTTTGACTGTTGTAAGAATAAGGGTTTCAGTGAGCACTGGATTGATCTCTTAAAAAAATCAGTTATGAATGGGACTCTCTGTGTGAAGGTGAATGATGAGAAAGGTCCATACTTTGGAGCTTCAAAGGTGTCAGGCAAGGGGACCCTTTGGCTCCCACGCTTTTTAACATCGCTGCAAATTGCCTCTCGAAAATGGTTTGTTTAGCTCGTGACAATGGTCTCTTCTTGGGGTTGGCGGATAGATGGGTGGAGAATGGGTGCTCAATCCTTCAGTATGCCGATGATACAGTTCTATTGTTGAAAGATGACTTAGAAGGTGCTAGAAATTTAAAAATTCTGCTCTATATCTTTGAGGCTATGTCTGGCCTGAAGATCAACTTCGAAAAAACTGAGGTGCTCTTAGTGCTGGAAGATGATGAAAAGATGCAGGATTACGCTGATCTTTTCAACTGTCAGAAGGGGAAATGGCCCATGAAGTATCTCGGCACCCCAATCTGCTCGAGAAGAACTACAGTGACTGAAATGAATTTTGTCGAAGACACTTTTAAATCAAAAATGGGAGGTTGGATGGGAGGGACTATGTCCATTGCAGCTAGAGTGACTAAAGTTGATGCCTGCCTTGCAACTACTGCGGTTTACCAGTTAGCTTTGAGAATTTTCCACAAAACCAACATTGCTGGAATGGAGAAACAGATGAGATCGTTTCTCTGGGCTGGGGGTAGTGAAAGAAAAAAATGCATTGGGTCAAGTGGAGTTTGATCTGTAAACCTAAAAAGAAAGGGGGTTTGGGAATCAAGAATCTCACGCTTTTTAACATCAGTCTAATGTGTAAATGGTGGTGGAGACTAGAGACAGGCGATGGTCCTTGGCAAGATTTTATGAGGAAAAATACCTGGGGAATGCTGGTATCTCGACAGCTAAACACAGAAGCTCTGATTCGGCCTTCTGGTCAGATCTAATGTGTGTCAAAGAGGTGTACTTATGTGGGAGAAAGATGGTAGTTGGAAACGGGCAGAAAACACACTTCTGGGATGATGCTTGGTGTGGCAACATTCCTTTCAAAGATAGATTCCCTGAACTGCTGGATATTTGCAATGAGACTGATATTACTGTTGATGCTGCATCCAGATTGAGATGGCGTCTCACTTTTAGGAGATGGTTGCCAGTCCATCTTCAGAACCAACTCAGAGAGCTGCAGAATCTGTTGTGTGGGGTTGCTTTGAACAATGAGAAAGATAAACCGGTGTGGAAGTGAACTAAAAACGGTCAGTTCAGTGTGAGGTCGATGTACCACTCGTTGAGTAGTGTGGGAATTGACAGATCCTTTAAACATCTGTGGAAAGCAAAAGTTCTTTTGAAGATTAAGATTTGGCTGTGGCTGATATGGCACAATGCTATAGCAACTAAGGATAACTTGCTGAAAAGAAACTGGACAGGGAGTGCAAGATGTCAGTTTTGTGATGAAAATGAAACGATCCACCATCTCTTCTTCACCTGCTCTGCTGCTAAATATGTGTGGTCTACCATTGCAACGGCAATTGGGGCCCCCAACAGACCTGGTTCCTTCTCACAGTATTTTTGGTGGATTGCCAAGTACCTCACCGTTATTAGAAACGTTCAGATCACCCTACTGGCTGCGACTTGCTGGGCCATTTGGAAGATCAAGAACAAAGCTTGTTTTGAAGGGAAGCTGATACACAGACCTAACGAGCTAATCTGTTACATTTGTGTGTTTCTGAAATATTGGGCAGGACTTCATAATGCTGCAGATCAGGAGGCGCTGCGATCTGGGGCGGACACGCTGATGACCCTTGCTACTACAATGTCGACATCTGGAGATACTGGTGATGTGGGTGCCACTAATGTGCATAGCTTGATGGACAGACCGCATGTAGAAGTCTGAAGCAAAAGTGACAGAGAAAAAGACTGAAGTTTCGCTGGTTTGCTGCTGCTGTATGTCTCTCCGGCTGGTTTTGGGAGTGATCGGTTGTGTCTCACGCAGCTTCGACTGTGTTGTAAAAAGTTTAACTTTGCTTTTGCGTCTGCTCTACCCCAACAAACGTACGTTGGTTGCTTATCCCCAGCTCTCGCGCTGTAGGTGGAGATCGTGGATGTTTGCTTTCTCTTTTGCACATAGACGCTGGCAGTAACTCTGTATTTTGTTATCTTTGGTAGTGAAATATCGATCCCGTGGGGATCGCGTTGTCAAGAAAATCTGCTCCTTTTCATTTTTGACATTGAACATGTTTGTAAAGTTTCATAAAGATAAGAAATTGCTGTGTTCTAGAGAGGAAAACAAAAACAGTGCTGCAGAAAGGGATTTTTGGAACACGAAAATTATGTTTTTACACGAGTCGCGAAGAAATTTCTTTAATCCTTTAGAAAATATCAACACACAAGAAATTTTAATACGTGTGTTTAGGTATTTCAGGTTTTTGTTCGACATGCGGAAGGCTCTGTTTTGAATTACAGATTATAAAGAGTCATTAACTTTTTTGAAACTCCCCACTGTTAGGACGGTACAATTTTCCGATGTTTTTGAAGGTCCCTGCCGAGATAGTACCTCGACGGCGATGATAGGCCAGTTATTCGGACGATGTGATGATATTTTGGAACTTATACCAGACTTCTGGAAGACCTGTTAGTGGCTATCTGAACCCGGCGCCTGTCCGCCGCTAACTGTTCTGAAACTAAAAGTGAAAGCTACGCCTGTGTACATAATGAGCCTCTGATTTTTCGTGCTGTGAACTTGTCGCTTGGCGTCCAGAATTGTAGATGATATGTGCCCCTGATATTTCTGCACTGTGTTCCGTCCCGGCCACGAGCCTAGTTTTTGTTCTGCATCTGGAATTCTATATGACACCCCTGACTTTTCCTGCTCTGCGCTTGTCGCCGTCAGGAAACCTGTTCTTGTTCAGCGAAAGCGTAAAAAGATCTTACAACCGTTCGCCGTCAGGAAGTCTGGCTTTGCAGCTTATCACCGCTTCCCTACCGACATAGGCCGATCAGAAGAAAACAATGTTGTCCAATTGTACATGCACTTTAATCCTGGTAGTGCTGTTTCAGTGCTAGCAGGATGGAGTGCCAGTGTGCATCGCGGCGCCGACAGGAGAGCATGCACGGAGTTATCAATCCGGTGGGTGGGGCGAGGGTTGTCGGAGATCCACGCGCGCCATTGCGACGACGGGGTCTCTCTCGCCGCGTACATGTGGGTGGTGGAGCGGAGGGCGGCCGTAGACGTCGCTGGCCGGCCAAGCCGGGAAACGGATTTGGCAATAGGGGTTTTCCCCGCATTATTGATATCCTGATAAGATTTGAGACCTGACCTGGAGAAGATATCAGGATATATACTATCTGAACTGCATTGGATAGACTGGATCATCTCAAATTTAAGGCGAAAATGCCTTTTCTGTTTGAAGGAAATCAAGGCGATTATTCTGTGGCTAAGAGGAGAGCTGCTTGAGTCGGAGTAGGGATCATCCATCTCAAGTTCTCAACAAACATACTGACAAAGAAGTAGTATACCCTCACACCACGCCGGGGGTCTCTCTCGCCGGCTCGCCGCGTACATGTCGGTGGTGGAGCCGGAGCGGCGGACACGGACATCGCCGGCCCAGAAAGGGATAAAGATATGGAAGCAATGTTTGCATTATGTTGGAAAATAAAGGTAATGATTTTGTGGATAAGACCTAAAAGAGCAGCTGGGCCATGGGATTGTATACAGGAGTGAGGAGTAGTATACGGGAGTAGAGTGCCATCTCAACAGACATAGTGAGGTTATACTACTTCTTTGTGCTTTCAGTTATTTTTTGTTGGAACTTTTTTCCGAATATAGGGCATAGCCCCCAGCTTTTCACTAAGAAAAGCCGAACCGTGCAGCTGGGTTCAGAACTCCCTTATTACAACATTTTTTCCAGACAAAAAACAAAACCAGAAAAACAACTCTGAATCTAGAGCAAACCACATCCACAAGGACAACTACATCAGAACCAGAACATAACTACAACAGGGAACAAGTTATTTGTTGGGACTGACTCAAGATATTCTTCTTGCATAGATATGCAACTTTTGGGTGTGGGATTTAAGACGAACCAGGTCAAATTCTTTTACTGGAAGGCTCACCTGATTAAATGTTCAGAAAAAAACAGGAATTTAAATCAGCAAGCTGCAAACACTCTGAAAATTCAGAAACCACAAAAGCCTATTTGCTGAAGAAGAAAAGAAAAATCGAATGAGACTATGGAGCATCATGTCTGAATGTGATCTTTGCTATATTACCAAAACTCAAACCATCCCCAGCTGTGATACTAAGTCACATATGCTCTATTATGTACATAAAGAGAACATGTATAAACTGCAGGCCACACATATACAGGACTATATACCTAACGCTCGGACAAGCCGGAAGAATACCGTGAAAGAATACCTACTCTGTGCATGCACCATGTACGTACCTCTCCTTTTCCTAACTACTACTAAACGATAGAGTCAGTCTGCCCAGCCCATCAATTACATCCAGGTCCCTCGCCAGTTGGTCCCTTCCCGACGCCGAGCGCCTCCCGAGCTCCCTCACAGGCGAGCTCCCGTGGCTCCGGCACGCGTCCCAGCTCCGGTGCGCCCTGCTGCCTCCCTCATGCCGAGGCTCGCAGCTCTTGCTCCTGCCGTAGCTCCTCGTCTTCCGGAAGCTCACGCGGTCCAGTGTCTCGCGCTCCGAGTCCGAAAGCGGGCTCAGGCATGCCCCGCCTCCGTTGTCGTTCATCGGAGACATGGTGTGCCTGGTGTCGTCAGGTTGTGCGGCCAGTTCCAACGACCCTCTGCGGGATGATCGGGACCGGTCCTGCCTCCCTGACTTGTTGTGCCCGTAGCCCCGGCTCTTCACCTGCACAACCAGGTGGTGCAGCAACACCACCAGCTCCAGCATGTGGCACTCTGTCGCCGCCTTGTCGGCGTGGTGGAGCGTCTGAACCCGGGTCATGGCGTGCCGGGAGCCTGAATTCTCGTCCATCTCGCTCCTGGAAATTAATACCGCTACGTACGATTAGGCTGTGTTGCAAACAAAGCGTAGAACCGTAGATGATGTATCATGTATGATCGATGGGAAATTTCAAAGGGAATAAGATGAGGTAATCATGGTATTTGAGACTGACCCGAAGTTTGCCCATTCGCCGACCCATCCAAATCCTTGATGTGCTCTGGTACAAATATGGAAAAACGGTGAGTTTTGGAGATTTTTAGGGAGAAACAACAACTATATATGCTCAGAGAACAGAATTTTGTTTCGAGTAACCTCAGAAAATCAGAATGGTTGAAGTACCTTGTTGTTTTTCTGCTATTGGCAGAATCCAGCGAAGGGTTTTCTGCATCTCAGCTTTGATTTGAGATACACTACGCTGCAGAGAATGACAAAGGATCACCGTTAGTAAAGTGCTTTGATGTACGAGTAATACTGACAAAACCAAGACCTAGATCTTGTCAAGAAAATATGTGCAGATTGCCTATCACATTTTATAACATGCAAAATGTCTGCTTAGTATGCCATGTATTTTCTCCTTTGGATATCTTGCACTTACGCTGCCCACGTGGAGAACTGAACTTTTTCAGTGCTTCAGAACTGAATGGCAGACATAAACTTAAAATCTACTATCGCTAAGCTCGACTCACTGTTCTACCTTTCCACTATAGATTCCAGGTGCATGCATAAAAATAATATGCAGAGTTTAGTAACACAAACCTCCTCTTCGGTATTAACTGATTGCAACCGTGACCGCAGAGCCGACTTCACTGTTATTGGTAGTCCATGGTACAGGTTGTCCCTAGCGCTAGGAGGAAGAGAGAGTGGCCGAGAAACCTGTGTATGTACACAATAGATTGAGAATGTTATGCACTTTCTTATTTCTTAACAAATGACGCATCACAAATAGAAGGCTAAATATTGTAGGCTTCGGCATGTAGACTTTGGTGATGAAATATATGCAATGAAAAGTAAACATCACATGGGTCATCAATTAACTTACTATGTTTTCAATTTGATTGATAATATTAGCGTAATGTAGTGCCAGACCACAGGGGCCTAGCCTTTTGTTCTGAACTTGCTCGGTGACGTCTGTACCTACAGGAACTGTTTATTCACAGAGGTATCAGGATATTTTCAGACACATTTTGTGCGAACAATAAAGCAGCCAATCAATTAGTACTTACCAGCTTCACCGAATTCATCCCGGATTTGTCTATCCAGAAAAATGACGATGTCAACAAGCTTTTCCACAATCTGGATAGTGGATAACGCAAAGCAACATTAGCAGCCTTCAAAAGAAAGAAAAAAAAGCAATATGCTAGTAGTGATTCATCATAAAGTATCCTAATAAAACACTAGCAGGCATAACCCAGCAGACAGTATTACATAAAGCCAAGATATAATCATATAATGTAATGAAGAAAATGTGGATGAAGATAATTACATCCTCCAAAGGTCTCGACCACAAGGATTTCTTCTTAAGTTTTTTCACAAGATTCCTTTGGCGCTTCAGTTCACTGTGCAAAATCATAACACTCTCTGCAAATAGCAAATAATGAATACAATAAATATCTGTAATTAATAATTTGCGGGTCAAAATTAAGATTAACCATATAAAAATCGTCGGTCTGGTTTTACCTCGTCTAGCTGCTGGTACAGACTCCTCTTCATGAAATTTTCTTTGAAAATCCTGCTCAAATCTATCCAGCGCGTGCAATTCATGGTAAAGCTCCTGCATATAGAACTAGCTCATCAGCATAATTTTCAAGCCAGTGTATGAATACAAAAAATAGCTTGATCCTAAGTGTCCAATAATTTGAAGTACAGTAGTAATGATGACAATGCCACTTCTAGCAAGTACAAGCAGCTCCCAGAGTGTAGAATTGTGGAAATTAAGTAGAAACATACAGAAGTGTTTTGAGCCAAACTAATCAACTGCTGGACGGTAGTTTCGATATGTTCTTTTGAATGATCCTGGGGCATGAAATCTTTCTTTAACCTGCATATCAGAGTAACCCTTAGTGCTCAGAACAAGAAGTGCTGATAAGATTGCAAACACTGACATGTCGAAATGAAATGCACAATTCTGAGAAGCATACTTGTCAAAATAGCGTCCCAAATTATGCCAAATAGGGTCTTTACACAGGTCACCAAATCGAATTACTTCTCTTGAAAGGATGGCTAGTTCTTCCCTGTTGGGTTACATTTAAAATCCACATCAACCACGATTACGGTAAGATGAATCAAGAAAATACGAAAGATTAATGTTTAACCAACCATACCTCTTGTCGATAGCAGCAATATGCAAGAGTTCACTGGATTTGAGGAAATCAATATCCGCACACCGTCTGAATGCAAAATTTCCTCTTTCAGCTCTTTTATACTTTCGTCGGAGCATGATCGGCACAAATTGGAAGCTTTAGCTATTGTATTCGCGACTTCGAATGCCAATATATCAACTTTATTTCCTCGATTCGTTCCGCCATAGAGAAACCCGCTACCATGATTCAAACTCGCGATGCCACTGCCGAGGGTATCTAACACGTCGACAGCCTTCTCCAGACCAGCAATGCTGGCTCTTCCTAAGAATGTACCTGTTTCCGATACCTGGCATAACTTAGTATGTCAGAGTTGATGAAAAAGGCTTGGACCCTGAAGAAAAAGATAACATGCTATAGCACAATGCAAATGAAAAAAGGAGAGATTTATTGAGAAAAAGTAGAAGGAGAAATGCTTGTCCCTTTAAGAAACATAACATTTGTTATATCTTGTATAAAGATAACATCCTATTGTTATTTCAGTATGATCTTTCCGATTTTAACTGCATGCTACTCCTTTAAGGCTGCTCTATAACCCTTCCGAGTATTTTGTGCTGCCGAAGACGATCCCTGATGCTCACTGGCCGGATCAAAGTAGACCTGGAACATGTGGAGATACGGTGATCGACAACTGAGCATGTCGAACTCCCTCAACCAGATACTTCAGTTTCAGTACCATGTAGTCTAGATTTTTCATCCCCACGACATACAAGGCATCAAGTTCGGCTGCGCTATCATTCACCGCTTTTCCGAATCATTCCAACAGTAACATAAACCAGGATTGTTTTTTTTCTTATGATACATTCAATCTGTACTTCACATCCAGTGATTCCTTCTAGCTGTAAATGATTTGCATAGTAGTATCTCAAGCTCCACTGATGGAGGGCATGGAAAAAAGTGGTCGACGGGAGCGAGCAACAGAGGCAGAACTTCATGCCCATGATTTGCACAGTACTAGTATCTCAAGCTCCACTAATGGATGGCATGGAAAAAATGGTCGACGGAAACAGCAAAGAGGCAGAACTTCATGCCCATGATTTGCACAGTGCTAGTATCTCAAGCTCCATTGATAGATGGCACTGAAAGCACTAGAGGCAGAAGTTTTTGTCCATGATTTGCACAGTAGTACTACTATCTCAAGCTCCATTGATGGGTGGCCATTGAAGGAACTGGTCAACAGAAGCAACAGAGGCAGAAGTTTGTCCGGGTCACTGGTCTGACCGGCCCAATGGGTACGTAGACCATGGGTGCTGACAGCAACCCTCCGCATAATAATCTGAGCGAAAGGAATATCATCCTCCTCCTGCGTGTGGTGTGACCAGGCTTCCAATGTGAAAAGACAAGGGCCGCCTAGATTGACTTCACATTGCGTCTGGACTCCTCCGCATACTCAGCTCGTTTTTTTTTCTGGCTGCTCCCCCGCTGATTGATTCCCCAGGTTCGTCGGAATCGAGCCAGTTTGTGGTTGACGGAGGTAGCTATGTCGAAATTGCGCAGCAAGTTGGCAGCTTTATTCTGAAACAATTAGCCATGGTTGGCAGGCCAGGCTTCGCCGGCAGTGCACAGGATAACTGAAGCTTTGCCTGAAACAACTAGCAGCCACTGCAGTCTGGAGTTGGACTGAAAAGATGCCCTCAATTAAGCCAGCACCAGCCGGCAAGGCGGGTTGCAATTCAGAGGCCCGCCTGTGAACGCTGTAGATTACTGAAAATTTCTCACGACCGTCGCCTGGCGAGAGAACCTGCGCGCTGCGGCCGGCGACACCTACGCCTCGAGCTTACATGGCGATGGGGAGAGTAGTGAACAGAGTAAGAGGTGACGGCGGGGTGAGTGAGTAGGTACCTTGTTGGAGGCGTGTGGCTTGTACGGCGGCCGGACGGCGATCTCCCCGGAGTCGTAGTCCCCGGGCCCGTACCTGTTCCGGCGCGCGTCGTAGACCGCCCCGAGCGACGCCTGCTGCTGCTGCTGCTGCTGCTGGGCCGACCGCGCCGCCGCCCACGGCTCCTCCCGCTCCCGCCTCGAGAACGCGCACCCCATGTTTGGCAGGCACGCACGGGCAGCCAATCTAATTCTATCCGGTGGACGCCTAGCTCGCCGTTCGTCGCTCGCTCGCGCGGCTTCGCCGGCGAGTCCGGTGGTGATCGAGCCCGGAGTGGGCAGGAAGTGGCGGAGGAGGGGGCAGGGAATGGAATGGGACGGAGGCTCAGCTCGTGTACTACTTGGAAAGTTGGAATTTTTCTTTCTTGTGTTGTGGTCGTCGTTGGTCGCCGTCGAGCTGCGTTCGCAACCTTTGACTTGGTTCCCTTCTTCCCACGCTTTCTGTCCTCCTCCTCCTCGGACTAGCTTGCTTGCTTCCTCTTCTCGCTAGCTTCCCTTTCTCACCTTTCCTAGGTGGTTTTGTAGTAGAACGAGTAGTAACTCGTTGGCTAGCAGTAGCAGTGGCTACGCAGCCCACCCGGGATCGATCCCCAGCGGGGACGATTTCACGGGTGTCCCCGCGGTACTGTTCAATGAACAGTGATCCAGCCGCAATTGTCAGAACCTAAAACGCGTGTGGTGTGAGTGTGCATGCGTGTGGTGTGAGTTGGTATATGAGTTCAGATACTACAACTGTACCACCATATCGAGAGACATCAAAAAATAGGTGGTTTTGTAGTAACTTTTTTTTACCATATCATTTTCGTAAAAGTAGAGTCAAGCTTGTTTAATCGCCGTTATTTGACAAACCTTAGATAAGCATTCGACTACCAACCAAAACGTATTTATCTTCTAAAAGTAAAAGGACGAAATAAAAGAATCATAGAGAGCTCGTAAAACGCGTATGAAGCTGGGGACCAACCTAAAAATCACGGTGCACCTGCGTGAACAAGTCTTGAAAATACAACAGAGCACCAAGTGAGCTTATCCTCTCTTCGCCACTGTAGAGAGAGGAGGCGATTTTTGGAAGCGACTCCGCCGATCCACCCGTGCGGCCGCTGAGCCGCGGGATTCGCCTCCACCGCCGGCCGCTTCGGCGGCGGGTGGGTGGTGGATCCCCGGCTCCGGTCTGTATATATGGTAGGATAGGGGGGAGGGTTCGCCGGCGGCGCTCAGGAGGAGGGGCGGCTGGTGTGGAGTTTGGTGTCGGCGCGGTCTTCTCCGGCGAGGCTGCTCCTACGGGCGCGGCGTCTCCGCGCGCGACTTGCGGGAGCTCGGGGCCCGGCGCGGCGCTCGAGTTCTCCGTTTTGCCGCCGGATCCGTGCTGGCGGCGGATCTGGTGGGCGGATCCCGGGCTCGTCGAGTTCTTCGTCTTCTTCCGGCGACGGCGACGATGGCGGCCGAGGCAAGGAGGTGTGGCTGGGACAGGGGGGCGCTCGCCCCGGTCGTTCATCGACGAAAGCTCCGCCGCGGCGCGGCGGACGGGCACGGCGGCGTCTCTCATAGGGCAATTCTTTCCCTGACAGCGGCAAGACGGCGGCTGGTCATCCTCGTCTCCGTGCCGGCGACGTTGAAGTTCTCGTTGCTTCTGGATCCTTTTCCTCTACGTATTTTGGTTCTGTATTTCTACTGTGTACTCTGTACGTGGTTTTCGGTTGAATATACGTGGTGAAAATTGCAAAAAAAAAAAAAGTCTTGAAAATACATGTGTTACCATGAACGAAACATGTGTGACCTGCCTAAGAGATAAATTATGATCAGTAAAAAAAAATCGTCATATATAGACAGCCAAAATGATCGTATTCCGACAACGCACCCACACGAGGAACGTGTGATCAATACCACGTAGCCAGTTACCGAAAATATTAGTAATATTACGTAATGGTACAAGTTAGACGCCAGTTGGATGACTGGCCATATAAAACGGACGAACTTGCACGTGGAAAAAAAGTTTGTAACTGTTTCATCATGATCACAAAAAACATAATTTGTATTTTCATGTCAGTTACGCTTAACAAGATTGTCCTTAGTAAGTGTTACCCCTCCGTGAATGTAGTGGGCAAAAGAAAATCCATATTTTCCTCGTGATGAACAAGTGCTCTATACGTGGAATCTACTAATTACTTAACATTCTCGTGTAGATTCAGTGGAATTATCAGTCCCTTGCGATAGTTGAACAATTGCCAACCGCCCTATTAGGGCATTCCACGATTAATTTTCGCATGAACGTCGGAGTTGGTGGAGATGTCTCCAAACCCATATCTATTGTATCTCTCTTGTGACAAACAATGTTATATAGAGCTAGATATTATTTTCCGAGCGTGATATTCGTCTTGAAAATACATGTGTTACCATGAACGAAACATGTGTGTGCACTGATGATGACCTGCCTAAGAGATAAATTATAATCAGTAAAAAAAAATCGCCATATATACACAGTTAAAATGATCGTATTCCGACAACGCACCCACACGAGGAACATGTGATCAATACCACGTAGCCAGTTACCGAAAATATTAGTAATATTACGTAATGGTACAAGTTAGACGCCAGTTGGATGACTGGCCATATAAAACGGACGAACTTGCACGTGAAAAAAAAGTTTTTAACTGTTTCATCATGATCACAAAAAACATAATTTGTATTTTCATGTCAGTTACGCTTAACAAGATTGTCCTTAGTAAGTGTTACCCCTTCGTGAATGTAGTGGGCAAAAGAAAATCCATATTTTCCTTTATCATTGACCGGCACCTCGTGATGAACAAGTGCTCTATACGTGGAATCTACTAATTACTTAACATTCTCGTGTAGATTCAGTGGAATTATCAGTCCCTTGCGATAGTTGAACAATTGCCAACCGCCCTATTAGGGCATTCCACGATTAATTTTCGCATGAACGTCGGAGTTGGTGGAGATGTCTCCAAACCCATATCTATTGTATCTCTCTTGTGACAAACAATGTATATAGAGCTGGATATTATTTTCCGAGCGTGATATTCCCAACCATTTGTGCTCCTATACCCTAATTTATGAGAGTGGAGATTTTTTACTCCATAGCTCCAGTGGTACGTCCAATTTAAAAGATTGAAAATCATATTTATAAGTTTCAAAAAATTCTGAAAAACTTCCCGTGTAGCTAATAGTACACCCCAAGAACATGCAAAATATCATCTTAAAATAGATTGTATTTTGAGCTACACAAATGACAAAGTGTGGATCTAAATATGTATATTTTTCAAATCTCTAGGTTTTACCTGATTTTGTTATTTTTGTGTAGCCCATCATATAAAGTATTTAAAATTGACATTTTGCAAATTTGTGGGATACACAATTGGCTACACCTAAAATTGTTTTTAGAATTTTTTGAAACTCATAAATATAATTTTCGAATTGCTTTAATGGAGGGAGCACTGGAGTTCGGGAGTCAAAAACACTTTCTGAATTTCTGCCTCGTATTTCATACTTAATATTAAATGATACAAAACGGAACCATCATCGGCATATCAACCATAATATCACTGCCGATTCCCCGTGCTCCTCGGTGCCACTTTCGAAGATCGCCACCGACGAGGTGGACGAGGGTTCAAAAAACACGTTTCTTGTTCCGCACAACACCGTCATAATATCACTGCTGCATGATTAAACTTTAACTTTTACTTGTTCCCTCCCTCGCGTGTGGTAATGTCAAAAGGTTGTGTGGGGTTTTTAATCTGACCGTGGATAAACATTGAGGTAACACCATATGAACTCTTGCTCCATCCAAGCGGTACAACTTGAAGAGAAAAAAAAAAGAAACTGACAGTTAGCAGGATTGATGTGTAATTGTGTTCCTAAGACCGTTGCAATTTTCTATGGCGAAAGTCTTGGGTGTGCTTTGACATTTTCATGGCCTCCTGAAACTAAGATATTTCTTACTTCACCTTGCCATTCCGTCTTGTCAATGGCAGCAGAGCACGTGGTGTTCGATCATCCATGAACAGTCGCTGCTAAATCTGCGATAGGGACATCTACATTGGACTTGATGTGCTTGAACAAGTCCGGCTGCAGATACATTTGATTTGAAGCGTATTACCACGTGGTAGCCCATAAATAAATGATTACAAAGAGTAGTTTTTTTTGTTTAATTAATCTGGTCAAAGATTGCATGCGCGATCAGGCGTTTGACCAACCGACCGGTCACATGCATGCGATTCAGTTCAAGTCACATCGCACACAACGCCGCACGTACCGTCTCGAATTCAACACTGCACGTACCTACGGCTGCATTTTTGGGAAGAAATCGTGGTACTAGTAAAAAACATATTGCACCACATCGGCTCGGCTAGATTTATTGCATAGATTATACGAGTTGTAACTGTGTACGAGTGACTCAGATTTACTTAACTAAATCAACCGAGCGTTAGATAATGGTATAATTTTGATTAAATATAAAGACTTACGATTGCGAGTTTTTTTTAGTATTGAGAAATATACTAAAGAATTGTCCCCTCTTTATTTCATAGGAAGCCCGAGGACCTTTTCAGAACCAGCCCATGATAGCAGGATCCTGACCTAACCCGAAGCCTGAAGGTCCAACGACCCACACAAAATGGCTGATCAAAACGTGGAGTGGCTGTCTCTTTAAAAGAGGCGTATGAATCAGGGGGACGGAGCCGAGGCGCCCTAGGGCTATGGCTCCCGCATGGTGGAAAATTGTGTCAAATCCCTCTAGATAATTTCAAGATTTAAGCCCTAAATATACCCAAATTTAGCTGTATGGCCACCTCCAACTTATCGGCCCCCTTATATTTCATTCTCGGTTATGTCCGTGGTATGAACTATAAATTATATACATGTATATGTGTGGTTTGTGTGATAATACAAGTTTACAACCATAGGAGCCACCACGCAAAAAAAAAAAAAAACATAGAAGTGAACCCCAGCGTGAGCAACAACCCCCCCCCCCCCCCCCCCCCCCCCCCAAGTCATCCATGTCTCCACATATAAAGTGGGTAACGATCCTTATAAAAAGAAATAAGGGTGGAGAACCCGATTTATGAGTGGAGTTTTTAATATAAGTATAGTTTTTAGTATATTAGGTTAACGTTTTGTTAGACGTTTTCTTTATCAGTGAGTTGGCATCGTCGATCTATAATAAGTAATCTCTAGCTCTTCGTTCGACGACGAGATCTCCGTCTCGACATCAATGGTGGTGTTGGACGACTAAATTTTTCTAGGTAGGTCCTTTAGGTCTTGCTTCGCGAGTTCTTTTTTGGATTTTTTTTCTCATGGTTGTTGTAAGGAGGTTTGTGCTCGCAATATTTGTCCTAGCTGTTACGTTCTTGACAATGATAAATCGTACTCTCGGCTCCCAATGACGTCGACCAACATGTTTGGTTGATTGTCCCTAAAATATTAGTGTTGATACTCTTGTCGATATTGCTTGATTAATTTAATGGCCACGTGTGTGCACATAGTCTTAGCATTGCAGGCTCAAATTTAAAATTATAGGACAACCCACGTTGATATTGACAGGATTGTGGTTTGGTATCTAGATAAATTTACAATGGCTGTCTTCAGAAAATTACAAGATTGTCCCATAGAAAAAGAAAAAGTCCGCTTCTTTTAGATTTCCTTTTGTAATCGATGTAGTTTTCAGATTTCCTTTTGTAATCGATGTAGTCAGCTTGTCTACGATGTACTATTCGCCACTAAAAATATATGGTGGTATTCATTGTCAACGAAATAAAAAGTGCAACGTGACCGGACGCGTGGATCACGCGACGAAAGCACTGTGGGAGGAACATGCACACGTACCTACGTACTCGTACGTGCGAACACTGGTTGGCGAATGAGATTCTGGTGGGATGTCGAGTCGGGTGCGCTGTTGCTTCTGAATGGTGGTCGGTCAGCTGCGGTCTCCTGCCAGTCTCAAAAAAAAAAAACTGCGGTCTCATGCCGACGTGGCACGCGTACTGAACGCTGCTGCGCATGCACGAGAGATTCCGAAACGGAACAACTCACAGTAGTTCAGATCCAGAAGCTACCTCTACAGGAATGCACACTGAACCGAAAATCACTAGCTCATGTGACCTCGTTTTCTAAAAATTCGAAAAGTTTATTTTTTTAGGTTTCCAAAAATTCTGAGAAAAAGCATACAAGTGCATCAAAATATTTTTCATTGTCATCTGCACAAAAAAGAAAAAATATTGGGGGGAAAATAAGTACCTTTTCTTTTTGCTTTTTCAAAACGCGAGTTTGTGATATTCATGTTGCCTACAATATAGAATGTTATCTAGCAAAATTATGCATAGATGTTGAAATATAATGTGTATGTGCAGCGGCGGAGCCAGGATGATTAATCTTTGGGGTCAATATAAATATTTTAGCTAGTTTTTAGACATTTTTATTTGAAAATGTCCATATATAAGAAGATTTTCTAAATAGCTCTCGGGTCAGCTAACCACACGGATATAACGTGGATCCGCTAGGGTGTATCTGTCCACATAATACATTTAAAACTTCCAAAATTTTATTTTCTAGAAATACCGAGATCATCAAACTCGGGAGTCAAAACACCTATCTCAAGCTGAACCTAACAAGCTAGCTATGCTAAGAAGCCACTGCACCGTGAGCTTCATTAGCCATTGTTGGTTTTTTACCATGAGCCGTTCGCACGCGCGTGTAGCTTTCGCGCCTTGCCGGATCGTCAAGTTGATGATCGTCTACCAGCAGATGGATGCAACACCGACAGTTGCGTCCCCGGCCCGGAGACCGGCAACAGATGATGGTGTGGCGAGTGGCGATGCTAATGCGAGCTTGACTTGGGGAATTGATCGGTTGGGGTCACTTGTGGAGCTTAGTGTAATCTAGGGGGGGCGCCCCCCCCCCCCCCCCAGCTTTGGATAAATTAGTGAATAATTTTTTGTGTGGGGAGGATTAGATGGGGAAGAAATGACATTTCGCCTCCAGTCCCAAACACTGATATTTTCTCTCCTCCCCTACATTTTCCCTCATGCTCCGCCACTGGCTAGGGTGAGCCGGAGACACTAGGGAAGGGAGATCTACACTATTGAGCCAATGGGCCTAGGGAGTTGAAGAGTGGGCCACTAGAGCATTTTTTTTGGCTATTCGGGGCCGTTTTGGGTTTCATGACTTTGAAAACGTAGGAATAGTAAAAACACAAGGTCGAAATGTTATGTGTGGTGAATTCTTATGGAATTTTCAGAACACATGACTTCTACAACAGATGTCTTTGGATGGTGCATATAAGAAAGTAATACAGCAGGAATTTGGAGGAACGGAGAGAGTAGATACATTTAGGTTGGAAGTCTTGTCAAATGAAAAGTACATTAAGTTTGATCTCATGTTGACATTACTATGTAATTTAGTGCGTAGGAATGGATTCCATAAAAGAGTTTAGTAGGCCTGATCCTACTCCGTCCGTTCGGATTTAATTTTTTTGAGAACACAGTACAACACAGACGCTCACAAATACGCACATACACTCACCCTTATGAACGCACACACGCACACCCTACCCCTATGAGCACCTCTGAAGGACCGAGCCGGCAAATCTTGAGGTTGACGAAGTCACCACAGGCGCCTCGCTGTTGACGGGCACGCCACCTACCACTGAAAGAATAGCGCCGGATAAACCTGGAATAAATCCAGGTAAATGCAAACGCTCATGCCAAGTCTAGGACTTGAACCTGGGTGGGCTGGTTCCACCACAGGGAACCCAACCATCAGAGCCAAGCTCCGTTTGCTCCGTTCGGATTTAATTGACACACATTTGGTTACACATGGATGTATCTAGACACCATACAAGTATAGATACATCCATATCTGAATAAAATCAAGTCAATTAATTTGGAACGGAGGGAGTACGGTCTAAAATGAGATCAAACTCGATTTTACTTTCAAAATCGAGTTTTCTTTTAGACAAAGTTTGAAAATAACATATGCATATTGATCCGTGAATCGCGCCACCCACGTGATATCCAGTGGCGAACACCCACATGTCCACCGCCGCACCCTGCGGGGCCCACATGTCCACCTTCATCCTCCGAAGCACCCGCGTCGCCTCCCCTGTCTCTCTCGCTCTGCTCTTTCCCGAGCGGCCCAACGACCGGCCGGCCGAGCAGCCGGCGGACAAATAGCCCGCCAGCACCAACGAGGAGAGGGAGCGGCCGAGCGGCACGAGGCGGGAGGGAGGCCGAGGCGCGCGCGGCACCACCACCGCCCCACACGGAGAACCAGAGGCGGGACTCTGCGCCGCGCGGCCGGCCGGACCCGATCAGACCAACCCGTCTTCTACCGTCTCGTCGTGGTGGCCGGGAGAGAGGAGCGCGGAGGGGGATGGGATCGTCGGCCAACACCGTGGGGCTGGCGCTCGCGGTGGCCTCCAGCGCATTCGTCGGCTCCAGCTTCATCCTCAAGAAGATCGGCCTCATTCGCGCCGGCAAGCTCGGACTCAGCGCAGGTACACCCACCTCCCCACCTACGCACCGCTCATATCGTATCGTATCGCCGCTCGATCCATCCTCTCGATGGGGGAGGCTCCGCCGGTCCAATCTCGGCGCCTGGCCTCGGATCTTGGCGCCTCCTTCGATTCTCGAACCGATGGCGCGTATACAGCGTAGATCATGCCACCGATGGATTTCGAAATGCAGTTGCTCTGTTGCAGGTCAAAGTCAACCTCTGTCTCTCTGTGCGCTGTGGGCATTTCGGTCGTCGGGGCTGTTGCTGTCTTCTGGACGCCAGCGAAGCTTCTGCTGATTGGGTCAGTTGGGCTGTCTGGCAGTTCCGTGCTGAATTGGCAGCTGGCCAATCATCCCATCTCATGTCATGCTTCTGCATAGGTCATCAGAATCTGACGACCGAGCGGATAAGATCGAGTCTGAATTTGGAGAAATGGGATTGGACTAGAGAGAGAGCCATGATGAGAAATGAGCATAGCTCGTAGCAATTGCAAGCATGCCCATGCTTGGGAACATGATCTGTCTATTACTTGTAGTAAGTCAGGGTAATGCGGGATTATAGTGGGGAATTTCTAGATGGATCGATGAAATGCGACGATGGTGATGCAAATATCATGAGATATTTTACACCACGCTTTACTGTATGTATCCTAGTACAAAATATTTCGGATGATCGGTTGAGCTGAAGAAATTTTGAACCAAAGCTTCCTAATTTTCAGATGGCTTACTCTTTATTAATCCCCTGCAACTTAATTAGCATGACTGGCACTATAGAATCAAAGGACGACACACTGTTTCGTCTGCTTTCTGAATTTTTACATGAGGATGTTCGCCCAATGCAGACTTTTTGTGTGGACAATTGTCCTCCAGTTTCAGCTTACATTGTCTCAGTTATCTCTCTCTGAATTACAGGAGGTGGTGGATACACTTATCTTCTGGAGCCTCTCTGGTGGGCTGGGTTGATCACAAGTATGTTCCATCTGCACAAAGTTAACCGCCGGTATGATTTATGCATGCAACTAAAGTTTCTTTTGTTGACATTTGCAAGTGCTGCTTGGGGAGGTCGCCAACTGTGTTGCCTATGTCTTCGCACCAGCTGTACTTGTAACCCCTCTTGGAGCACTAAGCATAATCGTCAGGTGAATGTCCCAAACCAACACCCTTAATTTCAGCAGTGCCATTGATTGTCCTGTGCTTGACATCTCCACAATTTATTTTCTAAAAATGGGCAGTTCAGTGTTGGCGCACTTTGTGCTGAAGGAGCACCTTAACAAGCTCGGCGTTCTTGGTTGTATATCGTGCATAGTAGGTTCAGTTGTCGTTGTTCTGCACGCTCCCGAAGAGATCATGCCCAATTCTGTGGAAGAGATCTGGAACCTAGCTACTCAACCAGGTGAGTAGCCGACCTGTAATCATACATGATGTGTTAGTTGCAATGCAGCTGCATCGCTGACAGGCTTTCTCTATGTTCTGGTGTCAACCATGGGCAGGGTTTCTAGCATATGCGTTAACAACATTTGCACTCGTGGCAACGTTAGTGTTGTTCTTTGAGTCTCGATATGGTCAGAAAAATATCCTTATATATCTGGGTATCTGCTCTACAATGGGATCACTGACAGTAAGTTTGCTTTGACTTTGAGAGCACGGTCTAACATCAGCGATTTTTCGTAACTGACGGCAACTACTCTGTAGGTCGTTAGCATTAAAGCCGTTGGCGTTGCCATAAAGCTTACACTGGATGGAACGAACCAGTTATTTTATCCACACACATGGCTTTTTGTTCTGGTCACAATTGTATGTGGGGTATCTCAGCTAAATTACCTAAACAAGGTAGCATGTCTTTTCCTGCTACTACTTGTTACTACCGTGAATATATTTTGGTTAATTGCATCCCCATGAGCTGTACTTCTAGGGTTTTGACAACTCTCTGACTTCCAAGGATTTCGTACTTATTTCATTACTTCAGTTCAGTTATATCTTATATTTACACCACGGTTATTAAGAATAGTTTGAAGTATTATATTACTCATTTGCTTGGTCTATTTGATCTATGATCATTGTAGTGTATTTCTCAGTTTTCTGGTTATGCTGATTTATTTTCACTTTTGCAGGCACTGGATACTTTTGATTTAGCGATTGTTTCTCCTGTTTATTATGTACTGTTTACCACACTCACAATAGTGGCGAATGGAATTATGTTCAAGGTAGATACCAACTTTTAAATGTTTAGTACGGTAGAATTAATTAATTGGCAACTTATTCCGCTTAATGTCAAATGCAGGACGGAGCTGACCAAAGCTTAAGTAGTATTGCTTCTGAATGCTGCGGCCTAATAACAATCCTTACTGGAACAATTCTGCTGCACGCAGCAAAGGAGAAAAAAGCTGCCAGTGCAGGTACAATTTTTGTGGTTCTCCACGAATGTAGTGCTCATGTAAAAATATACTCTGTTCTGCCACATCAACATTATCCCCAGTTTTCTTGAAAGATAACTTGGAAGGTTTCCTAGGTTAGGTGTCAATATTTCGTAATACACATTTTTTTTCTTCTTCTGAAAACAATATGTGCTTAAACCTGCTCATGGTCCTATCAGAATATTTGCTTAACTAAAGGCAGCCCTAATTCCCACTCACAATGGAAAAAAAAAACTATTTTAGTCCTTTTCTGCTCTAACTTCTCAGTTTGAACTGAATTTGTTCTTTCAAAGCAGTTAGCAGCAGCGTTCTTTCGTATTTCGTATAGATATCATATGTTGGAATACATGTAAATTTCATTATTGTGTTTCCAGCATCTCCTTGGCCTCTGGATAGAGGAATATCATGGTACATCAGCGTAGGTAGCGACGATCTACTGAGGAATGTCGAAGATGACTACTTTGCAGCCCCGCAAAGTTCGCCCGCCCAGCTTGACCATACATTTGGGGCATTAATTACACGGGTATTTGTAAAAAGGAAAGCATGTGAATTGCAGCGGAGTCTTAGCGGTGCCAACATTCTGGCAGTTTTGGTTGAGATGATGAAGGTTTCATCAGCCATTCTTTCACTGTACATAGGGACTTGTAGATTTCTCAAACAGTTTGATAATAGGAATCAGATAGGCATTTCTATCCATTCCAGTCTGTGCCTTGTTTGCTGGTGAGTTGCTGAGCAGGTGGAACGTCTGCACGTTGTGCATTATGTAACATTTTCTTGTTCAAACTAGGTTACGGAGTGAAACAAATTAATGATTTCAATGTCATTGTTAAGCTTGACTTTGGGATGAGCAGATCTATATCAGATTATCAGTGGAGGCTGCAGCCTTCCATTAAGTCTTTATTTTACTTTCTTGATTCGATTACAATTGGAGCTGAGGTTGAAGATTGTGAAACATATCACTTTTCAATAGATGAAACTCTATGATTATATTGATGAATCAACAAAGCAAAATGCGTAGATACCCAAACTTCCTTGTGGTGGCCGAAGGATCAAAATATAGACTAGAGGGGGTGAATAAGAGACTATAGATACTTGAAGCAGATCCGAAAAAAAAAGATACTTGAAACAGATCACATAAGAAGCAACAAATGTAAACATGTAAATCTTTGAGGAACACTGATGCTTATGTAGCAACTTTAACCATTGAATCTTCTTAAAAGAATGATGAAATTCCTAACGGGATTTCTAAAGATAACAAGACTCAGGAAGAGACAATAAATAAGAACAAGGTTATAGAGCGCAAGTCCAATTATCACGAGAAATGCAAAACAACACGCAAATCATGCAGGTAAATAGAACTATGAAAATGATGTTATGAAAAGGACGAGGACACCGAAGTTGAATCTGTTGGCACCATGCACCCAAGTTCCCTGGACTTAGCCTTCTTATCCGCTAGCCAATCTCACGGGCTTAGCCCGATCTCTTCGATTGATTTTCAAAGGAAATCGAGGAAAACCTTCACATACTCGCCTCTTGGCTGGCCAAGCACAGAGGAAATATACGATTCAAATGAAATTATTTGAACTTGCTATCACGAGGTTTTTGTGGACATATATTTAAATAGGATAATATAGTGTTTCTGCTACAAAGAATAAAGGGGGTTTATTATTGCAAATAATTCTCTAAATTTGTGTAAGGGAGCATAAAGTAATATGTAATATGGCCTTGTAACATGTTTTTTTAGTCATGTAACATCTTGATAGAAATTAGTCTTTCTTTGGATTTCCTAAAACCCTTGAAAATTGGTTTATCCTCTAGAAAATGTTTTCATAAACAGTTTACTAAACTCCTATATCATGGCATGGTCACCATATGCAAATTTTAAATCAAGTCACGGAGGGTTAAAGTAAGATTGAAATCCTCAATAATTCCAGAAGGTAAAATAAGATCCAAAGACATGAAAATGGCATCTCCATGCCTCCAAACATAAAAGGTTTTAATTTACACTCATTTGCGTTCAAAACCCAAGTTGTATCACTGGTTGTAAGGAAATGAAATATTTTTGTGTTCAAAAACCAAGTTGTGCCTGTTCCGCGTGAGTCGGTACGACAAAACTTATGATACACAATATCCATTTATACTATATAAAAAAGAACGAAATCCAATGGACCGATACCGTTATCCAACTCAACACCGGTAAAAGAGGGACCGACGGCGGTGTTGTCTTTGACATGTTTGCTCTTCGTCATATATTAAAAAAATGCTGATGGATGAACGAATCAAATTGCATGGGGTGTCAAAATTTGACATGGACAAACAAAGACGAATAATCTAGAAAGTCGAGATGGGAAACTATGAAGGTATATGCAAAGTATTCAAAAGAATTTGATGTAACTTTTGCTTGTATCAAAAATATCCGTCATTCGTTCGTCCCGGTCTCTTCAACCTCTCTTTTTTTTGAATTTTACCATATACTATATTAAACCAGCAAAGAGTACACGATTATATCAATTACAAAAAAAAAGTTAAGAGAGGAGCAAATCTATGAGATTTTCAAGCCCTTTCTTCTTTCATGACACAATCTTGTACTTTTCTGAAGGCAGCCGTAGAACAACACCGAATACACCAAACCACAGACCTGTGAATACCAACGAAGGTTCTCCCCTTTTAATTTGAGCCGCAATGCCAAGACTTTGTGCACGCACACAACCATTAAATTAATCAAGCAACATCGGAAAGAGCACCATCACTATATTCCAGGGACAAAATACCGAACCACTTTGTCGACGTCGTTGGGAGCCGAGAGAACCATTGCCGAAGACGTAGTAGCCTAGATAGATATTGCGAGGATAATCCTCCTCGCGGCAACCATGAGAAACAATCCAATATTGATCTGGCGAAGCAAATCTGAAGAACCATACCTAGACAAACTTAATCTTCCAAAGCCACCATTGACGTCGGGAAGGAGATCTCGCCGTCGAACGAAGCGCGGAGATCATTTATTGAAAACGATGCCATCTCCATTGACGAAGAAGATAACAACCAAAACCAAACTCTAACATTAAGGACCTTTGTATAGCGCACTGCGTAGGTCCGAGGTCCCCACCCCTCCTAGTGCCAGAGCGGCAACTAGAGTAGGCGAGGACCCATCAATTCTTAGACAAAGGCGACGATGAAGACGCATATGGCGCCGGTTAGCGGTCTCTTCGACCTCTAGTAATGAGTAAATAATTATTTTGTATTTAGGTTTATATTGATCACTGAATGCATTGGGAATCAACCAAATGAACTGGACCGTGCTCTTTTTAGCTGGTGCGAACCAAAATAGAAGCCCGACCCAAGCCCACCACGGCCCATCAAACAAATCCCTAGCCCAGCCCATCGTGCTCCTGAATCTACCATCCTCACCGTCCGATCCAAATCCAACCGTCCAAACCCACCCCCACCACCAAAACCCTAGCGTTGGCAACCTATATAATCTCCTTCCAGCCCACGCCGCCAGCTTCCTAGCAACAAACCACCACCCCACAAACCTCTCCGGCGGCGGCGGCGCAGCAGCATCCGTTAGGCGAAGATGGTGAAGTTCCTGAAGCCCGGCAAGGCGGTGATCCTCCTCCAGGGACGGTTCGCCGGTAAGAAGGCGGTGATCGTGCGCGTGTTCGAGGAGGGCACCCGGGACCGCCCCTACGGGCACTGCCTCGTCGCCGGGCTCTCCAAGTACCCGAAGAAGGTGATCCGCAAGGACTCGGCCAAGAAGACGGCCAAGAAGTCGCGCGTCAAGGTCTTCCTCAAGCTCGTCAACTTCACCCACCTCATGCCCACCCGCTACACCCTCGACGTCGACTTCAAGGACGTGGCGTCCGCCGGGCCCGACGGCCTCGCCGTCGCCGACAAGAAGGTGACCGCCGCCAAGGCCGCCAAGGCCAAGCTCGAGGAGAGGTTCAAGACCGGCAAGAACAGGTGGTTCTTCACCAAGCTCCGCTTCTAGACCATCGAGCAGAGCGGCCTCTGCGAGTACTACCCTTTACATTTAGTTTGTGCCTGTTGTTGGTATCAGTCAGTCACCTGTGCTAAGATATTTGTCCTGTTTTGTTATTGAGCATGATGAAGACTATGTGTCTAGTGTGGATCTTTATGATGGAATATGGCGTTTCATGTGTTAAATCATGTGAAGAATAGATCTCGTTGGAATTTTGTTCAGGATTGCTTCGTGTGATATGCTGTTTAGTTTTGTTTAATCTTGTTGTATGCTATAGTCATGCTGGTTGATTATCTGTGATGCATTCCATATCTCTGTTGGTGCACGGTCAGTAATCAGAGTAATGATTTTAGTTCATGTTCTTGGCTATTTCGATTGCCTCACTTGTCATTTATCAATCAACATAGTTCACTAATTAAAGGTACTACTAAATGGCCACTGCTTGATATGGACTTTGCTTTGGCATGTTGGTCAGTTCGCTGCATTAGAATATCTACTGTCTTACTCACCTTAGCTCCTAATAATACGACCTTAGCTTCGTCATATTGGCTATATGATCTTAGCTTTCTTCATTTTGTAAAACTTGTGCAGGGTTAGTGACTATCGGTGTTTAGTATGTATACAATGATATTAGCTTCTTCACACTGGCTAATTCCTTGCATTTAAACTGACACTAGCCTGCTTATTGTGTGTGTTAAGATGCTATATAATGCCAAGGTAAGGTTAGTCTTATAATGTCTTTGTTTGGTCTCTTGTTTATCCTTGTGCTTTGTAGGTAGCCTTGTTGGCTTACGATGGTAATGCATCGGCTGTTTCTTTCAGTGGTATTATGGTATCAGAGCCTTAACCAAAAAAGTTAAAGCTGTGATACCACGTGTACCATTGAAGGCTGCTGCCCATGCATTTCATGGTGGACCAATATGTCTACGTATGGAATACATGGGACACAAGAGTCCAAACAAACACTCTATTTGACTAATCTTACAACTCGCAGTCTTATAATTTTTTCAAGAGTAGATCAGAAGCTTGAGCCTTTTAGTGTTGTCTTGCCTGTAAATAACAGTCTTGCTTTGCAGCATTAGCTAACTGAAATAATGAAAACAAGCTAGCTATAGCCTGTTAGCACATGTTTCTTCATTTTGGCAACTTTGTTAGCTTTGTGCTACCTATCTTGTAGTTTGTCAGGTAGGTTTTGATAGCTTCATACCTGCTGTGTACAGTGCTTTTGTAAATGACTTGTTCAATATTAGGAATGTATTGTCTTAAGTTGGTCTCTAGTGTGCTTGTATGTTTTATATTTGAGCTCATTGTCTCACAATGAAGATGCATTTTGTTGTTATTATCTACCTTTACATGACACCAGAGCTGTAGCTCTTTGGGCTATGGCTCTGATACCATGTAAAGTGAGAAAAAATAATCAACACTTACATTCTGCATTGTATGACAGTATGTTTGAACATAGAGCACACAGAACATAAGAGTTGAGGCACGCACTTTACCTGGCTACTTTTGGTCTAGAAGGTATGAGATAGATGTTAACTGTTAGTTACTTGTGTATGATTAGTACTCTGTTATCCTTGATTGGTCTCTTGTGGTTTGTCTTGTAATGTTGATGCATCCGTTGTTTTTATCAACCTTTACATGGCATTAGAGCTGTAGCTCTTTGGCTACAGCTCTGATGCCATGTCAGGGGATGAAAAAAATGACAAATACATTGGCATTGTATGCCAACAGGATTGGATATAGAACACTCAAAACAGTAGAGTCCAGTCAAGCACTTTACATGACTAATTGGATAAGCCGGAATTTACTGATGATTTGTGGGGTTTTAAAAGAAAATGACTAGTTTAAATCTGGGATGGATCCGCCCTGTAAAAGTAAACCTTGCTATTGCTAGCAACATGATTTTGTGTATCTAGTATCCTATGAACTTTGTAAGTTTTGTTGGCTTTTCATGCGTGGAAATCTATGTGCCGTGGATTCCATCCTGTGGTAAACATTCCTGTGAGTTTGTGTGACCGGCTCCATCTTTGTTCTAGTTTCCAGTTACTTTGGCCTTATTGTATCACTTTGTGTGTGCTTGATTCTGGCTGTTTTTGGGGTCTTATAGCGGGAATTGATATATGTGTTGCATCTGCATGAATATATTTGAGGCCTTGGTTGTGTTGCATCTGCATGAATATTTGGGACCTTGTTTGTTTTGTACATGAGTTATCTGTCATGCTCATTCCTGGTGAACGGCGATGTGCCGGAGCCTTGTCAGAGTTTGAGGTCTCGCCCCAAACTTCGGTGCTTGCTATATGCATCATCGGTCGATTGTTGTTCTGTTTGTGCCCACTGGAATCACAGGCTCGTGCGCCCTCTAGGGATTGTTGGCTGCAGGCTTTTGTGAGTGGAGCAGTAGTATTTGGTAGAAAATCCCGGCCGTTCGTGGTGGTAGTGATACTTGGTAAAATAGTCTCATCCGTGCATGCTAGTAGTACTTGGGAAAAAAATTACGAAGTATGCTGGGGTTGGCATTGATCGGTTATGGGAACAAAACAAGTCACCTCCAGTTGTACATGATTTCACGGACCATCAAAACCGAAATCGCCCACAGCCGTACATGATTTCACGGACAGATTGCAGCAAGCCGTTTTGTGATTCAGCTTCTTCGGCCAAGGCAACTCTGACGGAAAAAAATTCCAGTCTAAACACACCACGCCATCACGCCAGCGAGAACCGTGGCCGTTGCTAGACAGAGGAGAACCCAACATAGATTGCAGACTCTTGGTCGCGGTCACTACAACCAGGAAATCGAACCCTAATCGTTTGGGTACTGAGACGTGTCGACTGCTATGTAGTAGTATCGCTTAAGTTGACAATTTGAGTTGCACATATGATCTCTAAAATACTTAAATGAAATAAAGTACAATTGTACTATATATTTGCTCGAGCACAATGTTGAATTGCAAGTATGATCTCTAAACCAACTGAATTGAAATGAAATATCATTGTACTGGTAACTAGACCACAATGTTGAATTGAAAATATGATCCCCAAACAAATTAAATGCAACACAAAATGATATCGAAACTAATGAAGTGAAATAAATATGATCATTGAACCAATTAAACAAAACCTCTTTAGTTTAATTACAGCAATGGCACATAGGGTTTACTTTACTCAGATGACTGCGTCACATTATTACACATCTTCTGTACCTGATGCGGTGGTGCTGGTGCTGTCGGCCATGGAAAAGGCAGATATGTCTTGCTGTTGTTCGGTACCCAGCAAACCGTGTTCCGCGTACTTCAGCATAAGAGCAACGATGGTAGTGAACTCGCCGCCGTTGCTCAGTTGTCTGGCATGTGAATCTGGTGCGCACCGATGGGCCGTGTAACACAGCAACTCCACCCACACTTGGCTAATCAGCTCCAACATTTTAGCATCGGGTGTTTCCTCTTTGGTGATGAGCTGTGTGACAAGATGACATACCTCTTGATCAGTCTTCTCTCTTCTATCTACTTCATCAGTTCCGAAGACCTGCCGTTTTCTCTCGAGTTTCCCTTTCGAGCTATAATTGATCTCACCGTGGCACAGTTCGACATAACCAAGACGACTAGCATTGTCAGGCCCGGGCCCACAGTGGTGCTATCTGGTGCCGGCCGCACAGGGCCCCAAAATTTTGGGGGCCCAAAATTTGCATTTTAAATATTGATATATGTATGCGAAAACTGAAAAATAAACAATAGACTAATAGAGTTGCAGTGGTATGAACGTTGTAGTCTTCCATCAGGTACGTGGTTCGAATGCTTGTACCTCATATTATTTTGTCCACTTTGGCCGCACCTACGGACTTACCTTTTGTTAAATGGTAGAATCCTCCTTGCCGCCGTTTATTATTATCCATGACTTTAACCGTGAAAAAAAACTGAGTTTAGTCTCACGTACGATCTTAGGTAAATGGTTTGAATCTTCATTGTCTCGTAGTATAATTTGTGTCTATTGTTTTAAAAGCGGAAAACAAAAATGAGTTTAGCCAACATGTACCTTTTTCTCCGAGGAGGAAATCGATGCACTAACCTTGCAGGCTAAAGAGTGTTGCTTTGGGGCTAAATCACACACTGACCCATGAAAATAGGTGTATATATTATCTATTTGAGCTACTAACAAATATTTAAATTATTTATCCATCTTTGCAAACCGTATGTTATTTTTTAAAGAGGAACAAAATTAATTGTTAAGATCGGTTTAGAAAATCCTTACACCCTCGTCGAGCCACCTGAATGCGAGGTACTGGACTCATACGAGAGCCGAACTTGTCGATCAATCAAGCTAGCGACATGAGAAAACCGACAAGAATCGTCGAGCTCCCGATCGTGTTCTATTCCTTCCCGACTTACGATGTGCTTGCGATCGGATCACCCACCCCCAATCCCGATCGGCACTTCTGTAGGGGATGATCGCCAAACTTTGACAAAGAGAGAATAGGGCCCATTTTATAGTTTGGCACAGGGCCCCGAAATTTACCGGCCCGGCCCTGAGCATTGTCACACAGCATGTAGGGGCGGGCGGCAAGCAGAAACATCATGTAGTTGGAGAGCTCCTTGGTCACTTGTGCAAGATGGTCTGGCCGACCTGCGTGTTTCGCCTCGTACCTGCTGAGGTAGGCATTTGTACCCACGTGCCATATGAGGATGCTCTTATCCAGCTCCTTGTCCAAGCTCCATTGCAGATCCTCGTACAATTCTGGCCTCCTCTTCAGCGCCGCCCGGCCCCGTGAGTTATGGATGTGATCTGGGTTCTGTTTGTCCACATTCTCACTTGCCATAATTTGTTTCCTGAGCAGCTCAGTGAGGTCTGGCGAGACGGGGACAGAGGACGTGTAGACCAGCATGTTCCACCAGTCCTCCCGTCCCATCCATCTCGCGATTTTGCTGCCTCGACTGTTCTTACAGTGACTCCACATGTCATCAAGGTTGTGTTGCCCCATGGAGCTCGACCAGCACCTTGTACTTGCAATACCTCTGCACATTGAAGAGCTGGCGAGCTGCAGAGACCCAATGGACAGACATTTTAATGCAGGAATACTGAGACGTCTTAAGGCATAAATTCTGAAAAAACTGAAAAAACAATGAGTTCGACTGAGGCCCAGGCCGCAGTATGCCCAGGAGGAGATCATGGCTCTGAGCACTGATGTGATCTCCAGAACGACGGCTCCAACAAGCAAAACATAGGTCGCTGCGACATCTGTTCTTCTGTAACCATCTTTCTCACTGAATCGACAGAACAACACGAGTGCGGCGACAGTGGCCGACAGTGAGAAGACGCGGATGCAGTACCCGCTCAAGGTGTGGATCAGCTCAAACTTGCTGTACAACACGTCGTGCATCAGCAAGAGCTGCATCTCGGCCACCCCATACATATACTTCCAATTTTTGCAAGTTTCGTCCAAACAAACGTAAACATATCCCCCAGACGACGGCCCCTTCACCAATTTCTTGGCCCAATTCAGCAGTTCGTGAGCTCGACATGCTTGCGCAATTTTTCCTTGGGTACGGGGGCCTCTAGATTTGACCATGTTGTCGTCAGCGCCAAAATTCCGGTAGTTCATGCCGGACAGGCTACTGCCACTGCAGGCATGGTTGAGCGCACGAACTCTCTCCCCGTACTTGACAACACCAACCACAAACATGAGGATGGCAGCCTGACGGAGCAAGGTCTGGCGAGCCACGATGGAAGACTCGTAGAGGACATAGGCGGCGGCGAGGACCTGGACGACAAAGCTCTGCAGGTGGCGAAGCCACAGCCGGTTGTCCTCAATGGCGTAGGCGGTGATGTTGTCCTGCCCGCCAAGGTGCAGCAGCAAGAATGGCGCCCAGAACGCCTGCAGTTGGTGCTCCTGCGATGTCTTCCTGGTCACGGACATGTTGCCGAGAACGTATATCGCCGTCGTGTCGGCCAGCAGGTATGCCGACCACATGACCACCTTTAGCACGCCGGACTCCTTGCGCCGGCGGATCTCCGCGGTGATGAGAAGGATCACTTGCAGCACAAAACTCAGCAGCACGAGCGCTAAGGTTCCCCACTCTTTCCAGAACGCCACTACCGGCACTAACATTCCTGCTGCCATCGTTGCGTTTCTCCACTGGAAATGGATAAATACGACGACTTTTAACTAATTGCAAATCTTGTCGCAAAGAAAGATAATACTATACAGTTCCAAAAATACATGTAACTCAAGGTTTCGAAGTTTATCCTCAAACATCTATGAATATATTTACTTATTTTGCATCAAAATATACACGGGAACACTACTGCATCTACTAGTACAAGGTAAGAAGATTAGTAACACTTACATGGCTTAATTAGCTGGAGAAGTGGTCTGGATCGATGAGATGATCCACCGGCCGGCTCGATCGGCTAGCAGAGAAGAATTGCAAAACTGATAGAGGTGGATCAAGAAAACAGATCCATCAGTTTGGCTGGTGGCTCGATTAGACCTCCTATACTATATATGCCATGACGCGCGATATGCTGTATAGTACACACATAAATACTGATCCACTTGGCCTCGAAATAAAAAATTAACGACTGCAAGCTAGTCTTCTCCCCTTGCATAAAAAACTGACCTGATTCCTGGTTGACTAAAGGGGATGCTTAGCTGGAGAAGTGATCCAGATCAATGATATGATCCACCAGCTCAATCAGCTTGCATTGAAGACCAGCAAACTTAATCCAGGTAGATTATGAAAACGGATCCATAAATTGCGCTGGTGGCTCGATTAGTCCTCCAACAACCGGCCAGCTAGATGAAATCTCACAATACAATATAGGCAATGCCATGTGATATGTTGTAATAGCACATATATATACTAATCCACTTGGTCTCGAAATATGAAAAGAACAAACGACCCGGAGCGAGTCTTGTTCGCTTGCATACTGAATTTGATCCCTGGTTGACTAAAGGGGCGCTATGCAATTAATGCTTAGCTGGAGAAGTTAACTGAACTATGAGCTGATTCATCGGCTCAATAGCGAGACCAGCAAAATTAATCGAGGTGGATCAAGCATGCTGCTGCACCTTGTTGAATCAATCACAATTTCACAAACAGGAAAATTCAGTTTGTGTACTGCCTGTCGGAGATGAAGAACCTGCATGTCGCCTGGACCAGTCGAGTCTGTGCCGCCTGCCGCACTTCCTGGACCCCTGCACCCTGGTCGTGGACGGATCGCCGGTCGCCGGCTAGCCGCACAACAGGTCGCCGGTCGCCGGCTCTCTCCGCGGAGCTGCCTGCTTCATGCCGGGCCGCCGTGGCACCGTCGGCGCCTGCTCGCCCGAAGACTTCTCCGCGGTTCCACGCCCCGCGGCGCGCCGCTGCAGCCCGAAGACTTCGCCGTGGTTCCACGCCCCACCGCCGCTGCAGCCGTCCCCCACACGCCCCGCGCCGCCGCCGAGTTCGATTTTGGTCAGTACCGCCGCTGCCGCAGACTGCAGAATTTTTGTTGTGTCGTCAGTGAGAGTTTTCAGTCAGGCCCTGTTTGTGCCTGTGATTTGTGGGGTTTGGTGGGGATAAACCCGACGCGCGCAGGCGCCGCGCTAGGCGCAAGCGCGCTACCGACTCGGCCTTCAAAGCTCGCCGGAGCTCTCGCCTCGCCGCCAAGGAGGCGCCGCTCTTCACCGATATGCTGACAAAGGCCAAGAACGCGAAAGCGTCTCGCTTCGACTACTCCAAGGGATCCCCTCGCCTCCGTGCTGCCTTCGCCGACGTCAACCTGACTGGCCCCGTCCCTGGCCCGATCCCGCTCCGCAAGCTTAAGGCGCTTGGTGCGCCGTGCGGCGTGGACACGGCAGCCATCAACGCTGCCGAGGTGCCCCGCGGTGCGCCATGATTCCACCTCGTTGCTGGGCTCCCGTCCGTGTGTCTCACTCCTTAGCGGCGAGATTCGGAGCCCTCTTGTGCCGCGGCGCCGGCCCCCTGGACTGCAAGCTCTCAGCTGATACTAGTAGCGATGCTAGGATTAGGCTGATCTGTTCCGTAGTTTACTTCCTGTTGATGGTCCGATCCATCTGTAATGGCCTTAGGCCTTTGATTTCCCTAATGAAAGCTGCTGTCCCCTTTTGGTACATCTCCGGTGTCCCTTTTGTTTTCCATGTTAGTACTTGATTTCACTTTCGGGTCCTGGAACCTTCGCCGTTTGGGAGACGCTGACAAATGCAAGGTTGTGTCTGCCGATCTCTCCAACCTTCACCTTGACTTTGTGGCTATTCAAGAATCGAAGCTGTCTCTCTCAAGCTCAAAAGCAGCCTCTTTCCTTCCCCCTAATCTGCGTTCCTTCTCTTGCGTCGACTCTGTCGGATCAGCCGGCGGCATCATCTCGGCTTGGGATTCAAACAAGCTCTCCTTGCTTAACTCCCTGGCCACGGATCATGCTCTCTCCACTGACTTAGTCTCAAACGCCGACAACGTCCATTTCCGTGCTACTAACGTCTACGCCCCTGCCGTGCTGCTCAGAAGGAGGAATTCCTCTCTAGCCTGCCTCCCATGACCCCGGTGACGACATCCCCTGGATTTTATGCGGCGACTTTACTCTCTGTCGCGATGCTTCTGACAGAAATAACGACAATCTTAATCAGCGGGATACCGACATGTTTAACGATTGTATCCACTCCCTCTGCCTTATTGAGCCCCCTCTCAGGGATCGGCTCTACACTTGGACAAACGGCCGTTCTGAGCCCACGTTAACGCCTTGATCGCTTCTTTGTCAACAACGCATGGAATTTCCTTTTCCCGTCCTCCGCCCTTAGCTCCGCTTCTCGCGACGCCAGCGATCACGTGCCCCTCATCGCGATGATTTCCACAAACATCCCCAGGTCTAACATCTTTCGGTACGACAAATCTTGGGCGCTCCACCCCAATTTCTGCCGTGCTATTCGGTCCTCTTGGGATTCCGCCTTTAGGATCGATGCCACTGCCAGGATTGTCTGCCGCCTGCGGGTTTGCCGCATCGCTTGCAAAAGGTGGACCAAAAACAGAAACCACTTTGCGCAACGTGAAACCGACGCTCGTATCCTCATTAACTTCCTTGACTTCCTTGAGGAGCATAGGACCCTTTCCGTCATGGAAAGGAAACTTCGCTCCCTTACGGTTGACGCCCTCGACATCTCCATCCGTGAAAGATGGCTTTACTGGCATACTAGGGCTAAATCTCGTTATGCCCTTGAAGGTGACGAAAACACAAAGTACTTTCATGGCCTCGCCTCCTGCCGCCGTCGTCGAAACTCCATCCCTGTCCTTGATCTTAACGGCTCTTCTTTCACGGCCCACGCCGATAAGGAAAAAATCCTTACCGATTTTTATCGTGACCTTCTTGGCGCCTCCCACACCTGTTGCTGGAATTTCCAGCTCTCTGACATCTATCCAAACGCTAATCCACTCCCTCCCACCCTTTCCTCTCCCTTCTCCCTTACCGAGATTACGACTGCCCTTTTCGCTATGAACAAAAACTCTAGCCCTGGTCCCGATGGTTTTGGCCCAAGTTTTTACACTAAATTCTGGACCTTGATCTCACCCGACGTCGTCGTTGTCCTTAACGATTTTTACGATCACTCCATCGACCTGACGCGCATTAACAGAGCTTTCCTCATCCTCCTCCCGAAGTTGGAGGCTGCCCGGAACCCCTCCAACTTCCGTCCCATATCTCTTCAAAACTGCATTGTTAAGATCATTACCAAGGTGCTCACTTCTAGGCTTCAGACTTCGATCCACGCTCTCGTTGATCCTGACCAAACTGGATTCCTCTCCGGTCGCAGAATTTCCGAGAATATAATCTACGCCGACGACCTTGTTAGATGTTGCCACACCCGTCGTGTCCCTACTATCGTCTTCAAGATTGACTTTAGAAAGGCCTTCGATTCGGTCAACTGGGACAGCTTAATCGCCATCCTCCAAGCCAGGGGTTTTGATGCTAGGTGGTGTCGCTGGATGCGCGCCCTCCTCGAGACTGGGCACACTGCTGTCATCCTAAACGGGGTGCCCGGCAACTAGATCCGTTGCAGGAACGGCCTCCGACAGGGTGATGCCTTGTCCCCCTACCTCTTCATCATCGTCGCCGACGTTCTTCAAAAAATGATTCGCGCCGCCTCTCTTTCTGGTGACCTGTCCCACCGCATCGACGCCGACCGCACGCCCCCCGTTCTTCAATATGCCGACGACACTCTCATTCTCTGCCGCGGAGACCTCCGCAACGCTAGATGTCTTAAATCGATTCTCGACGATTTCGCTGCCGCTACCGGCTTGGCGATCAACTTCCACAAATCCTGCTACATCCCCATGCACACCGACACCTCCTTGGGCACCGCCATTGCTGATGTCCTTGGTTGCCCCATTTCCTAATTCCCCAGCCCTACCTCGGTCTCCCCCTTTCCCCCACTAAGCCCCCTCTCTCAGCCTACACCTCGCTTCTTTCCTCCTTCGACAGACGCCTGTCCGGTTGGAGCGCTATGCTTCTTTCTTCGGCTGGTCGTCGTGTTCTCTGTAACGCTGTCCTGAACAACCTTGCAACCTACTTTATGTGCTCTTTCATTTTACCTAAAGGTGTGATCGAGTCGATTGACAAGAGGAGACGTGCCTTTTTCTGGACGGGTAATGACTGTAACAGCCCAAAGTTAAGAACCTGAAAAACCCGGTTAAAATTTTCGCTTTTGTGTTGCATTGCATAATGGCATTCATGCATCATGTTGTTGCTAGGGAATTGTTGCTAGGGAATTGTGTTGTTGCTAGGGAATTGTGGTGGATTTGGCAACATTCAAAAACCAAATGCCAAACTTGTTTCAACAAATTTCAAATTAATGAAGGCACTCAACCTTGCAAAATGCAAAGGCTTGACAACTTATATTTGTCAAGGAAATTCCAAGAGCTCCAAAATAATATTTTGCACTTGCTCCAAATTGTTAAAGGAGCAACATTTTGAAATTTAGCAAAATGCCATATCCAACCTTTCTAAACAAAAGTGGTTCAAAACATTTTATTTGGAGGCGCCAATTTTTGTGGAGCTCCCACATGAGATGAAAAGGCCACACAAATTATTTCATAATTTTTGAAAGAGTTTAAGTGCTCTAATTAAATCACTGAAGGTGCTGGTTTTAAAAGGTTTTAAAACAAAAGCTGAAAAGGACCTATCCGTGAGGAACCAATTTCTCCAGGGGGTTTTCGGGAAAAAGGTCGTCTCTCTCCTCCGCGCTGTAGCCATGCCGCCGTGGCCGTGCTGCGCGTCGCACCGCGCCCGGGCCCCTCTCCTCTGCCTCTTCCCTGCACGGAGAGCAAGCCACACGCGCCTCACCTGCTCCCTCCCCCGAAATATCTGCTCCCGTCCCCTCGATTTCTCTCCCCACGCGCCGCACCCGAGCTCGCCGTCGCCGCCACGTCGCCGTCGTTCGGGAGCTCCCGGAGCCAAGCCGAGACCGCCGTGAGCTCCGCCGTGCCGTGCTCTTCCTCCACGCCACAGGAATCGAGCTGGGGCGACCGACATCGCCGTCGCCGCTCCCTACTTCTCCGCCGCCGTTCACGGGCCGCCGGGAGCGATTCACGCCGTCTCCGTCCACCCCGAGCCTCGCTGAGCACGCAGGACTCTCCGTCGGCCTCTCCTCTGCCTCCCCGTCAACTCGTGCTAGCTGGGAATGCCGGGAGCCGCCGTATTGCGTCGTCGTCTTCATCGCCGGCCGCCGCCCTCTTTCGCACGCCGCCGTCGACTCGGACTTCCCCGCGCCTCGCCGTCTCCCATTACGAGTTCAGGGTGAGCTGCGGTCCGCCTGGACACCCTCCATCCTCTCCCTCCCCGTCTTGCTCGCCGAGCCGCCGTAGCCCGTGCGCCGCTGGAGTTCATCGCCGTGCTCTCCATTTTCTGTCATCGGATATTCCGAGCCAGTAAAAAAAAAATTCGGACTATCCGATATACACCAGTGCTAGCAAATTTTTATTCCTTAGCCGATTTCAGACCTGTGGTTCGATCGGATATTCCGATTTTGCATAAATTCGGAAAATCCGAAGATGACCAGTACAAATTCCATTCCTTCTCACATTGTTTCTTTCAAAATGGTATAAATAAGTTTTATGGTTGTTTAATTTAAATGATAAAAGGAGAATATCTAAAAGGAAATTCATAATGCAATAACTTATTGTCGGGACATCAGAAAATTGTGTTCGTTCTATCAAAATACTCCGAGAAAGGTGAACTACATCAAAATGTTCCGAGAAACGTATACCAACTGTTTTCAAGTAGTTCTACACAATAATGAACTTTTAATATCAATGGTAATTGCATTTCCCGAAAATGGCAGATTCAAATAGCAATTCGAAACACTCACCAAATATTCTTATTTGCTCCGAAAATTGCAAACAACATATCACAATGTTCAGCAAGTTAAAGACTAACTGAAAACATCATTCTCATGCATGTACAATCATTTTGTGATACTGGGCATAACTAGAACAACATGTTGGACATTAAGATAAATATGGGTGGTTAACCGAATAACTCCTAATTGTACTTCGGGACCCCATTTAACTTGATGACCATGTCTAGGATCCCCTAGTTGCATTAAAATGTCATATCATCATTCTTGTATGCATTGCACAACTGTCATGTGTTGATTGTTGTTTCTGCTTTCCGGTGTTGTTTGCTCTCCGGTAGATCACGAGTTCGGAGTTGAGCATCATTACTCCGACGAGCAGTTTGACTACTCCGCTCAACAAGGCAAGCGTAATCCCCCCTCTGAGCATATCTTATCCTATGTTTCCGCAAATATTTTCTCCACTATAATATTGCATGCGGTTTCAAATGTCAATTTTATTGGATTAGAGTATCCTATAGTTGCATTAAGTTTCCGATGCCATTACCTGTTTCCCCTCCTATTATCCATAGGTTTGTATTGTTGGCCGGAGATACTTAACTATGCAATGTTGATGCTTAGCCATGCTTAGTTACATGTTTATTCGTCCGATGGATGTGTTATGTTGGGAACAGGTGTTGAATGTTCAGATGATGGTGGAGAATTGTGGTAACGGGTAATAAGATGCTAAAAGGTGGGGATGAGAGGCCACTGTGGTTGTGGTGTTTTGTCTCACTCTCGCCGCCTAGGTGCGAGTTCTTTACCTCCCGAACCAAGACTGAGCGTGCAACCATGCGTGAGGCCTATGCTATTGCAGGAACCCTCATAGACTAAATAACTCGGGCGAGGCTAGCCAGGATCCTCTAGTTCAGGATTCCATTTGCGCATGCGTGATGATGGTGGTTGAACTGAGATGAGGATGGTGGTGTTAGGAAAATAAGTGGCCGTGGGGCGGGTGTTGCAGGCACTGGCTGCCCTGCCGCCACTGATGATCCTGGAAAGTCCTTAACGAGGGAGAAGTCGACACCGCTCCCACCCAGCCGGCTTTCCAAGGAAGAGAGCTAATGCGCAGGTAATGGGCCGGACGGTACGCGTGGCAAACATTGTACACCCCTGCAGGGTAAATCTTTTCGAAAAGCCGTGTCCACGGTTAAGGACGACTTGGGAAAGGACGATAAGATCATAGAACAACTTGAACGGAATGATTAAAAACTGGGTACTAAAGGTACCACTCAAGAATGCAAGGTTGACTTCCTCGAGGGTGATTCGGGGAGGTGCCTTTGATGAACAGGTACAGTGGTTGATGTTGAGAAAGGTGATCAAAGAAAAGAGTCACTTCTTACCTCTTTTGAAAATATTCTGATTAGTCGATGCCTTTGAGTTATGTTTTCATAAATAAAATCAGCTTTATGCAAAACAGCCATAAAACTTGAAAGCCTCATCGAGCTAAAGCTCTATATATAATCTTGCGAGTTCGTCGAACTCAACGTCGTTTGTTTTGTTTCAGAGGAGGACTTCACCGACCTCGAAGGTGGGTTCTTTGGGGATGTCGACGAGTAGTCTGGGGTTCCCAGGTGGCAGCTTGGGACATCCCGGAACAGCTGGCGCTGGATGTTTATTTGTAGGCCTCTTAGGCCATAATTTGGATCTTATTGTTTAGAACAACCTAATTTGCTTCCGCTTGTTGTAATGTTGGGTCTGTGACCTCTGGTTGTCATTTGCTATCTTTCTCTATTATAAGAGTTGAACTATATGATTTGTGTCGTAGAGTCTGTGATGTGCCAGTTGTTCCACAAGTCTTGATCTCTCTATTATGCTTTGATAGTGTGTCTGGTGGTATCGGATAACCGGGGACACAGTATCACTGTATAACAGTCGGGTCGGGGCGCCACAAGTTGGTATCAGAGCAGGACTGCCTGTAGGAAACCCTTCTACTGGTCGATGTTGAGTCTAGTGTTTGTGAAAATATTTTGAAACTAAAAATGAGTTGTGAAAACTTGCTTAGGATTCTTTTTACTCCTTACCTGGTATCGCTCCAACTCTGAGTCACCTTACCTCTATTTGATTTAAAAGGTTTCGTTATCTCATCTGGTGTTTCAAAATTAGGTGACACGTTGGGTGGGCCGTTCCTAAATCTGTTAACCTGTTACCACAGCTCACGAGTTACAAATAGGCGTCGGAGTAGGAACCACGAGATCTTGAGGCTGGGATCTATCTCTAGTTATGTATCAGGTTGTCGGATCCAGAGTGTCCAACTCCTTTTGCCGGACCGATGCAACTCCAATTCTTCAAGACCACGGTTAGAACCCAGAGAATGGAGGAGTCCAAGGTCTTGAACCGAAGGTCCCGGATTGTACTTTGGTTCTGGTGTGTTGAATTATGTGGGTTGTTACCCATGTGATCCTCATGCTAATTGTGAATCCCGGTACATGAAGCTGACCTTTAACCCAAGTCCTTTATGTGGTCTGTGTGGTAAATGGTTGAACCTTAATTTCCCACACCTCGGATGGCTATGTAACTTTAGCTCTCCCTTAGCTTGTTTTAGGTTCTGTCTTGGAACCATAGGGGCTACGACCAAGATTCCCCTAGCGAGTCTCCCAACTATGTTCGTGACTCTGCTGCATCTCTCCTTTTGGGCATGGTTATCACAATTGAGTAATAACCGGTGCATCTTCAACATCTTAGGATTCTCCTGAGCATGTTTCGTACTCTGATCTGCTTTCCGACCGTTTGTCTGTCTGTTGACAGTAAAGTTTGACCGTGCGTTGGTATGTTCCGATGCAAGTCACTCTCCTGATCCGTTAAGACTTTCCACTTCATCTTGTTAGGAGAAACAAACTCCAGTACCTTGTCCACTTCTCGGACCAGGTCAAAGTATTGTAATCCTCAGAATGAGGGCCTTGTTTAGCTTTTGTTATGCTCCACCTTAGAGTGTCACCCTCTTTGATATCACGGTATCGTATTGAGTATCATGATCCCCTTGATGAAGTGATGCTCTACACTTTGTTACTCTCCGTTCCCGAGTGACTTGTTACTCCAGAAGGATAAGACGTAAGTAATGAAGTGGCTATAGGATGTTCTCAGCAGTTCTTACTGCGCTGAAATCCAGGGAGATCCCTTGTCCTTCCTAGCATGAGTGGTTAGCCGATCAATAAAATGAATTTGGCTGTGTTCCCAAGTTCGTTTTCTCTGATGCACCTCCTTGGTCAAAGAGCTAGGTTTGTGCCGAAGCTCCCAAGACCACCTCGTTGTGCCTTGAAAGGCATGATCCTCTCTTGAACTCAAGATCCACCGGTATGTCGTGATATCCTATATGTGGATCGTGATATTCTGGAGGTCTTCCAGAAGTATCGCCAGGTTGTCACCTGACTGTGATGTTGAGCTTATGAGTAAGCTGGTTCTCTGAACAACTCCTTCCTCCAGGAAAATCGTGCTGGATGTCCAGAATTATTCGGTTGTGCTTAAACAACTTGGAAGAGTTGAAAGACAAGAGCTCCATCCCGATATAGTTCCTTTTCAAGGGGATGTCTAATCTGTCCGTGTTGAAGCTAGGTGGTATCTCCTCTGTGGATAGGCCATCCTACAAAATCTTTGATTTGAATTGGGCTATCGTCAAATCAAACTCAGGCTAGCCTCCTGAATGTGTTAGTCTGACCAATACTCATGCCTCGTTCTGGTGAAATATGAGTCTACCGTCTTGGAGTATCTGGATAAGTTTGTGGTTGAGCCCATCAACTACCTTCTTATCTTCTCCATGTTTGAGGAGATTTATATTGGATATTGGGCGTTAGCATTGGAAATATGTTGGAACTAACTTTGTGTCTTCACAAGGTATGTGTTCTGGAAGTTAGAAGTGACTTTCCTGGTTCACGTGCAATTGCTGAAAGATGTCGCCGTGGATCCGAGTGAATTGTCTGGTTTCCTCGGAATCATTTCAACTCGATCAAGCATGTGTAGAATATTCTCGGAATGGAATGTTGTTACCTCCATCTGATGAGAATTTCATCTATGCATCCAAGTCACTGGTTGAATTGTTCCAGAAAGAGAGGAATTCTGAGAACTTCTTCGTCTTCTTTGGTGTTTCCCCACAAGGACTAAATCGTGTCTCGTTGCAAGTAAATCAAGTAGGGCAGCTGTCCTCTGACAAGTTGCTAATACTTGAGTTCCGCAATCTCGTTCCTCCTTTGGAGTTTGACCTTGTAGTCCAACTCTTGGGTTCCTAGCAATTGTAAGCCGTTGTTATGATTTGCAAAGATTCCCCATTCATACCGTTGGAGTCTGAAGTATCTCTACACAATGACCATTGCTCCGGTGCCCGCTGTTTGATCGCTTGGGACAAGGTTTGTTTTTCTGTGTAGGCAGGTGGCTTCGGGATGCGGGATCTCCACCGGCAAAACACCGCGCTTCTCATGAACTTCGTGCATAAGCTCCACCAACAGGAAGACCTCCCATGGAAGGACTGGTTCCACAGCCACTCCGGCCGTGACCTAGGCGACAGCTCCACCAACCCATCCTTCATCGACAACATTGTTTCCCACTGCCTCCCCCTCTACCGCTCACTCACTCGCTGCACTGTCCACGACGGGCAGCGGGTTTCCTTCTGGTTTGATAGATGGCTCTCCGATGACACCCTCCACTTCCGTTTCCCCGCCCTCTTCTCCCATTGTACTAGGCCTAACATCTCGGTGGCCGATGTTTGTTCTAGCGGCATCCCTCTCCAACCCCGCCTTTCCTCTGCTGCTGCTTGCGAGCTTCTCGACGTCCAGTCTATTGTTGCCAGTGTTTCGGTTGACTCTCTGGAGGACGTCCGCTCCATGGCCTGGGGCGCCGAGACTTCTTTTAGCTCCAGGGCCGCCTACCGAGCTCTCGCCACCAGCGGACAGCTTGACGCCTCCGCCATCATTGCTTGGGAGTCTCGTCTTCCCACTAAGATTAAAATCTTCTGCCACCTCGCCGATGCGAACCGTCAGTTCTCGCGCTAATCTCCACTTCAAGGGATGTGCGCCTTCCGATTCTTGTGAGCGTTGTAGTGACATTGAGACCTGCAGCCACATTTTCTTCCTCTGCCGGGTTTCTTCCGAAACTTGGCTCCACCTGGGTGTCCCTCCACATGTGCCCACCTCCGTTTGGGACATCCCCCTCCTCCGCCACTCCCCATACCGACGACGGTATGGCGCCTCGGGATCGCTGCGGTTCTTTGGAGTCTTTGGAAGGCTCGGAACGATGCAACGTTCAACGCAGTGATCCTCTCCCCCCTCAGATCCTTGCACGCAGCGCGGATGACATCGAGCTTTGGAGATGCCGCTTCCCGGCTGACGAGCACCCCTTCATAAACAGTCTTAGTGCTTTTGTTAGATCTTGTGCTAGATGATTTCCCCCCTGTAGTTCGGTACCCTCTTACACGGCCTGCGTGCCGACGATCAGCTTGTTACTCTCCTCCCTGCCCCCTGTAATTTTCTCGTGTAACACTTGACATTGTTGGTTGGCCCCTTTTGGGGTGCTTCGAGTTATATAACAACCGGTGGAGAACCCTCTTCCACCCCGGCATTCTCAAAAAAAAAACCCCATAATCTAAAAAAATCGTTTGTTTCTCGTGTTTTTGGGCCGGTAATTTCCCGGCCTTTTCCCCACCATCCCCACACCCGGCCCAAACTGGTGCAAACTTCTCCAATCCCCGAGCGAGAGAGACGGTGGCGGCGCACGCACGCAGCGAGAGAGACGGCGGCGGCGGCGGCGGCGCACGCAGCGATGGCGGCAAGCTTCGCATCGTCATCACGCCGACGCGCGCGCGGGCGTCGCAGGCGTACTACCTCAGCCGGCTCCGCCAGACGCTGCGCCTCGCGCGCCCGCCGGTCCTCTGGGTCGTCGTCGAGGCCGGCAGGCCCACTCCCGAAGCCGCCCTCGGGCTGCACCACACCGCCGTCATGCACCGCTACGTCGGCTGCTGCGACAACCTCAACGCCTCCTCCTCCTCTGACATCGACTACCGCCCGCTCCAGATGAACGCGGGGTGGATGTGGTGGAGAACCACCGCCTCGACGGCGTCGTCTACTTCGCCGACGAGGAGGGCGTCTACTCTTTGCGTCTCTTCGAACGCCTCCGCCAAATCAGGTGCATGTTTTCTCAGATTTCTCGAGCTCGGATTCAGCAGAACGCGTGGAATTGGTAAACTCCGCAATTGCTGATTGAGATCCCGGTAGTTAATTTATGGTTTCTAGGATGCCGAAACCAGTTTGGGCATCGAGTTACCTCAAGTACCGAGTCAAAGATCGGAGCTTTATCCAAGGCCTTGCTAGCATTGCTGCGCAAACAGATGTTGACAGATTCAGTAATCAGTAGTGTCAATAATTTTCTTTCTGGGTTCTCATTGATGATTCGGTACTAGTAGTAATTTGCCATGTTAGAACAGTTTCTTGCATGAACAGTTTCTAGCAAATATTCAGTTGCGTGCATTGAATTTCAAACCTCAAGTTCCGGGAGTATTACTGGATAAAACTGGATGATGCATAAAGATCCGACTTATTGACTTGCTGCTGCAAGATTAGCTATTGCTGTTTACTGCAACAATCGTTTGGTTGCAATTTCATTGCCTGACTTTATAGCACTGAAATGCTGCTGATACCATTTATTTAAATGTTGCTGATAACATTAGCTATTGATGTTTACTGCAACATTAGTGTATGGTTCGACCTATGTGCATTGACTCCGAGAGACTAGTTAAAACTTAAAACCTGATGCAGCTTGAATTTAGTACTCCACTGCATCTTTCTTAGATTCTTACATTTACATGATTTTCGAAACATTGTTCGGTGAGTGGCTTTATGAATTTAGTACGTCGTTCTATTTCTCATATATTGCTGTTTTCGAAACATTGTTAGGTACAGGCCGATGCATGAAGTGAAATTGCTGCGAACCATTGTCAAAGATTGAAGTTCTACATTCATAAAGCTGCGCTGCCAGCCTTTTCCGTCAAAAAAAAGATTGAAGTTCTACATGTTGTCATTCCACTTGAAAACCCGTTCCATGCTGGAGAAGAGATACTGATGCTTGTAGTCTGTACTGATATTTGCGTCCTGAAAATGTTGCCACTTATATTTTGCAGTCTGTAATGTAATCCTGTGCTTGGAATACATATTTGAATTTCTGCACTGGTTTGTGGAACTGCTTTAGAACTTGGTAAAAAGATTGGATTTTCATCACTGATTATGCATTGAGAGTGTAAATCCATGTCTACTGTTTGTTTTGTGGGGATTGGGATTGGGGATTGGGGACTGGGGTTTGGGGATTTTTGTGGGGATTGGGTGTGGGAAGGGGTTTTTCCCAATCCCCTAGGGGATAAACCCCACCAAACCCCAAAAAACCTTGAGAAACAAACATAGCCTCAAGGGTCATTGCGATGCAGCAGCGTGGGGAAAATGCTCTATGGGTCTGTTGGGCTCTGAGGAATACATGGGCTGCTAGAGTTTTGACCACAAATGTTTATTAAATTTCGCTTTTTTTTTTCACTATGCACATACATTTAGTCTAATTACTACTCTCTCCGTTTGAGGAAATTCCACAAACAAGTAACTCGGGGCCAATTTTGCACAAACCAATTTACTCAAAATATTTGTAGCACAAACCAGCGAACTCTAGTAGTAACTCGTTTCAAAGACCCCTATGGTAATTCACTGGTTTGTGCAACAAAAAAATTGAGACACTGGTTTGTGCAAAAATTGACCCAAGAGTTAGAGAGAATATCTAGTTCTACCAATGCTCTCACTGAAAAAAGAATTTTAGATATCTCATAATAATATTCGAAAAAGTATGAATGTTCTTAGAGTATATGTCCACAATGTTCAGGTCCAAATTCGCAAGAAATAGTGAGAAAAAAAAGACAAAATTATCAATTTTTGATTTTGTCTTTTTGTGACACTATTCATGCTAGATTTTTCTTTTTTATTACTCAATATTTCTTTAGAATTTGGATCTGAAAATTTTGGAGATTGTAAACACATACTCCACGAACAATCACACTTTTTCATATAATTTTTTGACATATCTAAAATTGTTTTTTCCAATCGTAGCACATGGAGTATGTAAAGTGCTGGGGGCACTAGATATTCCTTGTCAAGAGTTAAGGTTTGTGCATTTTCCTCCTCCGTTATGATATAAGTGTCACGGCCAACATAGGCAGAATAGTTTTTTTCACCTAGCAAAAAACCTAAGTTTTCTCCTTCCTCTGGCGGTGTAAAAAACCGTCTGAGAGATTCGTCTTTGACTTCCGATCGTGGCTAGGGATTGAATGTTTCTATTGATCAAGAATGAGTGAAACACGAAACAATGGATCATTTACTATTTGCCACACTTTTCTGAAATCCTTTATTATTTACCACATTGACCACCACATGTCAAGTGACAAATGGTATGGCAAATAATAAAAGTGAAAAGTAAAGTGTGGCAAATTGTAAAATCCCCCGGTAATTCAACATGCATCCTGCTGCTGGAGCGCTTCCAGATCTCCCCGCTGATCCATCGAAAGCTGTTGTTTAAAACTTTAAATTTAATCAGGTGCTGTTCATGATGAATTCACTGCAGGCATAGATATACATATGCATACTAGGAAGACAAGGCATAGCATTCAACGGAAGGATGCGCCTTGAATGCGTTGAGAATTTTCGCATCACTTGGTGCGTCGACCTCGCTGGACCACTTCACGACCATTCTTCTAAGCCTAGGTGTACATCTGAATACCAGTTCCAGAAATCAAACTCATGGTCGTCCCCTTTGAGGCCGTCGATTTCCACTTGTTGAAGCTTTGTCATGCATATAGTTTGGCTTCTCCAGTCGACGAGCTCACAAGATTTACATTTACCCCATCTCTATTTGTTTGAGTGATAAATATGTGGAGAAAGTTAGTACAATTTAATATATTACTGAGGACATATGTATTGACTGACTGACATTATAAAACTGATCGAGTATATATGTACCTGGTATATATGATCATTTGGGAGCAGGGCGAGCTTGAGCTTCTGTGCAGTCGGACCGAACATGTTGCATCCCTAGAAGGCAAAGCACGAGTGCTCCGTAGACATGGCGCCAACGAGGTGTAATGCGGAGCTCTAGATCCATGGCGGACAAGTCGACGCCAACCTGCAGCCACAGATGTTTCTCTAATTCTCCCTCGATCCTGGGCATGTTATGGAAATGGCCCATCCCCTGCAGAAACACACACCGTTAATTCCGTCGACATTTTTAGAAATGGAGGCATCGTCCTAGCCTCTGCAATACTCCCTCGACATGAGCTCTATCAATAAGTAAATAAATATGTCGTGCATGTGGCGAAGGACGAACTGAGAGAGCATCTATGCGCAGCAGTGGTGGCGCCATCGACGATGACGTCGTTAAGCTCAGCTTCTCAATGTCCTAACACCCAAGCCCTGTATTCACGCCGAGGCACTCGTGGCAGCGCCAAGAGACCTTCTCCGCCACCGGCGTCACGACGGACACGGTGAGGCCGTCGTCGGCGATGAACGACATGCTGAGCTGCTCGAGCGCGGGGGCGACTATGTCGACGCGGCATGCTTTGGCTCTCTCCTTCACGACGAGCTCGCGCAGCGAGGACGAGTCACGAGTGGACGGAGATGTCGTGGTTCCCCCGGTTGTAGTGATGGAACGGACGGCCCTCGTACCGGAGCACGAGAAGGCGCGGGCAGTGGGCGACCAGGGCGGCGAGACCGTCGACGGCATAGTAGCCGTAGAGGTCGAGCGTTGTGAGTGTCGGGAACAGGCACTCGCCGCCGACGCCGGGCGCCACGCGGAGCTCCGCCTCGAAGTTCCCCGTGGAGAGGGAGAGGGAGGTGGAGGTGGCGCGCCCAAAGCACGCGGCGACGGAGCTGAACGGGACGTTGCGGAAGTGGAGCGTGGGGAGCAGGGTCCAGAGAACGCGCCAAAGGCGGGCGAGGACGCCGGTGCGCGCGGCGGTGGCGACGCAGCGGAGGCGATCGAGGACGAGGAGGAGCAGGTCGTCGGGGAGGGCGCTGATGTGGTCCGGTACTACGGGCTGGGCAAGGCTTAGCACGATGCGGCGGCGCGCTTCGCCGGAGGCGATGTACCGGCCCGATCTCAACTCCATGTTTATCGGTTGATGGCTGAGTAATCGTCTATACGCGGGTACCACTTTATGGAAAGTAACAATTTGGATACGGATGCAAATAAGAAACGGAAACGGAGCAAATAATTAATTATGCTATTTTTATTGCTGAAAATCAGCTCGTGATTTATACCACTGCAAATAAGTATAATTTCTTCCAGTACGTTCACAAAAAAAGTTATTGTCTAGTAAAACTATTTGAGCTTATTTCCAAACTAAGTCCGATACTAAACTAGGACTAAACCAGTGGGAGTAGCTCTCAAATTCCTGCATTCTTCAACATTGTTTGATCACCAACACGACACCATGATAACATTGTTTCAACGGGCGAAAAATGTTGCCAAGCCAAACAAACAATGTTTCCATACTTCACGACCACATGGAATTTTTTTCATTCAATAATGAAATTTTCTGAAGGTGCAATCTTGTGTGTACTACACGACACTGACAGCCACACCAGTGGCGGAGCTTGGAGATAAGTTAAGTAGGGCTAAGATGCTAATTAAACAATTTAAAGTTGGATAGAAATCAAGGAGGGCTAAGATGTTCATTAAACAATCTAAAGATATAACTATTCATAATCATTTATTAATATAGTCTAAAACAGTAGTACAAATAGAGAAATGGCACAAGTGTTGGTAGGGTCATGGGCCAGGTTGGGCCCAGTGAAGCACCACCACTAAGCCACACCGTGGGAGTGTTGGAAGACCAAAAACTCCTCAAGTTATGTCCAGATATGTATCCCTCACATGTACAAAATGTTCCGATGCACAAAATGAGATGTTTCTTCGCCAGTTGATAAAAAACGTTTCCATGTCAAACAAATGTTCCCATCACTATAAGAACTTGCACCGCGTAAGAACAAAAATGGGAGTAATTTGTTAAATCTATCAATTGGGAAACAAATCATTTTTATACTATATTTGACTATTATTTTATATAAATTAAGTTGTTTTAAATAAAGTTGACTAGAGAATACATAACTTATCATAATGGATGTAGCGATATTAATTGTATGGTGTGATGGTAAAGGGCATGAAAAGTTGATCTAACTCTAAGAGCATGCCCATGAAATTTGATATATTTGGTTGCCTAAAACCATTTTAGTATAATTGACAATGACATCTAGAAAATAATTGTACTATGATGCTGCAGAATACCTAAATCCGGTTAAGGATAATAATTATGAACTCTAACTTAGTAGCAAGCAGCTGTGTACGTTGTACTAATTTCAACAGCTATCGGGTGAACAAAAATTCAATTTTCATGCAGGTTCTATCATTTTACAATCTCCTGCATAAGAGAAGCAATATGAATGTACTGGTTAAATAAGATGGTAAGTTTTTTTCTTGATAAACCTTTTTCCTCTTTATTTGTATCTGGCTCAATCTCCTGGCAGACCTCAATTTTCCTTCATATAGGCCACAAACATCATGCTAAAGAGGGTCAACGCTCCATAGAAACAAGAACAACACCTATACTCGTGTGGCCAAAAGAGTTTGAGTGGACCAGCAAGTGTTGAAATCGAGCACATGGACACATTTGGATGTGTAAAAGAACTTTCAGAGAATACACACAATTTGCCATGCATATATATGACCTTTAAAATGACGCACAAAAATCCAGGATCAGCAAAGCAATGCACATTAGAATATTTGATGCATGTTTTGTTAGTCTGCACTTTGTGGATGTGCTCCGGGCAGCTCTGACTGTATATACAGAGTTAAAAAAAATCAGCATGCACCTGTTCCCGTGTCTAGCATGGATAGTACTAGTCAATTAGTCATACATGGTCTCCACGTCTCATGCATACTTGAATACAAACACATCAGATCGAGTCCGTTCCTGGCACGAGCCCGCCCGGCCGCCGTCCTGTCCATCTTAAAGGCCACCACCGATCGATCCACGCGAACCTGATCGCAGGCCCGGGCCCACAGTGGTGCTATCTGGTGCCGGCCGCACAGGGCCCCAAAATTTTGGGGGCCCAAAATTTGCATTTTAAATATTGATATATGTAAGCGAAAACTGAAAAATAAACAATAGACTAATAGAGTTGCAGTGGCATGAACGTTGTAGTCTTCCATCAGGTACGTGGTTCGAATGCTTGTACCTCATATTATTTTGTCCACTTTGGCCGCACCTACGGACTTACCTTTTGTTAAATGGTAGAATCCTCCTTGCCGCCGTTTATTATTAGGATGTGTCTAGCGAGCGCTCAGGCGCCATACGGAAGAAACGAGCGCTCAGTCAAAAAGGAAAGCGAGGCGCGTACGTTGCAGTCCCGGTCGCCGCGCCCCCACCACCACGTCCGTGTCCCATGTTCCCCGGTGGACGGATTCCGTCGCCGCCACGCCGCCCAGATTCCACCATAGCCACTGCCGGCACTCTCCTCTACGGCTCCGCCCGTCCTCCGCTGGCGCGGATGCCCGCCGGCGTGGATCCCAAGAGCACCACCTCCTGCGCCGCGGACCAGGCCGGCGCGGCCATCCGGTTCCCCCGACCTTCACAGCAGGCAACGGGTGGCAGTAGCGAGCACGATGAAGCAGCAACTACAGCTCTTTCGTGGAAGCGGGTGATGAGCGTCCGTATCGGCGTCTGGCGGCAGACTGCCAGTCCCGACCTCCCTCATGTCTAAGCTCCGACGCCTGGCTGTGGTGCTGCTGCTACTGTACAAACCAAGCAATGGCGAATCACGTTTCAGTACCTATGCTGGAGCCGTTGTTGCTACGAAGGATGATTGAGAGGCCATGGGGAATCAGAAGATGCAGTTGACTTTAGAAGTTGCCCCATCGATTGGTACCAAGTAACCACACACGGAAGAGAGACAAAGGAATCTTACAATTTCACCTTTTTTTTTGCCCCAAAGTTATTTCCTCTCGGAGACATTTACGAAGTTGTCTACATCTACCATGAGTTGCTTAACGTTACTGGGAAGTTGTGTATCGCCTATTTGTGGCCTGACTTGCAAATCCCTGTAAACTTGTATAAACTGCCGTAATCAACTCCTGTGTTCATTGGGGCGACTTCTATAACTGCGGTAAGCGACTCTTGTGTGCATTGGGGTAACTTCATAACGGCGGTAAGCAGCTTTGGCGTTGGACGAGTCAACGCCTAAACATAGGTATGCAACTCCACAACCAATAAAAGCAACTTTGCTACGAGGCAACTTACTAATAATGGTAAGCAACTTCACAACAATTAAAACCAACTTCGTTATGAGGAAAAAGAATTTTGATGCGCAATGAGACAACTTCACTACAACGGTAAGAAAATCCATAACAACCAACAATTAACTTTGTTATTTGACGAAGCAAATTTTGTGTGTGGATGAAGCAAGTTCAACAACGTTAAGAAAATCCACAACAACTAAAATCAACTTTATTTGACGAAGCAAATTTTGTGTGCGGATGGAGCAAGTTCACAACAATGTTAAGCAACTTTTTTGGGCTATGAAGCAACTTTTGTGAGCATCGGAGCAACTTTTGTTTACGTCGAAGCAACTTTTGTGGACGGCGAAGCAACTTATGTGGGCGTCGAATCAACATTTGAGGGTGTCGGAGCAACTTTTGTTTACGTCGAAACAATTTTTGTGGACGGCAAATCAACTTTGGTACGTCTCTAAATAATTTTGGTGTGATTTGATGCAACTTCACAACTACGGGAAGCAACTACACAACAGTTAGAACCAATTTTGGTACAACAGAAAGCAATTTTGGTGTGCGTTGATCCAACCGCACAACCCTGGGAACCACTTTTGGTGTGCATTGAGATAACTTTCATAACTGCGGTAGGGAACTTCAGTAGACATCTGTGGGCGTCGTATCAACTTTTGTGGGTGAGGAAACAACATATGTGGGCGTCGAAGTATTTTTTGTGGGTGATGAAGCAACTTTTATGGGTCTCGAAGCAACATTTGAGCGTGTTGAAGCAACTTTTGTGGGTGATGAAGCAACTTCTGTGGACATTGAAGCAACTTTTGTGGGCGACGAAGCAACATATGTAAGCGACAAAGCAACATTTATGGGTGCCAAAGCAATTTTTCAGACGACGAAGCAACACTTATAGATGCCAAAGCAATACTTATAGACGTCGAAGCAACTTTTGGGTGCGATAGAGCAACTAAAATTTGTAGTATCATAGATGGAACTGTTAGCAATATCACAAAAGGTCCAGATTATGCAAATCTGCTAAGACAATTTGTAGCTCTTGTGCTAATTTCTGCCTTTGCATGGACCTTGGTGCAAAACGGCTAAGAGATAAGGTTGAGCTGCTCACACGTAACAGCTTTAGGAAATTCCCCAACGCATCGCTACTGCAAGCAGTCAACGGCGCCATCGCATTGCATCGCAAGGACGCGTCGGCCGTCGTCGCCTTTGAATGGAGCTCGTCGTCCGACGCCTGGCCTGAGCTCCGCTCGCACTGCCCAATCGGCCTACCCCTGCGCGTTGCCCATGCCACATGCCATGTGGCTCCAGCACGGCGGCGAAAAGGCAGCCACGGCCGCGGGTTGACGCGATTTGGACCTTGCCGACTAGCAGGGTGGATCCGGAGCAGGGCGAGCTCGTGGGGACGGCGGAGCAGGGTGAGCTCGCTTGGACGGCGTGCGGTGGTGGCCGGGCGGAGCGGGTGTCGGTCGGAGATGAGGGCGGGGTGTAGCACGCCGGAGGCCGAAGATGGACGCGCGCCGGCGGCCGGGGGTGGAGGCGGGCGGAGAGACGGCCGGAGATGGAGGCGGAGAAGATGCGCACGTGGTTCATTGGAATGACTGGTGTCTGTCGCTGTCCTAGGGTGAGCGCTCGATTTGTCCAAATAGCGCAGCTGCGCTAAGAGGTAATTAGCTTATTATTATCCATGACTTTAACCGTGAAAAAAAACTGAGTTTAGTCTCACGTACGATCTTAGGTAAATGGTTTGAATCTTCATTGTCTCGTAGTATAATTTGTGTCTATTGTTTTAAAAGCGGAAAACAAAAATGAGTTTAGCCAACATGTACCTTTTTCTCCGAGGAGGAAATCGATGCACTAACCTTGCAGGCTAAAGAGTGTTGCTTTGGGGCTAAATCACACACTGACCCATGAAAATAGGTGTATATATTATCTATTTGAGCTACTAACAAATATTTAAATTATTTATCCATCTTTGCAAACCGTATGTTATTTTTTAAAGAGGAACAAAATTAATTGTTAAGATCGGTTTAGAAAATCCTTACACCCTCGTCGAGCCACCTGAATGCGAGGTACTGGACTCATACGAGAGCCGAACTTGTCGATCAATCAAGCTAGCGACATGAGAAAACCGACAAGAATCGTCGAGCTCCCGATCGTGTTCTATTCCTTCCCGACTTACGATGTGCTTGCGATCGGATCACCCACCCCCAATCCCGATCGGCACTTCTGTAGGGGATGATCGCCAAACTTTGACAAAGAGAGAATAGGGCCCATTTTATAGTTTGGCACAGGGCCCCGAAATTTACCGGCCCGGCCCTGCCTGATCGTATCGTACGTCGTAAGAACCAGAGCCGCCATGGCAGCTGGAGACGCCGCCGGCGTCGAGAAGACGGACAGCAACACCGATAAGAAGATGCAGATCATCCTCAACCTCCCGAGGCCCAGCAGCGACACGGTGGCATGCAGCAACACGGATAACACCGTCGCGCTGGAGGTCTCGAGCAGCGACACGGTGTCGAGCCTCAACGCCAGGATTGGGAACATCCGCGGCATCCCGCTGTGCCGGCAGCGCCTCATCATAACAGCACAGCCATGGCCGCCCTTGATCGATCCGAGCAAGCATGATCGCCGTGACGGCAGTGGCACAGCCATGGTCGTCGACGTCACGAATAAAAAGATGCAGATCTTCGTCGTCCTTCCTAGGCCCAGCGGCCTCATGAGCCCGAACACCATCGCGCTCGAGGTCTCCAGCAGCGACACAGTGGCGAATCTCAAGGCGAGGCTCGAGAACATTGACGGCGACCGACGCATCATCCCGCCGTCGCGGCAGCGCCTCGTGTTCGCCGGCACCGCCCTGCCGGACGACAACGTGGGACGGTGCAGCTCGAGGAGACTGACATGTGGGTCCAGATGCACGACTTCCGTGTCCGCAACATGTACGACCTGTCGACCACCGACACGGTGGACACCCTCAAGGCCAGGTACGAGGCGATGGAGGGCGTGCCCGCGGACCGGCAGCGGATGACCGTGTACCTGGAGTCGAGGCGGGTGGAGCTGGAGAACGGCCGCACGCTCGGCGACTACGGCGTCCGGGACGGGTTGTGGGTGCACCTACACCGGATGCGGTGGCACCATACCGACGCCTTCAGGGCGCTCGGGCGGGTGCTGGCCGTGAAGGTGCTCGGCACTGACACGGTGGGCGACGTCAAGCGCACCGTGAAGGCGAAGGCGGGTGTGCCTCTGGCGGCGCAGCGCGCGTACCACACCAACAAGAGGTACGAGCTCGAGGACCTGGAGGACGGGCGCAGCATGGAGGAGCTCGGCATCATGGTGAGCAACGGATACGTGATGGGCCCGCCCCGTCTGTACATCGAGTGCCGGCAGGATGGTGCCAAGGAGGAGGCGGCGGAGGAGCAGGGGCGCCTGCTGCCATGCCGCCCGTTCCAAGGCGACTTGGGCAAGTTCCACAAGAGTCAGGCGAAGATTTTGTTGGATCGCGCGAAGAGGCGGGCGGCGATGAAGGAGACGATGCCGTACTGGAGGCCGTCGGTGCGGGTGGAGTACCGCATCCTCCATGTCGTTCTCGAAGCCCCGGATCCACTTCTGCCATAGCTGCTTCTTTGAGATGATGCTGGTGCGTCGGAGCCGCCGTCGCTGGACGGAAACCTAGCGGCCGCTGCCGCTGACGGCGCCGTCAACGCGCTTGGGAACCCGGACCCTGCTTCAACTCTGGTCACGGGGTCCCTGCCGGTGGAGACGGCCACCCATGCTGCTGACACGGAAGAAGTCCGTGACGAGGAGGTTCAGCCAATGGGCGCGGTCCAAGGTTCTGCTCCCCCTGCTAGCGACGCAGGGGACAGCATCACTTTGCCGTCCATGGTCGCTGAGGAAGAAGCTGCTCCCGGCCTGACAACACGCTCCTTTGCTGTTCCTGGTGCCGGCCTCACGGGCTCCGGAGATGCTTGTCTCGAGCCATTTGACCAGGCCTTTTGCATGGTCGAGGCGGACCCACAGGCGGCTCAGCAAGCTGACGTGGCTGCGCTTAATATCCTGCCTCCTGGCCACCGGCTGGTCGGCCCATCAATCGTCCCGGCCCAGGGCGGGCCTGCTAGCCCAGTCTCGCTCCAAAGCTTCCTGGTCCAGATGAGCGAGCCCATCTCGCCTGGCTTGCTGAGGGAGCCCATTTTCAAGCCCCAGGCAAATCAGAACAGGGGCAAAGAGCAAGACACCGCTGCTCTGCTCCGCCGCAGCCGCCGCATTGCAAACCGGCCACCAGAACTGCAGGGCAACTCCCTCACCGTGGCCAAGAAGATGGTGTGCCGTAGGCTAGGAGCAGAGTTCGAGGAGCCTGTTGCTGACCCAGTGGACCTGCTGGCGACCTACTCCGGCTTCTTCAACAGCGGAGTCCTCACCGGCGACCAGATCAAGGCCCTCACGGACCTGGGGGCAAAGGCCCGAGGAGGGCGAAGGAGGAGGGCTGCTGCAGCTGCGGCTGCTGTCGATGCTGCTGCCTGATTCGGGTTGTTTAGACCCGTTGTATCTTAGGTGATCTCTATTCTTATGATTAGTTGCAACTTCTTTATCTGGAATGTTAGGGGACTCAACTCCCAGGCTAGGCGTGATGCTGTTAGAGCTGTTATTTCTCTCAACCGTGCAACCTTAGTATGTCTGCAAGAAACAAAGCTTTCGTTTGTTGATTTGGCTAGGGTCAAGGATATATGTGGTTTTAACTTTACCGGTTTCTCTTTCTTCCCATCGGATGGTGCTAGTGGAGGGCTGCTGTTGGCTTGGACTGATGATCTAGTTGTTACTCCGTTACATGGTTCAAAGCACTGCATATCTGCTGCATGTTATCATTCTGCCAGTGGCACCTCTTGGACGGTGTTAGGGGTCTATGGTCCTCAAACCCCTCCTGCTAAGATACAGTTTCTTGCTGAGTTGCAGACCGTTGCTAATTCCTGTGCTGGACCCATGCTTATTCTGGGTGACTTCAACCTGATCGCAGCTGCTGATGAGAAAAGTAATGGCAACATCAATAGAGGGCTTATCAATGCTTTCAGAAATTTCATAAACACTCAAGAGCTGAAAGATATGTATTTGCTGGGTCGTCGTTATACCTGGAGCAACGAACAACTCAATTCGATTCAGGTTCGTCTTGATCGTGTCCTGTACAACCAAGATTGGGATGATACATTCCCAAATGCAATTCTTCAAGCCCTCACTACTGCCGGCTCTGACCACTGTCCACTCCTTCTCACTACCAATGCTGACTTCAGGCCACAGAGATGCTTCCGTTTCGAGAATGCTTGGGTCAAGCTTGAAGGTTTTGATGAAACGGTCGCAGCTGCTTGGGCCTCAGCTCCTGCCTCCTCTGACCCCTTCATTAATCTTGCTGGCAAGCTTACTCATTGTGCCAAAAAATTATCTGCTTGGGCTGCCAACCTGATACATGATTTGAAACTGCGTATGCTGATTGTGAATGAAATCATTTTTATGCTTGACAAGGCCAGAGAGCACCGCCGTCTGTCGCCGGAGGAGCACACCTTCAGAGGTCACCTGAAAATGCAATGCTTAGGCCTGGCTGCCCTGGACCGATGCATGTGGAGACAGAGATCCAGATATCTTTGGTTAAAAGAAGGAGACAGTAATACTAGATTCTTCCACCAAAAGGCCAATGCTAGAAGACGCAAAAACATGATCCCAACGCTGCAGGTTAATGGTGACTCTATTGCTGATCAGGATGCCAAGCTGGAATGCTTGTGGGCACATTTTAATGGCATCCTCGGTTCCTACAGCACCAGGCAGACTGACCTGAACCTAGCTGAGCTGGAGTTCCCCAACTGTGAGCTTGCTGACCTGGATCTCCCCTTCACCCCTGATGAGATCAAAAAAGCAATGTATGATATCCACCCTGAGAAAGCGCCTGGGCCTGATGGATTCACTGGAATGTTCTTTAGGCATTGCTGGGATGTTATCAAGCACGACTGGATAGCGGCATTTCTTCATTTCCAAAACAAGAACACTCAGAACCTGCATCTCCTTAACAAGGCAACGATGATTCTGCTTCCCAAGCATGCTGGGGCTAACTCACCGCAGGATTTCAGGCCTATAAGCTTGATTCATAGCTTCGCTAAGGTGGCTGCAAAGATTCTTGCCTCAAGACTTCAACCCAAGCTGGATACTATGATCTCCCAATGCCAAAATGCATTCCTAAAAGGGAGAGTCATCCACGACAACTTCATCTATGTTCAATCCATGGCTCGAGCTCTTAGGCAAAAGAAAATCCCTGCCCTTCTGCTCAAATTAGATATCTCAAAAGCCTTTGATTCAGTTTCTTGGGAATTCTTGCTGAAGTTAATGCAATTCAGAGGCTTTGGGCCGAGGTGGTGTGGATGGATTGCTGCTCTCCTCCTTACCTCATCGACTAAGGTGTTGGTAAACTCTATCCTCTCTGATCACATATACCACCGTCGTGGATTGCGTCAAGGCGACCCTCTCTCTCCGTTGCTATTCGTCCTGGTTATGGACTGTCTTGGGCGTCTTATGGACAAGGCGCAGAAGGTGGGAGTACTAGCACCACTCCCTCCCCAGACAATTCGGCATCGGGCGTCAATTTATGCTGATGATGTGATGATCTTTGTTAGGCCTGCTCAACAGGACATTCATGCGGTGTCACAAATGCTTGATCTATTTGGTGCTGCTACTGGGCTGCACACTAACATGGCCAAGAGCAAGATATTGCCGATTAGGTGTGATGGCATGGATTTGCAGCACTTGCAACAATCTCTTGGCTGTCAGTTGGCCTCATTCCCCTGCACCTATCTGGGTATGCCACTCTCTGATCGCCGCCTAAAAAAGAATGACTTGCAGCCCATCATTGACAGACTGGCCAAAAAAGCAGCAACTTGGAAAGGGAAATGGATTTCAGTTGATGGCCGGCTCATTCTGGTAAAATATGTGTTAGCAGCCCTTCCTATCTATCAGCTGCTTGCTATTGACTTCCCAAAATGGACCCAAAAGCAGATTGAGAAGCTGCAAAGAGCTTTTCTTTGGGCAGGATCTGATAAAGTTAGTGGTGGAAAATGCCTGGTGAGATGGTCTCAAGTTTGCACACCCACTCGGTTTGGAGGACTTGGAATCCCCAATTTGCTTTTCCAAAGCAGAGCTCTGAAGCTTAGATGGCTGTGGCAAAGTAAAGTGAATCCGGATAAACCGTGGCAAGGTCTTCCAATGCAGTTCTCTCAGGACATCATCTCTCTTTTCCAGGCTTCCACTGTTATCACCGTTGGAAATGGAACTGCAACCTCCTTTTGGCATGATCTTTGGATTGCAAGGAGTCCCTTGTGCAAGCAGTTTTCTGCTTTGTTCAAGCACAGCAATGGCAGGAAGCTCTCGGTTGCCGCAGCGTTGCGGAACAGAAGATGGATCTCTCTCATTAAGCTCAACCCCACCCAACAAGTACTCACAGAATATATCCAACTTTGGTCTCTTCTTCAAGATGTCATGCTCTCTGACGAGCTTGACACCATCACATGGAAATGGACGCAGGATGGCCTCTACACCGCCAATTCTGCTTACCATATGCAATTCTGGGGCCGAACTGAGGCTGTCTTTGATGAGCTCATCTGGCAGATCAAAATCCCAGGGAAAGTGAGATTTTTTGCTTGGTTAGCCATTCAAGAAAGATGTCTCACGGCCGACAATCTTGCAAAGCGTAACTGGCCTCACAACCCTTCTTGCTCCCTCTGCAGCTTAGGCCAAGAAACTGCTACTCATCTCCTTGCCTCTTGCCCCTTTGCTGCTGGTGTGTGGGGGTTTTGTCTGACGAGGTATGGATTCCCTCTTTCCTTGATGCCGACAAGCTGTACCAACCTCAAGGCCTGGTGGATCAATGCTCGAAACAGCATCGAAGCTAGACGCAGAAGCCACTTCTCTTCACTGGTGATGACAGCTTGGTGGTTCATATGGCGGGAGCGCAACGCAAGGATTTTCGATTTGCAGGCTTTGAGTTTCTTCGATGTCTGCGACAAAATTGCGGCTGAGCTCAAGTCCTGGGCCAATGCTGGCCTGAAAGGAGCCGTTTGGGCAGGCGCGCTGTAGCTTCTTTGGCCATGAAACCTGTATAGTTCTTCTTTTGTTTTTTCTCTGCTCTTTAGTTCTTGCACCTTTGGTGCTGTAACTGTGAACCTTTCCTGGTTGTCCCCTCTTAATGGAAAAGATCGCAGCGCTCGCTGCCATCGTCAAAAAAAGATGATCAGATGACCGCTAGCTACCACAGTATAGCAGCTACGTTATAAATACTACTCCGTACTTCGTACTAGTTTGGATAGTTTAAGATCCATTATCGGTAAAACTTTTTTTTAATATAAATTAAGGAATATAATCAGTATTACAATCACGCAGAACTTGCTTCAGCACGCACGCTGGAGCAGAGAACTGAAACACACCGTTTACTCTCAGAATTCCTGCAGAAAGCAGCCAAACAATGGGCAGAAGAATTCGACGTTCTAGGAATATGCTTAGCCTGAAAACTACAGAAGTTCTGAATCTCTTGATGGGATTCAGTCATTCAGCAAAAACGAAGCTCGCTTGCGACCTGCCCCACGTCGTGGTAAAACTTAATCGTGGAGGTAATACTCACTCTGTTTCAGATTACTTGGCACACATTTGTCTAGAATCGAATGTATCTAGAAAAATAAATATAAATACATCATTGTTTGGACAAATCCAATTCAACTAATTTAGAAGAGAGAGTAGTTGACAAGCGAAACTAATCGCGCTATGAAGTTTTTTTTTCATACTTTCCTTACAATTTGAGGTTTGCAAGATTTTACGTTGGTGTTGGTTTTCTTATTTAGCACGTGCTCACAGTGTGTTTTGGCTCAGACGATAGTTTTCTGAAATTTCCCCTCCATGTAATCTTACCGACATTTGTCCGGCTTCTCTTAATAAATCGAAGCAGTGCTTGCTGCCTTCCGTAAAAAAAAAGTTTTCTGAAATTTCAGTAATTTTTGTGAGTTCCGGGATATAATGAACCAAAAAAATTGGACTATATTTGAACAAAATTAAAATAAATTTGATGACATTTGAACTAGGAAAAATCTATTTTTTTTTTTTTTTTTGGCGAAATCTGGCTAGCTCTAGGAGTGTTGGACTAAACACTTGGTAGACCCGCTCGACGGCTGACATGGTCTCGTGATGCTCTATCTAATGATCTTTCGTGTCGAGGAAGGGTCGAGTGTGAGCGCTCTGATATTGCTTACAACAACAACTAAGTGTTCATCTAGCTTTTATAGCAAGTCAATTTGTTTCAATTTGTTTAACTTTACAGAAAAGAGTAGAAACATATATGATGTCAAATTAACATGTTTTGAAACTTCATTTCAAGATGAATCTAGCGATAACAATTCAGTGTCATAAATGTTCATACCTATCCCTATAAATTTAGTCAAACTTATAAAATTTGACTTGCCACCACGAACGGTAGAAGTAGACATATTCGTACTGAGAGAGTAAGTACTAGCAAGGTCTTGGAACGTCTGATCTCCAAATTCTTTTAATTTATGGAATGTCGTGCAAGCAAATTGGCTGGCCACCATACGAGCCCGTAATTAGGTGAAATTCTATACTATCAGGAAAGTTTCCGTAGGCGTAGCATAAATCTTCGGTGTTTCCACCGATAATTTTAAGTGAAGCCGAAGCAATCGACAACACCGACATACAAATCCCGATGATCGTGGGTTCAAGACGTGAACCACGTTGCTAAAATAGGCAGCTAAATAAAGAGAGATAGAAAAACTGTGTCACGCTGACAGCCGGGCCCGCATGCCCCAGCACGGCCCGTCGCGTGAGAGATCCCGATCCGACGGCCGCGAGCGCGTCCGCGACCGGTCAAGGAGCGCACGCGAGACAGGAGGGGCGAGGAAGAAGCAGAGGGACTGAAGCGGAGCAGCAGCGGCGGTGGAAGCTCGGCCGGTCGCCAGCACGCCAAGGTGAGGTTTCTGCTCCCCGGCGATGATTACTCCGACGCCGACGGCTAGCGATAATCTATCTTCCTCGCCCCTCCTTCCGCGGGGATTTGTCCCTGCTCGGGCTCGGGCTCGGGCTCGGGCTCGCGCCGGCGGCCGCGGCCGGGGATTCTTTTGTCTTCCCCGGCTCTCCCCAATGCAGAGCTCGTGAATCTATTCTTCTTGTTTTTCTGTTGGGTGGGATTTTGTGTAAGCGGCGCTGGCTCCGGAAAAAAAAGATTGGGGATTTTTTTTTTATAATCCTGCTTTGCTTTGCTCTGCTGGTCTGCTGGACGTGGATGGTAGAATCGGAGAGGGACGAAGTTGCTCTCCATTCATCATATGTAGCTTTTGTTGTGCAAGGAGACTGTGATTATTCTAGGACTTAGCTGCTGGAGGATCTGTCTTCTGTGCTATTTTAATTAATTTGCGCCTCCGCTTGTACTTTTCTCCCCTCTTATTTATTGATTGACGTATTAGGGTTTCTTTTTGTGCATTCCGCCACAGTATATGTTATAAAATCTGCCGTAGCAAGTCACTAGTGGCTTATGAGTGATGCCTCTACCTTTCATGGTTCCTTACGTGACTGTTAATTAATCACATTAAGAAAACTCTTATGTTACTTTCTCTGCTGCACGAACGCCTCGCTTTTGATAAGTAGTGATGCTTGCAACCTTGCATAAAATGGCCATTGAGCAACTTCATATGTTGTACTACCAGCTCACGTTTGTTGGATTCATCTTCTGTCAAGATGAATAGGAAGTAGAATGTACCTTGCTGTGATCAACATTATCATGTGGTCGTGTAGATGCTGTTTCATTCTATCTGTGGGCTCGTCTATAACTTAAAGTAAAAAAGAAAACACTTATTTTTCATCTTTCCCATGCCCTGTTTTCTGTGTATTTATGCATTTTGGCACTGTTTTACACAGGCTGGACAACTTTGAATTCCTTTTCAAAGGTCAAGTTAATGTATAAGATCTTATCAGCAGACTTGGGTTTTAACGACGGCTAGTTTGACCTACAATATCCTGAGAAAACAAGGCTGCTCTTAAAATCAGGACGTGTTGAGCTGTTGGTTCATAGGGCTTATTGGCTTAAGAAATTTTGTGATGACAGTATCATTGTTTTCCTTGTCTTCAAAGTCGTACTGAATCACACTTTTAATTTTGCAGCTTAAATATTTGAAGACCCTCATTAGCTTCCAGTGATTTTATTTGCCAATAAGCAAGATTCTGCAAGGTGATGGTTGAGGTGCAACATTGGTGACCTCCATGTCTGGGGCCCCACGCTCCAATCTTGGGTTTGTTGCCAGGGACATGAATGGTAGCATTCCAGTTAGTTCTGCAAATTCCTCTGGGCCAAGTATCGGTGTTAGCTCTTTGGTGACTGATGGCAACTCATCACTCTCCGGTGGTGCCCAGTTTCAGCATAGTACGAGCATGAATGCTGATTCATTCATGCGCCTTCCTGCCTCCCCAATGTCATTTTCATCCAATAACATATCTGGCTCGTCAGTCATTGATGGGTCCATCATGCAGCAAAGTCCACCCCAAGAGCAGTTGCAGAAGCGGAGATCATCTAGTGCAACATCGCAACCTGGGACTGAGGCTGGTGTTGCATTTCCTGCTCAGAAGAAACCAAGGGTTGATATTAGGCAAGATGATATCCTGCAACAACATTTGATTCAGCAGCTGCTCCAAGGTCAGAGTTCTCTTCATCTTCAGGGCCAACATAATCCACAGCTTCAAGCCTTGATCCGGCAGCAGAAATTGGCACACATTCAGCATCTACAGCAGCAGCAGTTGTCACAACAATTTCCTCAGATTCAGCAATCTCAAGTTGGCATATCTCGGCAGCTGCCGCTAGCACAGCCTGGAATGCAGCTAGCTGGACCTGTGAGGACTCCCGTTGAGAGCGGGCTTTGTTCTCGAAGGTTAATGCAGTATTTGTATCATAAGCGTCAGCGACCAGAGGTGAGTCTCTTCATTATATACATTGATTGTAAGATACATGCTATTATAAGATCGGTTGGCTCACATATTGTCTTGTAGGATAACCCCATAACATACTGGAGGAAGCTTATTGATGAATATTTTGCACCGCGAGCAAGAGAAAGATGGTGCGTGTCATCATATGAAAAAAGAGGGAATTCTCCAGTTGCTATTCCACAGACAGCTCAGGTTGGGTAACTGTTCATACCTGAATTTCCGTCGAATACTCTGAAAAGTTCCCTGTTCCAACATCACTTTCAAATTGATTTTCAAAATAGAATTATTTAACATCTCCGTAAAGGTCTGGGAGTATTATTAAACAATATGTTTGATCATCAAGTATCTTTGATGGCAGTGAGGAATAAAATTTGTATGTGAAGGATCTGAATGATTTTTTTAATTGTTGCTGCAATAGCTATTTTGTAAAACCAACCTGCAATAATTCATATGGTCGCATATATATGTTTCATGTAATGAGAATCCATCTGTAATTCTGTAGCTGGTAAGCTGTCTAGTCTGCATGTATGGTCAAATAGCAAGGATGGTGATTCCTTGTTGCAATATGAGGTAAACCGTAATCACACGGTCCTGTTTTCCCTTGTTACAGGATACATGGCGGTGTGATATTTGCAATACACATGCAGGGAAAGGACATGGTAAGTTGATTTTAGACTATCTTTGACTTCTCTTAATTCCTCTCCATGATTGCTTCTGGAGGATGAATGCTAATCTCTCGTATGATTACTCTGTAATTTTTCTATAGCCAAATTCAGTATCCTGTACGAAAGCAATTAGGCCTAAAACATTTTCTTCAACAGCACATAACACCTTTTCATAAGGAATATCGGGTAATATGGTCATGGAGGAAGAATACTCTCTTGGAAAGATGGTTGTACACTAATACTGTGCACTTTGCTCCTCCTGGTTTTTGGATGAACACCTTAACGTCTGTTTTTACGTCTCTTTCTGTTTTGCTCCTTTATTGAGTTATGCTCATACACTAGCAACCGACATATCATATATTTTGTAGAATATATACTCATATGTGAGGAAAAGCATATCTAAAATACAAGTTACCTAAACTTATATGTGCCATGAACATCTCAAAGGCGAAAGCAGGATATTAGGCTAAAAATTGGGGTCTCACCTTGTGGTAGTTGATATAGCAGTGATCAGGGTGAGAGTAACTTGTAAGACTAGGCATTGGATCGAAATTTGTAGACGAATTCAAGATTAATGGAACTTTCAGATGGATGTATCTTAGTCTAACTTGTACTTCTATTATTACAGATGTGAGTTAATTTGTGTGACTTAATATCAAGATGTATTTTTTTGAGCGTACTCATTTTTCTTCTCTTTCATCCCTTATCCATCTTGCAGAGGCGACCTATGAAATACTTCCTAGACTCTGTCAAATTCGATTTGACCATGGTGTTATAGATGAATACCTATTCCTGGACATGCCCAATGAATTCCGGTTGCCCAATGGATTACTTCTCCTGGAGCACACTAAAGTTGTTCAGAAGAGCATATATGATCATCTACATGTTACACACGAAGGGCAACTGAAAATAATATTCACTCCGGAACTAAAGGTATGTTCCTAGATGTAGAAGCTTGCCCATGCCATAGCACCTTTCAGGTGCCCTTTTCGGGACCATCTGTGAGCATCTAGATGTTGAGAATGAGGTCCTAATGAGAATCATTCTTATCTGCTGAAGTGCTGATTGCCTATGCAGATTATGTCTTGGGAGTTCTGTTCTCGACGACATGATGAGTATATCACTCGCAAGTTTCTAACACCACAGGTAGAGTTCTTGGACCATCATGCTCTTCCTGTTTTGCGCATTTGGAAGTTGTCTGTTCTTTTCTTCAATGTTTCTACTGATCAGCTTATTTATTTTCACTCATTTTGCAAGAATCAAAAGGTCGGCATTCAACTAGTTTACCTAATTATAAATCTAAATCTGTGGCGTTGTGTGATAGGCTTTAATTTTGGCACCTTTATATTTTCTTATGTACATGTTTTCTGTTTTTCAGGTTACTCATATGCTGCAAATTGCCCAGAAGTATCAAGCTGCTGCCAATGAAAGTGGGCCTGCTGGGGTATCGACCAATGATGCACAAGCCATTTGCAACATGTTAGTAAACCTAGCATTCATCACTACTGTAACATTTGCTTCTTACTGTTTATTTTGGCATTATAAATCACAAAGTATGTATTTCATTCTGTCTAAGAGCTAAGAGCTAACTTCCTGTTGTATTCTAATCAATGCAAGGACTTTTTTTTTGTATTTGAAGGTTTGTGTCAGCATCACGACAACTAGCGAAAAATCTAGATCACCACAGCTTAAATGAACATGGGCTCTCTAAAAGATATGTTCGCTGCTTGCAGGTAATTAGAATCATATTTATCCTTCTCTTCCCTCAATAGTATCTGGCAAGTACTTTTAATATTTTACTTATTTATAAGGGGTGCATTGGATGCTTCTATTCCTTATGTGATTCTATATACATTCTGTTGATTGCTTGTGTGCTCTTCTCAGATATCAGAGGTGGTGAATCACATGAAGGATTTAATTGAGTTCAGCCACAAAAACAAGCTCGGTCCTATAGGTATGACCATGTATATTCACATATCTGAAGTGCTCACCTAGGTGCTCAATCAAGTTTCCCTAAAACAGTCTCGTCATCAGTAATGATTTTTCTTTAGTTTGCATCAGACCGTAGCAAAAATTGTAAACCGTATTGCAAGTTTTATTGTAAACCTACAGGACTGGAACCTGCATTCGAACTCCAGCCATGCCAAACCCAGACAAATCATGCCAGTTCAGTGGCGATTATCACTTTGCAAACATGGTTCTTAGGCATGTATACAGTAAGCTAGAACATGAACAATTTTTGCTAAAAAAAGAACATTAACAAATTGGTGTCTTAGCATGAAACTTAACATATTATGTTGTCTCTGTTGCTTCATAGCTTTTTAACATCAAACAGTAGCAATTTGAGAGAATCACTCGTTGTATAAAAAACAACTGGTCCCTTTAACCCAGTGACCTGTGGTATAAATTGCTTAATACGTTGCCTGTATATCTGCAGAGGGCCTGAAGAACTATCCCAGACAAACCGGACCAAAGCCTATCATGCAGAACATGCTCGAGGCAAAGGGGTTCAAAGCGGAACCGAGTACTCAAGTGAATAACGGGGTTCCAGATGCTGGAACCGCCGGTAGTAGTCCTCAGAACGGCGCAGCACAAAACAACTACCAGAATAGGCTGAGAAGCCCAAGTCCAAACCAGGGTCTGATCCAGCAGGAGGCGTCACAAAATGCTGCGGCACTAAACAACTACCAGAACATGCTTAGAAGCTCGAGCGCAAACCAGGGTTTGCTCCAGCAGGAGGCGTCACAGAATGCCGCGGCGCTGAACAACTACCAGAACATGCTTAGAAGCTCGAGCGCGAACATGCTTCAGCAGGAGGCATCGAGCATCTTCAAGGGAGTGCACAGCGGGGTTCAGCTGGAAGCGTCCAGGTCCTTCCGCGCGGCGCAGCTCGGGCCCATGTCGTTTCAGCAAGCTATGCCCCAGTATCATCAGCAGAACAGTTTTGGGGCCGGCGTGAGTCCACGGTACCAGCAGCATGTGATGCATCAGCTGCTGCAAGAAGCCAACAAGAGTGCCAACAACCGTGTTCTAGCGCAACAGCCTCATAGCATTCCCGGTGCAAACAGCGCCGCTAGTGGAGACCAGGCACAGCACATGAATAATAATGGAGCTGCAAAGGGTGCAGCATCTCCGATGGGCGCGACGGGGCCAAGCAATCTGATCAACAGCGGAGGAGCTGCTGGCATGGTCCAGCGGAGCAGCAGTTTCAAGTCGGTGACCAGCAACTCGGCTGCTGCGGCGGCTGGCAACCCAGCGACCCCCAGGGAGGCGGAGTCGGTGCATGAGATGGACGAGCTCGACCACCTCATAACTAGTGAGCTCGCTGAGAGCGGGCTTTTCATGGGAGAGCAGCAGGGAGGCGGCGGGTACTCGTGGCAGATGTGAGAGACATACTGCTAAATTGACCTAGAGTCTCTGTACTCCGCTAGTCGTGTTTGGTGTGTACTGGCGTGTGAAGATTAGTCAGAGTCTTTCCTTTTTTCGAGCTTTCTTGTTGCTGACTGTAGAATGACGGAACCTCTGGTTATGTGAGAGCAGTTGCTGCCCAGTGTTATTATCTATGAAATGACATGCTGTGGTTTGTGGCCCTCAGGAAGAAAATGTGCTGATTTCCGTGCCTAGTTTTTATTTGAGTCGCGCCTCTTGTTTGAACAATTTTTTTCCAAACTCTTCCCGGTGTGTTTCTTTTCAATTGGACAGCAAAAAAGGCCAAGTTTGCAAATGAAGTTAAATGAAAGTATTAAGACAATTTCTGGAAGCTGACAGACACATAACAAGCGGAAACATTATCTGCCCGTGACGAGATGGAGTTTCACAGCTCCATCTTCATTGCCATTTAGCAGATTCCTACTGGATTTTTTACGTGGTGTGGCCGAACAGGGCACTGCAAGAATTGGCAGCAATAACAACAGCTAAGTTGTACATTGCTAGTATGCCAATACATAACTGTAATCCGGTACATAAAACGGATAAACACACGTAGTGAGCAGTTCCACACACATTTTACATCACAGCCTCACTTAGCTAGCCAAATAAACATGAGAGGGAAATAAAAACACACTGCATCAATGACCAATTTGTCCAAAGTACTTGATTTTAAAGTTTCAGAAAGGGCTAACCGTCTGCTTTCTTGTACCAGACACACGCTACGAGAAGATACAATCACTCATCATAAACCCGAAACCTTGTCAAGTACTCCGTGGCATCCTAGCAAAACAAATCACCATGGTCTAAGCGAGCTCATATATGAATTCGAATTGCAAAATCCAAAAAACTTTGATTGGGAGGCAATGTTCATACCGTATATGATACAGTTATCACATTGCCTTGATATGAGCTTTGATGCCACTTCTCTGCAGCCATCTCTACGAATCTTGATTGGTCAAAGAGCATGTACACGCGTCCACATTCTCTGTGCCACAATTGGAACATTAATTATGTCTGAACAACATATTCATCGCTATTGTATCGGATTTCAGTATGTGAGTTCCCAAATACACAATACAATAGATGCATATAAAGATGTGTGCAAACCAAACATTGGAAAATCTGAACATTGATATACAGAACTCTCGAAATAAAACACCGGTACACACCAAATTTAGTAAGATTTCTTACAAGAAAGTGATATGTTGGGCATAAAAGTACTTTCAAATGAATAAAATTCTGAAATATCAAAAGGTAAAATCATATGAAGGTCCGAACAAATGGAATAAAATAATCCAACTTACCTGTCCATAGAGAGCTGAGCCCCGGTGAAGATCATTCCTCACACGGAGATAAAATATATCTTCCCTCTGAAAAATAAATGGTAAACATATGTAGCAATTGTTAAACTAGAATTTTTTCTAAAAAATTAAATGCCGTACCTCAACTGTTCCATCAAACACATTAGCCAAGACTATACATCTGTCTCTATTAACATTTGACAAAGACATCACATGATTGCTTGTGGAAGGAGGAAAACAACTAGAGGTGCATAGTAAACAAAAATACGTCAGTGAAACCACTTTGAGCAAAATAATAATATAACAGAACCTGTACCTCGCCATAATCAACTCAGTGACCAATTATAACTACAGTTTTGCAGGGCAATCTAAAAATTGGACTTCACATTTTTTATGAAAGAAAATTTGGTTTCCTCTATTAAGGAAAGTATAGGTATGATGACAACACCATTTTCTATAAGGAAAATAGCTATAAAGGAATTATTTGTGTAATGGGTAAGCTAGGCCATAGTAGCGTGGGTCGCATGTTGATGGTGCATTCCACGAACCGGGGTCAATCGACCCTTATCGAGGGTCATGAACGAGACAAGCTTGATAGGAGTCGAAGATCGGGACGCGACCCACAACAACCAAGTGCGGTCCTAGGAGATTCGGACGAGAGACTGAGAAGATGACATAAGAGGAAGAAATATGTGCTAGTTACAGCGCTGCACGCACTATGCAGACACGTCGATTGCCGCCACCACTGTCTATGCAGCGCTGCACGGTGATTATTAACTGTTGGTATTAATTTCTGAATGTGCTCTACGTGATTGGTGAGCTGGTTATTTTTTCTCTTCTGTTGATTAAGCCTGACACAGTAGTATGACACCTATTGTTTTCTTCCTCTACTCCTAACTTTGAACTCGTTATAATTCTAGTTGGCGGAGTAGAATATTTTAATTCTCATTAGCCCAAGTTAGCACTGAAATTATACGCATTAGATCTTAGATACTTAAGATATGCTTTGATTAAACACTTAAAATCTTGCTTATTGTTTCACAAACAAAGATCTAAAAACACATATGTCTGACTGTTCTCTCTCCTTTGCATAGATAACATGATCTTGCAAAAGAGGACTGCTTGAGCATCCTATGCAGGAAGCACCACCAGCTATTTGTATGTCCCCTTGAAGAAACAACTGAAATGTTCAGACTCTCTGCAGCTTCCGGAAAATGCAAGAAAAAGACGACCCGCATCATTACGCCAGGAGCAGTTCATCCTCCTCATAAATCACTAGTAACAGATAAATGGCTGAAGTTCATTGTGAAGAAGTCATATACCCTGATGCGGCTTTTTCATCTTGCAGGACTCACTCTAAATGGATGATTTGATGCTGATCATTTTATGATCTATGAGGCTTTAGGTGAGATATTCTCAGACATACCTGAAGATTTGGTTCGACCAATTACTTGTATTTTGTGCCGGTTTCTATTTATAATAAACTTATTTATTTATTTTTTACAAGTCACCATCATTATATCTTAAGATGGTTTTTCCGATCACCACCTTTATAGTACAAAGCTTAACTATATCTAAAATGATCATTGCATATTTGCATTGGCAATATTTCACACTTATGTTTATTACTATATAAATCGACCATATGTTAATTAAAATAAACTAATGTTTGAGTCTAACTATGTTTTTTAATCATGGATACATGTAAAATTCTGAGTTTAGCTTGGGATGCTCTACTGAAGTGAATTCTAGTTAATCTAAAATTATATAAGAAAATCACATCCATCTAAGTAATACTTTTAGCCATTACACTGAACGAGTAATTATGGTCAGTTTTTGGATTTGGACTGTCAAATTGCACCTTACATTTCATAATGGAGTGAGTATTATATTATGTTCATAAGTTTGTGCCTATTTTTGTTCTAGTGTCTACAGATATCTTGATAGAAGATTTTAAAGAAGTTAAACAAATATTATTCTAGACCTTGGTACATTAAGATAGTCTAGCATATGAACTCCGATGGGGGCGACGGGGCCAAGCAGTCTGATCAACATCGGAGGACCCGCTGGCATGGTCCAGCGGAGCAGTAGTTTCAAGTCGGTGACCAGCAACCCGGCTGCTGTGGCGGCTGACACCCAGGCGACCCCCAGGGCGGCGGAGTCGGTGCATGAGATGGACGAGCTCGACCACCTCATCACCAGCGAGCTCGCGGAGAGCGGTCTGTTCATGGGAGAGCAGCAGGGAGGCAGCGGGTACTCGTGGCACATGTGAGAGACATACTGTTCATGTGTATGTCATCGCAACCTGGGACTGAGGCTGGTGTTGCATTTCCTGCTCAGAAGAAACCAAGGGTTGATATTAGGCAAGATGATATCCTGCAACAACATTTGATTCAGCAGCTGCTCCAAGGTCAGAGTTCTCTTCATCTTCAGGGCCAACATAATCCACAGCTTCAAGCCTTGATCCGGCAGCAGAAATTGGCACACATTCAGCATCTACAGCAGCAACAGTTGTCACAACAATTTCCTCAGATTCAGCAATCTCAAGTTAGCATATCTCGGCAGCTGCCGCTAGCACAGCCTGGAATGCAGCTAGCTGGACCTGTGAGGACTCCCGTTGAGAGCGGGCTTTGTTCTCGAAGGTTAATGCAGTATTTGTATCATAAGCGTCAGCGACCAGAGGTGAGTCTCTTCATTATATACATTGATTGTAAGATACATGCTATTATAAGATCGGTTGGCTCACATATTGTCTTGTAGGATAACCCCATAACATACTGGAGGAAGCTTATTGATGAATATTTTGCACCGCGAGCAAGAGAAAGATGGTGCGTGTCATCATATGAAAAAAGAGGGAATTCTCCAGTTGCTATTCCACAGACAGCTCAGGTTGGGTAACTGTTCATACCTGAATTTCCGTCGAATACTCTGAAAAGTTCCCTGTTCCAACATCACTTTCAAATTGATTTTCAAAATAGAATTATTTAACATCTCCGTAAAGGTCTGGGAGTATTATTAAACAATATGTTTGATCATCAAGTATCTTTGATGGCAGTGAGGAATAAAATTTGTATGTGAAGGATCTGAATGATTTTTTTAATTGTTGCTGCAATAGCTATTTTGTAAAACCAACCTGCAATAATTCATATGGTCGCATATATATGTTTCATGTAATGAGAATCCATCTGTAATTCTGTAGCTGGTAAGCTGTCTAGTCTGCATGTATGGTCAAATAGCAAGGATGGTGATTCCTTGTTGCAATATGAGGTAAACCGTAATCACACGGTCCTGTTTTCCCTTGTTACAGGATACATGGCGGTGTGATATTTGCAATACACATGCAGGGAAAGGACATGGTAAGTTGATTTTAGACTATCTTTGACTTCTCTTAATTCCTCTCCATGATTGCTTCTGGAGGATGAATGCTAATCTCTCGTATGATTACTCTGTAATTTTTCTATAGCCAAATTCAGTATCCTGTACGAAAGCAATTAGGCCTAAAACATTTTCTTCAACAGCACATAACACCTTTTCATAAGGAATATCGGGTAATATGGTCATGGAGGAAGAATACTCTCTTGGAAAGATGGTTGTACACTAATACTGTGCACTTTGCTCCTCCTGGTTTTTGGATGAACACCTTAACGTCTGTTTTTACGTCTCTTTCTGTTTTGCTCCTTTATTGAGTTATGCTCATACACTAGCAACCGACATATCATATATTTTGTAGAATATATACTCATATGTGAGGAAAAGCATATCTAAAATACAAGTTACCTAAACTTATATGTGCCATGAACATCTCAAAGGCGAAAGCAGGATATTAGGCTAAAAATTGGGGTCTCACCTTGTGGTAGTTGATATAGCAGTGATCAGGGTGAGAGTAACTTGTAAGACTAGGCATTGGATCGAAATTTGTAGACGAATTCAAGATTAATGGAACTTTCAGATGGATGTATCTTAGTCTAACTTGTACTTCTATTATTACAGATGTGAGTTAATTTGTGTGACTTAATATCAAGATGTATTTTTTTGAGCGTACTCATTTTTCTTCTCTTTCATCCCTTATCCATCTTGCAGAGGCGACCTATGAAATACTTCCTAGACTCTGTCAAATTCGATTTGACCATGGTGTTATAGATGAATACCTATTCCTGGACATGCCCAATGAATTCCGGTTGCCCAATGGATTACTTCTCCTGGAGCACACTAAAGTTGTTCAGAAGAGCATATATGATCATCTACATGTTACACACGAAGGGCAACTGAAAATAATATTCACTCCGGAACTAAAGGTATGTTCCTAGATGTAGAAGCTTGCCCATGCCATAGCACCTTTCAGGTGCCCTTTTCGGGACCATCTGTGAGCATCTAGATGTTGAGAATGAGGTCCTAATGAGAATCATTCTTATCTGCTGAAGTGCTGATTGCCTATGCAGATTATGTCTTGGGAGTTCTGTTCTCGACGACATGATGAGTATATCACTCGCAAGTTTCTAACACCACAGGTAGAGTTCTTGGACCATCATGCTCTTCCTGTTTTGCGCATTTGGAAGTTGTCTGTTCTTTTCTTCAATGTTTCTACTGATCAGCTTATTTATTTTCACTCATTTTGCAAGGATCAAAAGGTCGGCATTCAACTAGTTTACCTAATTATAAATCTAAATCTGTGGCGTTGTGTGATAGGCTTTAATTTTGGCACCTTTATATTTTCTTATGTACATGTTTTCTGTTTTTCAGGTTACTCATATGCTGCAAATTGCCCAGAAGTATCAAGCTGCTGCCAATGAAAGTGGGCCTGCTGGGGTATCGACCAATGATGCACAAGCCATTTGCAACATGTTAGTAAACCTAGCATTCATCACTACTGTAACATTTGCTTCTTACTGTTTATTTTGGCATTATAAATCACAAAGTATGTATTTCATTCTGTCTAAGAGCTAAGAGCTAACTTCCTGTTGTATTCTAATCAATGCAAGGACTTTTTTTTTGTATTTGAAGGTTTGTGTCAGCATCACGACAACTAGCGAAAAATCTAGATCACCACAGCTTAAATGAACATGGGCTCTCTAAAAGATATGTTCGCTGCTTGCAGGTAATTAGAATCATATTTATCCTTCTCTTCCCTCAATAGTATCTGGCAAGTACTTTTAATATTTTACTTATTTATAAGGGGTGCATTGGATGCTTCTATTCCTTATGTGATTCTATATACATTCTGTTGATTGCTTGTGTGCTCTTCTCAGATATCAGAGGTGGTGAATCACATGAAGGATTTAATTGAGTTCAGCCACAAAAACAAGCTCGGTCCTATAGGTATGACCATGTATATTCACATATCTGAAGTGCTCACCTAGGTGCTCAATCAAGTTTCCCTAAAACAGTCTCGTCATCAGTAATGATTTTTCTTTAGTTTGCATCAGACCGTAGCAAAAATTGTAAACCGTATTGCAAGTTTTATTGTAAACCTACAGGACTGGAACCTGCATTCGAACTCCAGCCATGCCAAACCCAGACAAATCATGCCAGTTCAGTGGCGATTATCACTTTGCAAACATGGTTCTTAGGCATGTATACAGTAAGCTAGAACATGAACAATTTTTGCTAAAAAAAGAACATTAACAAATTGGTGTCTTAGCATGAAACTTAACATATTATGTTGTCTCTGTTGCTTCATAGCTTTTTAACATCAAACAGTAGCAATTTGAGAGAATCACTCGTTGTATAAAAAACAACTGGTCCCTTTAACCCAGTGACCTGTGGTATAAATTGCTTAATACGTTGCCTGTATATCTGCAGAGGGCCTGAAGAACTATCCCAGACAAACCGGACCAAAGCCTATCATGCAGAACATGCTCGAGGCAAAGGGGTTCAAAGCGGAACCGAGTACTCAAGTGAATAACGGGGTTCCAGATGCTGGAACCGCCGGTAGTAGTCCTCAGAACGGCGCAGCACAAAACAACTACCAGAATAGGCTGAGAAGCCCAAGTCCAAACCAGGGTCTGATCCAGCAGGAGGCGTCACAAAATGCTGCGGCACTAAACAACTACCAGAACATGCTTAGAAGCTCGAGCGCAAACCAGGGTTTGCTCCAGCAGGAGGCGTCACAGAATGCCGCGGCGCTGAACAACTACCAGAACATGCTTAGAAGCTCGAGCGCGAACATGCTTCAGCAGGAGGCATCGAGCATCTTCAAGGGAGTGCACAGCGGGGTTCAGCTGGAAGCGTCCAGGTCCTTCCGCGCGGCGCAGCTCGGGCCCATGTCGTTTCAGCAAGCTATGCCCCAGTATCATCAGCAGAACAGTTTTGGGGCCGGCGTGAGTCCACGGTACCAGCAGCATGTGATGCATCAGCTGCTGCAAGAAGCCAACAAGAGTGCCAACAACCGTGTTCTAGCGCAACAGCCTCATAGCATTCCCGGTGCAAACAGCGCCGCTAGTGGAGACCAGGCACAGCACATGAATAATAATGGAGCTGCAAAGGGTGCAGCATCTCCGATGGGCGCGACGGGGCCAAGCAATCTGATCAACAGCGGAGGAGCTGCTGGCATGGTCCAGCGGAGCAGCAGTTTCAAGTCGGTGACCAGCAACTCGGCTGCTGCGGCGGCTGGCAACCCAGCGACCCCCAGGGAGGCGGAGTCGGTGCATGAGATGGACGAGCTCGACCACCTCATAACTAGTGAGCTCGCTGAGAGCGGGCTTTTCATGGGAGAGCAGCAGGGAGGCGGCGGGTACTCGTGGCAGATGTGAGAGACATACTGCTAAATTGACCTAGAGTCTCTGTACTCCGCTAGTCGTGTTTGGTGTGTACTGGCGTGTGAAGATTAGTCAGAGTCTTTCCTTTTTTCGAGCTTTCTTGTTGCTGACTGTAGAATGACGGAACCTCTGGTTATGTGAGAGCAGTTGCTGCCCAGTGTTATTATCTATGAAATGACATGCTGTGGTTTGTGGCCCTCAGGAAGAAAATGTGCTGATTTCCGTGCCTAGTTTTTATTTGAGTCGCGCCTCTTGTTTGAACAATTTTTTTCCAAACTCTTCCCGGTGTGTTTCTTTTCAATTGGACAGCAAAAAAGGCCAAGTTTGCAAATGAAGTTAAATGAAAGTATTAAGACAATTTCTGGAAGCTGACAGACACATAACAAGCGGAAACATTATCTGCCCGTGACGAGATGGAGTTTCACAGCTCCATCTTCATTGCCATTTAGCAGATTCCTACTGGATTTTTTACGTGGTGTGGCCGAACAGGGCACTGCAAGAATTGGCAGCAATAACAACAGCTAAGTTGTACATTGCTAGTATGCCAATACATAACTGTAATCCGGTACATAAAACGGATAAACACACGTAGTGAGCAGTTCCACACACATTTTACATCACAGCCTCACTTAGCTAGCCAAATAAACATGAGAGGGAAATAAAAACACACTGCATCAATGACCAATTTGTCCAAAGTACTTGATTTTAAAGTTTCAGAAAGGGCTAACCGTCTGCTTTCTTGTACCAGACACACGCTACGAGAAGATACAATCACTCATCATAAACCCGAAACCTTGTCAAGTACTCCGTGGCATCCTAGCAAAACAAATCACCATGGTCTAAGCGAGCTCATATATGAATTCGAATTGCAAAATCCAAAAAACTTTGATTGGGAGGCAATGTTCATACCGTATATGATACAGTTATCACATTGCCTTGATATGAGCTTTGATGCCACTTCTCTGCAGCCATCTCTACGAATCTTGATTGGTCAAAGAGCATGTACACGCGTCCACATTCTCTGTGCCACAATTGGAACATTAATTATGTCTGAACAACATATTCATCGCTATTGTATCGGATTTCAGTATGTGAGTTCCCAAATACACAATACAATAGATGCATATAAAGATGTGTGCAAACCAAACATTGGAAAATCTGAACATTGATATACAGAACTCTCGAAATAAAACACCGGTACACACCAAATTTAGTAAGATTTCTTACAAGAAAGTGATATGTTGGGCATAAAAGTACTTTCAAATGAATAAAATTCTGAAATATCAAAAGGTAAAATCATATGAAGGTCCGAACAAATGGAATAAAATAATCCAACTTACCTGTCCATAGAGAGCTGAGCCCCGGTGAAGATCATTCCTCACACGGAGATAAAATATATCTTCCCTCTGAAAAATAAATGGTAAACATATGTAGCAATTGTTAAACTAGAATTTTTTCTAAAAAATTAAATGCCGTACCTCAACTGTTCCATCAAACACATTAGCCAAGACTATACATCTGTCTCTATTAACATTTGACAAAGACATCACATGATTGCTTGTGGAAGGAGGAAAACAACTAGAGGTGCATAGTAAACAAAAATACGTCAGTGAAACCACTTTGAGCAAAATAATAATATAACAGAACCTGTACCTCGCCATAATCAACTCAGTGACCAATTATAACTACAGTTTTGCAGGGCAATCTAAAAATTGGACTTCACATTTTTTATGAAAGAAAATTTGGTTTCCTCTATTAAGGAAAGTATAGGTATGATGACAACACCATTTTCTATAAGGAAAATAGCTATAAAGGAATTATTTGTGTAATGGGTAAGCTAGGCCATAGTAGCGTGGGTCGCATGTTGATGGTGCATTCCACGAACCGGGGTCAATCGACCCTTATCGAGGGTCATGAACGAGACAAGCTTGATAGGAGTCGAAGATCGGGACGCGACCCACAACAACCAAGTGCGGTCCTAGGAGATTCGGACGAGAGACTGAGAAGATGACATAAGAGGAAGAAATATGTGCTAGTTACAGCGCTGCACGCACTATGCAGACACGTCGATTGCCGCCACCACTGTCTATGCAGCGCTGCACGGTGATTATTAACTGTTGGTATTAATTTCTGAATGTGCTCTACGTGATTGGTGAGCTGGTTATTTTTTCTCTTCTGTTGATTAAGCCTGACACAGTAGTATGACACCTATTGTTTTCTTCCTCTACTCCTAACTTTGAACTCGTTATAATTCTAGTTGGCGGAGTAGAATATTTTAATTCTCATTAGCCCAAGTTAGCACTGAAATTATACGCATTAGATCTTAGATACTTAAGATATGCTTTGATTAAACACTTAAAATCTTGCTTATTGTTTCACAAACAAAGATCTAAAAACACATATGTCTGACTGTTCTCTCTCCTTTGCATAGATAACATGATCTTGCAAAAGAGGACTGCTTGAGCATCCTATGCAGGAAGCACCACCAGCTATTTGTATGTCCCCTTGAAGAAACAACTGAAATGTTCAGACTCTCTGCAGCTTCCGGAAAATGCAAGAAAAAGACGACCCGCATCATTACGCCAGGAGCAGTTCATCCTCCTCATAAATCACTAGTAACAGATAAATGGCTGAAGTTCATTGTGAAGAAGTCATATACCCTGATGCGGCTTTTTCATCTTGCAGGACTCACTCTAAATGGATGATTTGATGCTGATCATTTTATGATCTATGAGGCTTTAGGTGAGATATTCTCAGACATACCTGAAGATTTGGTTCGACCAATTACTTGTATTTTGTGCCGGTTTCTATTTATAATAAACTTATTTATTTATTTTTTACAAGTCACCATCATTATATCTTAAGATGGTTTTTCCGATCACCACCTTTATAGTACAAAGCTTAACTATATCTAAAATGATCATTGCATATTTGCATTGGCAATATTTCACACTTATGTTTATTACTATATAAATCGACCATATGTTAATTAAAATAAACTAATGTTTGAGTCTAACTATGTTTTTTAATCATGGATACATGTAAAATTCTGAGTTTAGCTTGGGATGCTCTACTGAAGTGAATTCTAGTTAATCTAAAATTATATAAGAAAATCACATCCATCTAAGTAATACTTTTAGCCATTACACTGAACGAGTAATTATGGTCAGTTTTTGGATTTGGACTGTCAAATTGCACCTTACATTTCATAATGGAGTGAGTATTATATTATGTTCATAAGTTTGTGCCTATTTTTGTTCTAGTGTCTACAGATATCTTGATAGAAGATTTTAAAGAAGTTAAACAAATATTATTCTAGACCTTGGTACATTAAGATAGTCTAGCATATGAACTCCGATGGGGGCGACGGGGCCAAGCAGTCTGATCAACATCGGAGGACCCGCTGGCATGGTCCAGCGGAGCAGTAGTTTCAAGTCGGTGACCAGCAACCCGGCTGCTGTGGCGGCTGACACCCAGGCGACCCCCAGGGCGGCGGAGTCGGTGCATGAGATGGACGAGCTCGACCACCTCATCACCAGCGAGCTCGCGGAGAGCGGTCTGTTCATGGGAGAGCAGCAGGGAGGCAGCGGGTACTCGTGGCACATGTGAGAGACATACTGTTCATGTGTATGTCATCGCAACCTGGGACTGAGGCTGGTGTTGCATTTCCTGCTCAGAAGAAACCAAGGGTTGATATTAGGCAAGATGATATCCTGCAACAACATTTGATTCAGCAGCTGCTCCAAGGTCAGAGTTCTCTTCATCTTCAGGGCCAACATAATCCACAGCTTCAAGCCTTGATCCGGCAGCAGAAATTGGCACACATTCAGCATCTACAGCAGCAGCAGTTGTCACAACAATTTCCTCAGATTCAGCAATCTCAAGTTAGCATATCTCGGCAGCTGCCGCTAGCACAGCCTGGAATGCAGCTAGCTGGACCTGTGAGGACTCCCGTTGAGAGCGGGCTTTGTTCTCGAAGGTTAATGCAGTATTTGTATCATAAGCGTCAGCGACCAGAGGTGAGTCTCTTCATTATATACATTGATTGTAAGATACATGCTATTATAAGATCGGTTGGCTCACATATTGTCTTGTAGGATAACCCCATAACATACTGGAGGAAGCTTATTGATGAATATTTTGCACCGCGAGCAAGAGAAAGATGGTGCGTGTCATCATATGAAAAAAGAGGGAATTCTCCAGTTGCTATTCCACAGACAGCTCAGGTTGGGTAACTGTTCATACCTGAATTTCCGTCGAATACTCTGAAAAGTTCCCTGTTCCAACATCACTTTCAAATTGATTTTCAAAATAGAATTATTTAACATCTCCGTAAAGGTCTGGGAGTATTATTAAACAATATGTTTGATCATCAAGTATCTTTGATGGCAGTGAGGAATAAAATTTGTATGTGAAGGATCTGAATGATTTTTTTAATTGTTGCTGCAATAGCTATTTTGTAAAACCAACCTGCAATAATTCATATGGTCGCATATATATGTTTCATGTAATGAGAATCCATCTGTAATTCTGTAGCTGGTAAGCTGTCTAGTCTGCATGTATGGTCAAATAGCAAGGATGGTGATTCCTTGTTGCAATATGAGGTAAACCGTAATCACACGGTCCTGTTTTCCCTTGTTACAGGATACATGGCGGTGTGATATTTGCAATACACATGCAGGGAAAGGACATGGTAAGTTGATTTTAGACTATCTTTGACTTCTCTTAATTCCTCTCCATGATTGCTTCTGGAGGATGAATGCTAATCTCTCGTATGATTACTCTGTAATTTTTCTATAGCCAAATTCAGTATCCTGTACGAAAGCAATTAGGCCTAAAACATTTTCTTCAACAGCACATAACACCTTTTCATAAGGAATATCGGGTAATATGGTCATGGAGGAAGAATACTCTCTTGGAAAGATGGTTGTACACTAATACTGTGCACTTTGCTCCTCCTGGTTTTTGGATGAACACCTTAACGTCTGTTTTTACGTCTCTTTCTGTTTTGCTCCTTTATTGAGTTATGCTCATACACTAGCAACCGACATATCATATATTTTGTAGAATATATACTCATATGTGAGGAAAAGCATATCTAAAATACAAGTTACCTAAACTTATATGTGCCATGAACATCTCAAAGGCGAAAGCAGGATATTAGGCTAAAAATTGGGGTCTCACCTTGTGGTAGTTGATATAGCAGTGATCAGGGTGAGAGTAACTTGTAAGACTAGGCATTGGATCGAAATTTGTAGACGAATTCAAGATTAATGGAACTTTCAGATGGATGTATCTTAGTCTAACTTGTACTTCTATTATTACAGATGTGAGTTAATTTGTGTGACTTAATATCAAGATGTATTTTTTTGAGCGTACTCATTTTTCTTCTCTTTCATCCCTTATCCATCTTGCAGAGGCGACCTATGAAATACTTCCTAGACTCTGTCAAATTCGATTTGACCATGGTGTTATAGATGAATACCTATTCCTGGACATGCCCAATGAATTCCGGTTGCCCAATGGATTACTTCTCCTGGAGCACACTAAAGTTGTTCAGAAGAGCATATATGATCATCTACATGTTACACACGAAGGGCAACTGAAAATAATATTCACTCCGGAACTAAAGGTATGTTCCTAGATGTAGAAGCTTGCCCATGCCATAGCACCTTTCAGGTGCCCTTTTCGGGACCATCTGTGAGCATCTAGATGTTGAGAATGAGGTCCTAATGAGAATCATTCTTATCTGCTGAAGTGCTGATTGCCTATGCAGATTATGTCTTGGGAGTTCTGTTCTCGACGACATGATGAGTATATCACTCGCAAGTTTCTAACACCACAGGTAGAGTTCTTGGACCATCATGCTCTTCCTGTTTTGCGCATTTGGAAGTTGTCTGTTCTTTTCTTCAATGTTTCTACTGATCAGCTTATTTATTTTCACTCATTTTGCAAGGATCAAAAGGTCGGCATTCAACTAGTTTACCTAATTATAAATCTAAATCTGTGGCGTTGTGTGATAGGCTTTAATTTTGGCACCTTTATATTTTCTTATGTACATGTTTTCTGTTTTTCAGGTTACTCATATGCTGCAAATTGCCCAGAAGTATCAAGCTGCTGCCAATGAAAGTGGGCCTGCTGGGGTATCGACCAATGATGCACAAGCCATTTGCAACATGTTAGTAAACCTAGCATTCATCACTACTGTAACATTTGCTTCTTACTGTTTATTTTGGCATTATAAATCACAAAGTATGTATTTCATTCTGTCTAAGAGCTAAGAGCTAACTTCCTGTTGTATTCTAATCAATGCAAGGACTTTTTTTTTGTATTTGAAGGTTTGTGTCAGCATCACGACAACTAGCGAAAAATCTAGATCACCACAGCTTAAATGAACATGGGCTCTCTAAAAGATATGTTCGCTGCTTGCAGGTAATTAGAATCATATTTATCCTTCTCTTCCCTCAATAGTATCTGGCAAGTACTTTTAATATTTTACTTATTTATAAGGGGTGCATTGGATGCTTCTATTCCTTATGTGATTCTATATACATTCTGTTGATTGCTTGTGTGCTCTTCTCAGATATCAGAGGTGGTGAATCACATGAAGGATTTAATTGAGTTCAGCCACAAAAACAAGCTCGGTCCTATAGGTATGACCATGTATATTCACATATCTGAAGTGCTCACCTAGGTGCTCAATCAAGTTTCCCTAAAACAGTCTCGTCATCAGTAATGATTTTTCTTTAGTTTGCATCAGACCGTAGCAAAAATTGTAAACCGTATTGCAAGTTTTATTGTAAACCTACAGGACTGGAACCTGCATTCGAACTCCAGCCATGCCAAACCCAGACAAATCATGCCAGTTCAGTGGCGATTATCACTTTGCAAACATGGTTCTTAGGCATGTATACAGTAAGCTAGAACATGAACAATTTTTGCTAAAAAAAGAACATTAACAAATTGGTGTCTTAGCATGAAACTTAACATATTATGTTGTCTCTGTTGCTTCATAGCTTTTTAACATCAAACAGTAGCAATTTGAGAGAATCACTCGTTGTATAAAAAACAACTGGTCCCTTTAACCCAGTGACCTGTGGTATAAATTGCTTAATACGTTGCCTGTATATCTGCAGAGGGCCTGAAGAACTATCCCAGACAAACCGGACCAAAGCCTATCATGCAGAACATGCTCGAGGCAAAGGGGTTCAAAGCGGAACCGAGTACTCAAGTGAATAACGGGGTTCCAGATGCTGGAACCGCCGGTAGTAGTCCTCAGAACGGCGCAGCACAAAACAACTACCAGAATAGGCTGAGAAGCCCAAGTCCAAACCAGGGTCTGATCCAGCAGGAGGCGTCACAAAATGCTGCGGCACTAAACAACTACCAGAACATGCTTAGAAGCTCGAGCGCAAACCAGGGTTTGCTCCAGCAGGAGGCGTCACAGAATGCCGCGGCGCTGAACAACTACCAGAACATGCTTAGAAGCTCGAGCGCGAACATGCTTCAGCAGGAGGCATCGAGCATCTTCAAGGGAGTGCACAGCGGGGTTCAGCTGGAAGCGTCCAGGTCCTTCCGCGCGGCGCAGCTCGGGCCCATGTCGTTTCAGCAAGCTATGCCCCAGTATCATCAGCAGAACAGTTTTGGGGCCGGCGTGAGTCCACGGTACCAGCAGCATGTGATGCATCAGCTGCTGCAAGAAGCCAACAAGAGTGCCAACAACCGTGTTCTAGCGCAACAGCCTCATAGCATTCCCGGTGCAAACAGCGCCGCTAGTGGAGACCAGGCACAGCACATGAATAATAATGGAGCTGCAAAGGGTGCAGCATCTCCGATGGGCGCGACGGGGCCAAGCAATCTGATCAACAGCGGAGGAGCTGCTGGCATGGTCCAGCGGAGCAGCAGTTTCAAGTCGGTGACCAGCAACTCGGCTGCTGCGGCGGCTGGCAACCCAGCGACCCCCAGGGAGGCGGAGTCGGTGCATGAGATGGACGAGCTCGACCACCTCATAACTAGTGAGCTCGCTGAGAGCGGGCTTTTCATGGGAGAGCAGCAGGGAGGCGGCGGGTACTCGTGGCAGATGTGAGAGACATACTGCTAAATTGACCTAGAGTCTCTGTACTCCGCTAGTCGTGTTTGGTGTGTACTGGCGTGTGAAGATTAGTCAGAGTCTTTCCTTTTTTCGAGCTTTCTTGTTGCTGACTGTAGAATGACGGAACCTCTGGTTATGTGAGAGCAGTTGCTGCCCAGTGTTATTATCTATGAAATGACATGCTGTGGTTTGTGGCCCTCAGGAAGAAAATGTGCTGATTTCCGTGCCTAGTTTTTATTTGAGTCGCGCCTCTTGTTTGAACAATTTTTTTCCAAACTCTTCCCGGTGTGTTTCTTTTCAATTGGACAGCAAAAAAGGCCAAGTTTGCAAATGAAGTTAAATGAAAGTATTAAGACAATTTCTGGAAGCTGACAGACACATAACAAGCGGAAACATTATCTGCCCGTGACGAGATGGAGTTTCACAGCTCCATCTTCATTGCCATTTAGCAGATTCCTACTGGATTTTTTACGTGGTGTGGCCGAACAGGGCACTGCAAGAATTGGCAGCAATAACAACAGCTAAGTTGTACATTGCTAGTATGCCAATACATAACTGTAATCCGGTACATAAAACGGATAAACACACGTAGTGAGCAGTTCCACACACATTTTACATCACAGCCTCACTTAGCTAGCCAAATAAACATGAGAGGGAAATAAAAACACACTGCATCAATGACCAATTTGTCCAAAGTACTTGATTTTAAAGTTTCAGAAAGGGCTAACCGTCTGCTTTCTTGTACCAGACACACGCTACGAGAAGATACAATCACTCATCATAAACCCGAAACCTTGTCAAGTACTCCGTGGCATCCTAGCAAAACAAATCACCATGGTCTAAGCGAGCTCATATATGAATTCGAATTGCAAAATCCAAAAAACTTTGATTGGGAGGCAATGTTCATACCGTATATGATACAGTTATCACATTGCCTTGATATGAGCTTTGATGCCACTTCTCTGCAGCCATCTCTACGAATCTTGATTGGTCAAAGAGCATGTACACGCGTCCACATTCTCTGTGCCACAATTGGAACATTAATTATGTCTGAACAACATATTCATCGCTATTGTATCGGATTTCAGTATGTGAGTTCCCAAATACACAATACAATAGATGCATATAAAGATGTGTGCAAACCAAACATTGGAAAATCTGAACATTGATATACAGAACTCTCGAAATAAAACACCGGTACACACCAAATTTAGTAAGATTTCTTACAAGAAAGTGATATGTTGGGCATAAAAGTACTTTCAAATGAATAAAATTCTGAAATATCAAAAGGTAAAATCATATGAAGGTCCGAACAAATGGAATAAAATAATCCAACTTACCTGTCCATAGAGAGCTGAGCCCCGGTGAAGATCATTCCTCACACGGAGATAAAATATATCTTCCCTCTGAAAAATAAATGGTAAACATATGTAGCAATTGTTAAACTAGAATTTTTTCTAAAAAATTAAATGCCGTACCTCAACTGTTCCATCAAACACATTAGCCAAGACTATACATCTGTCTCTATTAACATTTGACAAAGACATCACATGATTGCTTGTGGAAGGAGGAAAACAACTAGAGGTGCATAGTAAACAAAAATACGTCAGTGAAACCACTTTGAGCAAAATAATAATATAACAGAACCTGTACCTCGCCATAATCAACTCAGTGACCAATTATAACTACAGTTTTGCAGGGCAATCTAAAAATTGGACTTCACATTTTTTATGAAAGAAAATTTGGTTTCCTCTATTAAGGAAAGTATAGGTATGATGACAACACCATTTTCTATAAGGAAAATAGCTATAAAGGAATTATTTGTGTAATGGGTAAGCTAGGCCATAGTAGCGTGGGTCGCATGTTGATGGTGCATTCCACGAACCGGGGTCAATCGACCCTTATCGAGGGTCATGAACGAGACAAGCTTGATAGGAGTCGAAGATCGGGACGCGACCCACAACAACCAAGTGCGGTCCTAGGAGATTCGGACGAGAGACTGAGAAGATGACATAAGAGGAAGAAATATGTGCTAGTTACAGCGCTGCACGCACTATGCAGACACGTCGATTGCCGCCACCACTGTCTATGCAGCGCTGCACGGTGATTATTAACTGTTGGTATTAATTTCTGAATGTGCTCTACGTGATTGGTGAGCTGGTTATTTTTTCTCTTCTGTTGATTAAGCCTGACACAGTAGTATGACACCTATTGTTTTCTTCCTCTACTCCTAACTTTGAACTCGTTATAATTCTAGTTGGCGGAGTAGAATATTTTAATTCTCATTAGCCCAAGTTAGCACTGAAATTATACGCATTAGATCTTAGATACTTAAGATATGCTTTGATTAAACACTTAAAATCTTGCTTATTGTTTCACAAACAAAGATCTAAAAACACATATGTCTGACTGTTCTCTCTCCTTTGCATAGATAACATGATCTTGCAAAAGAGGACTGCTTGAGCATCCTATGCAGGAAGCACCACCAGCTATTTGTATGTCCCCTTGAAGAAACAACTGAAATGTTCAGACTCTCTGCAGCTTCCGGAAAATGCAAGAAAAAGACGACCCGCATCATTACGCCAGGAGCAGTTCATCCTCCTCATAAATCACTAGTAACAGATAAATGGCTGAAGTTCATTGTGAAGAAGTCATATACCCTGATGCGGCTTTTTCATCTTGCAGGACTCACTCTAAATGGATGATTTGATGCTGATCATTTTATGATCTATGAGGCTTTAGGTGAGATATTCTCAGACATACCTGAAGATTTGGTTCGACCAATTACTTGTATTTTGTGCCGGTTTCTATTTATAATAAACTTATTTATTTATTTTTTACAAGTCACCATCATTATATCTTAAGATGGTTTTTCCGATCACCACCTTTATAGTACAAAGCTTAACTATATCTAAAATGATCATTGCATATTTGCATTGGCAATATTTCACACTTATGTTTATTACTATATAAATCGACCATATGTTAATTAAAATAAACTAATGTTTGAGTCTAACTATGTTTTTTAATCATGGATACATGTAAAATTCTGAGTTTAGCTTGGGATGCTCTACTGAAGTGAATTCTAGTTAATCTAAAATTATATAAGAAAATCACATCCATCTAAGTAATACTTTTAGCCATTACACTGAACGAGTAATTATGGTCAGTTTTTGGATTTGGACTGTCAAATTGCACCTTACATTTCATAATGGAGTGAGTATTATATTATGTTCATAAGTTTGTGCCTATTTTTGTTCTAGTGTCTACAGATATCTTGATAGAAGATTTTAAAGAAGTTAAACAAATATTATTCTAGACCTTGGTACATTAAGATAGTCTAGCATATGAACTCCGATGGGGGCGACGGGGCCAAGCAGTCTGATCAACATCGGAGGACCCGCTGGCATGGTCCAGCGGAGCAGTAGTTTCAAGTCGGTGACCAGCAACCCGGCTGCTGTGGCGGCTGACACCCAGGCGACCCCCAGGGCGGCGGAGTCGGTGCATGAGATGGACGAGCTCGACCACCTCATCACCAGCGAGCTCGCGGAGAGCGGTCTGTTCATGGGAGAGCAGCAGGGAGGCAGCGGGTACTCGTGGCACATGTGAGAGACATACTGTTCATGTGTATGTCATCGCAACCTGGGACTGAGGCTGGTGTTGCATTTCCTGCTCAGAAGAAACCAAGGGTTGATATTAGGCAAGATGATATCCTGCAACAACATTTGATTCAGCAGCTGCTCCAAGGTCAGAGTTCTCTTCATCTTCAGGGCCAACATAATCCACAGCTTCAAGCCTTGATCCGGCAGCAGAAATTGGCACACATTCAGCATCTACAGCAGCAGCAGTTGTCACAACAATTTCCTCAGATTCAGCAATCTCAAGTTAGCATATCTCGGCAGCTGCCGCTAGCACAGCCTGGAATGCAGCTAGCTGGACCTGTGAGGACTCCCGTTGAGAGCGGGCTTTGTTCTCGAAGGTTAATGCAGTATTTGTATCATAAGCGTCAGCGACCAGAGGTGAGTCTCTTCATTATATACATTGATTGTAAGATACATGCTATTATAAGATCGGTTGGCTCACATATTGTCTTGTAGGATAACCCCATAACATACTGGAGGAAGCTTATTGATGAATATTTTGCACCGCGAGCAAGAGAAAGATGGTGCGTGTCATCATATGAAAAAAGAGGGAATTCTCCAGTTGCTATTCCACAGACAGCTCAGGTTGGGTAACTGTTCATACCTGAATTTCCGTCGAATACTCTGAAAAGTTCCCTGTTCCAACATCACTTTCAAATTGATTTTCAAAATAGAATTATTTAACATCTCCGTAAAGGTCTGGGAGTATTATTAAACAATATGTTTGATCATCAAGTATCTTTGATGGCAGTGAGGAATAAAATTTGTATGTGAAGGATCTGAATGATTTTTTTAATTGTTGCTGCAATAGCTATTTTGTAAAACCAACCTGCAATAATTCATATGGTCGCATATATATGTTTCATGTAATGAGAATCCATCTGTAATTCTGTAGCTGGTAAGCTGTCTAGTCTGCATGTATGGTCAAATAGCAAGGATGGTGATTCCTTGTTGCAATATGAGGTAAACCGTAATCACACGGTCCTGTTTTCCCTTGTTACAGGATACATGGCGGTGTGATATTTGCAATACACATGCAGGGAAAGGACATGGTAAGTTGATTTTAGACTATCTTTGACTTCTCTTAATTCCTCTCCATGATTGCTTCTGGAGGATGAATGCTAATCTCTCGTATGATTACTCTGTAATTTTTCTATAGCCAAATTCAGTATCCTGTACGAAAGCAATTAGGCCTAAAACATTTTCTTCAACAGCACATAACACCTTTTCATAAGGAATATCGGGTAATATGGTCATGGAGGAAGAATACTCTCTTGGAAAGATGGTTGTACACTAATACTGTGCACTTTGCTCCTCCTGGTTTTTGGATGAACACCTTAACGTCTGTTTTTACGTCTCTTTCTGTTTTGCTCCTTTATTGAGTTATGCTCATACACTAGCAACCGACATATCATATATTTTGTAGAATATATACTCATATGTGAGGAAAAGCATATCTAAAATACAAGTTACCTAAACTTATATGTGCCATGAACATCTCAAAGGCGAAAGCAGGATATTAGGCTAAAAATTGGGGTCTCACCTTGTGGTAGTTGATATAGCAGTGATCAGGGTGAGAGTAACTTGTAAGACTAGGCATTGGATCGAAATTTGTAGACGAATTCAAGATTAATGGAACTTTCAGATGGATGTATCTTAGTCTAACTTGTACTTCTATTATTACAGATGTGAGTTAATTTGTGTGACTTAATATCAAGATGTATTTTTTTGAGCGTACTCATTTTTCTTCTCTTTCATCCCTTATCCATCTTGCAGAGGCGACCTATGAAATACTTCCTAGACTCTGTCAAATTCGATTTGACCATGGTGTTATAGATGAATACCTATTCCTGGACATGCCCAATGAATTCCGGTTGCCCAATGGATTACTTCTCCTGGAGCACACTAAAGTTGTTCAGAAGAGCATATATGATCATCTACATGTTACACACGAAGGGCAACTGAAAATAATATTCACTCCGGAACTAAAGGTATGTTCCTAGATGTAGAAGCTTGCCCATGCCATAGCACCTTTCAGGTGCCCTTTTCGGGACCATCTGTGAGCATCTAGATGTTGAGAATGAGGTCCTAATGAGAATCATTCTTATCTGCTGAAGTGCTGATTGCCTATGCAGATTATGTCTTGGGAGTTCTGTTCTCGACGACATGATGAGTATATCACTCGCAAGTTTCTAACACCACAGGTAGAGTTCTTGGACCATCATGCTCTTCCTGTTTTGCGCATTTGGAAGTTGTCTGTTCTTTTCTTCAATGTTTCTACTGATCAGCTTATTTATTTTCACTCATTTTGCAAGGATCAAAAGGTCGGCATTCAACTAGTTTACCTAATTATAAATCTAAATCTGTGGCGTTGTGTGATAGGCTTTAATTTTGGCACCTTTATATTTTCTTATGTACATGTTTTCTGTTTTTCAGGTTACTCATATGCTGCAAATTGCCCAGAAGTATCAAGCTGCTGCCAATGAAAGTGGGCCTGCTGGGGTATCGACCAATGATGCACAAGCCATTTGCAACATGTTAGTAAACCTAGCATTCATCACTACTGTAACATTTGCTTCTTACTGTTTATTTTGGCATTATAAATCACAAAGTATGTATTTCATTCTGTCTAAGAGCTAAGAGCTAACTTCCTGTTGTATTCTAATCAATGCAAGGACTTTTTTTTTGTATTTGAAGGTTTGTGTCAGCATCACGACAACTAGCGAAAAATCTAGATCACCACAGCTTAAATGAACATGGGCTCTCTAAAAGATATGTTCGCTGCTTGCAGGTAATTAGAATCATATTTATCCTTCTCTTCCCTCAATAGTATCTGGCAAGTACTTTTAATATTTTACTTATTTATAAGGGGTGCATTGGATGCTTCTATTCCTTATGTGATTCTATATACATTCTGTTGATTGCTTGTGTGCTCTTCTCAGATATCAGAGGTGGTGAATCACATGAAGGATTTAATTGAGTTCAGCCACAAAAACAAGCTCGGTCCTATAGGTATGACCATGTATATTCACATATCTGAAGTGCTCACCTAGGTGCTCAATCAAGTTTCCCTAAAACAGTCTCGTCATCAGTAATGATTTTTCTTTAGTTTGCATCAGACCGTAGCAAAAATTGTAAACCGTATTGCAAGTTTTATTGTAAACCTACAGGACTGGAACCTGCATTCGAACTCCAGCCATGCCAAACCCAGACAAATCATGCCAGTTCAGTGGCGATTATCACTTTGCAAACATGGTTCTTAGGCATGTATACAGTAAGCTAGAACATGAACAATTTTTGCTAAAAAAAGAACATTAACAAATTGGTGTCTTAGCATGAAACTTAACATATTATGTTGTCTCTGTTGCTTCATAGCTTTTTAACATCAAACAGTAGCAATTTGAGAGAATCACTCGTTGTATAAAAAACAACTGGTCCCTTTAACCCAGTGACCTGTGGTATAAATTGCTTAATACGTTGCCTGTATATCTGCAGAGGGCCTGAAGAACTATCCCAGACAAACCGGACCAAAGCCTATCATGCAGAACATGCTCGAGGCAAAGGGGTTCAAAGCGGAACCGAGTACTCAAGTGAATAACGGGGTTCCAGATGCTGGAACCGCCGGTAGTAGTCCTCAGAACGGCGCAGCACAAAACAACTACCAGAATAGGCTGAGAAGCCCAAGTCCAAACCAGGGTCTGATCCAGCAGGAGGCGTCACAAAATGCTGCGGCACTAAACAACTACCAGAACATGCTTAGAAGCTCGAGCGCAAACCAGGGTTTGCTCCAGCAGGAGGCGTCACAGAATGCCGCGGCGCTGAACAACTACCAGAACATGCTTAGAAGCTCGAGCGCGAACATGCTTCAGCAGGAGGCATCGAGCATCTTCAAGGGAGTGCACAGCGGGGTTCAGCTGGAAGCGTCCAGGTCCTTCCGCGCGGCGCAGCTCGGGCCCATGTCGTTTCAGCAAGCTATGCCCCAGTATCATCAGCAGAACAGTTTTGGGGCCGGCGTGAGTCCACGGTACCAGCAGCATGTGATGCATCAGCTGCTGCAAGAAGCCAACAAGAGTGCCAACAACCGTGTTCTAGCGCAACAGCCTCATAGCATTCCCGGTGCAAACAGCGCCGCTAGTGGAGACCAGGCACAGCACATGAATAATAATGGAGCTGCAAAGGGTGCAGCATCTCCGATGGGCGCGACGGGGCCAAGCAATCTGATCAACAGCGGAGGAGCTGCTGGCATGGTCCAGCGGAGCAGCAGTTTCAAGTCGGTGACCAGCAACTCGGCTGCTGCGGCGGCTGGCAACCCAGCGACCCCCAGGGAGGCGGAGTCGGTGCATGAGATGGACGAGCTCGACCACCTCATAACTAGTGAGCTCGCTGAGAGCGGGCTTTTCATGGGAGAGCAGCAGGGAGGCGGCGGGTACTCGTGGCAGATGTGAGAGACATACTGCTAAATTGACCTAGAGTCTCTGTACTCCGCTAGTCGTGTTTGGTGTGTACTGGCGTGTGAAGATTAGTCAGAGTCTTTCCTTTTTTCGAGCTTTCTTGTTGCTGACTGTAGAATGACGGAACCTCTGGTTATGTGAGAGCAGTTGCTGCCCAGTGTTATTATCTATGAAATGACATGCTGTGGTTTGTGGCCCTCAGGAAGAAAATGTGCTGATTTCCGTGCCTAGTTTTTATTTGAGTCGCGCCTCTTGTTTGAACAATTTTTTTCCAAACTCTTCCCGGTGTGTTTCTTTTCAATTGGACAGCAAAAAAGGCCAAGTTTGCAAATGAAGTTAAATGAAAGTATTAAGACAATTTCTGGAAGCTGACAGACACATAACAAGCGGAAACATTATCTGCCCGTGACGAGATGGAGTTTCACAGCTCCATCTTCATTGCCATTTAGCAGATTCCTACTGGATTTTTTACGTGGTGTGGCCGAACAGGGCACTGCAAGAATTGGCAGCAATAACAACAGCTAAGTTGTACATTGCTAGTATGCCAATACATAACTGTAATCCGGTACATAAAACGGATAAACACACGTAGTGAGCAGTTCCACACACATTTTACATCACAGCCTCACTTAGCTAGCCAAATAAACATGAGAGGGAAATAAAAACACACTGCATCAATGACCAATTTGTCCAAAGTACTTGATTTTAAAGTTTCAGAAAGGGCTAACCGTCTGCTTTCTTGTACCAGACACACGCTACGAGAAGATACAATCACTCATCATAAACCCCAAACCTTGTCAAGTACTCCGTGGCATCCTAGCAAAACAAATCACCATGGTCTAAGCGAGCTCATATATGAATTCGAATTGCAAAATCCAAAAAACTTTGATTGGGAGGCAATGTTCATACCGTATATGATACAGTTATCACATTGCCTTGATATGAGCTTTGATGCCACTTCTCTGCAGCCATCTCTACGAATCTTGATTGGTCAAAGAGCATGTACACGCGTCCACATTCTCTGTGCCACAATTGGAACATTAATTATGTCTGAACAACATATTCATCGCTATTGTATCGGATTTCAGTATGTGAGTTCCCAAATACACAATACAATAGATGCATATAAAGATGTGTGCAAACCAAACATTGGAAAATCTGAACATTGATATACAGAACTCTCGAAATAAAACACCGGTACACACCAAATTTAGTAAGATTTCTTACAAGAAAGTGATATGTTGGGCATAAAAGTACTTTCAAATGAATAAAATTCTGAAATATCAAAAGGTAAAATCATATGAAGGTCCGAACAAATGGAATAAAATAATCCAACTTACCTGTCCATAGAGAGCTGAGCCCCGGTGAAGATCATTCCTCACACGGAGATAAAATATATCTTCCCTCTGAAAAATAAATGGTAAACATATGTAGCAATTGTTAAACTAGAATTTTTTCTAAAAAATTAAATGCCGTACCTCAACTGTTCCATCAAACACATTAGCCAAGACTATACATCTGTCTCTATTAACATTTGACAAAGACATCACATGATTGCTTGTGGAAGGAGGAAAACAACTAGAGGTGCATAGTAAACAAAAATACGTCAGTGAAACCACTTTGAGCAAAATAATAATATAACAGAACCTGTACCTCGCCATAATCAACTCAGTGACCAATTATAACTACAGTTTTGCAGGGCAATCTAAAAATTGGACTTCACATTTTTTATGAAAGAAAATTTGGTTTCCTCTATTAAGGAAAGTATAGGTATGATGACAACACCATTTTCTATAAGGAAAATAGCTATAAAGGAATTATTTGTGTAATGGGTAAGCTAGGCCATAGTAGCGTGGGTCGCATGTTGATGGTGCATTCCACGAACCGGGGTCAATCGACCCTTATCGAGGGTCATGAACGAGACAAGCTTGATAGGAGTCGAAGATCGGGACGCGACCCACAACAACCAAGTGCGGTCCTAGGAGATTCGGACGAGAGACTGAGAAGACGACATAAGAGGAAGAAATATGTGCTAGTTACAGCGCTGCACGCACTATGCAGACACGTCGATTGCCGCCACCACTGTCTATGCAGCGCTGCACGGTGATTATTAACTGTTGGTATTAATTTCTGAATGTGCTCTACGTGATTGGTGAGCTGGTTATTTTTTCTCTTCTGTTGATTAAGCCTGACACAGTAGTATGACACCTATTGTTTTCTTCCTCTACTCCTAACTTTGAACTCGTTATAATTCTAGTTGGCGGAGTAGAATATTTTAATTCTCATTAGCCCAAGTTAGCACTGAAATTATACGCATTAGATCTTAGATACTTAAGATATGCTTTGATTAAACACTTAAAATCTTGCTTATTGTTTCACAAACAAAGATCTAAAAACACATATGTCTGACTGTTCTCTCTCCTTTGCATAGATAACATGATCTTGCAAAAGAGGACTGCTTGAGCATCCTATGCAGGAAGCACCACCAGCTATTTGTATGTCCCCTTGAAGAAACAACTGAAATGTTCAGACTCTCTGCAGCTTCCGGAAAATGCAAGAAAAAGACGACCCGCATCATTACGCCAGGAGCAGTTCATCCTCCTCATAAATCACTAGTAACAGATAAATGGCTGAAGTTCATTGTGAAGAAGTCATATACCCTGATGCGGCTTTTTCATCTTGCAGGACTCACTCTAAATGGACGATTTGATGCTGATCATTTTATGATCTATGAGGCTTTAGGTGAGATATTCTCAGACATACCTGAAGATTTGGTTCGACCAATTACTTGTATTTTGTGCCGGTTTCTATTTATAATAAACTTATTTATTTATTTTTTACAAGTCACCATCATTATATCTTAAGATGGTTTTTCCGATCACCACCTTTATAGTACAAAGCTTAACTATATCTAAAATGATCATTGCATATTTGCATTGGCAATATTTCACACTTATGTTTATTACTATATAAGTCGACCATATGTTAATTAAAATAAACTAATGTTTGAGTCTAACTATGTTTTTTAATCATGGATACATGTAAAATTCTGAGTTTAGCTTGGGATGCTCTACTGAAGTGAATTCTAGTTAATCTAAAATTATATAAGAAAATCACATCCATCTAAGTAATACTTTTAGCCATTACACTGAACGAGTAATTATGGTCAGTTTTTGGATTTGGACTGTCAAATTGCACCTTACATTTCATAATGGAGTGAGTATTATATTATGTTCATAAGTTTGTGCCTATTTTTGTTCTAGTGTCTACAGATATCTTGATAGAAGATTTTAAAGAAGTTAAACAAATATTATTCTAGACCTTGGTACATTAAGATAGTCTAGCATATGAACTCCGATGGGGGCGACGGGGCCAAGCAGTCTGATCAACATCGGAGGACCCGCTGGCATGGTCCAGCGGAGCAGTAGTTTCAAGTCGGTGACCAGCAACCCGGCTGCTGTGGCGGCTGACACCCAGGCGACCCCCAGGGCGGCGGAGTCGGTGCATGAGATGGACGAGCTCGACCACCTCATCACCAGCGAGCTCGCGGAGAGCGGTCTGTTCATGGGAGAGCAGCAGGGAGGCAGCGGGTACTCCGCGAGTCGTGTTTGGTGTACTGTCGTGCGAAGACTAGTCGGAGTCTTCCCTTTTTTTCGAGCTTTCTGGTTGCTGACTGGAACAATTTCTGATGATCGTAGAATGAGGGAACCTTGGGTTTTTGTGAGAGCTGGCTTGGAGAGCTGAGAGCAGTTGCAGCCCAGTGTTATTATTATTATCTATGAAATTACATGTTGTGATTGTTTTTTTGGCCCTCGGAAGAAAATGTGCTGATTTTTGTGTCCGGTTTTTATTTGAGTCACACCTCTTGTTTGTGTTGAAGTGTATAAGTGAATTGTCTGACCCTTTCCATCAGATCGGTCTTTCGGAATAGTGGTCAGCGCTTGAAGCTTGTCATGGTATCAGAGCCAAGGTCTCGAGTTCGAATCCTGGTTTGCGCAATTTGTTCTCAAATTGTTGCTGCCCCCTCTTTGTCCACGTATAGGCCTCTTGAGCCATACCTCTGAGACTCGCGCGCCGTCGCTCTCTTCCGGTTGCACGTGTTGGCCTCTCCCACCCCGAGTCACACGTGAGAGGAGGTGTTGAAGTGTATAAGTGAATTGTCTGGCCCTTTTCATCAGATCGGTCTTTCGGAATAGTGATCAACGCTTGAAGCTTGTCAGTTTGAACTATTTTTTTCCAAGCTCTTACTAGTGTGTTTCTTTTGGACTGTACGGCAGAAAATGCCAAGTTTGCAAATGAAGTCAAATGAATGCATTAAGACTTTTCTGGAAGCTGACAGACACATAACAAGCCAAAACCTTTATCTGCGGGTGACAAGATGGAGTTTCACAGCTCCATCTTCATTGCCATTTAGCAGATTTCTACTGGAATTTTTACATGATGTGGCCGAACAGGGCATTGCAAGAACTGGCAGCAATAACAACAGCTAAGAACAACTAGAACAATTCATTTCTACAAGAAAAACGACAAAATAAAAAGTGGTACATATTGCATTCTGTCAATAGCAAACACAGGGAATTCAGAACATCCGGGCCACAGCACGGAGCTGCAAAGCGGGCCTAGCACAGTGCGATCCCAACCGTCAGAGACCAAATGAGTAGGCAGCGGCCTTTTACAATCGCTCCGAGGTGCCAGTATGCCAATACATAACTGTAATCCGGTACATAAAACGGAAAAGCACACGTAGTGAGCAGTTCCCCATACATTTTACATCACAGCCTCACTTAGCTAGCCAAATAAACATGAGAGGGAAATATAAACACACTACATCAATGGCCAATTTGTCCAAAGTACTCGATTTTAAAGTTTCAGAAAGGGCTACCCGTCTGCTTTCTTGTGATAAACCCCAAACCTTGTCGCATACTCCGTGGCATCCTAGCAACACAAATCACCATGGTCTGAGTGAGCTCATATATGAATTCGAATTGCAAAAACCAAACAGCTTCGATTGAGAGGCAATGTTCATACCGTATATGATACAGTTATCACATTGCCTTTATACGAGCTTTGATGCCACTTCTCTACAGCGTTGTCTGCAGATCTTGCAGAGTCAAACAGCATGTACACGCGTCCACATTCCCTGTGCCACAGTTGGAACAACTATCATGTCTGAACAAAACATTCATTGCTATTGTATCGGATTTCAGCAGTTGAGTTCCCAAATACATAGTACAATAGATGCGTATAAAAATGTGTGCAAACCAAAACATTGGAAAATCTGAACACTGCTATACAGAACTCTCGAAATAAAACACTGGTACACACCAAATTTAGTAAGATTTCTCACAGGAAAATTATATGATTGGCATAAAAGTACTTTCAAATGAATAATTTAAAAATATCAAAAGGTAAAATCATATGAAGGTCCAAACAAACGGAATAAAATAATCTAGCTTACTTGTCCACATGAATGTGATGGGTTTGTCCACAACGAACTGAGCCCTCGTGAAGATCATTCCTCACACGGAGATAAAATTCATCTTCCCTCTGAAAAATAAAATTGTCAACATATGTAGGAATTGTTGAAGCTAGATTTTTTTCTAAACATTTAAATGCTGTACCTCAACTGTTCCATCAAACACATTATCCAAGACTATACATCTGTCTCTATTAACATTTGACAAAGACATCACAGGATTGCTTGTGGAAGGAGCAAGACAACTAAAGCTGCAAAGTAAGCAATTATACTTCAGTTAGACCGTTTTGAACCAAATAATAATATAAGAGAACGAGTACAGGTATGATAACAACAGTATTTTCTATAAGGAAAATAGCTATGAAGGAATTATTTGTGTAACGGGTATAGGCTGGTTAGCGTGTTGATGGTGCATTCCACAACCCGGGGTAAATCGACCCTTATCGAGGGCCATACGGTTCATCGGGACGCGACTCACAGCAACCAAGTGCGGTTCTGGGAGATTAGTACGGAAGAGGAAGAAACATGTGCTCACTACAGCGCTGCACACACCGTGAAGACACGTCGATTCACATCGCGTTGTTATTACCGCCACCACTATCTATGCCATTGTTGCTTTCCAGCACTGCAACATTGTTGGTAGTTGTCGAAGAGATGAGGCAAGCTAGAGATCAATCCATGCCCTGTAGGGTTAGCAGTGAGCTGGGCTGCCATGGGCTATTAGGTCCATTGCTTTATTTCTTTTTAATGTGCTAGAATATGTTAAAGCTATGTATCTGAAGCGCCAAATTAATCGGGTCCCGACCTAAGCGCCCGAGGAAGGGTACCCTTTGTTGATCCTTGGTTCAGAGACGGAGAGTGAACCATGCACCGGAAACAGTCAACACATGGAACATAGAGATGACAAGAACTCCCGAATGTTCCAAACTCACACACCAACTTGATGTGGTTTTGAACCATAAGATACCATTACAAGAAAGTTATTTTGCATATTTTACAAAATTGTATAAAGAGAGCTAGATAATCAATGTCGTAGACAAGACGATGTATTTTGGGCTGTATTGCTAGCTGTAAATACAGGTTGGTGATACAGGTAGTAAAGGTAGGCCTGACAATGGTTCTTGCCGATAAATTCAGAAAAAAGTATATCTGGCCGAGAATTGATTCCTGGTCGATGCTAGTGGCCAAGACAAGTTCATGATTGCACACGTAATAGAAAATCCAGCTTTGCGGCTCTTGAACTAGAGGTACAACATGAGTCCCTAATAAAGACATAATAACTGGTTCACCACCTGACTAAAAAAGAAGATACAATGCTTAATCGGTGCGACTGAGAGAGAACGCCAGCCTAAAGAAAGGTTGAGGCATTACCCTCACAAGTACTACTAACTCGCTATGGCCAGATTTTAGAACATATACTGTGGCCGTGTGGCGTACTGCACACAAGACAAAACCTCCTAATGTTTCAATAGACAAGTGGTGAAAAACGAACAAACAGGAGCGCAAATTGATTAAAATAACACAAAAGACTGATCCCTCCAACAGCTAAAATCCTAGAATAATAGTAACAGTCTCCTGGCGCATCGGAAGCAACGAATCATGAACGGGAAGTCGGGAAACAACATCGCCCCCTTCCGATTGTACCATCAACGTACATCAAAGCAGGATTGAAAGAAATCCCCAATCCCTTTTTTCCCCGGAGCCGCGGATAAAACCCTAGCGCCGCTTGACAAAATTTCACCCGACAGGAAAACAAAGAAGAAGAGATTCACGAGCAGCGAGTTCCCGCATTGTGGAGATCCGGGATCCCTCTCTCCCCGCCACGAAACCCTAGCGTCGTCGGGGAGCAAAAAATATCACCTTGGATGGAGTGCGCGCGAGCTTCGCTTCCACGGGATCAATCGCCGCCGCTGCTCCGCTTCAGTCCTCCTAGCTCTAGTTCTTCCTCTCGCTCGCGTGCGATTCTCTCGTCGGAGTCAGAGTGGTGCGGCGACCGGGTGTCAGGACCCCGATGGGATCTGACCAGATAGGATCATCTAGAACTAGAATTTGACAGGAATTAGAGCTAAAATAGGTAAATTGATGAACTAGAACTGAGGTAAAAATGCAGGGAAAATAAAGAACTGGGAGATAAAGTTTTGGGTTTTCATTTCTTGATTACTTTCACAGGATACAAGGGGTGGCTTTATATAGACCTAGCCAACTCCATTTAACCAATATGGGTAGAATACCCAATACGCCCTCAGGCTACCAACCCACTGTTACATAGCACTAGATATCCCTAATACATACCACTACTAGTCCATGACATTCCTTCCCCCTTGAGACCATTGGTCACCAATGGAACAAGTTTCTACAGAAACTTTTATCATTGTCAATTATCCATATTAATTCATTCACCGTATCAAGGAGGTAGAAATATCGTGAATATAATATCCATTCCCGAGAGCTGAAGATAGTTCATTGAAGATAGCAGATTATTTGCCTTGTAATTATTCTGGAAACCTTGCTGAAGTAGAAACTCCCATTGTCCACTAAGACAGTCCATGGTATATCCATATTCAAATGACCTGATGACATTGGGTGCTATACGAGTCCGGTTGGTAATCTGGTGTAGATGGGAAACCAAATATCTTGAGATAAGCTTACCCACCTTAGTACTGCTCGAACCATACAGTGTGATTTGTGTGGGAGGCAAGAGAGATGAGCCCGAGTGGCATGCCTGGATAGCAGAGCATTCCGCTAGCGGAATCCTGTTTGTGTGCAGTCCACTAGGAACTAGATTTGGTACTGCAGTGTTGCCCAACATCTTACCCCATAGGCTCAGAATTCCTGGATCCCAAACAGAGAATGTTTTACTCATTTGTAACTGGAACTGCAAGTCACTGAATGTATTCGTTGTTCTCATCTCCGGACAGATATACATGCATGAGGAAATTGCAATGCCAGGGTCCCATTGCAGTTTAGCCCAGTTTTCAAAGGAAGGTAAGGAGCAAGACTTGCCTGTAGAACATGGACCAATTAGGGAAAGCAAAGCTGATGCATTCAGTTCTGTCCATCTCCATTCAGAAGCAAGGCAACACATGACGACAGAAGCAAGAATGGGTGCATCTCCTACAGAGAATTGAGGAACATGTATAGCTGTAGCATCATCGCGAAATGCATCATCTGTCACCTTGTTGACACACGCAGCAAATTGGTCATTATCAGGTGTCTTCTGTTTTGCCGAACTGACTACAACATCAAGAGGTCTCTCATGAGAAAATTTTGGCTTGTCACTATCTACTTTGACCTCAACTTCTTCGGTTACTGCTTCAATGATGTCAACTGAACGATATAAGCAATGCCTGCCAGTACTTGCATCATTTCCATCTGCATCATATACAGCCGTTTCCTTGAACAGATAGGTAGCATCTTGCTCGTTCAATGATAGTTGCAGGTTGGGAACAAGCAGTGACTCAGAACCAGCCGTGATGTCGACCTTGGAGCAGAGAACTGGAGTCAAATGTGCCACTTGTGCTGCTACAGATGCTGGATTCAGAGGTGTCACTAGAATTGCTGCAGCTCCTGGATCCAATTCTTTTTTTCTCTCATGAATTACTAATGCATTCAATTGTGGGTCTCTCAGCTGCTGAACATTTCCTGACGCCTTCTCATCATTTTGTTGCTGCTTTTCGAAGGTATAATCCAGCACATCAGCACTGGTTTGTTCAGTTTCCTGTACATTGGAGAAGTTGGTCATTGTCCTGTTTCGCCAAAGACAAATTTTCATTGTCATTCAACTTTTCGAGACCACAGATTGTCTGCTCATCTTCATTTACATTATATTGAGGCATTTCCTTGAACCCATTGTGATCATCTTGCGCAGCTGTAGGTAGTTGGAGGTTGCGAACAAGCAGTGAGTCATAACAGGCTGTTGTATTTGCTTTGGAGCACTTGGGCGACTGTTCAGTTTCTTGTTGCTCTTCTTCATACAACGGCTGTACATCAACAGACTCATTCAAGCAATCCTCTGTTTCATCATAGACATCATATACTGGCATTTCATTGAATTCATTGATAGTTTCTCGGGTCAGAAGGGGTTCTGATGCAGCCTTTTGCTCAGTGCGATCCAAGATCATTTCACAGCTATGTCCCACAGTTTCATTCTTCAGCTTCTCATTGATGGCCTCCACTTTAGCCTTAACCTGAGCCAATATATCAAGAGTACTCTGACTTTTTTGGCTAAGATGTGTTTGCTTTTCTGAAACTAGGTCATTCACTGGAGGGGGAAAAGACTGATAACTGTCGCTGACTTCAACTGTAGGTATTGCATGAGACACTGATGAAGTAGCTCGCTGTAAGGAAAATTTTCCTGGTAGTGCATAGTATCTACACTCAGTACCATCTGCGAGGAGCACACTTTGGTGATCGAGATTATGGAAACCATAAGCGTGTGGCCATCTATCCAGAGTCTACTCACTGAGTTTGGTGATGTCACCTTGTAAACACGAACTCTGAATTGGAGTTTGATGCCCATGGCGGTCGTTCAGAGATGTACTGCATGTTCTAGGACAAGATTTTGGTGTGGAAATTTTACCGAACACTTGCGGAGCGACAGAAGAAGCAGCTGATGGTATGGTGGCGTTGTCGACGAGGGAAATCTCGGGAACGTTCCCGGTGCTGACGAGCCCCGGCTAGAGGCTGTGGAAGTAGAAGGCGTCGGGTTGGGCAAGGTAGAGGCGCTGCCAGCGCCCCTGCTCTTCTAGCACGGAGACCGGGCAGGAGCCGAAACTGCCTTTGTTGACGCGGCCGACGGTGGGGTCGTGGTGCGCGAAGTCGTCGCGGATCTCAGCGGTCGCGGAGGGTGGGAACGGGCCGTTCTTGGCAGCCTCGTCGGCCTTGGAGTAGGAGAGGTCGGCGTGCGTGGTTGGGGTCGGGATGGTGTCCAGCAGCTGCGGCGTCGGGCTGCAGAGGTTGGTGCGGTGGAGAAGGAGGGAAGATGGTGGGGAAAGGGGATGGGCATTTGGTCCGACGGCGTGAAAGGATGTGACCGGGAGTCTGGCTTGTAGGTGGTCGAGAAGGGAAGGATGGAGGGGTCGTACGCCGGGGCGGGGAAGAATCCAGACGCGGTTGCTCCGAAGCCAAAAGGCGGCGGGGAAAAATAGGAATCGGGCGTGTGCGCCGGGGAGAATCCGTGGGGGGAAAGGTGGTGGTAGGTGGCGGCGGTGGTGAAGGTGGAGGGAAAAGGAGGTGGGCCGACGAAGAAGGGACAAGGGAACGATGAGGTCGCCATGGAAATGCTGCGAATCAGATCGGGAAGAGGAAGAACAAGCCGTCGGGGGAAAAAAAATCGGTCCGAAAATCGACTGCTCTGGTACCAATTGTCAGGACCCCGATGGATCCTGACGGGATTGGATCAGGAAGAAGAGGAATTTGGGGAAGATCGGTTGATAAATTGGATAAATTGCTGAACTAAAATAAAGTAAATTGCAGGAAATAAGAAGATAAAAACTAGGGTTTATTTCATTGTTGCAATCACAGGATACAATGGTGGCTTATAAAGACATAGCCAACTACTAGATGCCACTAAAGGTGTAATACCGGATATACCCTCAACTACCAACATCTACTCTATTCCATACTACTACTCCCCTCTCACATACCCTGACATTACTCCCCCCTCGAGACCATTGGTCACCAATGGAACAAGTTTCTTCAGAAACTTTTAACATTGTCAATTATCCTTCAAAACTCATTCACCATGTCAGGGAGGCAGAAATGTAATAAAGATAATACCCGTTTCCAAGATCTGAAGATAGTTCGATGAGGACAACAGATTCTTTGCATTGTAACTCTGGACACCTTGCTTATGGAGAAACTTGCATTGGCCAATAATGAAGTCTATGGTGAATGCATATTCAGATGATGTGATACCATTAGGTGATGTGCTAGCCCAGTTGGTACTCTGTTGTAGATGGAAACCAACACATGGTGAGGTAAGCTCATCAAGTTCAGTGTTGTTGGAAGCAATATGTTGTATGCAGGCTGTCAAGCTAAGTTCTTCTATCAGCTTGACGAACTGAACTTGAGAAGACACTGTATATTTATAGAGCCTCCTATCTCTGATACACAGAACGCTAGGATCCCATGTGTAAGTGGTGCTGTTCAGTAATATGAATGGAGTCCCAGGTAGTGTACCGTGCCATGTAAGTGCTGCCACTTTTCTAGAAGTATTTGCCATGAGCTTCTGGCCAGCGAAACAATCGTCTGTAATTGCTCGGCAACTCACACAGAGTACTAGCAGTATATGAGTGAAATCTCCAGGATTATATTGCAAACGTTTCATGCAACTGGTTGAGATTTCGCCAAGACACCTCATCGGGCAATATTCAGCTTTCATCATACAGATGTAGTACAAGGAACGGGGGTACTTACATTCAGATAGATGTGCAGCCATTTGCGAGATGAAGGAATTATCTTGGAGTGCAGAATTACAGCCATTGGGTGCCATGTAATGCAGAATACCCGGGTCCCATAACAGTTTAGCCATGTTTTCAAATGAAGGAGAGGGACAAGCTGTGCCGGCAGAACCTGGAACAACTAGGACAAACAGAGCTGATCCAGTCACTTTGGTTCGTGCTAAACCCAAGGCATCACAGTGCATGACAGCAGATTTGAAAATGAGTACCCTTCTTAAACCGAACTGCACTGCTAGAATCTGTACCACTGCAGGCTTGTAGACATTTGTGCACTGCAAGTTTGTAGCACTATCAGCAGTTGTAAACAGGGCATATGATGTTGTATCTCCAGGATCCCATAGCAGTCTCATTTCAGTCACACTACACACAATACTAAACTGGCTAGACCTTGTGACATATGGATCAGAGGTCTTTAGGGCTGGGCAATTTCTTGACTTCCCATCATCTTGTGGCTACAGCTCAAGCACCTCTGAGATAATACTCACACAAGCACTAGTGTGTTAAGTTTCTATCTTCTTGCTTAAACACTTGAGAGGTTGCTCACATTCTTGTTGCTCTTCTTCACATGGTTGCTGCTCCGGATTGCTATCAGACACACCTACAGACTTATTCGACAACAAAGGCTCAGGCATATCTTGCTCTAGAGTATAATTTCCTGGCAGCGCATAGTAGCTGTGCTCACTACCATCTGCTCGGACCACAGTTCGGCAAATCAGATTATGGAGACCATAAGCTTGAGGCAGTTCGTCAATGTTCTGCTCCTTGGGATTAGTTCCTCCACCATGCACAGCTGAACTCTGATCGAAATGCCCAGCGAAGTTCTCATACCCAGAGCTTGGTGTTGGCATTGTATCGAACACCTTTGGGGCGACAGAAGCAGTACCAATAATTCCCAATGGTGATGAACCTGGAGTTGCTGAAGCTGTGTGCTTGCCGATAGAAATTGCGAGATGTGCTGCCATAGACGTGAGCTTCGCGAGCTCACCTTGCAAGGTCTCGAAGGATGTCCGGTCTCGTGCCTGCTGCTCATCCAATCGCCGCTTGAGGTCGAGGACCGCACGGGGCATATCCTTGCTGATGGTTGCTTCTGCTTGAACCACACGAGCCTGCGCGGTGGCAATGGATTCATCGGCGCCAGGACGTGAGGTTGGCGTATTACCGAACACCTCAGGGGCACTGTCGAGGCGGGAGTGGGACAGCACAGCCACGTCCTTCTTCCTGGTGGTAGAGGAGGAGGGAGACCGGCCGAGGTACAAGCCTGTATTGTGGCGCTGTATGGCGTCGACCATGTCGACCATGCTTTCCTGGAGCAGGAGCAACGACGTGTGGTCGGGGATGGCCACGGGCGAGTCATCCGACTGCATCCTGGAGGTAGAGGTGTGGAAGGTGTCGAAGGGCTCGAGCAGCAGCGCGGGAGCCGGCTGCATCTTGGAGACAGAGGCGGTGGTAGGGATGAAAATTCGCATCGAATCAAGCTCTGGACTTGGTGACGACGCGACCCACGGCTGGGTGCTGGATGGCGTCGATCCCGGCGCGCGGAGGCCGGAGCGGAGGCCGAGGACGACGGGGTGGAGCAGAGGAGGCGGAGGCGCGGATGAAGGCGAGCCGGAGGAGGAGAGGTCTGCGCCTGGGATGAGGGGACTCGGGTCCGATGACGTGGATGGAGGGGACGGGAGGACCGGCGTGTGGCAGCTCAGGGGCTGTGGTTGCTCTCGAGTTGGAGCGGGTGGGACGGCGGTAGGGGAGGTGGCGGCGGTGAAAAAAGCGGAGGGCAAAGGGGCCGGTGGCGCTGTCGATGCAGGCGTGTAGTGGTACGTTGGAGCGGGGGAAAAATTGCTGAATGGGAAGGAAATATGGTGGAGGTCGCCATGGATTGGTGGAGCAGCGGGCGGTGCCCGATTTGGGTAAATTTGGGTGGGGATTGGGGTTGCCTCGCGCGCCTGGCAAGAGGATTCGGGGATGAACGAGCCGAACATGGTAGGAGATGGGGTGGGGGCGTAGGGGAAAGCAGGTGCAGCCGTGAAGAAGAGGAAAGGGGACGGTGGTGTCGCCATGGATGCGAATCCGGAGCCGAAGGAGAAGAAGGGGTCGCCGGGATTGGGGAAATCGAACAAAATCCAAGACGAAGACAAGGGAGGGAAGGGTGGGAGGCAGGTCCGATCGATCGACCGCTCTGATACCAATTGTCAGGACCCCGATGGGATCTGACCAGATAGGATCATCTAGAACTAGAATTTCACAGGAATTAGAGCTAAAATAGGTAAATTGATGAACTAGAACTGAGGTAAAAATGCAGGGAAAATAAAGAACTGGGAGATGAAGTTTTGGGTTTTCATTTCTTGATTACTATCACAGGATACAAGGGGTGGCTTTATATAGACCTAGCCAACTCCATTTAACCAATATGGGTAGAATACCCAATACGCCCTCAGGCTACCAACCAACTGTTACATAGCACTAGATATCCCTAATACATACCACTACTAGTCCCTGACACCGGGCCGGATCTCTTTGACCCCGTTGACCTTCTCGCGGCCATCGGATCGGGATCTTTCACGCGCGCGTGATTATTACCGTATAAGCAACGTGGTTCACGTTTTTAAGACACGATCATCAGACGATTATTCTTGGGAAATCATCGTCGGAGGATTTAGCGGTTGTTTTAAATTGCTTCGGCTTCGGCACCGACCCCCTGCCGGAAAACATGGACATACTAGCTAGTTTGTTCCACATATTTTCATGTGTCAATTCCTGGATCTGGGATTGAGCTTCGTGTGTATGGTTAACTACACTACAACCTCGCTTCACTCCTTTGGATCGAACTCGTCGATAAGTACTGGGAAAACTTTGTACAGAGTTGACACCCAATGTGACAATTTTTTAGAAAAAAATATTGCACAAATTCAGCGTAAAAACAAGGTTTCGTGGGGATGGAACCTGACAAAATGTTATGGGCTATTTGAGCCGAGAACCCACCACTGATGTTTGAACAGCCTACTCCCCTCCCCATCCCCCTGTCCCTCCTTTCATAACACGCATTTTGTCGTCGGAAAATCGAGAACGGATCGAAAATAGTGTTTCGTGATTTTAGAGATCAACAGATCACCGACAATCTATCAATGGACCGGGATCATCTGGTCGCTGATCAGAATACCCTCCTTCAAGAAGTAGCCGGACAATCGAGCCGGCGGTTGCCCAACCACCTCATCCTGAAGATGGTGCAGTGATCTGTTAGATATCCAGATCTCCGCGCGGTGAAGGTAGTTATCCAGCAATCAAACTGTGGTGCGACCACCTGAATCTCCTACCAGCGATCTGAAGCGGCAACCGAAGGCGGAGGTCGTCCATCCCCTTCTGTCGTATCTATGGTAAGCGGGAACATCACATGCTAGAATAAAACAAGAGTTGCCATGACCATCATCGTTGTGCTATTTATAGTAAACTTTTTTAATTTTAACATGTCACTATTGTTGAAAATACATAAGATGGTCTTTCCATTATGTGACATTTATCATACAAGATCACTATAATTTTTCGTATTAACAATAACAATGGTAGAAAACTAACTGCACTAATTTATTATATCTTATAGTTTATTAGATAGCGGATAGTCAATTGATACGCAAAAACTCATGCTAGAGTATAAATCTCTTGATCATATGGATCGTTAAAAAAATTGTTTCATACGTTTTGCTAAAGTTAATTCCACTAAATCTACACAATGCATTTGAAGAACACGTACATATAGAGAATGACTTCAAGAGTTAGGTGTATTATTTGACATTCATATGTATTTAATCCCATAATTGTTCTGCTAATATCCACAAATATCTTGATAAAAGGTTCTAAAAACTTCAAAAAATAGCATCTAAAGACCATGTACAGCTATTTATTATTGTGTGTGAGAACAACGGCTGTTTTTTTCCATATCGTGCATTCCCCTCTTTCTATTATCGGAACCTGCACGGAAATAATAAGTACAAAAACGGTGCACTCGAAATTGGTCTACTTCGACGATCAGCTAGATTGGTATGCTCTAACATAAAATGCATTAGTTTGAGAATCAATAAAACTCGCCGAATGGCTCTCCCTGAAAAAATAATGAATATATGTTTTTTTATGCTCCTAACTTGCACAAACGAGAGGTAGGTGAAGGGGAAGCTCAATTTGAAATAGGCCTCGGTAACCATGGACGTTGACCAGGAGGATTCTGCGCCTCGTCTTTGCCCGTCACTAAATCTACAGCCCTTGCCCGTCGCTACAGCTCAACTTGAAATATGTCCCTTCGCTTGATTTCAACACGTACTGGTGCGCTCAAATTCGTTTGGCCAAGCTATTAGCCTATTAGGTGTCGTTCTTGTTAATTTCTATGGAAAGTTGACCCTCGTTAGCATGACATTTGTAGCCTACATATGTAGGAAAACTGAGGTCGGCCAGGAGCCAGATACAAATAAAAGAAGAAACGTTTCTAGGGAGTATAGTTTGCTCTGGATTCTGAGTTGCTTGTCTGTTTCTTCTGGACATGAGTAATTAATAGGGGAATTCTGAACCCAGCTGCGCTGTGCGGCTTTTTCAAATGAAAAGCTGGGGCTATATATGCCCTATATTTGAAAAAATTCATATCCTTCCACGTTGTTCTCCCTAGGATCTACTGCTTCCACGATTAAGTTCCACAGGTGACAGGTTTATAAGTCTGTAAACTCTCCAAACTTCCTGCGGTAGCCGTCATCTCAAAGAAGAAACTAGCTACTTTGGTAGCAGTGGATCCGGGCTTCGAGAAAGACATGAAGGATGCGGCGCGGCATCCGCACGGGCGGCCTCCAGTAGGGCAGCCCCTCCTCCTTCCTCGCGGCCTGCCTCTTTTCCCAAGCAAGGTGCTTCCTCGCCTGACTCTTGTAGTACTTGCGCAGGTCGCCTTTTAACAAGCGGCACAGCTCCAGCAGGTGCCCCTCCACCCCCTCCTCCTCCACTGCACCACCACCCTCCTCCCGCCGGCACTCGATGCGCAGCTTGGGCGGGCCGAACCCGTCGCGCACCATGATGCCGAGCTCCTCCATGGTGCGCTCGTCCTCTAGATTATCCACATCCAAGCTGTAGTGGTGCGCGCGCTGCGCCGCCACGGGCACCCCGGCCTTCGCCTTCACGGTGCGCTTGACGTAGCCCACCGTGTCACTGCCGCGCACCATCATGGTCACCACCCTCCCGAGCGCCTTGAAGGCGTCGGTCCGGTCCCAGCGCAGCCGGCGGTAGTCCAACCAGGACCCGTCCCGGACGCCGTAGTCCGCGAGCGTGCGGCCGTTCTCGAGGTCCCCCCACTTATGCTTGAGGGTCAGCCGCTGCCGGTCAGCAGGCACTCCCTCCATCGCCTCGAACCTGGCCTTGAGGGTGTCCACCGTGTCGGTGCTCGACAGGTTGCAGATGTGGCAGACACGCACGGGGTAGTTGTGGACGTACACCTGTATGTGAGTCTCCACGAGCTGCACCGTGGACGAGTCGCCGAGGCCGAGTTGGGCAAGCGTCATGACGCCGTCATCCGGCAGAGCGGAGCCGGCGACCACAAGGCGCTGTCGACACGCCGGGATGCGGCGGTTCTCGCCGTCGATGTCCTCCAGCCTGGCCTTGAGGCTCGGCACGGTGTCGGTGCTGGAGACTTCAATGGCGATGGTGTTTGGGTTGAAGATGTCGCCAGGCCTGGGAAGCACGACAAAGATCTGCATCTTATTCTTATTCGTCTTACTGCTCGTCTCCTCGACGACGGCTTCCATGGTGGTGCTGTTCGGAGGATTGAATCTGCTTGTCTCAGCCGGCAATGTGTATGTTTGTAAGATGAGGCGGTGCCGCGCCGGCGGGACCCCGCGGATGGTCGCGAGCCTGGCAAGGAGGCTCGCCACCGTCTCGCTGCTCGAGACCTCCAGCGAGATGGGGTTGGGGTGCGTGAGGGTGCCGCCCGACCGGAGGGTGATGTGCATCTTCTTGTTCGTGTTGCTGTCCGTGTCTTCAACGCCGGCGACAGCTTCGGTTGCCATGGTTGGTTGTTTGTACGTACGATGCCGATCTGACCTCGGAGGTGGCCTTTAAGGTGGACTGTACGACGGCCTGGTACGGTTCGTGTCAGGCCAGGACTCTGATATGCTGGTATTCCAGTCCGCATGAGACGCAAGACACCATGTATGACTAGTTGAATACTATGCCGCTCCTTCCGGGTCGCTCCCCTCCAGGGCGGCTCCGAAGGCGCCCCCTCCCTCAAACCCTAGCTGCCACCGTCGGTGTCCCCTGCCGCCGCTACTGCCTACTCCGGCGGTGGTTGCGGTGCCCATCCCGTCAAGGATGGTGGGCAGGCGAGGTGCCCTGCGGCGACGGCTCACGGAGGCGATGGGTCGCAGGCGGCGAGTTCGGTGACCAGCGCTTGAGTCCTAGTGGAGTGGCGGCATGGAGGCGGTGGGGAGTCACCGGTGCCGGCCGTCCTGGTGGCGGTACGGATCAGGATTCAGGGATTTCAGGATCATGGTGGCCGTCCTAGTGCGAGACTGAAGAATAATGGCGGCGGTCCTATGGTTCCGAATCGCGACAAGACGAAGAGTGCCTTACGTATATCCTCCTGGATCTGGCCAGGGTAACGGGTTCCGGAAGGCTCCGCCGGCGATCTTCCATGGGTGTTAAGACCTAGAGATTGTTGGATCGGATGGGATTCGGTCACGCTGCGAGGAACCGGCGTGAACCTCTGCTTTTGTTGCCACTATGGGCAAATCCATGGTGAAATCAGACGCGGAGAAGGCCATGGAGGCTGAGATTGAAGGACTGACAGTGGTGCTCCGAGCCTTTGCGTTGAGGAGGAACTGACTTCGAGCTTCAGGAATCGTGACAGCAGTATGTATGCGGGAGCGACATCATTGGTGAGGTTCAAAGTCCTACCTCGCAGGGTGAAAATCCAAGTTTTGGTCTTAATTGGTTGTGCTGGTAAGGCCTTGATTAAGGCATTGCTTTGTGTGTGGGGACTATCTCTAGGGTGAAAACCATGATCAATGATCCGGCGACGACGGCGCTTGTGCAATGTTCTCTTCCTGAAGGCGTTGATTTTGGAGAATTTGGAAATCAGGTGATATCTTGGCGGTGGTTGTGCTGCTATTGTAGTGAATGTAACTATGTAGCAGGACTTTTCTTTTATTAATTTCTTCTTTTTATTATTTTTTGGATGTGTGCATCCGTAATACCTTCGGTTATTGCGTTGTTGCATAGGCTGAGTGTAATTGATATCTTCGCGATAATAATAAATACTCTTTATCTAAAAAAATTGAATACTATGCGAACAACAACTGAAAGTTTAAACAGATCCACATTTTTTCTCAAATACCTACAATAATTCGAATATTTTTTGGTTAACACGGCTAGCCATACTTGTAGGCCGATCTCAGCAGTTTACAAAAGTTTCGCTCCGCTCTGGACCAAATGAACGAAGGAACTTAGGTATGTCTGATGGCACTCCCATGGACTGATTAATACATCCTTTTATCCGAAAAAAACAAGACTAGAACTAACATGGCTTCGTATCTGCACTATAGCCGAATTAGAGAGGTCTTTCAGTCTGGAGGTAGCGTTTTGGGTAGTAGGTATAGAGGTACCTATTATATAAAATATTTTTAATGTTTTTTTAAAATGTCAAAAAATTATAGAAAAAATTCGGATACACATTAAAAATTTTGTGTTAGCACAAAAAATTTCATGGAGAAAAAACATTTTTTGTGACTTGTCTAAAAAATACAAAAAATATCTCGTATACAATTATTTTGGAGTGTCCGGATTTGTCTGTTTTGCATAGGTCACAAAAATTATTTTTTCTTCATGTAACTATTTGTGCTAACATAAAATGTTTGAAATATATCGAAATATTTATTTTGAAATTTTTGACATTTCAAAATTTATTTTTTGCAAAGTGCGTGCATCTACACCTGCTACACGTTATGGATTTCTCGATCTTTCATTGTTTTTAACTTAGCAAGCCTCAAGTAACATGACATTTGTTTCCACGAGATCCCACATGGATCGAATTTCATTATCATCGGATAACCAAATACAAGTCAAGCATCCATGTGCAGAAAATAGAAAGTAAAAGGTTTGAAACTGAAACACTCCAGGTCACTGCACAAGCGCTCCAATAACAGGACATAGAGAATTACACACGAAAATAGAGCTCCCCGCTTTGCTGGGCTGTGGGATGAGGCCAGGGAAATCAAGGAGAGGTCGTTGGGCCGATCAGATGGACGCGGAAGCGCCTCCGCGCAACCGGGGCCTCCTGCTGGTCCTTGCCAACCTGTTCTGGAAACTCTGGTTTGTATCCCCACCGTAGAGAGACTGGAAGTTAAGTTCGAAGATAATTTTTTTTGTTTTTGCGAGTGAAGTCTGAAGATAAACTTGACTTGCCTCGGCCATTATTTCCGTCTTACACCAGCTGACATTTGCCGGCCACACGATGAACGTCGCACGTACTACTTCTATGTACAACGACGACTACAATTGTATCGACATATCAACAAGCGGAGTTGGTAAAATTCAGAGAACTAAGCCATGGGAAAAAAAAATCAGAGAACTAAGTTGATCGAATCAACAGAACCGTGAAGAAGGAATACCATTTACACAAGGACTAAGTAAAGTGGAAAGATCAAAATATAGATTTAAACCTTTAACAGGGCAAGATTTATGATAGTAGTGGATGCAGTGTGCAGTTTTTTTTTTTTTTTTGCGGGTACAAGGGCTGAAAAGAAGTTCAGCAAATTACAGAGAGGTCCCCAGAAAAGATCAAAATTACAGTCCAACCCTCACTGCAACTCGACTCCGTCTTCGTCCTTGGCGCCGTCGGTGGCGCGCCGCCGCTCCTGCTCCTTGCCTTGGAACGAGAACATCCCCGAGCGGACGGGAAGTCGCCGATCGTCGGCCACAGAGGACCTACACCAGCGGACGTCGTCGTCGTCGACCTGAACTCCATCAGCCACCTGCACAAACATCGTCGACGCCGGATCCGCCGTCCCGCGGCATCCGGCGAAGGGGAAGCCGCGCACGGCAGCTCCGCAGAGCTGCGAGCGCGGGTGCGGCGGAAGGACGGCGCCAGAGCTCCGTGGAGCACCGCCGCCGTAGAGGAAGACCTCCACCTGCAAAAAAAAAACCCCCGGCCCCGCCTCCACCTCCACGGCGGCGCCGGCAGCAACCCAACTCACACCTACATAGCTATGCACAGATCCGTCGATTCCCCGTCCTCCCGCCGCCAGAGCGGCCGCCGGAGGGCGGGGAATCAAGCGGATCGACGGCGGAGCGGTGGCGCGAGACGGTGGATCCAAAAATCGCCTTTCACCACTGTGGACGGGGAAAGGAGACGCTCCAAGGTGCGACATGCAGTGAGCAGTTATATATACTGCTTAAGTGTCAGCAACTAATTAAGGAAAATCGAGACGAAGGACGCAGCAAGCCTCCAATATCTAATATTCGGGGTCCGAGTCACAAGATGAAGGGCAAATCGCAGCTAGCTCCGGGCCGATGAGATGGACGCGGAAGCGCCTCCGCCGCACAACCTGCAGGGTCTTCACCGCTTCTGGCAATGACTTCTTCTTGATCTTTTCCATCTTCTTAATCTTCTTCCTTGGACTAGTAACCTCGAGGTCGGCGCGTCTCTTAACTGTTTCCGTATCGATGACCATCGGCACGACTCCTTTATTTGATGTGTTTTTTTTTGAAGGATAACGGCAGGTGTTCTGCCAAATCAATTGAGAAGATAGAAAGTAGTTCAGTTACACGCTAGAAAGGATCTAGCAAAACACAGAGAGAAAACAACAACAAGTGACAGCGAAGGCTGCCTATCTCTGGGGACAACTACTCGCGAGAATGCGCCTCTACAGGCGGCTCCAACTCCAGATCTTCAGTTGCGCGGGCAGCCCGGGCCGTAGTCGTTGGGGTAGCCCGTCTCCCGGCCTTCTTGGAAATCACGGATCTTGAAGACCCCACTCTGCCGAACAGAGCCCTCACCGCCTCCGTCTCCAGCGCCCTCTTCGGATCCTTGAAGAGGTCCATGAAACGCTGCTGCAGCACCTCCTCTGTGGCATCCCCTTTCGCTTCGTCTTCTGCCGGCAGCCCCCATTTCTTGCGTAGGACACGACGCGCCCTCTCAACCATGCTCAACCCGCCATGGATGTGACAGCCCGCCGAACGCTGACCTGGCGAGTGGGCATCAGGGCAGGATTTCTGGGGCGGCGCCTGATCGGAGTGGCCGGCGTTGGAGGAGCCACAGACAGCAGAGGAGCGGTGATACGAGCGGTAATGGATTCAATGAAGGTTGGGGCCGAGGAAACCATCGTGTGGCCGTCCTCTAGCTGATGGTAGCCGTATATGCTGAGCCACATCTGCGCCGGCCGGAGCATGGTTTTTATCCGCTCCTGCAATTTTATCCGAAAGCTCTCGACGGTGTCGTTGCTCTCGACGTCCAATAAGGCGATGGTGCGGCCGGTGCCATCGTGCATACAACGCACGAACACTTGCATCTTGGTCTCCACGAGCTGGATCGTCGACGAGTCGACGACGCCGTGGTCACCAAGCGTCGTGTCGTCGTCGTCCGGGAGGGCCGAGCGGGCGAACACGAGGCGCTGCCGGCCCGGAGGGATCCCCTTCATGCCGTGGAGCGTTGCCTTGACGCTCGCCACGGTGTCGTCCCGGGAGACCTCTAGGACGATGGGGTCATGGCGGCGGTGGTGGGACCTGGGGGGCTTAGGGACGGCAAAGAATACCTTCATCTTCTTTGTGTATTTGTCTTCCTCAGTGACTTCAGCTGCCATGCATGGACGTGAGCGGAATTTGTGATCCTGTGCCCGTAGATCTAAGACGACGGCCGGGAAGCTGATCGAGGGTTTGGTGTTCTATTTCGTGATCGATGGACTCTGTTAGATTGGTATGACTCCATATTTTCTTGGTTATATATAGGAATACATTGGTTTGATGGAAAAGCGATACTATTGAGGGAATGTGGCGCACGAAACAGATACGTATATGCATGCAAGATTACAATATAGTTTCCAGGAATGCATGCAATTAATGCAGCCAATTTGCATTTGAATCCGATTATAACGGCAATAGTTTTAAGTGAAGCGTACAAGATAAAAAAAGCATGAGTTTTTGTAAGTAGGGGCACACCTACACCGTCACTTCTTTTAGACATTTTCTGGTGTTCGATTTTTTTAAAAGATATCTGCACAGTGTACTAGAAAAGTTATATTGATCTATAAAGTTTGAGCTTAATAAGTTGTGCCAGTTGAGTGAAACGAAATTTTTTTTTTTTTGATGAATTTTGTATTAAAATATATTTTCTACCACTTGTTACTTTTGTGTAGTTTCCCATCTGAATAATTGTGTGTGACATAGTACAATCTTGAGAGAGATGTTTTGGCTCCCGAGTTCATATTCTCCCGATAGAATAAAAAAGTAAACGATATTAAACAAATAAACAATTGGTGACGAACATATACATGGTTTTTAAATGTGTGCCAAGTTTCATGATAAAATGACATGTGTGGTGCACTGGTGCTCTATTAAACAAAAACATAATCTGCGTTCTAGAAGTATGTTTTTGGAAATCCCATTCCAGCTACAAATTTGTCATTTTTGCACAGAACATACAAATGTCATTTCACCGTGAAATTTGGCACATAAGTAAAACATTTGTATATGTTTGTGTCCAAAATATTTCATAATTTTTTGAAATGTTTTACTATTTTTCAAAAAATAATCTATCAGGAGCACTGCTTGTGCACGTGCTATCTTATTAGTTTCTTTAGAAAATCATGTTATTTATGCATGCAATATATCACATGGGCAGAATTATTAGTAGAACGACAAGTGTGCTGATCTTAAACTTACGTGCGATATTTCGTGGTGAATTATTAGTAGAACGACAAGAATTATTAGGCAGAGTGCTGAGATCACTCTAGATCAAAAGAAAATGCTCCATGTAAGTAATCTGTATTTCCAAAACAGAACAGAACAAAGTGTTCCCTTTGGGGGAAACTGAATTTTACATAAAGAACAAATATTCTTATTCGAAAATTAGCCTCCAAATATTTCAGCTGCATATATTTCACGGTCAAGTTGAGATGGACACTGTAGAACAAAACAATTACCTGGTAATATTTCGTATTTCCAGAAAACAAAAGACAGAGTGTTGAGATGTACACTCTAGAAGAAAAGAAAATGTTCCCTGTAAGTATTTACAAAACAGAACAAAAGAGAGTGTTCCCTGTGGCTGTGTGGGGAACTGATTTTTACATGGGAAAAAAATTCTGCATGTGGTGTAAGGAAAGTGTTTTTTATGGTACACATGCTGGAATTAGTCCGCCAAAAAGATTCAGATTAATCGAAACTTGACAAAATAGAAGTAAACCAAAATGGACAGACTGTATCTGTGTGTAAGAAATGATTCAAAGAGTACAAGATGGATGGCTTAGCCAAGATTAAATCACATGTGTGCAAAAAATAAATGTGAAACATTCTGTATTTTAACCTGTGTAAAAATAGAAAAAATCTAGATTTCGGGTGGTGATTCAAAATCTCTCAAAATTATGAGGATTTTTCATTTTCGTGTAGGGCGAAATACAGATTATTTCGAGTTGGAACTTTGCAGAAGCATAGATCAAGTTGGTGTCAACATCTACTATTTTCCCGGAATGTTTGTGAAACTTTAAAATGGTGATTTAAAAATAAATTAAAAACCGTGCTACAAAAAGACTTTTCGCAGAATCACTTACTATGAAAGGTCCATCTCACCATAAGCTACCTAGTTCAAGTCTCACACCCAACCGTGTTTCGTTTTTCATTTGAAAACTTATTGAGTTGTACATGTTGTACAATTGCTTTCGAGTACTAAAACGCTCTTTATCGGAAGGAAAAATGGTGTACAGTTCTTTTCTTTTTTTTGAACAGGGGTCGGCCCGAAGGACCGAGAGGCTTCATTAAAAGTCAACACTGGTACATTTTACAGATAAGGCAGCAAGAAATCTGAAAATTACAACCATGCCCTTACAACTTGCACAAAGGACCCGAAGAAGAAATTGGGGAACGCCATTGGGTCCTGCTCCTTCTCCAGTGCGACAAATCCAGAGCTCGAGGCAGCCAACCTCGACGTCGCCGGGGACTACGCCACTTGGGACGGGGAGGCGGGGCGCGCTGCACCGTAGCTGAAGGGCCTCCGAAACGGCATAACAGCCTGGAGGTTGAAGAAGACCTTAAGACGCCGGCCGGAGGAAGCCGTAGCCGACGTTAAAGGCGGGAGCGGTCGCCTTCCGACCATGTTGAACAGCGACGACAGAAACGCCGCCGTGAGGAAGCTCCCTAGAGAAGCACTGCTTCTCCCCTGGTGCAAACCCAGCAGCAACCAAGCACGAATCCGGGATTTTCCTCGTCCCTCGCCACCGAGACGAGCTGCAAGGAGTCCACCCAAATCCACGCCGCCACCACTGAGTTTGCGAAAAACGAACCTTATTGAAGAGGTCGCCGAGATGACGATGCAAACCGTCTCCTCCATCCTCTGGAGCTTGCCGGACTGCTTCATCTCCTCCGCCGTGCACCGGGAGCGGCTCAGGAACTCCGGCGACATGAACCCCGCAATACCACCTCCGAATCTGCAGATGAAGCGACAACACCAATCCCTCTCCTCGCCTCCACGGCCGGCCAGAGGGAAATCCGCATCACCACACCTCATGACAAGAAGGTGGCCAGATCTGCCATTCTTTGAGAAGCTCTCTGCCGTTTCCACCACACCACCAAGCTTCCACCACACACCAAGCTTCCACCACGGAAGCTCGCCGGAAAGAAGCAGATACGGCCGCCGAGCGCTTGGCAGGAGCGCTAGCAGAGGAGAGCGCAGCGGCATCACGCCATTCGCCACACGGGACCATAACCACGAAAACCTAAACCTGAACCTACTTCTACTGCTGTACATGGGGAGCCTACCACCTAATCCATCTCCTCGCCGGCCGGCAAGGCCTCCGGAGAGCAGGGAGGGTAGGGGCGGCGGTGGAGGAACACAGGTGACTCTCAAGGGGGGCAAGCGGTGGGGAAAAGCTCCTCTTGGTGTACAGTTCTACAGTTGCTTTCCAAGCTACACACATTTCTCACACTTGATTAATAAGCAAATTAAAATGCACATGTATGAAGCAAACATCTGGTGCATATACATGTAGGCGCCTGAAAACAGTACGTTGAACAGCAACAGACACTCTCGCATAAAACCGCAACTTTGGCGCACCAATTGCGAAAAACCGCGGTTTTGTGCGATCCCAGATCATTGTCGTGGTTTTTCAGAATTGATGTGCTAAAGTCGCGGTTTTATGCTAACAACTCCGCTAACATGGAAAGATAAAGTGAACTAAACAAGAAGAACAACAAAGCTAGCTAGATACGCTCGCACAGTCGCACACACTAGTCAAGCCAGCTAGCTAAGTGATACAGAAATCGAAAGTTCAGAACCAAGAACAACAAGATACGTTCCCACCCAGCACACTAGTCGCTAGCAAGCCTTGGTCACTAGTTAGAGGCCTGAAACTCACACGGCAGGTGGAGCAACGGCCGGAGAGGTAGCAGGAGTCAGACGTCCTCGGCTGCACCGGCGAGGTGGTCGAAGCGGCGGGCCTCTTGCTCCTCCTCGTAGCTCTGCTCGACAGCCTGGATGTAGGGGCGGTAGTAGGCCTCGTGCGCGAAGACACACTTCACCAGCGCGGCGCCGGCGCGGAGGCAGCGCTTGACCTTGACGGGGTCCTTGCCAGCGAGCTCCGCCTCCGTGGAGCACCGACGAGACCTGATGTACTCGTCCCTGCACGCGCCGCCCATCATGAACTTGCAGTGGTCGCAGTCGGCGCAGTCCTCCGGGACCTCCTCCTCCACCACCGTGGAAGCGGGGACGGCTGCGGGTGTTCTCGCGCGGCGAGCGCAAGAGCCGCCCTCCCTTGCCGACGGAGCGGCGGTACCATGAGCGTCGGAGCCGGCGGCGGCCTTGGACTGGGAAGACGAAGCGGACCCCATGGATGACAAGTACGATGCTGCCTCTTCTACCTTTCTTGCTCAGTTGCTCTGGTGGTATCTAGCTTACTTGGATGGAGAAGAAGTGTATGCTCGCTCGCTCGCTCGCTTGCTGCATCCTGTCCATCTCACTTAAAAGCAGAGCACGGGAGGAGACGAGGTACTGTTGCTCTGCTTCCGACGAGGACGAGGTACCCATATCCAGAAAAGACGGGCCGTGGTCAAAACTTAATTCAATGGAGGGTGAGCTGACCGGCCGTGTTGCATGCAAACGGAAACGCTTATGCAGGCATCTGCTTGTCCATCTTGCTACAGGCGTGTTTCATGGGAATCCTATCAAGTCCGTGTGATGGTGTGATGTGATCCGCAGCAGGCCTTAGTTCAATGCGTGACTTCACTATGGCGTGCCGATCGTTTGTTGCGTGCTGCCATGGCACTGCTGCCCTCCTTGCCTTTTTCTGCTCCGATCCTACGCCGATGTTTATGTCCTCGGATGGGCAATGGGTAATCCATATCCGCTAAACCGATGACCACCCGCACTAAAGGGGGGAGGGTTTGGTGGCGATATGTACCGCGGGGCTGCTTAGCAGTAAAAATCCATACTTGCCGGGTCAAGCGGAGGCGGACATGAGGATGCTAAACCGGAACCGTGAACTCGTAGACCCGACTAAGACATGTGAACCCCACGTGGCATTGCCTCACATTGTTACCTAACTCACTCCCCACGCACGAAGAACACACCACACCACATCACGCGTCCACGCACACACCACACTACACACCACGCACGATACCTCCCTTATCTTCTTCCCATCCGTCGTCGCCACCGCACCCCTGCTCTTTCCCTTATCTTCTCCTTCCCATCTCTCATGTAGTCTACAGCGATGATCACCTGCTCCCTCCTCTCGGCCATGGCTCCCCCACCAGCGGATCTGGCGCGGTGGCGCCGGGGACAGGTTGGGCACCGACGGATCTCGCGGGAGGCGACGAGACACAAGAAGGCCGGGAGCGTGACGTGCTCCTCGCCCTACCCTCCGCCGACAGCAACCTCGAATCCCTCGCCATTTTATGTGCTGATGTGAAGCTTGGCGGGTGGTGGGTATGGTGGAGCTCGGGACCCGGCGACGGGTATGGGGGCGGGTGGCGGGGGCAGGGAGAAGGGTCCCGGCGGGTGCCATCCAGACCTCTGATCATTTTTAACTACATGATTCTGGGTAGGTACCGGGTGCCTGTGTTGTTTGGTGAAGGGCAAAAAAATGACAATAGACCCAAATTGAGTGAAACAATCCAGACATTTGGGCATGCATTCTGAACATTCTGACCATGCATAAGGGCATTTAAACACATAGAGGAACATCGGGAGACCTTAAACCCGAGGGGAGGCCGGAACAAACTTCGGTGGGAGGATGGCTGTGTTTTTCAATCATGGGTACATCATGTGTGCCAATCACACACTTTTGTAATCTTCTAAGTCGTCTAGCTCCAAACCACGTCGTTTCCACCTCCGATGGCTAGTGTTGTGATTTCTCCACAGCTGTTCATAAAAGGTGCCAATTTCTTCTTTCAATTAAATGAAAAAAGAGGGTCCAGTTGCCGTAGGAGGACTCCCTTATCCTCTCCCTGCCACTGTTTAGGAGAGGCGACAGAGGAGGCGACCAAGTTCTCGGTCCTTGCCGACGGATCCGCCGCTCCCCTCGCCTCCGGTCGCCGTTTCGGCGCCGCGAGGTGGAGGGGAGCTCCGGGATCTCGTCGTGCGTAGTTAGTTAGGGTTAGGTCTAGGTCTTTGTCTCCGGGCGTCGTCATCGAAGGCGGTGGCGGTGGCGGCGCCATGTCGGAATAAGTCCTCCCCCTCCTTTCCCCGTTCCGGCGGTGACGCCGGGGAGGTTGTGGAGGTGCTCCGTCGGGTCCCCTCTTCCGTTCTTGCTCCTCCGGCTGGCCGTGGTGGTAGGAAGAGGAGCTGGGGGGTCGGGGTGATCTGCTTTTGGTGGTGGTGTGAGTGGTGGTCCTCTTCGTCGAGCTTGCTCTGGCCGGCCGTGGCGGCGAGGGGAGCGGCCGGCTGGAGGTTGGTTGTTGGTGCTGCTGGTGGTCCTGGGTGGTGTCGCGTCGGCGGGAAGACAGGTGGAGCGGTGGTGAAGGCGCTGAGGCCGTGCTCGTTCAAAGTCCTCGGTTTCCGTCGCGCGGCGGCGGACGGCTCAGCGGTCATCTACATGGTGTGGAGGTGCCTTCTCCACGGCGGCAGGCGGTACGGCGGCGCCGGCGTCGCCTAGGAACTTGGGGCTGCGGCGGTGGATCTGATTGAGCTTTCTGCAGGTTGCTCGGGGGCCTTTGTGCTTATTCCTGGGAGTCCGTTGTAATTTTCTTTCGTTCCGTGGACCTCCTTGTAATTTGTGCTGGGTTTCCTGTTTATGCATCAGATCCTTTCCTCAAAAAAAAAAAAAAAAAAAGAGGGTCCAACCTCTGATTACTCCAAAAAAAAAAAACCATGGGATTAGCGTACTATAGATGCCCAGTTTTTACAAACCATATCATGGTATCTCCAAAATACACCGAAAAAACAGGGCCTAAACCATGAACGGGCCAGATTACTTCCTTACTAGTATCAGAGCACCTAATTAAGGAAAAGGGTCCATGTCACAGGAAGAACGGCATATCGCCGCTAGCTCTGGGCCCCTGAGATGCACAAGTAAGGGCCTCCGCCGCACAGCCTGCATGGTCTCCACCGCTTCCACCGAAGACTTCTTTTTGATCTTTTTCCTCTTCTTGATCTTTTTCCCTGGACGAGTGATCTCGACGTCGGCGTGTCTCTTAACTGTTTCCGTCTCGCCGACCATCGGAGTGTCTTCCTTACTCCTCGTTTTGGTGGCATCGCCTTTCTCCTGTCGCCGGCACAAAATATCTACCCACTCGAGCGCGCGGCCGTCCTCGTCGGCCAGCGCACGGCCGTCGTGGAGCTTCTTTCCATGGTAGGAGACGCTCTGGCAGGCCACCGGGACCCCCTCTACCTCCTCCACCCGCTCCTTAATCCTGCCCACCGTGTCGGTAACCTCGATGTCGAGCTCGAGCGTCCATCCCCGCAAACGAGAAGGTCGGCAGAGAAGCGTCACCGTCGTGCAGTCTCGGACGCCGAAGTCGGCGAGCGTGTGGCCGTCCTCTAGCTGAACGCAGCCATATACGATCCGCTGCAGCGCCGGCCGGTACCAGGTGTTCCCCGGCTCCTGCTGCAACCTGATACGGAAGCTCTCGACGGTGTCGCTGCTCTCCACGCCGTATAACGCGATGGTACGGCCGCTGCCGTTGTGCATACAATGGGCGAACACTTGCATATTCGTCTCCACGAGCTGGATCGTGCACGAGTCAGTGACGCCGTGGTCGCCAAGCGTCGTGTCGTCGTCGTCGGGGAGGGCCGAGCGGGCGAACACGAGGCGCTGCCGGCCCGGAGGGATCCCCTCCAGGCCGTGGAGGGTTGCCTTGACGCTCGCCACCGTGTCGTCGCGGGAGACCTCTAGGGCGACGGGGTCCCGGCAGCGGTGGCGGAACGGTGTGGCTGATACAGCGACGAATACTTTCATCTTCTTCGGGTTCTTCTCTTCCTCATTGACTTGCGTTCGTGTTATATGACGGCCGATCGAGGGTTCCTGTTTTCTTTCGTGACCTAGGGATTCTGTTAGATTAGCATGACTCCGTATGTGTACGTACGTGCGCGTACGACGCTGTTGACCGAGCGAACAGTGCTGACCTGCTGCTCCACAGCGCCAGCACGTTACCACCACACGATCAAAAAGCTGCAGCGGCAGTAGCACTGCTTGCATCGGTATTAGACATGCATCCAGATTTTAGAAATAACAATCGTGAGATTAAATAGGGATTGCGTAAGGTGGTCGTTACAAGTTTCCCATGGCATATACATGTGATGTTTATATGCAATTGTTATCTTATTTGCTTCTCAATTTTTTTTAAAAAAATACTTAGTTCGTTAATTAATTACTTTGCGTTAAGACAACTCCAATGTTGCTATAAATAGTTACCACGTGGTTTAGACATGTTTACCGTTTTCAAAAAGCAAATTAAAAGCGATTTCCAGATTCTCTCATGAAGTTTTCATATTTGTTCGGATAGGGTTATTTGTTTTTCCAAAACAAATTTCAAGGTCTCTAGTTTACCTCACATTGTTTGCGTACAATTATCAGATTTTCAAAAAATAACCATCAGGTTCTCTAGTTCATACACCATTGTTCGGAAACGTTTATCAGAATTTTTAAATGGACCCTCCAGTTTCTTCTGTTCAGCTAACACATTATTCGGACATAATTATCAGATTTTCGATTGCACCTGCCAAGTTTTTTTTGGTTCAACTAGCATATTGTTCGGACATAGTTATTAGATTTTTCAAATGCACCCACCAAATTTTCCAGTTCATCTACCATGTTATTTGGGCATGGTTATCAAATTTTCAAATGCACCCATCAAATTCTCTAGTTCAGCTACCACATTATAGGGAGAAATCAAGGCGAACTAACACTTCAAGATTACACTTGATCACCACATTTCCAAGGTGAAATAATGCAAAAAAAAGATATAATTGTCATCTCATCTAAGGATGATCCCACACAAATTACACATGGTTGCCATGTTTTAACACGATGAAGTAATTACGAAACTAAGTCATACACCGACTACCAATAGGTGGTTACCAGATAAATCACAGATGGTTCACAGATAAACTAACTTGGTTACTGGATAAACCACACATGGCTGACAATTAAACTAAACATGGTTACCAGATAAAACACACATAACTACATGTGGTTACTAGATAAACCATAGAGGTTGACGCATAAACTACACGTAGTTAACAGATAAACCACACATGATTGACAGATAAACTAAAAAGTGGTTACTACACATAAGTAAAACGTGGTTACCAGATAAATCTACATGGTTGACAGATAAATTACACGTGGTTACCAGATAAACCACGACGACCAAAGTAGGGGCAGCGGGGTTGACCGCAGCGGCAAAAGGTGCTTCCTTCTACAGCCATGTGCATGCCACGAACACACACTCGCCTCGTCGGTGTCGCTGCCATATATTGCAACTTATACAACGTCTAAGTGCATCACCACCATGTCCAGAGCACCACCACCCTCCACGGCGAGCTTGCTCTCAAGGCGTCCACGGCCCAATGACGACACGACAACTCCAGCGAGCGGTGGCCATCGGCCTCGACGAGGTCCAGCACGTGTCGCGCCCATCGGCCCAGTGAGGTCCGCGAAGGCGGTGACCAGCACATTATTTACACTTACCGGTTAACCTAGTTTCAGTTATCAGATTAGATAATCATGGTCACCAGATTAATTAGTCACAACTACCATATACTGTGAATCATCACATTATATACACTTACCGGTTAGCCTAGTATGATTTATCCGATTAAATAGTCATAGTCATCAGATTAATTTGCCACAACCACCATATATTGTGAATCATCACATTAGTTACACTTACTTACTGACCTAGTAGTATAAATTATCATATTAAATTGTCACAGTCACCAAATTAACTAGTCATTCCTATTCGTGGTTATGATGTTCAATATTCAAATAGTGGAGATTCACGAAGACATCCACCATATAGTGCATGTGAATCATCAGATTGTTTACAATTATCACTTAACCTAGTAGCAGCTATCAAATAGTCACAGTCACCATAATAACTAGTCACGACCATCCATCACATACTGTGAAACATCACATTATTTATACTTACCATATACTGTGAATCATCACATTATATACACTTACCGGTTAGCCTAGTATGATTTATCCGATTAAATAGTCATAGTCATCAGATTAATTTGCCACAACCACCATATATTGTGAATCATCACATTAGTTACACTTACTTACTGACCTAGTAGTATAAATTATCATATTAAATTGTCACAGTCACCAAATTAACTAGTCATTCCTATTCGTGGTTATGATGTTCAATATTCAAATAGTGGAGATTCACGAAGACATCCACCATATAGTGCATGTGAATCATCAGATTGTTTACAATTATCACTTAACCTAGTAGCAGCTATCAAATAGTCACAGTCACCATAATAACTAGTCACGACCATCCATCACATACTGTGAAACATCACATTATTTATACTTACCGATTAACCTAGTAGTAGACACAGTGTCATCAGATTAATTAGTCACTACCACCACATACTGTGAATCATCACATTTAACTTTTTCAGCTAGAACTAAACAAGATTGTACAAGGACTAGGAAACTACGGATATTCAGAACAAATATGACAATTAGGCTCAGGTGAAAGCTTACATAATTCCAGCTTTTCACGAGAGATCGACGGAGGAACAAGCACAGTTCTACCAAAACTCCAGCACCACCACAACGTTGTCCATCACCGATTTGCTGGAGATTAAGGCAGAAATTGGCAGCAGACGAGTAGCCTTCTATGAAGAAAATCTATCTACAGGTGGAGAGCGTGGAGATTGTTGGTCAGCTTCAGTCTGCCTTGGCAATGGCCCCACGCCCCCACGGCTCACAATCCATGGATGCCTCAGGAATTGCTAGGCAGAGAGACTCCCGGAGACGTCCCTGCAGAGCATACGTTCCATGAGGTCCTCGGCTTCGGGAAACACGACCACGAAAACGCGCGGCGGGCTCTCTTCCCAGCATGCTCGTCGGCGGCAGCCTCCCTGCTGCGTGCTCACGAGCGGCGGCCGCCTTGGATGCGCACGACGGCGGGCTCCCCGCTGCATGCTCGTCGTCGTTGGCATCCCCGCGCTAGGGACGGAAGCCCCAGCCTCGTGCTAGTCGGCGACGCCCTGGCGGCGCCCTCCGTGCGCTAGCGGCGGATGCATCCTCCACGGGCTAGTCAGCGAGGGACACTTCCATCGTGATTTGAGAAAGACAAACTGAGTGGACAGGAGGAGCCCGCGTTGAGGGGATAAGAGAACGTGTGGTAGTTGGAGCCGATGACTTTTCGCGAATCTCGACGAGCCGCCGCACGGGAGAGACGCGGTGCGGCGCCTCTGTGTAGCTTTTCTCTTAATAGAAAGAGATACAGTTGAGGGCTATATGGTGCACGAGGAATCACAGATGTCAGATGGTATGCATGCAAGATAGTTTCGAAAATAAGGAAATAAATAAATTTGCCTGTACTGTGTTCCTACGTGTTTGAACACTACCATGGCCTCCTTCTTTTCAGCTTATTTTTCATATTCTCCCAGAAGCTACCCTCCACCAGCTTCTCCCAGAATCTCGTTTTTTAAATTTGTTTAAACTTCTAAATTTGTCTTCCCAATACTTATTTAGAAGTTTAAACAAATTTAAAAACGAGATTCTGGGAGAAGCTGATCGAGGGCAGCTTCTGGGAGAATCTGGAAAATAAGCTGAAAAGAAGGGGGCCCATATCGCCTGCCTTATGCTCGGCCCTGTCCGTACCGTCAACACAATCTGGAGCCACAAGACTGACTTTTGTGGGATTAGAACTTACAAGCTACAACATATTGAAAATTGATTTTGTATTGGACAAAAAGTAAAGAAATAAATCAGAGGAGAATCGGGTGTATCTATGTACAAGATTGACCAGTCATTTTGGTAGCTAAGCAAGTTATAAATAATAGATGGACCTTTATTTCTGCTTATATGCTGATGTACGACTCTCCTGAGTTGTTGGTGCTCTGCTCACTTGTATATATTTCTATAAAAGCTAACTGGACAGCGTATGCATAGAAATCGAATACCCTCTTGTTTCTCGCCACCGCCGACAGATGCGCGCGGCCGGCGGTACGGTGGGGCTCTGCTAACTCCATGAGTTGGTGCTTCGGCGATGCCATGCCGATATAGGTGTTTTTTTTTGCGAGGAAGACACAGTTACATCAGCCGAACTTCTTACAGAAAAGCCCAGAAACAAAGAAAATTACAACAAAGTCCTTCTGAGCTTCGGCAACGTCGTCTTCGAGCAGGCCGCTGCGCCGGCGAAACCCGCCGCACCACCTCCGAAACCTTGGACTGGGAGGCTCCCCTGCGCGACCAGGAAGGCGACGCTCCTCGGTGCCTGAGCACCTCCACCCTGCGCGAAGAACAGGAACACCAGCTCGGCCTTCAGCAATCGCATCTTCAAGATCGTCAGCCGCCGGATCCGCCATCTCTCGGACTCCGGCGAAGGGGGATCCCTCTCGAGCACTCCAGGGAGCCGCGAACGAGGGAGGCCGGGACGGCAGATCCGCGGCGGAGCTCCACCGGAGCCGCACCAACAGAGGAGGAGACCACCGCCACCAAAAGTCACTCCGGCACCACCGCTACCTCCCCAGCGCCGCCGGCTAGCACACCACCACGCACACCTAGACTATGTACACGCCGAGATCCGTGGATCCCCCGTCCTCCCGCCGCCGAGGCGGCCACCGGAGGGCGAGGAATCGCACGGATCGCCGGCGGCGAGCTGGCACGCACGGGGTCGCCCAAAAGTCGCCCTTTTTCACTGTAGATGGGGAACGGGTGAGAGGTCCGAGCTCTCTAATGTCCGATATAGGTGTTCATCGTGGAGAAGGCAGGGTGGTTGATTCATCCTCCTCTTGACGGCTTCACGACTTCTTCTGACACCTGCTGGGGACCTTCGGTCGTCGGGTGTGGCGGCAGAGTATGGGTTTCGTGGCGGCGCCCTCTCTATCTGGCGCGCGGCGGTGAAACTCTACAGGTCCGGAGCGAATAAAAGGTGGTTCAGCCCAACACATCGATTTAACCCATGTTGGCCGTTCTTGATCTTGCCGTCGACGAGTTTTGGATGTCGCTACTGCGTCAGGTCTTCTCAGATTGACATACGTGCTACTGAATCTATATGATTTAGATGCGATCCAGTCGTTCGACTCTACAAATTTAAACCCATGATGCTTCAAGCCTTCAACTGGGCGTGTCGCGAAGCTCCGCTTTCTTTTGACACCATTGGACATGTCAATACTTGTGATTTTCATGGTACTGGACAGAGGCGGACGATGTCAAGACGGCTATAATTGGATGACCAATGATGGCGAGTGTAGAGTTTTGGATGCGGCGCAGATATTGCTTCACGGTCTGTTGTGAGGTCATGGCTGCAGGACAATGTTCATGTCCGTACCACAAATGTGCGTGTGAGACTAGTGACTGATGCTTTGTGTAGTGACGGCTTCGGTGGGGGCGACAACATTCGGGGATTTCATTCTGCGTGGTGACCAGGCTAAACATTTATGGTGAAAACCCAAAGTCTGACTTTTATTGGTTGCATCTGACAATGTCATGTTTCTTATTGAAAGCATTGTGTGGAGAGTTATGGTCTTCTCATGGGTGAAAATTTACACTTTATGATTGGGGGGCGACTGTGCTCATACATTAATTGTTACCTCGTTGCCTTTGCGGAACCTATTCTGTATTTTTTTTTTTTTTTGATAAAAGGGCACAAGGCCCTGGAAGCTTCATTACTAGCAGTGGGATACAGTTACAGGCAGGCCCCTACACCCAGGGGAAAACACAGATAAGGCCATGCCTTTTATACAAAAGACCTCAAGGTAAAGGAAAACAACGCGATCCAGTCCTTGGTCTTCTCCACCGACGAAAACCAACCTCCCGACGCCGGCGCCGTCGCTGCTGCCGGGGACGAAGCCACTTGGAGCAGAGGCGGTGATGAACCTGTAGTGTCGGGGTTGTATTGATTGTTTAGATCTGGCCGTTGCGAGAGATGAATCATTGTGGCGGTTTTATTTATTTCGTCTTCTTTATTGATTGTGTGCATTTTTAATGTGTCGACTAGTTCTTAACTTTATATTGGTGCAGAGGCTTGCTATATTATTTTTTTGAGAATGCACTTGCTATATTTAATATATATTTTATACTAATATGTTCCCTTTGTCGGAAAAAGTAGAAATCGAAGACCCAGCTAATTATTACAGCATCAGAAATGTTTTCCTGATCGAGTTTCAGCGTCGTAAAAGTACAAAGAAACTTGTTTATTTTATTTTGACATGATTACGGCCCGTTGCAATTTGTTAGACCTGTTTGCTCCCATGATACAAGTTTGTGTAGCTGGAGTTATTAGCTCGAGAAACAACTACTAACGAGACTTTTGTAAGTAATTAGTATAATCCTTGGGTACTTTGCCTCGTTTAGACTTCTGGTTGTCCAAGCTGGAGGCGAGGGTGTTTCATGATGGTAAAGAACTCAACCTGCGGCTGGGGATCGATAGCGAGGTCGCCCTCTATCTCTCCAATCGAACTCTCAGCAAGTTGGCCGTGAAGTAGGTTATGTGGAGCATCGCAATACCCCGACCGGGGCACATTCTCCGGCCACCGCCAAAAGGCATCATTTTGACATTGCTTCCGAGTTCCTATTCACCTTTGCAGGCCATAAACGGATGTGGCTTGAACTCATCGGGGTCGTCCCACATTGTGCCATCTCGTGCTAAAGTCGCCAGCGGGAAGTACACTTTGGTTCCCGCTGGAAAACATTGGCCGTCGTGGATAACATGATCCTGTGTCATCACCTGCCTGAAAACCGAAGACGTGGGGGGATGCAGCCGGAGTGCCTCCATGACGACAGCGTTGAGGTAGTTCAGCTTGCCGAGAACATCCTCCCTCACTTCCTCGGCGTCTGCAGGCACAAAAGCATGAATCTCCCTCCGGACTGCATCCTGCATGTCTGGTCGCTTCACCAAGTTGGCCATGGTTCCACTGCGGTGCCGATGCCGTGGTTTCCGTCCCGGTACCAAGGAACTCGGAGCACATGTCGTATGTTATTTCAATGGGAGCGTCTAGGGAGCAATCGGTGCTGGTTTGCGTTCCGCAGCAATCGGCTGAAAAAGGAAAGTTGTCCCCCACCAGGTCCGTCCCGAAAAGAGCGCACGGACCCGACCAGGTCCCCTCGCGCGCACACCCAACCAGAAAAGACGCGCCAACCAGAAAAAAAGGAGACGGACGCGACGACCAGGTCCCCACCCGATCCCGAGGCTAGCACCGACGCCCACCAACCCCTGCCCTAATTCTGCGCTCGCTTGTCCCTTCTCCCTCATACCAGCCGCCCTCCCCTTTTCCCCCTTCGTTCTCCTGCCCCTCTTCTCCAATCCTCCATGGATCTACAGCACAAAGGGCATTGTTGCTGCGATTTTCTGTACTAGATCTTGACGTACAACTTGAGAACCATTGTTGCCCTCTCCCACCCAAAAGTTGAGGGGCATCTGGAAGCAAAATAGAAGGCAAAAAAAGTGTGGAGAAACCAAGGTTCGTCAGACCTTTTCCCCCTTCGTTCTCATGCCTCCCTTCTCCAAATCCTCCATGGATCTACATCACAGATCTTGACATACAACTTAAGACCTGTAGAAATCAAACCAGAACCTTGTGTTTCATGTTTTGAATTACCTGCAACTTCTGTTTTTTCGAGTTACATGCTACTTGGACAGTAAAAAGTAGTACCCATTTTTTTCTCTCTGCAATTTGGTGCAAAAGAAGCAGCTAGTGCCAGTGGATCAAACTTAGTGCAAGGAAAAACAGCTTAGTGCAAAATTTACCTGCAACTCGATTAACCCCAGAACTGCATTGTTGCCAACAAACAGGAAAAGCAACTCAGTACCACCAGTAAAACAACTTGGTACAATTTGTCTACAACTTAGTGACATGAAACAAAACTTGAAGTTTACCCCCAGATATGCATCATTGCCACAACAGGAAGCGACTCAGTAAAAACATGTTTCATCCAAGTCTAGTATGAAATGCCAGGCAACAACTCAAGCATGAAGTTGCATTTGAACCTACTATGAAATGCCAGCATTTAACCTAGTAAATGGAGAAACATAGTACGTAGCAGAGACAAACAACCCTGAGTGTTTAACCCTGCAACTCAGTACTACATTAGCTGCAACTCGTGCCAAATTAATCTGCAACTTGGGTAGTACAAAATTACAAACAACCCTGATGGTTATCCAATATCCATGTTAAATGCTAAGTACCAGGCATAGCATGCAACATGTGCTAGTTGAACTGCTAGTAAAACATTGTTGTTACCCCCAGGATAACATGTTGGCAAGAAACACCATCAGGGGAAAAATGCATCGTTGGCAGGAAAAAACAAAGCTGCAACTCAGTACTACTTTAGCTGCAACTCGTGCCAAATTAATCTGCAAAGTTGGGTAGTACAAAAATACTAACAACCCTGATGGTTACCCAGTATCCATGTAAAATGCTAAGTACCAGGCATAGCATGCAAACATGTGCTAGTTGAACTGCTAAGTACCAGGCATAGTATCCATGTTAAACCCAATGACACAGAAACATGTTGGCAAGAAACACCATCATTGACAGAAAAAATAGAGGAAACAACACCTGAGTTCCAATTTGCCTGGTCGGGAACGATGTTTACTACATGTTTCATACGGATTATATATGGGCATGCAACCCATTAGATGATCTGGAAGGTTTTTGTGTCCTTGCTGGAATTCCAAAAATATAGCCTAGGTACAGTGCTCACTGCAATTCTTACTTATAACATCCATCAACCTTGCAGGTCCAAAAGAGTAAGCCCATGTGTGCTGCAATCTAGTACCATTTTACCTGCAACTTATACCAATAAAACTGTGCATGATCCTGCTATTTTTCTGCAAACCTGTGCATCAACATCCATCAACCTTACAGGTCCTAAAATCTGCAAAAACAAAAAGAAGAGGAAACATTAGAACTTATAGAACACACAAGACAAAGTTGCAGGCACCTAAAAAAAGAACCTAAAACAAGATGAAAAAACAAGAATAAAAGGATTTGTAACAATTAGCTTCTCATTTTGTTGCGTTTTGAGTTATATTAAGTTGATGGATCCTGGGATTTTTTTTCTTGCAGATGGTTGATCTAGACCTGAACGAGCCAGCTGATGAGGTTTATTATGATACTGAGCCACAATTCTGCACACAGCTACCGGTGGTGGATGCAGTTGACGAATCACCAGACCCCGTTGGTGGAAGGAACGAAGGTTTGGATGATGAAGGTAGCGGGAGGGGGGCGCAACACAATGCGGCCCCTCAGCAGTCTAACCCAAGCATACCAGCTAGTACTACTGTCCCAACAACATCTGCTACAAGCCCTGGTTTGCCGGAGGGGGATGGTGACGGAGTCGGGGCCAATGAAGAAGTTGCTTCCAGTCCATCTGTGCCTTTTTTGGGTATGAGGTTTGATACAATAGCTGGTGCCAGAGCACACTACAATTCATATGCATTGTTAATGGGGTTCTCTATAAAATCAAACACATCGAAGAGAGCGACTTACACGAAGGTGTTGGAAAAACAGCAGTTCTGTTGCAACAAACACAGGGCCCCAAAAACTGAAGAGGAAATTCAGAAGGAGAGACTAAGTGCTGTTGACAAAGTTAGTCCAGTGCAGGTTGACAGCGACGATGATGCTAGTGGTGGTGCTGGTCCAAGTAAGAAAACTACTGCTAACAAACACAGGAAGAAAAGGAAGAGGGAATCAGTGAAGCCAACAAAATGCCCCGCTAACATGATTGTGAAGTTGATCAACAACAAGTGGGAAGTGACTTATTTTGTTGCTGAACACAATCATCCCTTGGTTGAGAAACCCAATCTACTGAAATACCTGAGATCACATAGGGGCATCCCCCCAGATGAGAGGCAGTTTCTGAGATCTCTACATGACTGCAACATTGAGACAGGTTTGTGCCTTATGATTCCCAAAAAAAAATTCTGCTTTGCAATGTTGCTTATCTGTTTTTGGAGTACAGCAGGCATGTGGTAAACAAAAACTGACTTGTTTTCTGTACTGTTTTTTGGCTGCAGGTCGCATGATGACATTAATGTCTTCCTTCTATGGTAAGGAAGCTTTTGTGCCATATGATCCTAAGGACATAACAAACTTGAGAACAAGTTTCAGACTTGAGAACCAGGAGTTTGATATTGAAGATACAATCTGCTATTTCATGGAGTTGCAAGAGAATGACCCTGGGTTCTTCTACAAGATTTCCCGCGATGACGAAAACAGAGTTGAGAACATTTTTTGGGTAGACAGTGTTGCTAGGAAAGCTTATGCAGATGCTTACCATGACTGCATCTCTTTTGACACGACCTTCATGACAAATACCTTCAACATGCCTTTCGCTCCCTTCATTGGGATTAATAGGCATGGGCAGACATTTACGCTGGGTTGCGGGTTCATGCGGGATGAGAAGGAAGAAGCTTTCAAGTGGCTGTTTACCGCATTCCTTGAGGCTATGAATGGCAGGCAACCGGACAACATTATCACGGACCAGGACAAGGCTATGGCGAATGCAATATCCGCAATTTTCCCGGACAGTTGGCACCGCAACTGCCGCTGGCATATTATGAAGAAAGCCAATGAGAAGCTGGGCTCATTCCTAGGTCGACATCCTGGACTTGCTGAGCATTTCAATGAAGTTGTGGACGAGAGCATGAGTATTCAGGAGTTTGAAGCTAGATGGGCTGAAATGGTTCAGAATTGGGAGTTGGGTGGTCATGAAACATTTGCTTGGCTCAAGAAGTATGCCCACAAATGGGTTCCATGCTACTTCAGGACGCGTTTCTTTCCTTTCCTACAATCAACTCAGAGAAGTGAAGGTTTCAACTCTGTCTTGAAACGCTACGTCAATCCCAAGAATTCGATCAAGCACTTTGTGCAGCAATATGAGAAGATACAACAAAGGATGTTGGGCAGGGAAAGTCACAAAGACTTCCGCACTGGCGAGCTAGTTGCTGACACATGGTCCCCATTTCCGATAGAGAAACATGCTATGTCTGTCTACACCAGGGACATCTATCACCGCTTCAAGCTGGAGTTTGAGATGATAGGGCGCTACAATGTTCAACCTCAGGGCCAGGACATGTTCCTTGTGGTTCCTAACAACCTTAGGTGTTATCCTTATGGGCTAGGAGCTACATGGTTGACACAAATGGTGCTGACACAAATGGTGATAGGACCTACAACTGTGAGTGCGCTAAATTTGAGCGGGACGGGATGCTTTGCTGCCATGTGTTAAAGATCTTTACACATGTTGGTGTTGACATCATACCGCAGCGCTACATCTTGCGTAGGTGGACACCAGTGGCAGCAGATGCTGCGAGTATGCCTTATGTGACAGGGCAGAATGATGTCATGCCTGAAGAATCGCGGGAGCATATAAGGTTTGCTAATTTGTCTAGGGACTTTGTAGGAGTTGCTAAGATTGGCAGCAAGTCTGACCAAGCTGAGGCCATTGCCCGGAGACACATTAGGGAGATGCACACAGAGTTTGCTCAGCTCAACAAGGTGAGGAGGAAGAAGAGTAACACCCAAACCGGCAGATCAAACTCAGCAACAGGGCATGTTCCAGTTGCGCCACAGCCTACAGGTCGTAGAACTAATCAGCCATCAACGTCAGTACCTAATGCGCGTCGGGCAGCAACTTCCTCTCACGTCCCGCAACCATTGCAGCCACCAGGTACTAGCAAGCACCAAACGTCTACACAAGCTCCTATCATGCGTCAATCAGCAACTGCATGTCACATGACATCTCCATTGCAGCCGATGGGTGGTAAGACGAACCAGTCATCTGCACAGACTCTTAAGATGCTCCAGCCAGCAACTGCAGGCCATATGCCTAAGCAACCAGTGCAAGACAGTGGACTAGTGGCAGTAGAGAGGCAGCAGCAACCTTTTCTGCACCAACTGTACGTTCCTCGGGCGTCGCCATGAGTTCGCCTCCTCCACGTGCTAAGAGATCATTGTCAGGGCTTGGCTCATCCACTGTTCAACCCGCACAGGGGCCCCCAGCGCCAGATCTTGAGCAATTTGTAATACTAAACCCTCCAAGGTCTAACACGAAAGGGCGGAAGAAGGGAAGATATCTTGCTGGGATCGAGTTGCAGGCAACGAAGACTAATCTATGTGGTGTTTGTGGTGAACCTGGTCACAATTTAGCTACATGTCCTGCTAGGTTGGGTAACAACCAGAATGTTCAGGAATGATGTGTTTCATTATGTTTTTTTTCTGCCTTGTTTAGTATGTAAGGTAGCATGAACTGAACTGAAAAATCAAACTACCCCTGCATGTACACCATATTTACCAAAAAAAAGTTTCTGAGATGTTTTCTTTGTCTCGAAATTTATGTTGTCTTGCACATTAGATGCAGTAAGTTCGTGTGTAGCTTCGCTATAGTTGTAATTTAACAGTTGCAAAAAAAGTTGATGCGTATTTTTTGTCCACTAAGTTGGCACTATTAAGGTACATAGTGTCTACAGAAGAGGTTGAACACAGCTATTACGAAAAGTTGCAAAAAGAAGTTGATGAGTACTTTCTGTCCACTAAGTTGGAAACTAATGATTGACATGTATTTTGACACAACTCAAAAGGCCTCAATACAGCTGTTACAAACTACAACTTCAAAAAACACATTTTTGTACCTCATTTCATTTTCATCGCACCCTTCCAGTCGATGCTGTTGAATGTAGAGGTAACCCATGTGTGAGTCAGAAGTTTCCTAATGCTTTGGGCATTTGCACCTTCGTACGCTGGTAGAAATTTCCCATTCCAGTGCTCAGCGTTGTACAAGGCGAATACACCACAGTCATGCCTGCCCAAAAAAGAAACCATTTTAGGTGGTAGAGGGCCAAAAATGAAGCATAAACTCAAAGATGGAAAAACACAAACCATGGAGTGTTAGTTCAAAAAGGTTGATGGGGGATAAACAAACGGTACTTACGGGGTACTCTGTTTTGGTGGGTCGATGTCCTCGTACCCAAAAGTGTCCAAGTTGATGGGAGATTCTTTGTAGTGATCATCCCACACAGACATAAGCCCGGTGATAAGCTTCTTGGCACACCTATCAAATTTTTTGTTGGCCTTCGTCCTCAACGAATCCAGCAACTCGAAGCGCCTGTCCTTGATGTTGATGTTTAGAAGCCAGTAGTGGTTTACTGGGTCTTTTGCTTCTGGTACTAAATTCTCAATGACAGGTATGATTATCTAGGAACAAGAGTAGAATGCAAAATCATCAGAAAAAAATGTGACAAAAAAAAGACAAAAAAGATGGTAAAGAAAGAAGCTAGGAGCACTCTTACTGAATCCTTCTTGTCGAGGTGTGCATTTTCTTTTAGGAAATGTTTTCTGATCTCCTTGTCTCTCCAATTCGTGCCGTCAAGAATTAATGTCTGGTTCACACATGGAAAACAGGTAGGTCTTGTGTGAATACATTTTGTGTACACAATTGTTGAACAAAAAGTTGCTGGCGTAAAAAAAAAAGGTTCATGAATAGTAGTGTACCGCAACTCTCAGAGGCATGACCACCTTCTTCGCGCTCCTCTCTGTCCTTAGCATGATTGATTCAAGACCAAGCTCGAACACCGTGTTCTTCAAGCACGCACCTGGCATCATCGAGCTTGCAAGTTCTTGAAGAGTTACAAAAAATTTCTCATACTCAATGATGACGGGGGTGGTGTCAATTGTTTGCCCTCTTTGAGATCTGCGTCCATGTGCAACAATTGCGTCATACAGCCTGGTGACATCAGCTGAGCATGTGAAGTTGCTTTTGCTGCTATAGTCCACATAAGGAGACCTCTTACAAGGAGGGTTCCTTATGATCCTCCGTTTGCCGTCAATTGTGCCAGTAGTGCTTATCGTGACTGGTGTAAGCCCTTGACGAGTTTGGAAAGCAACTTCTGTGCGTTCCCCCGCTTGTTGATGTGTCACCTGTCCCTTCTTTTGCAAGTTTTCTCTTTCAACTCGGTCGCAAAACTCCCATGCCTCTTTTTCCACTTCCGGAGTCCAATTGTCATCGCAGTCAAACCGCTTTGCTAGATCAACAGGTTTCAAACCAGAAACAGGGCTTGCTTCAGTTTTGTTGTTGGTCTGCCCCTTTATTGGACTATCAAAGCCAAGATCGAAGGATGGGGCATCACAAGCCTCCCCCCTGGTGTTTTTCCTCTGAACCATCAGTGAAACAAGCGGTGTCTTCGGTAGAGGGGGTGGGCATGTTAGTACAGTTGGTCCAGGCTGTGGCTTGTGTGCAACTGCAACATGAATAGAAGTTGAGTTTATTTTTACCCCTTCCGGCTCACCCTTGTTTGCTAGTTGCTGATCAAAACTTGTGCCTGACGTGCGTAATGGCATAGTTGCTCTCCCTGCTCTAGGGCTAGATCTAGTGGCTGGCAAATCTTTTGTCCCCTTTCTTGCTCTAGGGCTTGATCTAGTTGCTGGCACATCTTTCACTAGCTTCTCTAACACTCCTAACAGCCCATGTCCCTGCCCAACCCCTGAGCTAGTTTCTGCGGCTGCGATTGCTGATGCATTTTCATCCACCCCTGAGTTATTTTTGCTGAATGTTGCCTCTGGTTTGTTAGTTGCTGTCGGAATGGCCATAGTTGCTCTCCCTGCTCTAGGGCTAGATCTAGTGACTGGCAAATCTTTTGTCCCCTTTCTTGCTCTAGGGCTTGATCTAGTTGCTGGCACATCTTTCACTAGCTTCTCTAACACTCCTAACAGCCCATGTCCCTGCCCAACCCCTGAGCTAGTTTCTGCGGCTGCGATTGCTGATGCATTTTCATCCACCCCTGAGTTATTTTTGCTGAATGTTGCCTCTGGTTTGTTAGTTGCTGTCGGAATGGCCATAGTTGTTTCCGGAATGGCCATAGTTGCATCCGGAATGGCCATGGTTGAGTCTTCGTGCATTCCATCTGTGGAGTTGCTGGTGTTCGGCTTGCCACGCTGTGCGGCCATTTTCTGTCTCCTTCTAATAGGTGAACTGGTGTCCCCCATCAGACTTTTCTTATCAAACTTGTAGCAGTCGTCCACACATTTCTGCACATCAAAATCTCTGCGGAATTGGTCCAGTGGTGTCAGAGAGCTGAAAGGTGTGCTCCTTCTGACTTCTTCCATGAAAACCTTTTGTGCATAGTATTTGACAGGTGTGTCAAAAAACTCATGAGGCTCAATGTATGGGATGTCAATATCATGTTTCTCTTCAGCGAAGACATACTCTCTTAATTCAGAAAAGGGACTCCGTTGTGCGTGGCTTGGGTTGCCTTTTGCTGACACGCTGTTTCTTGGGGCTTGTGCTTGCTCCCTCAGCAAATTCCTCCTTTCGGAGCTTAGCATGCAGTTTAGAACTATGTCTTCGCCGTCCCCCTCGATTGTTTCCCAATTGTCAGACCTAGATGCGGCCATAGTCGATCCATGACTGATGCCCCCTGCATGTCCTTTCATTGGGCTGTCCATCGCGAACCTAGGAGACCTCCTTGGCTGCTTTTCTAGGTCGCAACATTGCTCACCCACTCCCCTGTTCATATCGGCAGCTACGTGCGTGGTTTGGCTGTTTTTCCGTCCCAAAGTTGCTTCTCTGTCAGCCAAAATGCTAGCGTCTTCGCTGGATCCATGAATGTTGCGCTGCAAGAGATGTTTCATAGGACTGTCCACTGAATTTCCTTTCATTGGGCTGCTGTTGGCAAACCTAGGAGACCTTCTTGGCTGTTCTTCTATATGGCAACCTTGCTCAACATCTCCCATGTTCCTGTCTGCAATTACCGTAGTGTTGCCATTTGCCAATCTGTAATGCCTCCTAGACTGAGCTTGTAGGTCGCAATTTTGTTCGTCGTCTTCTCCATCTCTGTCATCAGCTTCCTGCGGCATGTGACTGGTACTTCCCCCAGGAATGGCTTCATCATCGTGTTGTTCATCATCATCACTGTCATCGTTTTCTTCATCAGATTCACTGTCCCCTTCCCAATCATCCTCGTCATCTTCGTCTCCCGTGTCCGTCCTTTGCTTTTTGCTCCTCATGTTCTGAACATTTGTTGCGGTTGGTTCATCCTGGTTGAGCCTCCCATATTCTTCAACAAATGTGCCTAGTCTTGTAGAGATATCTTTACACAAATCTCCTATCAACACAGACAGTTTCCTTTTCTTCTGCAAATTAACCAAAAGGAAAAAGGGAAATGTGGTTACTTATCTGAAGTACTGAAAACACATAAAAAGTTCCGGTATGCTCTGGGATTATCAGATACAGCAATAAAAACATACCTCGACTGGGAATGTTGCTGGCAACTTTGATGAAACAAAATGCTCAGTTTGCGTAATGCCAGCAAACAAACCGTCCCTTATAGTGGCACCAACACCTTCTTTTAGCTACATAAAATATAAATAATATCAGTTTGGTCTGAATGAAAACTAATCTGCCAACTTGACATGCAAGTTGCAACTTTGTGGGTGTGCATTGTGTAACTAATATGGAAGATGATCTACAACTTGGGGAACATAATAAATCTGAGCATAGTTGCTGAGAAACACACTATTCTGCAACTTTTAAAAAATGTACTGCTCTCATGTAAAGAAAAAGGTATGGTATGTCATACCCTCAGCTTGCCAAACTCCCCGTTTGGTTTCCTATCTTTCTGCATGACAGCTTGTATAAGCTGGTTTGACCATGCTGCAGCACGTATTGGGCAAACACTTGCAGGCGCGATGGGCTCATCGACCTCAACAGAATCGACATAAACAATCTGCATGAGTTGAAAAAAAAAGGAGAAGCTGTTTACAAGCTGGATGTACAGAGTTGAAAAACATGGACAAAACTAAAAAAATAAAAAACATGACGGAAAAAATTCGAGACCATGTGAGTTGCTTACCACTAAGTGGTGTACGCAGCAACAAACAGAATTTTTCTTGCAACCCATGGTCTTCACTTCGGAGCAGATTTGTTCAATAGCAAGCTGACAGAAGTTGCTACCCCGTGCTTCTTCAAGATTACGTATTGCTCCATAACACCGTGGGGTGATGCTACACTTTGTAGTTGGGCAGATGAAACAACTGATGACTCCAGCATAATACGCTCGGAGAAACTTCATGTCTGCCACCCCATTCATGCCCTTTATCTTGTCGCACCATTCTTGAAACGTGGGGGCTATGCCGCTGGCAATCCCATACTCTTCATTCATCCATATTGTGTCTTCAGGGACTATTTCAAAACGAACGCGCCTGCCTTCATTAGGTAGTCCAAAAACTCTGTGATAGCTGTCACAATCCACTGGGATGGTGCCCCTCCCCGGGATGACGAGCTCACTCCTCATTGGGTCAAAACAGGACAGCACCCACATGCTAAGGTCATGCGGCATTTCTGTTGCCTTCACATCTAGCATGCCACCCCATTCCCACTGCCTTATTAGAGTCTTCTGATTATCTGACAAAAGTGCATTCAGCCTTGCAAGCCTTGCTGGCGAGGCACGGTTCCTACCGAGCTGTCATGAGTTATAAAAAAAAATTAGTGCAAATTTAATGTGCCATCTTAGATATATTGGTCTGTCAAAAAAAAAAAGACCAACCGCTTGGGTCTTCTTCCGTTTGCGAACTAGCTTTCCAGTTCCTGTTGCAGGTCGTGGTTCTGCGTCTTGCTTACCAGCAACTGCACTACGGGTTTTTGTGCCTGCGCCCTGCAGATGAAATCATACAACATAACGCCGTGTGAAAAAATATGTAAAAATATAGGGTCAAAAAGGAGAACACAAAAATATACAGGATTATGAGTTTGAAAATACCTGCTGTTCAGTGTGCGTACTGGTTTGTGCAATATTCCCTGCAGCAGCATCTGGTAATCGCAAGTTGCGTCTTGTCATGTTTGTTGCCGCAAAAGAAAATCACCCACCCCCTGTAAAATGCAGAATACTTTGGGCTATTAGATACAAAAAAGAGCAACAAGAAAATGTAAAAACAGACCACAAAAACAAAAGCCGCTTAGTCGTATGCAACTCAAAATACTCATGCTATGCACTTGTGGATGAGTGTACCCCACCTACATACAGGAACTGAAGGGTGCACCCCATGCTCTGCGAGAACAATGCTTGCTGCTCACATCTAAGCAAATAGCGCTGATTGACTTGGTGCTCAGCCTATGCAACTTAATACAGATGCTTTGCTTCTTAAAAAATGCTACTGCTCTGCAACTTAATGGTCTTTCTCTCCACAAATTTGTAAGGTACATCCTACCTTCAAACAAAATGCGACTTAATGCTCATACGCTGTGGCCTAGCAACTAGAAAAATCAACTCGGTACTCCCTAAAATCAGAGTGTGGCCTAATCTGCAACTAGCAACTAGCAAATTCAACTTGATGCTCACTAAAAAATTCAGAGTGTGGCCTAAACTGCAACTTAGTAATCTGCAAAAACTAGCAAAATCAACTTTGTACTCCCCCCCTAAAAACTGCGAGCTCTTCAACTTAGTACTCCCTGATCTGCAACCTAGCACTCCCTAAACTGCAACTTGCTACTACCAAGTTCCCTGCGAGCTCTGCCCCTTGCTACACGGGAGGGAGGAAGCATGCTTACCTTGGGTCGTCGACAACGGAGCCCAAATCTCGCCGGTCCACGCGCGAATTCGACCTCTGGCGCAGCTCGCGCCGCCCCTCCGTGCACGTATTCGACCTCCCCCGCCGCGCACCTCGCCAACCTCGAGCACGGGTTCGGCCTCCGCCGCGCACCTCGCCAACCTCGAGCACGGGTTCGGCCTCCGCCGCGCGCGGATTCAGACCTTCGCCGCGCAGATCGCCGCCCCTCTGCGCGGATTCGACCGCTCAAATGGGGGGAGGTCGGTCGCGACCACCGCGCGTCGCCTAGGCTGTCTCGCCGCCGCGTAGCTCCTCTGCCCTGACGCGCGAGTGCTCGATCTCCTCGCTCCCCGAGCTCGAAACCGACGTCGTGCTCCTCTCAGACCCCGCCGACCTCGCCGCACTGCTCGTCGGCGACGGATTCGTCGGAATCGCCGGCGGGAGCTAACCCTAGTTAATGTGTCGGGAGGGGAACGAAATGGTCTCGGCGACGACACGGCTCTTTCGCTGTTCAAACGAGACGACGCTTTGCCACTTACGTGCGGGCCAGCCAGGTGGGTTTCTGTCGGGGACGGACACGCGCGGGCGGAGCGCGCGATCGCCGTCTGGCCACGATCGGACGGCGCAGAAGCGATTGCTCGGGAAGACACGAGAGCAGCCGTGCATTGTTTAGCATTCGGGTATTTCAATTGTTTGTCAGGCGTTTTTATTTGACGATTATTTTCTTTGATTTTATTTTTAGTCTGATTTTTAGGACGAAACTCAGGAAAGCTTATCTTTGCTGCGTGTCCGATGAAAATCTCATGGCAAAGCCGGAGACACACGGCAAACATATGTTTTCCCGTAGTGAATCTTGACTTTCCTACTCGACAAATTACTATATATAAAAATTGTTAGGCTTGACCACCATAGAATCCTCTATGGAGATATTTGTAGATATCGATATATGTACATACATTTTGTTGGCCTAAATTCTATAGTATATAGATGTGCTTTTGTCATAGTTTATGCATAGTTTAAATTTATACGGAATTATTCAACAAATTATTTAAAAATAACACTATCTAGGATAAAAAAATACTAACTCTTGTGTTTATAATGAGATATGTTTTATTTTTATACCAAACAACTTTGGATGGTGGTACGAACATATTTATTGTATTAATAAAAACAAGTTAACATTAGCGCCAATGACTTATTAGAAAATATAAATGTTTAGTACAAATAAGCCTCATTTGAAAAAATTTTTGAAATCAGTGCTCCAGTTATGGTACCAAGCTTCTCGATATGTGCACGGGGACAAAAATGCTTGATGTCGGATAGGTAGCGGGATCCGTGGCATCCACCGCCTCATAGCTTATGATCTGTCCTCCGACGTGAGAACGGCGGAGGAGGGGGTCGTGCATGTCTCTAGGGTAGGAAGAGATCTCCTTCGTTGCCGCTGCCGCAGGATCCAGTGCTCTCCTTCTCCGACACCACAATGACGCCTCCGTCGAACGACTAAAATATTTCCACATTGCATTTATTGGCAAACATTTTGTTTGTATGTAAAATAATCCAGCCATAGCCGATGGGAAAAACAAGTTGCAGCTAAAATTGATGCTGCTATGATCAGCAACGAGACAAATAAATATCAAAATATGTTCAGTTTATCTCAATTATCCAGATATGTGATTCACCCACCCCGTCTCCAATCGGAAGGACACAATTAGCTTGATGACAAAGGATGGGTATTTCAAAAATCATTGCATAAACATCTACAACCTCCGATCCATATTAATGGCCTCAACTTTATCTAGATACGGATGTATCTAGTTAAGTATTTAGACTAGATGCATCCGTATCTAGACAATGTTGAGACCATTAATATGGATCGGAGGGAGTAGAAGAAAGGTGACAATGCTCCAGGCACACTACAGAATACCATGTCAACATTCTCCGCCTCCAAACCTATCATGACGCTCTACCGCAAATACTGCGTTTTCTAGATTATCTTTCTGCAATGGTCCCATTGCAATCGCGAGTATCTACGAAACGTCATATCTTTCTTACACTCAAAAGGGCTTAAAAAATAAGTTTAAGCCCACAATTCAAACTCAAATTTGTCAACAAGGGTATTTGAAAATTGAAACAAGAGTGATATTCTTTTTTCTTTTCCCTGGCGGCTCCGGACCATCTTCTTGCTCCGCAAGAAGCCCAACCAGGCCGCCGAGCATAAGCCCACTTCCCACCGGAGCAACCTCCGTTCCTCCCCAAATCGAACTCGCCGCCTCCGCCCCCGCGACGCTCCGACCATGTCGGTGAGTCCCCGGACCTCCCTTCTCCCCTAGCCTCGCCACAGATCTCGATTTCGATTCCCCCTGACGCCCTTCCATTGCAGATCTTCGAGTACAACGGCTCCGCGGTGGTGGCGATGGTGGGGAAGAACTGCTTCGCGATCGCCAGCGACCGGCGCCTCGGCGTGCAGCTGCAGACCGTCGCCACCGACTTCCAGCGGGTCTTCAAGATCCACCCCAAGCTCTACGTCGGCCTCTCCGGCCTCGCCTCCGACGCACAGACGCTGTGAGCCAGCCAGATCCCCCACCCCCTTCTTCCGCATCTGAATTGATTACGCGCTACGCGGCGGCGGCTTTCTTAGGGTTTTTTGTTCGGTGCGTGCGTGCGTGCGCAGGTACCAGCGGCTGGTGTTCAAGCACAAGCTCTACCAGCTGCGGGAGGAGCGGGACATGAAGCCCGAGACCTTCGCCAGCCTCGTCTCCGCGCTCCTCTACGAGAAGAGGTGAGTGTTTCTCTTCTCTCCCAGCGCAACCTGAATTGAATTGTTAGCCGTGCGAAGTAGGGTGAGCGGGGTGATATGCAAATATTGGGCGTGATAAATATCATGCTAAACCTGGAACTATTGCCTTGATCATCGGTTGGTTCATTTGTTGCCCGAAATAAGTACACTTTAACCTTTAGACAGTGTTCTAGCTTTGCTAATTACTCAAAAGTATGCAATGTTTTACTGTGTGGGCGTGATGTTATTTTGGGGGATGTGGTACTTAGGGAGCTACATATGGATATGCAATGTTGTACATTTAGATACCACCTTTTGGTCCTTTTGCACTAAGCGAGTAATTAGGGTGCGCTTTATGGGCTTATCTGAGGATCACATTAATGGTACACTCCTAATTTATGCAAATGGTTGTTCAGCATTGCAGTTTAGGATTGGGGACTTAGTTGAACAACAGAAAATTCCGTAGATAACTTACAAAGTAAATCTGGACACGTCTTGGAGTAGAGCCATAGGTGTAATTTCTCCAAGAATGAAAAGTTTGGTAGTTAGCTTGGCAAGATATGGACCAAATTTCTGATTAATAATCATGAACATGAGCCTTCAAGCTTTCCAGCTATGCAGTAATTACGACTTCTGACTTCATGATATTTAGCCTTTTTATGTAGTAATGAGCTCAGTGATTATCCTTTCTGTGTTAATCTACATATTATCTATGCTAAACTGTGTTTCTTCATTCTGTATGATTCGCTAACAGAAGAAGGTTTATCTAATTTTTGTGTGCTGATGAAACATTCAGATTTGGGCCATACTTCTGCCAGCCAATTATTGCTGGACTTGGACAGGACGATGAGCCATTTATTTGTACCATGGACTGCATTGGTGCAAAGTAGGTATCAGTTTTGTTTGTGCTTTTGCTTTTTCCACACAGATTTTTATTTTCGGTGGATTATATACAAATGGTATCCTAGTTGATTATCTGCTTCTCATCGCTCCTCTACCAAGTTGTATGCCTGTTTTGTTTCTTATTCTGCAATCTGGGTTCTATTCCTCAGGGGTAGGGGAAAGTTCCATTTACATGTTTTGCGATTAGATATAGGTCTGTCAACATCAAGGTGACTGTAATTTTTGAAAAATGAGTAAATCGTCTTTAACAAATAGCCCTACATCTCACTCAATGTGAGAGGATTGTTGCCATCACCAAAAGGGATAAAAGCACCAAGCATTGGTTTTGTGTCTACCACTACTTCCTTAGTAACAAATGCTCAAAATATTGTGAAGTTTTGTTTGTCGGAGCATAGCACGACCTAGAATATAACTTCTGGGTTGTGCCTCTGCTCAGCGCCTAAGCGCGCCTTTTATAACCTTATTATTGTTGAACATGAGTTGATTTGCAGCCACGACCAAAAGTGAAAAGCACATCTAAGATTTGTCTTATGTCCACCCAGTATTCATTAGTAACAAATGAGTTTTATTTTTCCTGTTTCGGGTATAGCACAACCTAGATTATTAATTCTGGATCTTCTGTTGTTCATTTGATTCACCATCCAATTCACTTAAATACAACTCACACATGACACAATCTCTCTGTGCCATACAAATCTGTGTAGGCTCTAGGTTGGGCATTGGTAACTCTCTTCAACTCCAAAATTTGCTCGTTATTTGTTTCTTTTATGAAATTGACAATCATTTTACCTTCTCATCTCATATGTCTTTCTCTAGTATTCAGTCATCTTATAGTGAGCTAATTGTAGATATTTCTTCGTATGCAGGGAACTGGCTAAGGATTTTGTTGTCTCAGGGACAGCATCAGAGTCATTGTATGGTGCTTGTGAATCTATGTACAAGCCAAACATGGTACATGTTTGTGTGATTAATTGTAGCAAGTGCAACATGCTTTATTTATGTTTCCATCTCGTGTTTGCCACATTTTGTACGGTTTCATATCATTGCTTTACACTTTAGGCTGCCAGCTTTTGTACCATAATTATTTTGTATGATATAAATTGCCTTACACCATCTTATTTTCCATGACAAAGGAACCTGAGGAGCTCTTCGAGACCATATCACAAGCTCTGTTGTCATCTGTTGACCGCGATTGCCTCAGCGGGTGGGGAGGCCATGTTCTTGTCGTGTAAGTTAACTACTTGCTTCTGCCATCAGCTCTCTGAATGAAACTATTATATCTTGATGATATATCAATGTATGGCACAGATGTATCACATTCACTTGTAAGTCATTCCCTTAACCAAGTGTTGATCTAGTTCCTTGGCATCTTGCCCTTTGGGTTTGCAGGACACCCACTGAAGTTCAGGAGCGAGTGCTCAAGGGCAGGATGGACTAGATCATGGTCTTGTGTTCCGATGCTTGCTGTTTCTGGTCTGACAACAGCACGTAGCCACATCCGTTTCGTGCTTGGATTATGTAGTAACCTTGTACTGTCGAACTTGATGTTATATCTACCCCGTAGAGGCAATATTTGTTTTCTTTTGACTTTTATTACGCTTTCTTATCTATGGTAGACGTCTTTGTCGTGTGCTTGGTCCCTTAATTGTGGTATCGTCTGTTTTCCTGAGATTAGCGATAACAGTCAGGCTATTTTCACATATGCTTTTTTTGCTGTTTTTTTCACGTATGCTTGAGGCACCCACACGCTACTGACGCCACTTGTACAAAGTGCAGCTTAGTTGTTCTCCGTTTTCTTCAAGACATGAAAAACAAAATAAATAGTGATTTATGTAGATAGATCCAAGATAAAGTGTTGACTGTTGAGCACTAGAGCATTGGCTGGTGACTCTTGAAAATTTGAGTCTCCTAGATGGTTAGACCGTGAGGTCAATCAAAGTTTGTTTACCTCACAGTATGTAGACGCCGAGAATAGTCTCGGCAACAAAATAAATCACTTAAACGAGATGATGGTATGGGAAGAGAATTTGAACTTTCAGAGAATCGATCTTTGCCTGTATCAATTTTCCCTTTATTTTTCTTTGGTTTGTTATTCTCTCCATGTCGTGCCCCGTGCATCATCGCATCAGCCAGTCATACTCTCCTCCTTGCGTTGCGGTGCTAGTTCTTCAGTGACATGTATAAACTTTTATGCATAAGAGCACCGTGGCACTACTGTGTATAGTAATACAGTAGTTGACTACCATGTGAAATTAGTGATGTTTACAAAACCTTTTGACCAAATGATTAGCACCGTCAAAGGCGGGTTGCCGCACGGCAAGCCAAGCCACGCCCCTGGAATTTAGTATCTTGGATTTTGCAACCGTAGAAGATGCACAATGGAAATTAGAAAGCAATTGTAGATTACATTCGAAATTGGCAACTGCGAGCCCAAGCTAGTTCTACATTTCCCACGAATTGTTAACCACACAAATATAACCCCAAGTTCCCAAAATAGTACAAACTATATTTGCCATGCACAGTCTGTATTCATCGACCAACCGAACAAGTTAGTCAATCAAGAATGCAAACATTGTCTAGATAATTCTCGCAAAAACAACAACGTACATTTATCTACTACCGATCCTGACATACCCTTGCCGTCTGGGTTTCGAGAAGATCCCAGAGACCCTGGACCTCAACCCGCAGAAGACACCAAGGGGGACGTCGTCCTCGGACACGGTGCACCTGAACGTGAAGCTGTCATCGTGGACGCACGACGACATCTCCAGCTCCCTCCTTTCGACATGGACTGTTTCCACCAGCATTTCATATGACTCCGAGACCGGGGGGCCGAAGTCCAAGAATAGTGGCCTCTTGTAGGACGACACTTTGATCTCGCGCTGCTGGACGAGGCGGTGGTTGTCGAAGAAGATGGGCTTCCCGCTCCCGTGCTCCAAGATCTCTATGGAGACCTTGGCCTTGGAGATGGTGTCGGCATACTTCCGGAGGCGGGTGCGCGGGGTGGCTTTGACGCGGAAAGTGACGTAGTCGTCGTCGTCGCCGGTGCAATGCACCACGAGTATCCAGCTGTGCCCGCGGAAGAAGAACTCCACCGCTTTCTTGTGGTAGTCGCGGACCTCGAAGACGTGTGTTCTGCACTTGGTGTACGAGGTGGGCAGACGAGCAGCCATGGCTCAAGATTGTGGTGGATCCAATGCAACACAGCCCTGATTGTTTCTCTTACATATAGGCTGGCGGACTCCGAGTTGGAGTCCTACCTTTTTTCTGAAAACCCAAACCATTCCATAATAAGGGAGGCCGATCCTTTCCAAACATCGAACCGGTTCTCTCCCGACTGCTCATTATTCACGCCCCAAAATTACACTCCATAATTCCGCACCTTCCTTTCCCAGTCTCTTCGCCATATTCTCCTCCGCAATCGAGCCAGATACCCTCGTCACCACGCCGATCTTCACGGCGGCGCCTCCAGCAAGACGTACCTCTGGCCCTCCGCTCTTCACCGGCCGCATCCGATGTGCCTCGTTTCCACCGTGCCGCAGCGCCGTCGCCGACGTAGGCGTGTTGTGCCCTTCACAAGCGGGGAGGGCGTAGGACTCTAGGTTCACTACGCGGAGGGGGATTCACCGGCGGCTGCATGTCGGCGCTTCTATGAGCCAATGAGCTGTCAACGCATAGTAAAAGAAAATATGGGACCTGCAGTTGTGGCAGGGTGACTGATACCCATTGAGAGCTTGGTGCATGCTCATGGAGAAAATATGAGGTATCAATGGGATAAATCTACAAGTACACTAACAAAAGCAGGAGCAGTGAATACAAACTGATTACATTCAGTGTCCAATGTCAGCAGCAAATATTGTTCTGAAAATGCTCGAGAAATCTGTACAAGTGTGCATTTAATTATAGTCATTAAATATTTCTAGTGTGATGACGAGTAGAATAAATAAAGGGAAAAATTGCTGATGAACACTGTTATTTTTTGCCCTTTGTCGAAAGACACCGCCGGATTCTATCTTTACTGAGTACCATTAAAATTTATTGTCAGATTTTCCGAAACATACTATATGACAGAAATGGGAAGTTACGTGAAGGATTACATTCATATACCCTCATCTTCTACCTTCCCCTCTCGTGGCTGGACAAAAAAAGATCTTTTGAAACATAATCGATCAATACATGTAAGCTATGTGTGAGAATCGAGTGTAGAGAGAGAGTGGTGGGCACCCGCTAGCATCCTGTGAGAGTTTAGAACAGAGATGGCAGCAGCATGTGTGGACATAGAAAGTAGCAGTTACGTGCACAGCGAGATGGAGGAGTATCGTTTTACAAAGGGCACCCTAAACTAACCTTTAGCTAATTGTGACTCTTCAGAAAACTTTCAGCCACATATTGTCTTTTTTAAAAACGTCAGAGGATTAGCTGTTCTGAAAATACCGGAGGGTCTGAATATTTCAGAGAACGCCATACACTTAGGCGTGTCGCGAGCCTGAGAAACGAAATAAATTCTAAGGCATCTGAGATAAGCCATTTTATATGGCGTTTTCAGACTCAAAGCGTCCGAAAATCTCAGAATACGTCATCTGATATGGCGTACTCTCAAATTGTCAGAGGCTCTGGGACTGAAAAACATCCTACCAAATGGTTTATGTCAAATGACTTGGAATTTTTTTGAGTTTTTATGGGCTAGGATAAGCCAGAGTATATGATGTTTTATGAGATTTCCATAGGTTTTTGAAATTTCTAGACACCTAAGCCCATGACGTTTTGAAAAGGGCTATATGTGGCTGAAAGTTATTCAATGTGCCAGAATCTGCTGAAAATGAGGAAAAGGACCATTTAGTAAAATAGGGAGAGCATTAAGCCAATAGTGTGCATGAGAAACGGGTGCATGCGAAGCGTGGGTGGCCGTAGGCGCCAAACGGGCAGACGCGCCAGTGGCGGCCACAATCACATCAACCTTCGCTGAAATTAGGATTGGTTATATCATTGGATACACAAACCACATAATTAGGATTTAGTTGGGTACCAATCATATCTTCCGTTGAGTTTAATCCAAAATTGTTGAACTTTTATAGTTACCTTTTTTTATTTGTGAGAATATTTTGTTTTTCTGGTTTGCTTCATTGAACTCGACTCCCTGTCCAACTCGCGTGGGCTGAGAAACCCAGACTGAACCGCACGGCACGCTCAGCCGGCCCAGCAGCTCCTACCAACGCCACGGCGAAGGAAAGCAGCTGGCTGGCCGGGTGGCGTTGACAGACAGTTAGATGCCACCGCCGCGGGAGCCTCCGCCTCCGTCCCTGCACCCAGCTCCCTAAATCCCTCCGGCGAAGGACCCCCCCCCCCCCCCCTCTCCGCCCCAGCCTCGCCGCATCGGTTCCTCCCCGCCTCGATCTCCCCGCCCCGCCCCGGGGGAGCCGGCGATGGCGTCGGCGTCGACGTCGGCGGCGGCGAGGTGGAAGGCCCGGGGCAGCCCCCCGAAGCACCGCCACGACGGCACCTCGCCGCTGCCGCTCGGCATGGACTGGAGCCCGCCACCCAAGCGATGGGTAAGCGCCCCCGATACCCCTCTTCCCCTCCCCTCCCACTGAAAATTCCTCAGACCTTTCTCATCCCGATCCGGCTCGATCGCCGCCGGCCCACGCTCTGTCGGCTCTGATCCTGCGCCCGGCCGGGGGGCACCCGATCCTGCGCCGCCGTGCTCGATTCCTCTGGCCGTCACGCCGAATTGCCCTCCCCTCCCGACCGCTCGTGTGGGGGCAGCGAGCGGGTTTCAGCTCGATTTAGCGGTTAGCTCGTCAGCAGAGGTATTAAATGTGCGTGGGGTCGGGATCCGCATTGGGATTCTGCGGATTTAGTTAGTGCTGCCCAGCTGCGTCTGGCTGCTGATCCAGTCGTCTGGAGCTTGCCCTCGAGTAGGGTTTTGAATCTCAACAATGGACTCTATCAAGCCTGAATGGGTGTAGCTTCGCTTACTGGGTGTATATCCGACAGTGGTACTTGTCTACTTGAGGGCGTAACTAGGTTAGTACATTTCGTGGCAGATGTAGGCGTTGTTCTTCCGTTGTTATTTCGAATGCTTGATTAAACCCTTCTAGACCTTCCCGTGTTCTGTCAGTGATCATGCTTTGTACACTGTTTGATGCACAACATCTCTACCATGCATTCGCAGAAATGGTCTTACACAACAACCTGGATAGTAACTTTGATATGAACGATTAATACCATGGTTTAATACCCTGCCCGTCGTCACTAGCAGTTTTTTTTTGCCGAACTCCACGCATTGAATTTCTGCCCACCCAAAAGGGAAGACAAATCAGCTGCTTTCCGCTCGCGTAGGGTTTTGAATGTCAACACCCAGATTGGGTTTATGGATTTTATCAAGCCTGATGGGCTGTGGCTTTGCTTGCTGGGTGTATGTCTGACAGTTGTACTTGAGCGCGTAACTAGGTTAGTTCATTTCATGGCAGATGTGGATTTTGCTCTTCTGTTAGCATCCCGAACGATGGATTGAATCGACCTTTTTGAACTGTATGTGTTGTGTCAGTGATCAACTGATCATGCTTTGTACCCTGTTTGATTCATGACATCTCAAACCCAGCATTTGCAGAAATGGTCTTACACAACAACCTGGATAGTGACCTTCATATGAACGAATAATGCCATGGTTAATACCCTGACCCTCGTCACTAGCAGTTTTTTTGTTGCCAAACTCCATGCATTGAATTTCTTCCCACCCAAAAAGGGAAGAAAAATCAGCTGCTTTGCAGGACCATGTCTATATATTGTGTTTAGTTAGCAACATTTAATAGTGCACAAACAAGTAAGGAGGTTGCATGGAGAGCTCATTATTTTTCTAGAGCAAGTTTCATTGCAACGATGAGGGCATGCCAACACAATGCTCTGAAAATATATATATTGGTTGGTGTTTCTTAATAGTTTTTTTTTTTGCGAAATAAGAGCTTATATATTTGTTGATTGCACGCAGGAGGGAAGGAATACCATGTGGCCACATAACCCTCAAACAGGCTGGAGTTACTGTGTGACAATACCTTCTTGGATTGCCCAAACACCTGAGGCTGGTGTAGCCTCTGACAACTTCTTGAAATCTACAGTTGTGAGTATCATTTATCAGTTACCCTCTTGTTTTTTTCACTTAATCACATAACTTGGTCAGTCAATTTGGTTCAGATAGGCTCATAGGCACTGCCATGTCGATGTTATTACAGTTTTGTGCCATAAAAAATTGAACTAGGAGAGAACACAAGTGATAAAACTTTGGCAGATTAATAAAACAACAAAAGTTGTCGCATTTATGAAGCCAACATCAACATTTTACTTAAGTATCTAGGTCCATATCACGTAGATGTATCACTATATCATGGAAACATGGACTTAATTCAAGAATTCCAAGGTGTATATGATGTTTCACCTGGTACATTCTTTTTTTGTCCTTGTACGGTTTATTTGTAGTATCAGACCAAATCTTGTGGGGTTTTGCTTGATGTAAAATTTCCTCCACGAACTCTTTTTAATGCCCATAAAGGACAGTTTTACAGGATACATGTTGGTATACAATCTCCGGAAGGCGTTAGCTCTAGCCATGGAGTTCTTCGAAGGTTTAGTGACTTTCTGAAGTTGTGTTCTGACGTAAGTTGATATAACTGTTGCTATTTATTGTTTCACATGTCTTACATTATTAAAACCATGAGAGTGGATTTTGTGATTTTATGGATGTGTGCATGCTATCTCACCCACACAGCGTGCATTGAGATACTTGGTGCAGTGTCATTTGCATTTCGTCACATATGAATAGTGATACCTATTTCTTGAGTATAATAAATGTATGCCATTTTACGTTTTCCATTTTTGTGTCCTCATGAAAGAAAGACTAACTTTGTGCTTTTCAATGCTTATTCATGATTTTGTTTGTTTCATCGCTCACCATGCGATTCTCCTCTATTTCAGCTTAAGCGTGCATTTCCAAGAAAAGAGATCCCCCCTGCTCCACCGAAGCATGCCTTCTTAAGAATAAATTCAAGCAGGTTGCTTCTAGAAGAGGTTAGCTGTATTCAATGTTAATTATTATATTCTTTTATGCTTTGCCTTTTGGACTTGTGGTTCTAAAAATGTTTGGATTGCAGAGAAGGAGTACTTTGGAGGAGTGGATGCAAAAGCTACTTTCTGACATTGACTTATCAAGAAGTGCTCCTGTTGCTGCTTTTCTTGAACTTGAAGCTGCTGCACGCTCATGTATGTGCATTCATCCATAATGAAGACATATTTTTGTTTCTTCTAATTGTGCATTGATCCATGTCTTAGGTTTGCATAATGAATGTCGTCGTTGGCAATTGAATTCTTCTTTTTGCTGAATTCAGATTTCCAAGATTGGAATCAGAGTCCTCCCGAAGCAGGTACTTCAGTAAAAAGCAGTACAGACTCTTCTCGTCATCCTGATGATCCTGGTTCAGTTGCTCTGTCAGAGTCCAGTCAAATAAATCCAGGGCTTGTGCCTAGTATCAGTCTGACAGGAGCAACTGGTAATGGCGTGCTGGGAGATTCTATATTAGGTCAGTCTGATCAGCGTGTTGGTAGTGCGTCAAATCGCAGGAAGGAGAGTCTTGTCTTCCCGGAACATGATGGAAGGAATGGTTCAGCTGAGACTTCCAAGGGATTAATTTCTGAAGAGGATTGTGATTCTAATCCTGGTCATGCTCGGAAGGATTCTTCCGAAAGTTTAGGTAGTGATTTGAGTTCTTTAAGAGGTAGTGAATTATCAATTCCAGGGGCTAGCAGTTCTCTATGGGATGGTCCGGTGGATCTCCCAAGTGGTGTGGATGGACATAGTCAAACAGAACAACTTACTGGTGTAGATATGCAGTTTTTGTATGATGTGGATACCCAAGTTATCCTTCCAACTGATCAGAGACAGAAGTTGACTAGACTTTTGATCACCATGCAAAGAAGAATAGGGACTGCAAAAACCGATATGGAGGATCTCATAGCACGCCTAAATCAGGAAGTGGCAGTCAAAGAATATCTTTCCACAAAGGTACCACCTCTTATTCTTTATGTAAATCAGGCCCTTAATATTCCAGGATCATGCGTGTGCACAAAATATGCTTTCGTTTTGGCATGCCATATAACATCATATGATTTGCAAAGTTAGCTTTGGTTTGGTTCTTTTGTGCATTTATCATCGCCATTCAGTTTATTTTCTTGGGCCTCATATACCTATTTTGTTGGATTCTAGTTAATTTCCTTGCCACTTATGATTCCTGATGCAGGTAAAAGATTTGGAGGTTGAGTTGGAAGCTACAAAGCAAAAAGGCAGAGACACATTACAACAAGCTATCTTAGCTGAAAGAGAGAGGATTACGCAGATGCAATGGGATATGGATGAGCTCCGAAGGAAGTACTCCGAGATGGAGTCAAACCTGAAGATTGAACAAGTCCGTTTTTCCGCTGTTCCTGCGGCTTAGCATTTCTAGTTACCGTATTATGAGGATTTTGATGATCTTACTGTATTTCATTTGCAGAGTGAGAAAAATCGTGTGGAGTCAGAGAAAACAACTTTCAGTGGTGAAAGAGAAGAGTTAGTCGAGGAACTTGAAACTAAGCGAAAAGAAGTTGAGAGTTTGCAGCGGCATCTTGGAGAAGTTGAGGCAAAGTCTAAAACAGATACGAAGGTTCTTGTTAAAGAAGTCAAGTCTCTTAGGAATTCTCAAAAGGAGATGAAGAAGCTATTGAATCAGTATCTTGAGGAGAAGACTGAACTAGAGGTACACGTGAACTATAATCCTTTCTTCCTTTAAGAACCAGAACAATATTGAACATTAGTAAAGGCTTGCTGCCACCAGATTAATCCTGTTATGCATGTTAACAATCTGAAACCAATTAATATATATTAAATCATTTATGTTTTGTAAATTCAAGCTTCTATTCACAAATAATAATACCCTATTTTCATGTGATCAGTGTTTTCTCTAATTTTAGTTTCCCCATTTGTTCCAGAGGATCATTAATCGAGAGAAGCAGCGGTCAACACGTGTGAAGTCATCCCGTGAAAGATTTCTTCGCGAATGCAGATCACTCCGCGAGCGTCTACAAGAATGCAGTGCTAAGTTTCTCGCAGAAGACGAGAACAACTTGGCTGTTGATCCGTCATCTTTGCCTCAGGCACTAAACCTTCTGGCGACATCAGACGAGAGGATACGGGCTCTAATTGGGGAGGTAAAGTTTCTTCTTCTGGTAGGATGATGTCATTTACTCCGAGCTTGGCAGAACTCCAGCTCTAGCTCACAAACTGGAACTCCAGTTTCAACTGAGAAAGTGTGTGATAATGAAGCATGCATGCCTGTCAGCTATTCACTGCATTCCGGAACATCCACAATCGATTCCAATTCCAAACTGTACTTTCAGTTCTTCTCCCGTAACGTGGGAAAAACCGCACTAAATGTATGCTCTACTTTAATTGATCTCTGTAGGCTCAGTTCCTAGCTCGAGATGACGAGCAAGGATCCTCCTCCTCCGACGACGGCGAAAACCCCGACAGCAAACCCTCAGTCACCATTCACAGCGAAGGTGCAAGCGCCGCCGACGAGGCGACGGTGAAGATGCTGTCGGACCTGCTCATCGACAACGCGCAGCTGCGGATGCGCCTCAACTCCGTCATCCGCAACGCCGTAAGCACCACCACCTCCGCCGCCGCGAAGCCAGAGGAGAAGGAAGACGGCGCTGCCGCCGACGGAGGCGTCCCGAAGAAGACGGTCCTCAACTGGCTACTGGACAGATAGAAGACACCGGTGGTGTATATATCCCCTGTGAATTTAGCTACCTCTCCCTAGTCATGTCATGCGGCCTTGTTCAAAGTTGATATGATGAGTATAATCCTATACATACTGCCAGAGTAACGACGGGAAGGTTCATAGAGTCCCGCTCCCTCTGGTGTCGGCGTGGTGTTGTATTGTTGTTTGTTGACATGACATGGAAATCGGTGGAGGATGATATATATATGTAGCTGGTTATGGGGAGGTTTATTGGTTTGAGCGAGTGAAGATGGAGGAAAATAACAAACCCCCCTGTTTTGCTCCATGCCTCATCACTTTATCGCATGGTTGTTGCTATCTCTGTGTATATATGTCTCAGCTGGTGTGTTGAGCACTCTACCAGGATCTGTGCGTAGATTGATCTAGACCAATCTTGTACCCATGGTGGCATTGTGCTTTTCACTGGTTGATTTTGTAACTGAGAATTGAGTTCTTCTCATGGAGCATTTGGCTGGGAATTGTGAGTATTATTGTTGTTGATAAGCTGCATCTTGAATTTCCTGAGACAAGTTAATTGTCCGCTGCTGGATTGTTTTTACAGGAATTTTGAATATTGGATGCCACCAATGGCCCTCTTTCATAGGAATTTCACGGGAATTTTGGAAGAACTTAATCCTGAAAAAAGCTCGTGAAAAGAGAGAGGATTTGCAGATCGTTTTATCATCTTTGTTTTCTCCATCCACCGTGTTTTAGGATGAGAGCGACGGCGGCGCCGCGTCATCCTCCTCTTCCGTTCTCCCCAGCACCGCGGCACCGAGATGGCCGGCGACCGTCGCAACAAAAGAAAGAAACACAACGTTGAGGAGGGACCCACCGTAAAAGTTCCTAGCCAGGGCCCACCTGTCGGCGACCCTGCATAGTTGCGTACACATCCACACTCACCGCCAGAGACCAGAAAAAGAAACCATTTTTATCCCGTCCGAGGCAACGTACACAAGCAGACAGCGGGCGCGATAAATAGGAGGAGCCTCCGCCATTCCGCCAACAAGAAAGCAAAGCCGCCGTCGCGATCCATCTCCCTCCCTCCCCCGACCAACCCAACCCAACCCAATTCCCCAACCCCAAAAGCCTCCAGCCGCGCCGCGACGACCAGGGCAGGAACGGTAGGCCGCGGATCGAGCGGCGGAGCAACTAACCAACCGGATGGGCGGCGGCCTGGGCCGCGGGAATCAGTAGGACGGCGGCGGAAGGCGGATCGAAGGGGAGGGCACCATGTCTGCGGTAGTCTATTGCGGCAAGAGGTCCTCCTCCATCTCGCCGACGAGCTCCTCCCCCCTTCCCCTTCCTCCCACCACAGCCCCGCGGCCAAGCGGTCCCGCTTCTCCCCGCCCCCGCAGCACCGCCGGGACGCGCTCCTGCAGCACCTCCGGGCCTTCTTCCCCGACATGGATCCCCAGGTAAGCGAGGCTCCCTTCCCCCTTGATTCTAGCCTCAATTCCGGCGCCGAAAAAAATTCCGGCGCCGAAAGACGGATCCTTTCTCCGGATCAGTTGTGTGGCGAGGCTGAGCCGGCGGTTCGTTGGTAGATTCGTGGACAGGGTTTCGTGAGTACGCGACCATTCCGGGCGGATTAGATTAGGCGGCGCTTTTGGGAGCCCGTTGCTGCTAGATTTGTGATCCCAAACAGGCAACTTTACCACGCGCTTTCTGCTATTTTAGTTGTGAAATTCGCTGTTACCGAAAGGTAGATCCTTCCGCCAGACCGAAATGAGAAGTACAAGCCTACAAGTTACCCCAAATCTGGATTCAGGGTCACGTTAGGGTAAGGCATCCTGGCGAGATGAGGAGCAGACCTTGTTCTCTGATGTGCTGTATTTCTGGTGGAAGAAGGGAAGTTCTGAACTTTTTTAGATAATAATGGGAGGGACTAGGGAGAGCAGAATCCCCCTTGCCTCTACAACCGAAGAATAAGATGCGCACAGAACCTAGAGCCCAGAGGGCTTAGCTGTGCTCTACTTTTGGAGAAGAGGGGAAGTTTTGGTTTTTTTGGAATAATGGTAGGGAGAACAGAATTCCCCTGGCCTCTGCAACCGCAAATGCACAAACAACCTTGATGGCATACCTGTACATAGTGATATACTGATATAGACATGTTTTGAACGGAGAGTATCATCTACTACCGCCATAGCGTCTTCTGTTAAGGGTATGTTTTTGTGACGACTCTTCACCCATGTGCTTAGAACTCTGTCATTTCTGTGAAGCTTAGCTGTGCTAATATAGATAAACTAGCCAGTTCTACTACAAATTAGGATAGTACACATGTAACATCCTTGGGAATCCGGCGTTAGATTTAGATGGGTAATAATGACTTGAATATGGGTGTGTCGTGTGTATGTGTAAAGGGTGACTTGTAAGGGTTCCCTGCCCGCAGCGACCTGGACAAGGTTACCCTCTTTTTAGGCTCCTGATGAGCTCTATTTTGCCTCTGTACTTTATGAGATAGATCGATGCACCACTGACTAAACATTCAGATTTTTTACTTCCTTTGCATAATTTTTGTAGCATATCTGACGCCCGTTGCTTAAAATGATTTCAGTTGCTTGAAAGAGCACTTGAAGCGTCTGGAGATGATTTGGATTCTGCAATAAAGAGTTTGAAGGAGCTGCACTTGGAGTCAACTCAGGCTACTCGTTGCACATCTGAAAACGGACAACCAACACCAGTTCAGCAGCCATCTGTTGAAGGTTCGTTTTCCATCAAACGCAATTGCTTTCCTAGGGTTATATAGTAGTTATAGACACCATTGATATACTCTCTCATGTATCTGTCCAAGTTGTGACACACACCACTCAGTGCAGCAGTATTATCTTCGAATGATAATATATCTAGAAATCTTGCAGGTTGCATTTACTTCTTTTTATATTGTTATTATATTTCCACAAGGTCATGTGCTGTTAATCCAAAATAGGGAACATGTGTGGGTCAAATTGTGTTAGATGGAGTATGCATAGCACTATATAGGCCTTGTAATCGTTCAGATACCGCATAAACCCTTGTCATCCTTACATGCACTATCTATTAGAAATTTAGAATAGCAATTTTTCTGTCTACCCAATAGTGCCAACCTTTCAGTTTCTTGTATCACATCCTGTGGTTAACATACTATAGGCCTGCTTTAGTTTAACTACTTACACAGCACATGAGTTTCTCGTGTTTTGCTTATCACCTACTGCATTTTGTTAATTTCATAATAATTGAACCTAGAACAACACAAGCGATGTAGCAGACTGTGTACTGACAAGAGCAAAAAAAATTGCGTGCCTTGGCAGGTACTGTTACGAATGGTGGCGTGGACACAGCTACTGGACACCAACCTGCTGCTGATACTCATCAGGCAAGCAATACTGGCCCTGAATGGGTCGACCTTTTTGTGAGAGAGATGTCGAACGCATCTGACATGGACGACGCACGGGCTCGTGCGTCGAGGGCTCTGGAAGCCTTGACGAAGTCCATCGCGGAGGGCGTGGGCGCTGGAGCAGCGCAGAGCCTGTATCAGGTACTGATGAAATGTGTTGTCCAAGCCGGAAACTGTTTGCCGTGGAACTTGGCCTACTTGTATAAAACTTTAGGATCAAGGAGGAAATAGTAATGCCTTACAATGGTGTATGTATTTTTCTTGGCAAAAACAGGAGAACATGGTGCTTAAGGAGCAGATGACGGCGATCTTGTCACAGAACGTGTTGCTGAAGCGCGCGGTGGCGATTCAGCATGAGCGTCAGAAGGAGTACGACGAGAAGAGCCAGGAGGCGCAAGGCCTCAAGCAGCTCGTCCTCCAGTACCAGGAGCAGCTGAGGACCCTCGAGGTGAGTGGCTGACCATCCTCCTTACTCGCCCTTCATTTGGATTCACCCCCTATATTAGTTCTGTTTGAGACCCATGCATGAGCTGAGGAGGATCTGTTGTTGTTACGTGTTTGCAGATCAACAACTACGCTCTGCAGATGCACCTGAAGCAGGCCCAGCAGAGCAACTCCATGCCCGGGCGCTACAAACCCCGACGTCTTCTAACCTGGCTTTGTCCAGGGTTCAGATTGGCAATCCACTGTATGAAGATTCATACAGGAGATGTTTATCTGTTGGTAGATGGATGTTGATGGGACACAAGATTCCCATAATAGGTCTCTTGGTTTAAACATGTTGCCTTGATACAACGCAGTTTCTGATTCAATATACAGAACAATCCCAATTCTTTTATACAACTGTCCTTCAGCTCCTGTTTCTTACCCCAAAGATCCGACTGCATTTTCCAACTGAAATGGAAAATGACTGCCGGAGGAATATGATGTTTTCCGTCACATGTTGTTTGGTGTTTGTGTTGTGCTATGTCAAGCTCTTCGATCACAGGGTTTTGTGTCGAAAACAAACTGTTCTGAGTAAACGATCTGACTTTATCGGTAATGTAACCAGAAGACATCTTCTAAGATAAAAAAAAGGCATCTTTAAGTTTTGGAACGCAAATCCAAAACGCGTCGGTTCTTTATCCTGTCGACGTGCACGAATCAAAATTTGACACGACCGGACGGACGGTCGCTATCAGGCTGGCGTCAGATCGCACGGCCACCGTGCCCTCCAAGGCTGGCCTGGCCGACCACGCTAAGCTTCGTCTCGTGATATAAAACCAGACCCAACCGATCGAAACCGGATCACCAGCCCGCCACTCCTCTCCCACCGGCGGAAACCTCGCCGACCGAAATCCTTACCCAGCCACCCACCACTGCACATCATGGCGGCGGCGACCGTGCAGGCGGGTAGGCGGAAGCGCGGGGCGGCCGTGTTCCTGGACGTGGACGAGGATCCCTTGGCGGTGCTCCCGCAGCTGCAGACCAAGCGGGGGCGGTGCACGCCGCTGGCAGACGTGGCGGATCTCGGGGTGAGCATGGAGTTCGACCCCGTCGACGCGCTCCAGCTCATCTTCCCCGGCTCCGACCCGCAGGTAACCTTCGCCGCCGCCGCCGCCCCACCACGCGTATCTCTCTGCTTCGTGTTCGCCGCCGTCGACCACGGATGATGTACTACAGAGTACAGACCCACGAACTGAATTAATCATAACTGAGTTAGTCAGGCTAGCTGATTTAGTTGGCCACAGGGCCGCCTCAAAGACAAACCAAAAAAGAACAGCGCCTGCTGCCGGCTTGTTTCAGAGGATTGGCAGGGGGTACCTTGGCCTTTACTGAAATCCTCCACCATGAACTAGAACATACCGATTGCCAAAGGAAACTGCCCCAACCCAGAAATATCCACCAGGATTCATGTAAGCACAGTGTTTTTGACCCTTTACACGCCCTCTACTCCACAGGCCATCGGACACTTTGTTGAATTAAATAAAAATATATGAGTGGATTAAGTATCACCAAAAGTTAATTAGCAACTATCAGATTCGTTGCTCTGTAGGACTGTAGGCATATTGCTCGGTAGGATTTCTAATGAGTTACTTTGGGGAATTTTCAGCTTCTGCGAGGCTATTTCGAAGCGTCGGGAAATGTCTTGGATGCTGCAATCAGAGGTTTCAAGGATTACTTGGCATCGGGTTCGGAAAAGAAGACTAGTGTTGATGTGGCCTCATCTGCAGGTATGGCTGAATGACAGTAGGAATATGACTCAAACCTAAACCTGATAATAACGTCGGTCGGGTGATAGATATATTTTTCTATAGGATAACACTATTCTTAAACGGTTTTGCTAATTCTCAATCGAATGAGAATTAGCTTAGTTCTCATTCGCATGACGTTAAGACCATTTGATTTGCTTCATGATTCGTGCATCAGTTGCAAGTCAACTTGTAACTGGGATTTGATGACGTCATGCGAATGAGAATTAAGTTAATTGTCATTCAACTGAGTGGACTTGCAACTGCTCCGGACAATTGGATTTGCTTCGTGATTCGTGCTAATCATGAGTTGCAACTTGACTTGTAACTGGGATTGATGACATCATGTGAATGCGAATTAAGATAATTCTCATTCGACTGAGCGCTAGAGAGACCCATTCTTAAATTGTCCATCATGTCTAACTCTAGTTGCCGTATGTCGATGACTATTAATTGCAGGGACATCTGATGGCCGAAGCTGAATACTCCGACCAACAGCGCTGAATGGGCAGAGCTAATCGTCAAGGAGATGTCGTCCGCTTCAGATTTGATCAACGCCAAGAACCGAGCATTCAGGATACTTGAATTGTTCGACAAATCTACTGCGAGCTGCAATACTCCTGATGAAGGACAGAAAATGCATGAGGTAACCAATGCACATCTATAGTCGCTTGATACTCCCTCTGCATGGAGAGTAGAAGACATATTTTGATCGTCCAAGTTCAGAAATCGGCAGCACAATTTTTTTGATAAAAAATCACAACCATAAGACACGATCCAACGTATGATGTGTAATAATTTGGTTTTATCAATTGTTAATCAGATCCTGGACTTAGAAAATCGGCATGCGCTTTACTTCTGAACAGAGGGATGGTTGATACTGCTGAATTGACGGTTACTTGTGAGATATGGTTCAGGAGAAAATAATGTGCTTGCTTGATTCATCCAGGAGCACAAGATACTGAAGCAGATGCTTGGAGGCCTGCTTCACCAGAACGGCATCCTGAAGCGGGCCTTCCTCATCCAGCACAACAGGCTCAAGGACTACCAGGAGATGGTGCAAGAGCGGTCACAGTTCAAAGAGATCGTCGAAAGATACCAGCAGCAGATAAACACGCTAGAGGTTTGTGAATCTTATCAGGAATACATGGATATTCTCTTAATTTTTTTCATGGTGAGATCTCGTTCATCAATCTATCTTGCCTAAAAAGAACTACGCGTTGCAGATGCACCTGAAGCAGGCCCAGCGGAGCAACTCCATGCCCACGCGCTACAACCCCGACGTCTTCTAACTTGGTTGATGATGACCCTTGAGGATTCAGATTGGTGATCTGCTGATGATGTTATCTTGGGGGTAGATGGATGGATGGTTGTTGGTTGGTTCATAACCCATGGCCATGGGGCACAAAGATCTCCATGATTGATGTGCTGATTCATTTGAACTTGTTTGCCCTGATACAACAATAGAGTTGCCGATTCTGCATACGAAAAATGGTCCCATTTCTACTCTTATACAACTGTCCTTCCGTTTGCAAGTTGCCAGTTTCGTGGAGGATTTTGTGTTCAATTATCCTTGTTATTACGAGTTTTGCATGAAAGTCGTCAAGGAAAAACTGACCTACAGATTTTTTTTTCTGAGTAAACAATCCGACTTTATTGACATCATAACGAAGAAAAGAAGACACACAGGAACAATAAACATGTATGATAAAATGAAAAGTTACATCGATCGTCTCCAAAAAAAACATGGTTACAATAAAGGAATGCGCCTAGCGTTTCGTAAATTCTCGGTCGATAACCTCGTCGCGCCACTTTCTATGACCTTTTACTACTCTTCCGTCCAGCCTTCTTACCCCCTCAATTGGCCGAACCACCATCCTCCCCGATGGCACAGTACCTGAAAGGACATATCCTTCCCCACAGTGTTTTGATGTTTGTTGACAACACACTTAGATGTCTAATGTGTGTGCTAAAAGTGTGCAGGATTGTATCAATTAATATTGCACAGGTTTTGTCTCAAGAAAAGGAAGAAAGCAGTCTTCATTGCGTCAGCCGGTACTACCGGGTTCACCCCGGTACTACCGGGTGTTCTGCCATGCGGAACTACCGGGCCCAGTACCGGATCTCCAAAAGCTCTCTGGACTCGCTCGATTTAATCCGGTAGTAGCCCCGGTAGTAGCGCGGTACTACCGGGTGGGGAGCACTACCGGACCAGGCGGTCCGGTACTACCGATGCGCGCGTGGAGGAGGCGTTGACCAGTCTGGCGCCAGGCCGTCATTCCCTGTCAGCCGGTACTACCGGGCGAGGCCCGGTACTACCGCTGCGGGCTGTTTACAGCTCCAACGGCCAGATTTCTGGGAGGGGTATTTATACCCCTCCACCTACCTCCGGTTGACTAAGCTTGATTCCTCACTCTCTCTCCACCATTGTTGCAAGCTTCAATCTACTAGAGCTCCCACTCCAACCACTCAAACACGTTGATACTTTGAGGAGTGAAGGAGGAGCCCTAGATCCGCATCTCCACCGAGCCGATTTGTCTACATCGACCTAGTCACTTGTAGATCTTGTGTAACTTGATACATTGGATACCTAGAAGATACTTGTGATTCTTGTGGCTTTGGTAGCCACAAGGATTAGCCGGGAGCCTCCAATTAAGTTGTGGAGACGCGACCCGGCCTTGTGATTCTTGTGGCTTTGGGAGCCGCGGGAATTTGGTGAGAGCCTCCAATTCGGTTGTGGAGTGTGCCTCATCCTTGTAAAGGTTTGTTGCCGACCTCGAGGGCATCATATAGTGGCTCGTGGATCTCCTCATCGGAGGATAACACGAGGGAGATACGGTGTGCCATATCAAGGCTATTCGGAGTTCACTTTGTGACTCCGCACCGCTCCAACGGAGACGTAGCTTCCATTGGGAAGTGAACTTCGGTAGAACATCTCCGCGTCACCGTGTGGTTATCTCTTAACCTTCCTTTACTTGTATTGCTAGCTTATCTTGTGTAGAATATCTTGCTAGCTTGTTTATTGCTCATCATATAGGATTGTTCATCTAGTTGCATATCTAGAGAACTTATATTTGAGCAATTCCCGAATTTGTATTAAAAGAAAAAGAAAATTTGTAGTTGCCTATTCACCCCCCCCCTCTAGTCAACCTACTCGATCCTTTCAATTGGTATCAGAGCAAGGTCTCTTTATTAAGGGCTTAATCGCCTAAAGAGGAGGATGGCTAGTGCGGAGGATGTACAACGTGCTAAAGATGAGGAGTTAAGACTTGCTAAGGAACAAGAAAAATTTGATAGAGAACAACTTGACAAAGAACTAATCGAAGCGGGAATAATCCCTCCCGAGGGTGATGCCCCAATCACCATGAAGTCCATGATTGAACTTTTTGGGTTCATGAAAGGCAAAATGGTGGATGAGGTGTATACTCGGGTATCTAATCAAAATGGCTCCTCATCATCCGCTAGCCCTATTAAGGGTGCTAGTGACAAGGATAAAAATGATAAACCTAATGAGAAGCCTTCTCTTAACTTTGCTCCACCTAGCTCTTATCTCACTCAAGTTTCACTCACTCAACCTCATATAACCAACCTTGGTAGACCCCCTCCTAAGCTTGATAATACTCGTTATTTCACTTGGAAGAAATCTATGGAGTCTTATTTTCGCAGCTCATCGGTGCATCTTTGGAGGGTGGTTCTACATGGTTTCAACCCAGTTGATCCCAACAACTTGACCAAGCAAGAAGAGATTGATGAGCAACTTGATGCAAATGCCAAGTACATTCTTGAGAGTGCTATGACCGCAAATGATGAAGATCATGTGCGGAATCTCAAAACTTGCAATGAGGCTTGGCTCTATCTTGAAACCGTGTATGAAGGAAATGAGGGCATTCAACGCTCCAATGCGGCCGTCCTTCAACATCAAGTTGACAACTTCATCATGCTAGACGAAGAGACTCCGACCGAACTTTACCGAAGACTCTACAAGCTTGTGGTGACATGTAGGGAAAATGGAAAGAAGGATATGGATGATGAATGGGTCAAGGCCAAGTTCCTTCAAGCAATTATGCCATATAGTGAAACTATGGTGATGAACCTCCATGCAAGAGCGGATTACACAACAATGACTCCCAATGACATCTTGGCTCAATTTGTCACATATGATACATTGAAGTCCACATCCAAGTCTTTCAACCAAGTCCGTGGCCCAAAGACTCTTGCTTTGAAGGCTCGTGTGGTAGACCATCCAAGATATGAAGAAAGCCCGGTCTATGAAGGTGAAGAAGACTTGGAGGGTGAGCTCAATGAAGTTCTTGCACTTGCCGCCACCCGGTTTTGGAACAAGAAGAACAAGAGCGTCAACCCTTCACCAATAAAAAGAATGTGCTTCAATTGTGGAAAGGACACTCATCTTGTGAAGGATTGCCCCTATGAAAGAAGAGAGGATAATGGTGGTCAACTCATTCTAAAGAAGAACAAGTACCACCCCAAGCCTACCTACATGAAGAGATCACCTCAAAAGGCTCTTGTGGCATCCCATGAAGAGGAATACGAGTCCGGAGGTGAGGAGGATAAAGAACCAAGTGAAGAAGTAGGAATGGCGGCTCTTGCAATGGGCACCCTTCCTCCATCATTGGCCAACCTCTTCTCATCTCCAAACGACGACAAGATCTCCAAGCCCATGTGCCTCATGGCCAAGGAAACAAAGGTGAATTCCCCACCAAAAATTACTATCTCCTCTAACCCATCACTATTGGATTGTGTTGAGGATGTAGGGAAAATTGAAGAAGAGGATAAAATTTCTATCTTCATTAGCAAGCTCCAAGGTCCAACCAAGAAAATGGTTGAGGCCCTCATGTATCAATATGGAGAAGCCAAGCATCTTCTTAATGAGAAGGATGTTAGGATTTGTGAGCTCGAAGGGCATGCATGTGATCATGCCGAAAATTGGTGAGCTAGAAGATCAACTTGTTGAGGAACAATTGCTCCGTGAGCAACTTGAGGAGACACATGCCATGGATCTTTCCAAGGCAAAAGAAACTCGTGAAACCTCTATTCAAATTGCTATTGATCTAAAAAGTAAAAATGAGGAACTTGTAGAGAGTCATAACAAACTCTTTGAGGGTTTTGAGCAACTTAGGGAAACCCACAAGGTGACCTCAAGTGAGCTCACTACACTCAAGGAGTCATATGCCAAACTACAAGCTCAATTTATCTATGCTAGCTTCACCACTTCTCATAATGATAAAGATGCAAATTCTTGTACCACTAACCCTTTATGTGTCAAGGCATCTCTTATTGAGGAAAACACTAGGTTGAAGGCCCAACTTGAGAAGGGCCTAGCCACTTGTATCCAAGGGGAAAAGAACCTCAATGATCTTTTGAGCAATCAAAAGGGAGTGGTTGGCAAAGAAGGAATTGGGTTCACACCCAACTCTAAGAAGGTCAACAACAAGAAGAAGAAGGCGACTCCCCCTTCCAAAGATATTGTTTTTGTGAAGGAGGGGGAGTTAGCCAAAGCAAATGACAACTCTATTGGGAGTGGTAATGTCACTAGGGGCAATGCCACTCACAATAACTTTGCGGGAAAATACAACCCCTCATATGTTCTTTTGAAATCTACAAATGGTTGTGTTTTTGCTAAATATGTTGGCTCTTCATATGGAGATGATTATCACTATGCTATTTGGGTTCCAAAGACCCTTGTGACTAACAAAAGAGGACCCATTCCAAAATGGGTACCTAAATCAAAGACTTGATTTATTGTAGGGTTTCTCTTCCGGTGGATCTTCATGGCTCATTGATAGTGGATGCTCATCCCATATGACCGGAAGCAAAGAACTAGTAAAGGACTTATTGAAACAACTACTCTCATTCTCTCATGTCACCGTTGGCAACAATGCAAGACTCAAGGTAGTGGGAGTTGGTAAAGTGGTGATCACTCCGGAGTTATCCATTGAGAAGGTCCTCCTTGTTGAATCTCTTTCATACAATTTACTTTCCGTTGGTCAATTATGCAATGCCGGTTACACCGTTATTTTTAATAAATACCACGTGACCATCCTTTTCACTCAAACACTCAATGTCGCCTTTGTTGGATTTCGTGAAAACGGTTTGTATGTGGTTGATTTCTCAAAAGAGACCACTCAAATCGCTACATGTTTAATGGCTAAAGGCGACAAGGGGTGGCTTTGGCATCGCCGACTTGGCCATGTCGGTATGAGAAATTTACAAACTCTTGTAAAGGGTGGACACGTGGTAGGACTAACCGATGTTAATTTTTCCAAAGATCGTCCTTGTAGTGCTTGCATAGCCGGAAAGATGCATGAAAAGAATCACCCCAAGAAGACCATTATCTCCACTAAGAGGCCTTTGGAGCTCCTTCATATGGATCTTTTGGGCCTCCCACATATGATAGTCTTGGTGGCAAGAAATATTGTTTGGTGATTGTGGATGATTACTCAAGATATTGTTGGACTTTCTACATCAAGAAGAAGAGTGAAACTCAAAAGATATTCATTGACTTTGCAACCCTAGTTCAACGCCAATATGACTCCAAGATTTTGGCAATTAGAAGTGACAATGGTACGGAGTTCAAGAATTACACTATGGATGATTTCCTAAGTGGGGAGGGCATTCAACACCAATATTCCGCTGCATATACTCCCCAACAAAATGGTGTTGCCGAAAGGAAGAACCGCACTCTTATTGATATGGCAAGAACTATGATGGCCGAATTTAATTCCCCATACAACTTTTGGGCCGAAGCCATCAACACCGCTTGTCATTACTCAAACCGGCTCTTCTTCCGTCCTCTCAAGGACATGACACCATATGAACTCCTCACCGGTAAAAAGCCAAATGTATCTTACTTTCGAGTCTTTGGATGCAAATGCCATGTTTACATTAAAGGTTGCAAAATTGCTAAATTTGAATCTAGATCTTTTGATGGTATATTTGTTGGATATGCCGCAAAGTCTCATGCTTATAGGGTCTACAACATATCCACCGGGTGTGTTGAAGAATCTATGAACGTGGAGTTTGTCGAGGATAATGGCTCCCAAGCGGAGCATATTGATCATGATGATGTAGGTGATGATGCTCCATCTCAAGCCATAAGAACTATGGGGATTGGAGAACTAATTCCTATTGAAGGACCCATTGATGATACTCAAGAAGAAGGAACAAGTTCTACTCAAGTTGAGCCATCCACCTCAAATATTGATCAAGAAGATGGTCAAGACCCACCCAACTCTAGTGGTGAACAAGAACATAATGAACCCACAACTCCAAGAACTCCACTTCGGGTTGACCATGAGCAAGATAAAGGCAATGATGAAGATATTTGTGTTGGTGAAACAATTGGTCAAGCCTGGAACGCCGGGTCATCCGGCGTGCATCAAAATTGGATTACCAACAACACTTCAAAGAAAATATCCTTGGGAGTATCCGTAGAGGTGTGTCCACACGCAATCAATTATCTAACTTTTGTGGTCATGTCTCTTGTTTGTCTAGCTTAGAACCTCTCAAGGTATATGATGCTCTTGAAGACATGGATTGGGTTGCGGCTATGCATGAAGAGTTGAACAACTTCGAGCGCAACAAAGTATGGTCATTAGTGGAAAGACCCAATGACTCCTCCCATAATGTCATTGGAACCAAGTGGATATTTAAGAACAAGCAAGACTCACATGGTCAAGTCATTCGCAACAAAGCAAGATTGGTTGCACAAGGCTACACCCAAATCGAAGGAGTCGACTACGGTGAAACCTATGCCCCCGTTGCTAGACTTGAATCCATTCGCTTACTAATTGCTTATGCATCTACTCATAATATTGTCTTATATCAAATGGATGTTAAAAGTGCTTTCTTAAATGGTCCACTAAATGAATTGGTGTATGTTAAACAACCACCGGGTTTCGAAGACCCTAAATTTCCTAACCACGTCTACTTACTACATAAGGCTCTTTATGGGCTCAAGCAAGCTCCACGTGCTTGGTATGATCATCTCAAGGAGTTCTTAGTAGACCGTGGCTTTGAAATTGGGGTAATAGATCCCACTCTTTTTACAAAAAGGGTAAATGGAGATTTTTTCGTATGCCAAATATATGTTGATGATATTATCTTTGGTTCCACTAACCGTGAATTTAGTGATCAATTTGGCAAGCTAATGACCAAGGAATTTGAGATGTCCATGATGGGAAAATTGAATTATTTTCTTGGCTTTGAAATCCACCAATTTCGAGAAGGAACATTCTTATGTCAAGCCAAGTATATTAAGGACATGCTCAAGAAATTTGATATGAACAATGCCAAGCCATATAAGTTTCCCATGGACTCCAAGGCGGATCTTCACTTAGATCCGGATGGTAAGGAAGTTGATCAAAAGCTTTATCGTTCTATGATTGGATCTTTGCTTTACCTTTGTGCATCTAGACCGGATATTATGTTTAGTGTGGGTATGTGTGCAAGATTCCAATCAAGTCCTAGGGAAAGTCATGAAACCGCGGTCAAAAGGATTCTAAGATATTTGTTGGATACTCCCAACTATGGTCTTTGGTATCCCCATGGTACAAGCTTTGATCTTGTTGGTTATTCGGATGCGGATTGGGCGGGTTGCAAAATGGATAGAAAATCAACTTCGGGTACATGCCAATTCCTTGGTAGGTCCCTTGTGAGTTGGTCTTCCAAGAAGCAAAATTGTGTGGCCTCGTCATCCACCGAAGCCGAATACATCGCCGCCGGTAGTTGTTGTGCACAATTATTATGGATGAGGCAAACTTTAAAGGATTATGGTGTCATTTGTGACAAAGTGCCTCTTTTATGTGACAATGAAAGTGCTATTAAAATTGCACACAACCCGGTTCTTCATGGCAAGACCAAGCACATTGAGATTCGGTATCATTTTATTCGAGACCATGTTGAGAAGGGTGATATTGCAATCAAGTATGTCAACACCAAGCATCAACTCGCCGATATGTTCACGAAGCCTCTTGGTGAAGCAAGATTCAAGGAGTTGAGAGGAGAACTAAATGTGGTGGACATATCCAATTGGATTTAGTGGATTTCTTGCATACCTACCCATATTAGACGATACTTATTTGGTTTAGATGTAGGCATGGACATAGGGGGAGTGCGGTCCTAATCCATTGGACCATCCCTCCCCCCATTATGCCGATAGTAAGAATTCATTTGCATCTCTATATTCGTTCTATGAATTGTGAGCTTAAATGACGAGTAGTGGCCGTGGACCAAGATATATCTTCGCGGTATCACACCACATACTCATACATGGTGGCCTCGGCCACCGCCCTCTTCCTTGTGAAGAGTTGGTTTCATTTGGATTTTATTGGTTTTCTAGTGCTCCTATGGAAAACATGCTCAATTTGGTTTTTTGTGTGTGTTTGATTCTTGCAAATTGAGTATGAAGTACCATCTCCAGTGTGTTGATCTAATCCTATGCCTTTCATCTATCTCAAAACAACTTCCATCTTGCACAAGTTCAAATTCCTTACACAAAAAGAGAAAACTGGGGTTTCTTAGGAGGCCCCGGTAGTACCGCCTGGTGGGATCCGGTAGTACCGGGCTCTGAATCTAAGCAGTTCTGCTGCTCGCAAAGATTCAGGCCCCGGTAGTACCGGATGTCCGCCCCGGTACTACCGGGAATCACGGGTATCAAAATATCACCGTGCGGGCAGGGTGGGGGTTATTCCCCATTTTCCCCACCCGCACGAACCACCCCGTCGCCTCCTCTGTCCTGCTCCGGCCGCCGCCCTAGGCCGCCGGTCTCCGCCATCTCCGGCCAGATCTGCTCCGTGGGAGCGATCCCCTCGTCGATCTCCTCCATGGCCTCCGGTATTTCCCCGTTCTTTGCATTCTTTGTTTCTAGATCTTGAAACCTAGATGTATGGAGAGGAAATTGGTAGCTCCGTTGGCAACGGTTAAAGTTGGATGGATGATCACCTAGGCCTTGTTAGCTAGCATCTATGTGTAATGTATGGTTGAATCTCTCGATTTTGTGCCATTTCAGTCTTGAATCGGCTCAGCCGGTACTACCGGGCTAAGCCCGGTACTACCGGGTTTTCCAAATTTGCTCGATTCAACCATTCTTTACATCTATTGGCTAGTTTTTGATTCCTTATCCGTGAACTTGTGCACTCATCTATTCCCTGCCCTACCTATATGCTGTTTCACAGGTAGCCGCCGTGGTACCAAGAAGCCACGTCTGTGGAGGATGAGATTGAGAAGAAGAAGAAGAGAGGAAGTTTGCCTGCTCGCACCACAGCCAGAACTCAAGCAAGAGGAAGAACTTCAGCTGCTGCTCGTACCACCACTGCTCCCCCGAGAGCCCGCAAAGCACTTCACTTATGGAAGAATGATGACTATCAGAAGCTCAGAGAAGAGAATCCCTATGCTGAGGAGAGGTCACCACTTGTGCGGAATCCGCACTTTTACACAAATGATCAAGAAGCCATCTACAAGGAAATCTATCTCCACAAGGATTACTCCGTGGTTGTCCAACACACTCTTGATATTCCTTACATGAAAACTCGAAGCACAAGGGCTATTTTGATGAGACACTTGCAATGTGTGAAGAGTTTGGGCTGATTGACATCATGAAGGAGAACCATCCCTACATTGAGTACTACATCATTCAGTTCTTTGCCACCGTCTACCTTGACCATGATGAAGCCCGGACCCTATGGATGACCAAGGACACCTTGCTTTCTGCCACCTTGGCGGAGTTTGGAGAGCTTCTAGGCTATGAAGACAAGGGTGAGAGTGTTGCTAGTGGATGGAGATGCCATGACAATGATCGATCAGCTCCAAGGATGTTCTTGGACCAATCACTATGGAAAGAGGCACCACCGGTAAAACTGCTCATCTTGTGCGTCCTTTTGAGATTCTCCACCGTGTCTATAGGAAACTATTGCTCCCGTGTGGGAAACTGGGATGAGGTTCATGGCTTCATGTTTGACCTTCTCAAGCTCTCATATGAAAATCAAGGCAAAGGCAAGAAGCTTGATGTGATGGATTGGATGTGGAATGACTTGTGGTCCACAATCATTGATAGAAGGGCCCCCATCTATGGCCCATACATTATGAAGCTCATTCGCCGCAAGTGGGCTCTCAAGAAGAATGGAGAAGATATCATGAAGGATGGCAGCCCGTTGTGGCTCATCTGTGAAGGAACTGCGTATCAAGCCTCATGCTCCTCCCAAAACCAGCCCATTGATCCTGAGGCTGCTGCTGAAGCTGAGAGAGCTAGTGGGAGTGCACCTCCTCTTGAGGAACCTTCATGGTTCAAGAAGCTGCAGATTAAGGCCAAGAGGGCCTTTTGCCTCAAACTGGATTTGGAAGACCGTCTGTATGAAGCTCATGTGTATCACAAGAAGGCAGCTCAGCGACACAAAGCAATGATGAGGCATATGCAGATTCCGTCTCCGATGGTTCTGAAGAAGTAATCACTCCAAAGGAGGAATGGGTGTCCAAGCATGGTTACTGGAGTGATGAAGATGCTCCTCCACATGGTGATCGCTTCAGGCCTCCTCTTCGACCCACCACGGCGCGGGTGGAGCTTGATGCTCCTAGGGACGTGTTAGCATCGCGCTTCTCCCTTTTTGGCATTTCGATGACAAAGGGGGAGAATGTGTTCTATTTAGGATGAGCCGTGGGATTTGCATGGGTGGAAACACAAGCTTGCACTTCGTTTGATCTTTATGCTTGTGTTTCATCTTTATTTGGATATTTGCTTTGAACTTCTCTATGCATGATGTAAGACATGCCTTGAACTTATGGTATTGTAATAAGACCTATCTAGTATGTTACTTGCTTATTGTTGCTTATATTGTGCAAGTTGTTTTAATTGTTATCCATATGAACTTGCTTGGTTGTAAAATATAGGGGGAGCTCCGCCCATTTTATATGGTGTGTTTTTGCATTCAAAAGCAAATTCCTAATAAACACACAATTTGGAGAGCCCCGTCTATCTTTTGCAAATCATTTGTTTCTCCTAAGTGTGTTGTCATCAAACACCAAAAAGGGGGAGATTGAAAGGACATATCCTTCCCCACAGTGTTTTGATGTTTGTTGACAACACACTTAGATGTCTAATGTGTGTGCTAAAAGTGTGCAGGATTGTATCAATTAATATTGCACAGGTTTTGTCTCAAGAAAAGGAAGAGAAGCAGTCTTCATTGCGTCAGCCGGTACTACCGGGTTCACCCCGGTACTACCGGGTGTTCTGCCATGCGGAACTACCGGGCCCAGTACCGGGCCCAGTACCGGATCTCCAAAGCTCTCTGGACTCGCTCGATTTAATCCGGTAGTAGCCCCGGTAGTAGCGCGGTACTACCGGGTGGGGAGCACTACCGGACCAGGCGGTCCGGTACTACCGATGCGCGCGTGGAGAGGCGTTGACCAGTCTGGCGCCAGGCCGTCGTTCCCTGTCAGCCGGTACTACCGGGCGAGGCCCGGTACTACCGCTGCGGGCTGTTTACAGCTCCAACGGCCAGATTTCTGGGAGGGGTATTTATACCCCTCCACCTACCTCCGGTTGACTAAGCTTGATTCCTCACTCTCTCTCCACCATTGTTGCAAGCTTCAATCTACTAGAGCTCCCACTCCAACCACTCAAACACGTTGATACTTTGAGGAGTGAAGGAGGAGCCCTAGATCCGCATCTCCACCGAGCCGATTTGTCTACATCGACCTAGTCACTTGTAGATCTTGTGTAACTTGATACATTGGATACCTAGAAGATACTTGTGATTCTTGTGGCTTTGGTAGCCACAAGGATTAGCCGGGAGCCTCCAATTAAGTTGTGGAGACGCGACCCGGCCTTGTGATTCTTGTGGCTTTGGGAGCCGCGGGAATTTGGTGAGAGCCTCCAATTCGGTTGTGGAGTGTGCCTCATCCTTGTAAAGGTTTGTTGCCGACCTCGAGGGCATCATATAGTGGCTCGTGGATCTCCTCATCGGAGGATAACACGAGGGAGATACGGTGTGCCATATCAAGGCTATTCGGAGTTCACTTTGTGACTCCGCACCGCTCCAACGGAGACGTAGCTTCCATTGGGAAGTGAACTTCGGTAGAACATCTCCGCGTCACCGTGTGGTTATCTCTTAACCTTCCTTTACTTGTATTGCTAGCTTATCTTGTGTAGAATATCTTGCTAGCTTGTTTATTGCTCATCATATAGGATTGTTCATCTAGTTGCATATCTAGAGAACTTATATTTGAGCAATTCCCGAATTTGTATTAAAAGAAAAAGAAAATTTGTAGTTGCCTATTCACCCCCCCCCTCTAGTCAACCTACTCGATCCTTTCAGTACCCGCAACCACCACTGGCCGAACCGCCGTCCTCCCTGCCCACAGTGGACATACTCCGCAGACCTCGTTGCCCCACCCTTCCTCGTTTTCTCCTATCCCGGTATGGCGGTGCCACAGTCATCCCTCTAAATCCCACGAGAGGTTTCGTCTTCTCCAGCATCTACACATCCCACCATCGCCACCTAACGTTTTGTTTTGCTCACCTACATTGTGGCCAACTGTGTCATCACCGTTACCGACTCGGCTCTGTCACATGCCTTTCCATCTCCGCCTCCTCTCTCCCCATAGCGACGAAGATGTCGACCAAGCGCTAAGCAAGTTCTCAGCTGGCCGAGAGGTTTCAAAAGGTACAATAGAGACATAATCTAAAGGTTTTAAATCAGACAGTCGTGGTGGGGCGGCGGCCCGCGGCCGTGGCCATATGGGCCGTGTCTTGGGGGACGAACCAAGGGAACGGATTTTCGGCCCATACGAGCACGGCACGGGCTAAGTCAAAGTGAGCCATCACAACATGACCCTTTTTTTTATTTTTCTGTATTTTTAAAAAAAGGACGTGGCTAGCGCTTGGGTAACTCAGAAGTAAGTTAATTGTCGGTCGATGACCATCACGTTTTCTTTGGAGCCGAATGCCCTTCCCTCTTCCATTATTTTGTGGGCCTTTTTAACTAGGCCTTGTAAAATTAAGGAAAAACAATTAAAAGAGAATAAATGTAATTATACGCTAAAAGTGAATATTTAACTGCACGTTAATTTCATGTTCAATTAAAAAAAACGCAAAGAAAAGAATACAATTACACGCTATAAAAATGCATGTGCAATTGCGCGATGGTTTCATGTGTAATTGCAAACACAATTACAAAAATAGAAGAAAATGATGAGAATTGCACACTAAAAAAGTAAAACTGTAATTGCACGACTGATTCATGTGCAATTACAAAATATACACACCAGAAAAAAAAACGCATGTGCAATTGCGGGATGGCTTTGCCTGGCGCTATATAACCAATCCGAACCCGAACCCGAACCCAAGCCCAAACCCAAGCGTGCGCTGATCGGTCAGATCACACAGCCCGCCACTGCTCTACCTCTCTCGCCGTCGCCGGCCTGCTCCTCCACGGCGAAAGAAACAAAGAAAACCTCACCGACCCAAGCCCTAGCCAGCCACAACCAATGCGCGGCATGGCGGCGACCGTCGCGGACGGGCGGAAGCGCGGGGCGGGCGCCTTCCTGCACGACGACGACGACGACGGCCCCTTCTCTCTCCCGCAGTTGCAGGCGAAGCGGGGGCGGTCCTCGCCGTCCGCCGCCGAGTACCTCGGAATCAGCCTCGGGTCCGACCCCCTCGATTCGCTGCGCCTCATCTTCTCCAAATCCGATCCGGAGGTACGGCCACCGCCCTCAGACCGAGACCTTCGCCGCCGCGTTCTTGGTTTTTTTTCTTTTTGCGAATGATGCTTCTTGATTTCACTTCTTGCTCTGATGGATCACGTTCGTACAGACGTAGAACCCACCGATTCGGTTGACCGCGAGACCGAATGCACCGATCACAGAAAAATTAGCACCAATTCGTTCTCGACCATTCTTGCTTTTACTTCCTCTGACGGATCACCTTCGTACAGACGTAGAACCCACCGATTCGGTTTACCACGAGACCGTTTGAATCGATCAAAGAACCGCCTTCGAAACGAACAACGAAATCACTAGTACTCGCTGTTGCCAATTTGATAATTGTAGACAGTTAACTGGGAACTGCATTGGTTTTCACTCACCTTATTATCCCCCTTCAGTAGCAAGATGAATCACAGAGTTCAGATGCTGTTTTACCTTTCTTGTGTATAGCATCTTTTAAGCCAAAATCTTCTTCAATACTGATGTAGTAATGGTTTATGTCACAATGGGAGGCTTGAGAGCCCTGCAGATTTATACAATCATGTTGCTCCGTAGGCATCTAATTACTGCGTTGTCTTGGTGTTTTAGGCGAGACCGATTAGACCGATCACAGCAAAATTAGCACGAATTCGTTCTAGACAATTGGGAGGCACGGCCCCTGCCTTGGGTTTTACTCATCTTATTATAAGTATTGCAAAAGATTAGCATCGCATTCTAAATTTATCTCGTGGGCAGCATTTTTTTTAAGCCATGGTCTTCTTGAGTATTGATATGGCTTTAGTTTATGTTGCAATGGTGGACTTGAGATCCCTGATTTATACTAACATATTGCTCTGTATGCATCTAATGAGTTGTTTTGGGAAAATACTAGGATCTGCGACGTCATTTTGAATCGTCGGGAAATGTCTTCGATGCTGCAGTTAGAGCTTACGAGGATTATTTGGCAGGAGTTTCAGAAACGACCAGTGCTGATGCGGCCTCATCTGGAGGTATGGCTCAGCGACAGTTGGAATATGGCTCAAAATTGCGACTGACTGTTTCTTTCTCATGTCGCCTGATAATAACTTCGGGTGATACATAGACAAACACTAACCTTACATTGTACATCTTACCTAGCCCTAGTTGGCAGGATATCTGATGGGCCGGAGCTGAATACTCCGACCAGCGACGCTGAATGGGCGGAGTTAATTTTCAGGGAGATTTCGTCCACTTCGGATTTGGTCGATGCCAAGATCCGAGCCTTCAGGATACTTGAATTGCTACACAAATCTACCGCGAGCTGCAATACTCCTGATGAAGAGCAGAAAATGCGTGAGGTAACCAATGCATATGGAGTTGCTTGGTATTCTCTCTTTTTGAAAATATAGGACATATTTGTTCGTCCAAGTTCGTACATTAACAGCACAATATTTGTAACAGTTAGAAAGTCACAAATCATACGGCAGGAATCCAGTTATATTAAATTTGTGTCGCATAAACTGCATGTTACTGATTTAACTGTTGGTCAAAGCTTGAACTTGGACAGCAAAAATACTCTTGTATTTCTCAAGGAGGGAGAAGTTGATAGTTGATACTGCTAAATTGCCTGTAACTTCTGAGATGCGATTCTGGACTATTCTTAATGTGCTCACATGTGTGTCTGTTATGCTTTGTTTGATTCTTCCAGGAGCACAAGATAATGAAGCAGATGCTTAGAGGCCTGCTTCACCATAACAGCATCCTGAAGCGAGCCTTCCTCATCGATCCAGCACAACAGGCTCCAGGACTACCGGGAGATGGATCACAAGTACCAGCAGCAGATAAAGACGCTAGAGGTATATGTGAAACTGGTGAAGTACATGAATCTCTTAATTTGTCTCACCAAGTGATCTTTCTGATCAAATTCTTATGTTGCCATGTTTGAAATAAAACTTATGTTGCCATGGTTGCAGTATAAGAACTATGTCCTGTCGGTTCATCTAGCGCAATCGAACAAAGAGAATAGCACGTGGGGGCACCGCAACCCGGACGTCTTCTAGGTGGCGTTACATCTGCCCCTCAGAATCTATGCTGATTTGGACCTAGTAACGTGAGTGCGAGAGATCCTGAAGTTGCTTCAGGCAACAAGAAGATGAAAAACTAAAGAACACTACTGTGGTTCAATTTTTGTTCGGCTTGGTTGTTTCACTACAATCTTTGTCGTCATGCTTGTCGATAGTTAGTTGAGCAGAAATTCGGTGAAATCTCTTTGTAGCAATAGTGTTGTTGACAATCTGGAAGGTTTATTTGCTCATTGAGTAAATTCCACTCTGAACCACAAACTTGCTGCTGCTCTTCGGGATGATATTCTAAATCTGTTGATATTAGAATACTGGTGTTTGTATCTGACCTCAACGTGGCAATTTTGTTTTTAATCTCGTTCAAGTGTACTACCCCAGGTTTGACTTGCAAGATAATGATATGAATGTGAGTGTCGTGCCGGCCTCATTACAGTTTAACGATGTGAACCAAGTGAAAAGTTACACGCTGATCTCGTTCAAGTGTACTACCCCAGGTTTGACTTCCGTGGTTGTGCAGGGCGCGCTCCGGTGGGTGTCGGAAAAGCACACTGTGAGGAGCCCCATCTCTACCACGTTCACTGGACAATAGAGTTGTAACTGTGTACTCGTGTACGTTTTATCCCATACAGATGAGTGCCCTTGGGTTCAATCAGATCTTATGTTTCTTCATCGTCACACATGTTTAGCTCTGAAACCACTGTGTGTTCAGAAAAAAAATTTAGACCACCGAGGTCTCCTCCTAGATTGCTCAAATATTTCTCAAATGAACGCAAAAACCAAGTGAGGCCTTGTTCGGCAGGAGAGTATTGGAGTGTATTTCTGTGTAATTTCCCCAAGTGTTTTGGTGAAAACACTTCCTCCACCCAAAACACTCCAAAACACCCCAATCCCCTTCTCCACCAAAACACCCCACCAAATCTAGTTGTTTGGCACAAGTGTTTTTGAAAGATGTGTTTTTTCACACCTAGTGCACACAATTACGAAATTGACATGTTTTGATCATCAATAAAAACCTGATAATTTTTTACAGCATGTAAGCACACAATTTATCAACAAAAATCTGATATTTTCTCACAGCACAAAGAACACACAGTTTAAGCAATTCATAACATTAAGTAACAATAATTCATGCTTCCCAAGTTTATCCCAGGTTATTACAACACAATTTGATAAAACTTCATCGAATGCTTCTCACGACATTATTTTGGTTCCTAGGTTTATCCCACATCATTCGACAAGATGGTCACATAAGCAAGAGGACAGAAGCTTGCACCAATAAGATCATTGCAGCAACAATGTGGACAGATGATTGTAGCATGAAGATCATTACTGCAAGAAGATAATCGCTGCAAGAAGCTTGCTTCATGACAAGTTGTTTCTGCACACAATGTACACATATGTTATTAAAGCAATAAAATCATTGCAGCAACAATGTAAACATGACTGTTTCTGAACAGGAGAAGGATTGCAGCAACTCTTTGTGTTTTAGACAAACAAACTAGTTGTGTTTTAGACATAACTCAGGGAAGATGCATGGCAAACTTGAAAGATGTCATTGGAAGTATATTCTGATCACATTCGTTGATCTACCATTGCTTGTGTACGAGCACCTAGCATGCATTTTCCTAGGGAAAAACATACTATCGTTGACAAGCTAGTTATTACTCAGCAATATAACATGGTAATACCCAACAGCCGCAACAAATAATCATGACATCTTATTGCAGTTTAAATACAAGAACCACTATCATGGCTAGTATCTCGACACGTGATTATCATCTTCACCCTGTCCAAATAAATTCGACCATGCCCACTATCATGTTGTAGTTTTGTCACTCCATGTAACAACCACTATGATCTTGCAATAACAAGATAAGAAAAATACCTAAATTCTTTTATGATCATGTAAACAAGTACTAGACGAGCATGTAAAGCAGAAACATATAAAGCACCTTGTACAGGAATAAATTATTTTATGATCATGTAAACAAGTACTAGACGAGCATGTAAAGCAGAAACATATAAAGCAGCTTGTACAGAAATAAATTCTAAAGATCAGTTTTGATTCCTTCTTTTATGATCTTAATTCTGAACCAAAAAATAGCTTACCTTAAGGTAGCTTGGCTATCTGGACACGAAGCCACTCGATCGTTGTTCCATCCTTATCCTCAACGAGGTTGACAAATATCTCACGGTTGGCTGCATTTTTGAAAACCTCCAAGGCCGGGATCTTGTCGTGAGCTGTGACACCATCTAGTTTCTTCAAATCATCCATGCATCTGGTGATTGTGAAATCTTGTGCAGATTCTTTTTCAGCTTTCTTTTCTTTAAGCTTAACTAGCCTTTCCATGACTTGCACTATTCTAGCTCCTGTTCCACTTCTTTGACTGTTCTTTGGCTTCTTCCTTGAACCACCACCAACATTCTTTGCTTGAGCATGCTCCACCTGAGGCCTCACTTCACCAGTTGTACCTTCACCCAACATTTGAAGGTCATCATCAATGTCTTCCCTAGCATTACTTCCTTGAGGTCTAAGCACATCTTCATCGCCATCACTGTCAATTTGTGTCACTTCTGATGGTGTAGGTGCCGAGGTCGAACTGGATGTGAAGTTGAAATTTCCATTAGCAATACTCCCTACAAAATGATAAGTAAGATGATAAGCAACTGAACCACATAGAGGAGAGATGCTTTGAAGTGCCCTGTAAGAATAGTACATAGCTTACCTTCATAGAGTTGTGCTAGTGATTCATAGAGAGGGAAGGACTTGATCTTAAATCTCTTGATCCGTTGCCCAAATGACTACAAAAAGATGTGCAAATCATGGTTAGCAAACAGGTGACAATCAAACAATAGCAACAATAGAATGTCAAACATCCTGCACCACTTACAGTTTCCAAGTTATCCCAGAGATGTGGTTCAGCCTCAATTTTGAACTCGGCTTCATTCCAGTCTGCGCCGCTTTGATTTCGAGCATCCTTTAGCATCCTATAGTCTCTTTTCAGGTCTTTTTCCTTGTCCTGAATTTGAGACTTTGTCACTTGAACATAGGGATGTTTAGCAAGGAAGATTTTAACCATGGTGTTCCAAGTCTCACTACTACAACCATTCTGACTTCTATAGTAGCTTGTGTTGTGTTCATGCAGGATATCCACTAGAGATTTCTCAAGAGCAGCATTCCATGCGGCCCTTGGTTTCGTACCTAGAGGAAAGGTAGACAGAAATGAAGTGTTGTTTTGAACCAACATGTGGATGACAGAAGTAACATGTGCAGGACCTAAACAAGCATAACCGAACCAACATGTGGATGACAGAAGTAACATGTGCAGGACCTAAACAAGCATAACCGAACCAACATGTGCATGACAGAAATAACATGTGCAGGACCTAAACAAGCATAACCGAACCAACATGTGCATGACAGAAATAACATGTGCATGACCTAAACAAGCATAACCGAACCAACATGTGCATGACAGAAATAACATGTGCAGGACCTAAACAAGCATAACCGAAACAAGCATCAAACTAGTAAAAGAAAGAATACCTTTTGGTGAACCCTTTTTTTGTCTTGGGTGAAGGCTTTTTCTTAATTTTCTTTCCCACCGAGTTGGCCTGAGTTTGGTTATACTTTGGAGAGCCTCTTGCATAGGATGGAGCTGCTTTGGGATACATATCTGTTGTGATTAAAAAACAAACACAAGATGATGAATATTCTCAAAATTACAATATGCACACGATGAAACATCAAATTCCTTATTACATAATAAACATCACATGATAAATAGTTCCTCATTACAAGATAAAGCCAACTAATAGTTCCTTATTACATGATAAAAACAACTAGTAGTTCCTCATTACAAGATAAAAACAACTAGTAGTTCCTTATTACATGATAAAGATAAGTAGACAACTAGTAGCTACAACTACTCAAAGTCATTCCACATCTGAAATGCAATCTGGTCCCTCAAAAGGTTGCCTTGCACATTGTTCTCCTGGTGGTTGTTTGCTTGAGGGTTATCATCATCATCATTGGGTACATCCACGAAGTATGCTGGGTCTATTACAGCTTCAGGTTCGTTGTCAAGCCATTCCTCATCTCCATCATGCATTTTTATAATATTATGGATAACTGCAGTGGCTGTCGGAATCTTCACTTGATTCTCGATTGCATAGAAGGTTGGAACTCTTAGAATAGGAAATCTCTTTTTTAGAATACCCAAGAGCCTTTCTACATGGTTCCTTATTACGGCATGTCTGAGATTGAATAGCTCCATGTGGTTTTGTGGCCTTATGTGCCCATGCCCCCACTCTTTCAAATGATACCGCACACCTCGGTATGGAGCAAGAAAGGATGGTGTGTTTGCATAACCGCCATCAACAAGGTAGAACTTTCCAGGAGGCACTTTAAAACCTTTCAACATGGCAGAGCTGAGTACTCTAGCATCGGTCGCAGAACCCTCCCATCCACATGATATGAATGTGATATTGAGATCAAAATCACATGCAAACATTACGTTTTGGCTAAGGGAGCCCTTCCTATTCCGCCAAGGAGCCTGAAGCTGAGGAGTTCTACTGACATGCACATGAGAACCATCTATGGCACCTATACAGTTCTGGAAGTAAGGAAAGAACCGACCATCCATAGCAATTTTTGGATGTGGTTCATCTATATATCGAGGCCTCAGAAACCGAGTTGCTAGGATGGGGATGATGTTGAAGAACTCTTTGATATAGTCGTGGAAGGTCGAATTACTATGCTGAAATTTCAGTTGCAAGTCTTGAAATGATGCATTATGTGAGATCATATAGAGAAAGAAGGCAAGCTTCTCTTCCACCTTGATAGTACTATCTTCTATCAACTTCTCAGCTCTCAGGTAAGATGCCAACCATCTGAATATATGTGGTTCCATTCTAAAAGCTGTCAAGCAATTCATGAGATGGCCATCTAGCAATTCCCTAACTTTGTTCTTGCCGTACAAGACAGAACTATGCCTTTTAATCTTTTCTGTGTGTGTCAGATAGAAGTGTAGTGCAGGAAGAATGAAAAACAACAACTCTTCCTCATCATCAGCTTTCCTCTTCCTAGCACGCTCTAGGCTCCGTTCATTCATTGCAGAACTAAAGTACAAAACGCATAAGCATTGGCAAAATGTAGAAGGGGCACAAACATGCATAAGCTGAGGACATGGACATACCGAAATCAGGTGTTCTCACGGGGCTCCAAGACGGCGGCGGCTCGGCCACCCCAACTATAACCGGAGGTTCGGGTAGCTACAAGGATACAAAAAAGAAATAAGAAATAATCAGAACAAGAGAATACAATTGATTCGTATTACATAACAACTCAATATTCACCGAATGACATAAAGCAGCTTGGATTCTAGTGTAGCAGGACTTGTTATATAAAGATACTAGGTAGGTTTTAATTCTGGGCATGCAAAGCAAGGCTAAGCTGAGGCTTTGATTCAGTATGTGGATACAAAAATGAAAAGGGAAAGAAACAATAGTAATGTTCTCATGTGGCAAAACGAAATTCTCATTATTATTCTGGCAAAGTAATGTAATGCAGCAGCTTGCTCTAAGAAGGATTAATTATCCTGCATATTAAATCTCAGAGAAGATGAACTTTGAGTGTAACCGCATCTGACAGCAAATAAATTGTTAAATCATGCAGTATTTACCGGTACCACTATGTGATCAGGCTGTGTACAAAATCACACCATCCATGAAATTCGGCCATTGCTTTCCATGAAATTCGGCCGCCCCTAGTACATACTACCTACTAGAAACTGCAAGAACTACAATCAAGAACCCACAGATGGGATCAAGAACTCCCACGGACTGCATCTGACTCGAGGCATGGAAACCCTAGACCATGGAAACCTAGGCCACATCGAGAGAGAGGACGGGAAGAGGCGTGAGACGTACCTGATAGAAGTCGGTGGTGGAGGCGACGGCGGAGAAGGAGAGCTGCGGCGGCGGGAGCGTCGGCAGCGGCGAGGAAATCGGCGGGAGAGTCGCGACGGAGGGAGGCGCCAGGAGCGGAGGTAGGGAGGAAGGCTTCGCTGCCGGGGGAGGGAGGCTTCGGCGACCGGAGGAGGGGACGAGCGACGGCGGGGGGAGGAGAGTTGCGGCGGCGTCGGCGCTGCGCCGCGAGAGCTCGAGACACGGCAAAGACGCGAGCACCCCTCGCGTCTCGATTCCACTCCAACCCGATGGGGTTCCACGGGTTTTACTGGGTCTAGCCCTGCCGAGCCCGGCCTGCCGAACGGCCCAGCCATGTTTTCGGGTGTTTTATTCTGGGCCGGTAATTTACACGGAAAAACGCGGCAAAACCGGCCTGCCGAACAAGGCCTGAAGAGTTACACGCTGATCATATGGCCCTGGAAGGGTAAAGCTTCCGTGGTTGTGCAGGGCGCGCTCCGGTGGGTGTCGGAAAAACACACTGTGAGGAGCCCCATCTCGGCCACGTTCACTGGACAATAGTGTAATTGTGTACTCGTGCACGTTTTATCTCATATAGATGAATGCATGTGGGTTGACACACATCTTAAGTTTCTTTCATCATCACACATGTTTAGCTCTATTTAGATTTGACCACTGTGTGTTCAGAAAAAAAGATTTAGACCACTGAATCCTCTTAGATTTGCTCTAATATTTTTCAAATGAACGCAAAAGGCGAGGCCTAGCTTGGGCGGTGCAATGCATGGAAGGCAACATGGCTCGTTGGATTTTGTCCACGATGAACCACATAGAAAATAAGAGAGAAGTGCATAGTTCAACCCTGAACTTCTGCCATAGTTTAATTTGCAACCTCAATTCCAAAACCGGATAAAACACAACCTTGAACTCTCAAAACCATTTAGTTTACACCTAGGAAGAGTCCACGGGTGGTATTGATGTGACGTGGCATTTGGATTGAGAGGTTTTTGTCCGCATTGAACAGAATCTGGATACATATGTGAAGGTGGCTACATATTCTTCGTTCATTTAAGACCATTTAACCACAAATAGCATCGCTTGGTGCGGTTACCAAGCATCTGCATATATAGATCTCAATATTCAACGAAAATTGGTACTGGCTGCCGAGCACCAGTGTGCCCTTTTTTTAAAAATTTAAAAACCACAATTCTAGGTTTAAGAAAAACTGAAACTTGGTACACCAATACATATAGACATTAAGTATGTACGCCTGAAGTTTCGTCCAAAAATACATTATACTTTAGGCTACGCGAAAAAGATAATTTTTTTACGGATTCAACATACTATTTTTCTTTTTGTGTCTAGTATTTTATTATTTTTATATAGCTCGGAATACGACTTTTTGTGCACCGAACCAACATGCAGGTGCATATATACAGGGATACATAGAGAGTCTCATATAAAATAGACAGATTAAGTGATTAGAAAAGTTAACTACTACTCCCTCCGTCTCAAAATATAAGGCGGCCTTTAATTTTGATGGTCAATGACCTATAACTTTGACCATAATTTGTATTTATAATATGTGCACAAAATTAGTATAAAGATATATAAAATGAAAGAATTTTGCAAGAAGAATCCAACGGTACTATTTATACATTCTCAATCAATATAATTTATCATATATTAATGGTTAAAATCTAGCATCAAAGACCACTGACCCATAGAGTTCAGGAGGCAAAACGACTTTCCGCCAATTAATTAGCCTATGAACGTATCATTTGAGCTAGCAACGTGCGCATGCATGCATCACGCCAAACAGCGTTGACTAGTCCACCTGGATGCCACGTCACACAAAACCACCTTTGAATCAGCTGAGGGGGTAAGTAAAATGGTATCGATAGTTTAAGGTTGTGTTTTAACCGGTTTTGGAATTGAGGGTTGCAAATTAAACTAGTGCTGAAGTTCAGGGTTGTAAAATGCTCTTCTCTCAGAAAATTAGGCAGAGACACGCATATGAAAGAAACTTCGAAAAACACCATATAGACTGATTCTTACTATAATACTTTATGCATAAGACACAAGAAAACAATTATATATAAATGTATTTTTTCGCGGCAAATTTAAGTATGTACTATATATACGAGACAAGAAAAAATAGAAATTTATTTCTTTGCGACTAATTGAAAACATACTAATTTACAAAGGTCTAAGTCTAAATATTCGAAACAATATTTATAACAAGTATTTTAGACTTTTCCATATCTTTTCACCAACGACTTTGGCTATCTCTATTCCAGTGGTACGGGCACTCGGACCACGGGAACAAGAAGAAGGTCGTGGCGCCGTCGCACGGTGACGCCCATCTCCTCCGTCATGTCTAGTTCCCCTGGATCCGCGCCGCCGTGCATCTCCCAGTCGAAATGGTACAGCAGGCCAGCGAGCGCGAGCTCCAGGTTCGCCAGGCCGAAGGCCATGCCCGGGCACATCCGCCGGCCCGCCCGAACGGCGTGTATTCCATGTCCGACCCCTTGAAGTCAAAGCCACCTTGCTCGAACCTCTCCGGCACGAACTCGTCGGCGGCGTCCCAGTGGGCCGGGTCCCTGCTGATGGCCCAGGCGTTGACGAGCACCATGGTCCCCTTGGGCACGTCGAAGCCGAGGACACGGCAGCCGTCGCTGCGGCACTCCCGCGGCAGCAGCAGCGGCGCCGGCGGGTGCAGCCGGAGCGCCTCCTTGATCACCAGGCGCATGTAGTCCAGGCCGGCGAGGGAAGCCTCCGTCACCGTAGGCTGTCCGGCGAGCGCTCGCCGGACCTCGTCTTGCGCCTTCCGCATCACCCGAGGGTTCCTCACCAGCTCAGACATCGTCCACTGCAGGGTCGTCGCTGCCGTCTCGCTGCCCCCGGCGAACATGTCCTGTGCGATACGAGTATACGACAGACACAGCAACAATTTTTCTCATTTTCTGTCAGGTGGAGAATTTTTTTATGGATTCAATGAGAAATGCTTACGCCGACAGCCGATTTGATGTTTTTGGTGGTCAGGGGGCACTGCAGGTCGCCTTCCCGCTGGATCCTGAGTAGCACGTCGAGCAGGTCCTCTTCCTCGTCGGCGGCCGTCCGGCTCTCCTGGTGCTCCCGGACGACGGCGCCCAAGAACGCGTCGATCTTCCGGCGGTGCTGCCTCATCCGGCCCGGCGTCCGGCTGACGAGCATGGCGAGGCGCGACGACGGGTAGAGGTCCGGCAGGCTCATCCCGGCGAACAGCTTGAGCCCGCGCTGCAGGATCTCCAGGAACGCGTCCCGGTCCTTGAACCTGCTTCCGAGTCCCGACGATGGCGCGCACGGACGAGTCGGCGGCGTACGCCGTCAGGAGCTCGCTGAGGTTCACGGTCGCCCCCCGCGACGCCGCCACCGCGCGGAGCAGCCGGCCGGCCTCCTCCTCGCGGACGGGGCGGAATGAGCGCACACGCCGGGAGCAGAACAGCTCCACGGTGCAGATCTTGCGGAGCTGCCGCCACTCGTCGCTGTACGGCGCCCAGATGATCCCCTCGGCGCCCGGGGAGATGGACATGCGGACCATGCGGCTCATGTGGCGGGAGGCGAAGTCGACGTCGCGGGACACCATGACCTCGCGCGCGGCGTCGGCCGAGGAGGCGACGACGACGGGGAGCCCGCCGATGCGGAGCAGCAGGAGCGGGCCGTGGCGCCGCGCGAGGTCGCGCATGGCGCGGTGCGGCAGGTCCCGGGCGAGGTGGTGCAGGTGGCCGAGCACCGGGAGTGCCCAGGGAGACGGAGGAAGACGGAGGGCCGGTCCAGCGCGTCGCCGGCTGCGGCTGAGGCAGAGCAGTGGGACGATGGCCAGGAGAGGGAGGAGCAGCAGGTAGAGCGGCAGCGGCGCCATGGCACTCCAAGGTAGATGGTCAAAGGATGGAACGGGAAGAAGGCTAGCTCCAGCCGTGAGCCGGCCATGGTTTTATCCATGGCGTCGCACCTTCCACTTGCACGTGCTGCTGCGAATTGTCCAAGTCAAGTTCAGCGAAAAATATCCTGCACCGGACATCGATCCTTTTGTCTCTCCCGTGATGACAACAAGAACGGAATCAAACAGGATTTGCGACGAAGCTACGTACTACGCGGGACGACATCAAGACTTGTCTGCAAATTTGAAAATGTTATACTACCTCTGAAACCGTGACGTCGCGGGATTTACGAATGCGTCTTCGTCATCGGGAGGACGAAGATCTTCAAAACATGACTACATGTCAGTGTGTTTCGACAATATTTTCTCGCCTTCAGAGTTGTCAACCGAAATCTCCAAACATTCGTATGTACCTTAACAAAAAAATAGCGAAACGGGCTCCATCCACTCCGCCGGAAGATACCTTGAAACACCACCTGCATAACACGAAAACACAACAACAAGGTGGACAAGGAGTCGTAGAAACCTTATTCTTAATCCACAGAGTCAAGGCGACCAACCAAGCGATAGATCGGTTGACAATATTTCAGTGTTGTCAGTGTGTTTCGACAATATTTTTCTCTCCTTCAGAGTTGTCAACCGAAATCTCCAAACATTCGAGCGTTCTGCTCGTCCTTTCGTCACACATCCGTCGATGTTAGAATATATATACATGGATGGATAGCATGCCAAACCGTGTCCGCCTAGGCTACCTACATACCCGATCGGTTGACCTATATATCCGGATCGCATCTTCTTGCAAAACGGACGCGAGGAGAGAGCGGGCACACTTGTACGGACGCGAGGAGGGAGGCGTGTGCGCGCGGTCGCTCGTGCATGCATGATTTGCCCGGTCGGTCTCTTAATTCCCACGCGCGCCTCCTTTTTTTTCTCTCTCGCGCGCGCGGAACCAAATCCTCCATGTTATATGCTAGGAGATAGCAATTGCCTATCATTACTTGTGTCATTTCTCTATCTAGCGTTATTATTTATGCTAGGAGACAATCCTTGCCTATCATTATATGTGTCTCTTTGTTTCCACCCCATGCACATACACACTCATTTCCACCCATAGGGTTCAAAGCGAGAGATGGTAGGCAGTCCGGACATATGATGCCCAATTGGGGTACTTCTGGGGGACCGACACAACTCTTATGGGAAAATGGACCCTTTCGTGTTAGCTCGTGTGCTTATGACCTAATACAACACAAACAAATAAGTTGAAAAGATGATAATCCAATTTTTGTTTTGAAATGGAAGCTCCTCCGCAGACATGACTATACCACAAAAAGGTTTGTGCACCCATGGTGTAAAACCCCCACTTCTCGGAGACCGACCCAAGTCTTATGAGAAAATGGACCCTTTGGGCTTAGCATATGCTTATGACCTAATACAACAGAAACAAAGTGGAAAGTAACACGTAAACCTTACTTTAGAGACAAATCTAGGGGACATGCGCTACAGGGCCTGCCAGACAGCGGGGGCGCATGAAATCACATGAGGAAGGGATGGTAACGGTAGAAGTTTGTGCATGGGCTTCTCACATGGGTATATAAGTGTCCTGGAAAATATGAAAGTTCAATGCACAACTTTGAAGTTGCACCTCCTTCAAAACTGACCGGAGGAAGGTTCTCGAATCATAGTGTGAAAAGACCCACTTCGAAGCAAACGACCCACTTTTTGGGTTAGGTCATATTCCTATGACCTAATCTAACACATACAAAGGGGAAAATCACATAAACCCCCACCTTGGATGAAAAAATAGAGGGTAGATGATAGTGGGCACGCCATATATGGGGACTCATGGATAACGGCGGTTGTGGCAGTTGGGAGGGTAGAGTTCGGCAGTGGCGGGAGGCTAGGATGCGCCGAGCTCAGCCAAATCGCGGTTAAGGATGAAGAAAGAGGCCGCGTCTCGGGCGTGATGACCGGACGCCACCATGCTCGCCCTCGTCCGGCTCCTCGTACCCTCCCGTGGCGGGGCCATCGGATCTGGGATGGTGAAAGTAAACATAGCCAAAACTATGGTGTTAATTAACCATGGAAAAATATAAGAAAAATGGACAAATATTAATGTTTATGTTCCCTTATTTTTCTTATCTGGCATCGGTAAGTAGCTGATTGACCAATTAACCAAACAAACTAGCTAGCTAATGTTTCACGCGTGCAGGAATATACACGCATGCAGCATATGATGCCATGCTGACACGCACGAATACATGCATGTACGGCGGGAGTAATCGTCCAGTCCACATAACATGCATGCATGGGGTCTCTCACTTCTTTGACCTTAATTTGGTGCAAGCCCATGCATGTTAAATTTGATCCTAGCATGCGTACACGAAGACATGAATTGATGTGCTACACATAGACATGCCAGCGTTACATTTTCACCCAATTGATTTCAGATTTTTCATCCTATAGATTTCTACATGTTATGCATATTAAACTTAAAAATATATCCGCTTCAACATTTTTGGTTGTATCTGTGACACTCATGTCATAGTTACCATTGGTTCTGCATCGACGCCTGTACATGCAATAGACCTCGCCGCCGCCATCGTCGACATACACGTCTCACTGACCAAAATACCCCCATCGGTCGCGATGGTCGACATCAACATGCCATTATTGTGGCCGCTCTTTCGCGTTCGAGATGTTTATATCATGTTTGAAAATTTTGGCATATTCAAGTTTAGATGAGTAGGTGGTTTATTGTTTAGATGTAGTAGAAGGAGTTTCTTGAAGTAGCCGAAGTAGATGGCTACTAATTTTACAGTTATTTTAAAGATCAAAATGATTATATATTTAGTAGTTGACTCTATATTTAGATCATGTTTGGAAGTATTGACATGCTCGAATTTAGATGACGAGACGGTGTATCGTTTAGATGGAGTGCTGGGAGTTCTTTTTAACTTGCCTAAGTAGCTACTCCGTGGACTATTCTAAAAGTTTTTTTCCTAAGGACTATTCCCTCCGTTCCATTTTAATTGACTCACATATATCTAGATATGTATGTACCTAGCACTAAAACGTGTCTAGATACATCCATATCTAGATATATGTGAGTCAATTAAAATGGAACGGAGGAAATAGATGTTTAGATCACGTTCAGAAGTATTGGCATATTCAAATTTAGATGACAAGATGAATAGATGCCGCGGCCGAGATCCGGCAACGGGCAGAGGAGCTCGGCCCTTTACCTAGGCTGACTTGTACATCAGAACGAACAATCCCGGTCGAACAAGTCGATGGTGCCGAACAGCCGAAGAAGTCGATGTTTGACGATCACCAACGAGAGGATCTCAACGATCGTCATTTCGTCAGACTCGGGAGCAGGAGAGCCGAAGAAGTCGAGGTTTGGCGAAGCTATGCTGTTGCGTTTGCATGTGAGAGCCGACGTGGATACGTGAGTTTTTTCCCTGTGCAATAAATCGAGTGCTCGGTGGAGGAGTGCAGGGCTAGCTTCTCTATTTAATTTCCTACAATATCTACTTTCCCGCGCGCGCATGCATGGGTTGGCCTTCTTTCTTTTTTCCTTTTTTTAAACTTCAGCTAGCTAACCATTACAACCTCCTAAATAAATGATATGTCTACTGGCCGATGAAGACGTGCATGCATGCAGGTATGTCGTTGCCTCGTTGGTACGGTAGCCGATGAACACCTCTCTCCAACCCAAGGTGTTTCTCCGACTGCCTTGACGGACCCGCGGGGGACGAAGAAGAATGTTGGCTTAACAATGAGGACACTGTGTTTTGACTCATGCATGGGTCTAGATGCACCTGTTATGAAAGTGTTTTTTAAATAAATTTTTAAATGTCAAAAATTCCAAAAAAAACAATGGGGTGTGCATCTATACATTCCATGTTCGCACAAAAAGTTTCGCTGAAAAATGACATTTTTTGTGGTTGTGCAAAAAAGACAAAAAACCCACGAGAAATATCATTTTTCCACAAAACTTCTTGTGTCAACATAAAATGTTCGAATAAACACCCGAGATTTTTGTTTGAATTTTTTTGACATTTTGAAATATGGTTTTTAGGTAGTGGGATCATCTACTCCTAGTACCCAAAACTGATTTCCGTTAACGACGAGCCATACTATACGGTCAGCGGTGTTTAGTTGGCGTGCTTGTGTCTTGTATTGTGTTGCGCGAACTTTAGTTAGCTAGCTGGATTCTCAATTAATTCGTATTCACCCTCGTGTAGTACATAACGAGGCGTGCCGGTTTTGGGTTTAAGTCTTCGGGTTTGGATTTGACACAAACCCATTCAGATTCTCGGAATTATCAACATTGATCGTTAAGGACTAATAATTTAAGGAATGGTAAGACGCTATTGTGCATAGTGATGTCATTATTTATTTCTCCAAACTCTTCATGCTTTATTATTATTTTGGCCATTTTATTCAACAACTTAAACCAATATAAGAGATGATTATTTCCATTTCTGTAAGAAATAAGGACATGAAATTAAAACAAAATCCGTCCCCATTAAAGTCATGACAAGCACACCGAGGTTAATTTTTCTGGAACACAAATTATCAACTTTTTTATAATGTATCACATATATAATAATTAAAAGCACAAAACTTATCATAAACAAAGATGGTCGAAAGGCGATGGTGGGGCCGACGATGATGCCAACCAGTCTATGAGAGACTCACGATTTTGGCGAGAAAAGTGGCCGGGGATGCCGAGGTTTTTTTAGGGCCTATAACTTGTACGCGTTAGTAGTCAGAATTGACCGCGGCTATCTATCATCTGTACTTTGTTTATTACAATCATTTTGAAATTTAATTATTATTTTAGTGCCGTGCCAATTGATCAATCTTTTTCTCCTCATTGTCGAAAAAATCAACTTAATGTGATTTCTCAAGGCTTATGTTAAAAAAAAAGAACTTTTGCTAACTTGGAAATTCGTTGGTATCAATCTCTAGAAACTAGCTTCCCGCGCGTGCTTTCTCCTGTGCCCTGTGGACGAAATCGAGTGATCGAGTGGTACTCGTTGGCTAGCTTTTCTATTTGGTTTCCTATATCTACTTTGCCGCGCGCCGCATCCTGGGTTTTTTTCCCTTTCGATTCCGAATTCCAAAGAAAAACACAAGCAGTAAGTACATCAACTAGCCAAAAAACACAAAATCATCAGCTACCTGATGAATACGTGCATGCATGCATGTATGTCGGCGGTGCATGCACTTATACGTAAAAAAATGAAAACGTGCTCCATGGCTTCGTCTAGCTAGCTCCATGTCATGACTCATGGACGTGGAATTAATGTAACAAACAAAGGAGCATCGACCGGCAAGACCGAGGTCGCTTCGTCAGGGCCATCGCCGTATATATCAAGTTCGGAGTAGATCCTATTTCGTCACCATAAATATCCCACCTCTTTCCAAACCAAGGTGCTGCTTCGACTGCTTCATAAAAAGGGAGAGATAGAGGATTCAAGATCGACATAGGGACGGCCTCGGGTGGCCAAGATCCTACACGGGAGGAGTGGACTTAGCGACGGGTTGTAACGTGCGGTCGGTGGGGTTCTGGGTTGCGTGCTTGTGTCATGTGATCATGTCGTATTCAGACTCGTGCGTAACTAACGCATGGGGCACTCAATGTAACATGATCAACCATCCCAAGGTAAAACATGTAGCCCATGTGACAAAACATGTATGGCAAATTGGTGGACTGAGCCGGGCTTCTTCTTCAGCCGGTACTGGTATTTGTGCCGGTACATGGAGCGACACACCGCCGTGGCGCTATTTGCGTTCCAAATTGTGTCAGGAAAATGTGTTGGCTGCCATATTTGTAGCTCACGAATTGGTTGATGCATTTACTTTATGTACTGGTTCTCATGCCGAAGCTTGTGGTTCCTCCGGCTTTTTATTTCAGGTTGTTGAACCTGGAACCATCTGATGCACATGCAACTGTCAAACCAGAAAATCTTTCTTCTTGGCGCATCTTCTGTAGGAATCTGGCACTTGAGTAGTTCAGTTGGTACAAGCTAGTAGGAAATGTTGGATACTTTGGTTTCTCAGGGAGGTGTTGGATACTGTGTTGTGAGGATTGTTGAATCGCTTGAGAATATGTGTTTGTCTCGCTGGCATTAGAAATTTCTTGGGTGCGTGTTCATATTCAAGTTCGACATGTTGCCTTTATATGTTTTTTCGTTTGAGAGTGAAAAATAACTTATCCAATAGAGATACCATTTTGTAAAAACGTATGCAATACTCCAATGCCCATGTCGAAGGTACCCGTAGTCCGGTACGACACGGAACTATGTCATAGCTAGGCTGAGTGCCTCCTTTCGTACATTGCCAGTTTCAACTTGAATGATCAAGTTGTCCTCACAGTGAGAAATAAAGTAAAATACAAGCCTATTCTCTAATGAAAAGAAATGGAGTATACGGGGAGAGATAAGGGGCAATAATAATAAATATAGGGAGGGTCGACGGCGTGTCTCCCGAGCTGCCCCACTAGTACCGCAATTATTGGGCCGGCGCATGCATGCATTGGAACCCGCCGGGCTGGCAATTAAATTGGACCAGCCTGGATGGCAATTAAATAGGACGTTCCTCCTCATTTACCGGACGTTTCATTTTATGCCACGTCAGCGATCCGCGAGACTAGTCATCTACACCGTTCGTTCTCACCATGGCCTTCAAAACAATCGACGGACGAGAGAGAGCTGGCCCCGATGGAAATACACCTCGTCTTCTCCATATTCTCGTGCGCTGCTGCCTCTCTTTCATCAAGGAGGACTCTATAAATATAGGGCATAGTTAGGAGAGCCCGCGGGCGGTTGGCGTGGGACTTGGGACTTGGACTTGGCGAGGCGAGCAGAGCAGGCGCTCCGTGGAAGATGATGAAGATAACGGCTTTGATGCAGTCCATGTCGAGCGGGTGCTGGAGGTCGGCGCTGACCTTGTAGATCCTGAGGAGGATGCCGTCGAGGTGCTCATCGGCTTTGGTGTCGCTGCCGGAACCCATCCACTCCTGGTGCTCGGCGACGATTCCATCGAGCTCTTCTGGTGCGGGTAATCCATGCATGTAATGCCTTACTCTCACGCGTGGCTGCCCCTCTCTCTCTATATATCTCTCGAGATTTTCTTTTCCCGCCACCGATTGATCGGCCCGGCGGCGTTGCGAGGTGAGGAGGCAGGCTCATACGTACTGTAGTATACAACAGCAGTTAATCTCTTTTTTGGCGAGCATAAAGACAGGGATTGTGATTCGGGAGCAGATGCAGCAGGTGGTTTGGATTGAGATTCGGGAGGAGATGCAGTAGCTGCTAGGTCCTCACGCCGCCTTCCTGGTCAATTGGTAGAATTGATTGCTGTTTGTGATGTTTGTACATGCGCCCAGCGGTGGTTTGGATTTCTGAATCTATGTGATTCGTATTCACAGATAAGCAGGGAACCTTTGATCCATGTGATGGATCGATGGATCTCTTTTTGCATGGTGGTGTATATATGGTCTCGTTCCCCATGCTGCCTATATTTATAGCATTTGTCGATGATATGCATACTTGCCAGGGTATGGGCACGGACGAGTCGGCGGCGTACGCCGTCAGGAGCTCGCTGAGGTTCACCGTCGCCCCCCGCGACGCCGCCACCGCGCGGAGCAGCCGGCCGGCCTCCTCCTCGCGGACGGGCGGAAGGAGCGCACGCGCCGGGCGCTCAACAGCTCCACGGTGCAGATCTTGCGGAGCTGCCGCCACTCGTCGCTGTACGGCGCCCAGATGATCCCCTCGGCGCCCAGGGAGATGGACATGCGGACCATGCGGCTCATGTGGCGGGAGGCGAAGTCGACGTCGCGGGACACCATGACCTCGCGCGCGGCGTCGGACGAGGAGGCGACGACGACGGGGAGCCCGCCGAGGCGGAGCAGCATCGGCCACGTCGACCACGGCAAGACCACCCTCACTTACCTTTCATATGAAAGTTAGAACCGAACCAAGCTTCACTTACATCAATGTGATATTTCAAAAACAATAAGAACATAGTTAGCACATGTAGCAATAACACAAAACAATTAACACTAACCTTTATATATGATTGTCTTCCATCATAAATAAAACCATATGACCTGACATACCATTGATGTGAAGCTTGTTCCAAAAAACATGAATTGGTCAATTCAATTAGCAAACATTGCCATTGTTCCCACCTCCTCTAAATTCCAGAGTTTACACAAAGTATAACACTTCCTTTGGGTAAATAGTTAAACAACAACAACTCTTCTAAATTCCAGAGTTTCCACAAAGTATAACATTTCCTTTGTGCAAATAATTAAACAACAACACCTCCTCTAAATTTCAGAGTTTCCACAAAGTATAAATATTTCCTTTGTGTAAAGAATTAAACAACAAACTTAGAATTTTAACTTCCACTAAGAATGTTGCATTAAACTTCCTTGTAAATAAATCCAATAACATCCTATAGGCATGCGGTTGTTTGGTAAAATAACAAGTTCCCAGACTTTTATTATTCATCATTGAGTTTGTTCCTTCCCGCAATGTTTCCACCCATAGTTAACATTAGCAACAAGTTTAGTATTTTTCTTTCCTCTAAAATATAGAGTAACTTCCTCAAATAACACACAATAGTAGCCAAGATATGATGGCCCAATTTAATTCCTCCCACTATTCCTAAGCATGTTAATGTTGGGATAATTCCTCCCACTTTTCCTACGCATGTTAGTGTTGGGAGTTTAACTTGTGTCTTCCTTTGAGTTTAACACATATAAAATTCCGGTGTGACTATTAGAACACACCCTTCATTAGAAAATATCATATTCCTACTTTCCACCAATTTTCCCTTTTCCAGATAAAAACAAAATACCATTTGATCCACTAGAATATAAACATTAAAAATAAAATCTTGGTGTGCTATGTAGTAAATAATTATTCCAATTCCATACTATCAAAATATAAATAGAATACTTCCTTCCAGTTCACAAAATATAAACAGTGACTGTGATAAATAATAACTTACTCAACAAATAGTAGTATGTAATGATTTCATAATCCAGTGAATAACCAAGAGTTGTATTCCTCCATTCAACCATGGAGTATATGACATCTGACAGCGGTGAATAATTCCATGCTCATCACATTAGTTTCAATTAATATTCCTGAAGTGTACTTCCCCCACCACAAAACCTTCCACTTTCAGTATGAGATGTTAATACAACAAAACCTTCCGACTTGTATTGTCAAAGATATTAATAACCATATCAAGTGAATCATGAAATAAATAAATATATCCACCTCAAGTAGGAGTGTCCAAAAATACCGTAAATATGTGTTGATAAAGTATCATAATCCTCCCACTAAAACTTAGAATTCCAGAATTAATAATCCACTAATTCTGTTCCTTGATATTTGACCAAGTCGTAAATGAGATAAAATAATTGAACCTCTAATGGGAGTGTAAAACCAAATGTCAGATTGAAGAGAAATCCATAACTGATAGTCCTCCCAATTAAAGTTTATAATTCCAGAATTAACAAACGTAATTATGTTTGTAGAGTATGACCAAGTCGTAAATAACATCAATAATAAATTCCGAGCATGTGTTCCTATTACAAGTATTCCTCCTTATGGAGTTATCTTCACAAAATAAACAACTTCTCCATCAACTTCCAATGGATTGTCAAAACAAATAAGACCATTGTGTTAAATTCCGTAAAGCACTAATTTCCAATTGAGCAATATTTCCACTCTTCCTTTTCCAAATAGCATGTCATAATCAACAATATCCGATAGAGAAGTACAAAACAAATTCCTTCTCATCGTAGGTGAATATAAGAACAATAATAATTCCTCCACACGGGAGTTTGATTGCATAATTTCCAAATTCCAAAGTACATACAATTTGCCATTAGTGACTAATTAATACACTTATTATTCCTTTGGAATTGTTCACATGTCAGTAAATTTGCTATTGTATTCCATCAAATTATGATGTAGAGGCAAAGTACAAAGTCCAACTATATGGAAAAGTAGCGACAAACAAATATTTAGTGCAAGAAATAACATTGGACATACCGTTCAGTAAATATCGATTTCCTCTTCCATTGGAGTATTTCCCATATTCCTCCAAAATAATAAGTAATGCCACTTCCATTATAAACATGCTTCATGCATGTCGCCTCATCATCGTTGCGCCAGAGAATTCCGATGAATTATTAAAATACTCCGATAGATTTCGGAGTAATCCAATGAGTCCAATATATTCCGGTGACAATGTAAATCCCGTAGAAATTAAGAAATCATGGTGACTAAATAAATAAATAAATCCATCCGACAAACAGTTTAATAAATTCCCTCGGAGTGCATTCCAACTTCCTCTAAAAGCGAGTGGTGTCCGATAAAGGAAGTCAACCAAAAATAATAATAATCCTTTTCCAGGTTACGTAAATATTCCACGTAATCTGTTTACTCGCATATTCGGCAGCTAAATAATCAACCATTGATAAATACAAATATGTGAACTAGTGTACTTTCCATAGTCCAAAATTCCATAATTTTTTTCTTATCCTCTGATTTTTCCGATTTAGACATACCAATAACATAATCAATACTCACGGCTGAACATAAATGATTTTCCTTTCCAAACCGTTTAACTAGAAACACCAGTCTAAATAGCTCAGAGTAAATAATATTTGATGCCATGAAAAGAAAGAGTTACCCTTATATGGATTTGGACGAAGAAATATTCCTAGTACTCGATTTTCCAGGAGTACTAGTCCTCGTGAGGCCAGCAAGAAGTACTAGGTCTGCAACGAGTGATAGCCTTCCTCGATCCATGCGCCCAGAATAAACATCGACGAGTTTTCCTTTTGTTCCACTTTTCCAGATAGAACAAATCTTCCACCGACTTTGGTCCTGGCTCGCGTACGCGCAGCGCAGTTGCACCGTGGGCGGAAGCACACGGCAATCTTCGGAAACGGATAGCATGGTCCTTGCGTGACAGAAGATGAATCATACGGACAAATATATCTATTCCCACGCGCAGCTCTTGAAAAATTCCTAGATGCGTTCTTGTATTCCGCAACCGCAATCTACTGCGTGACAAATCAATTTCCTACCTCGCTGTTCACGTAGAAACTTCCAGCGATTTCGATCCCGCCGCTGCTTGCGTCAAAAAAGTGGCAGCGATTCTAGATTCCCTGGATCGTACAATCACAAACCAGAACGGCAGCGACGGTGTCTTCTTCCTCAATCTGCGTGACAGCTAACCTCCTCGATCCGTCCGTGCAAAGCGACATATGCTTTCCGGATCGAGAAAAGGCCTTCATCGACTTGAGCGCACGCCCGCGCAACATTGATCAGCTCGATCGCCCGCCGACGGGTCCGATACGGGAGAGCGGACATCGAAATAAGGCAGGCGACCGGCAGAGTTCCCCGCGACGATAAAGTCACGGCAGATCAGCAGCGGTGACCGTGACGGGCAGAGTTTGGAGCGGATCAGAAAACGCGGCGACGACGTGAATTGCAGCGGATCAGTTTTCCGGCGACGGCGCGATCCAGCTCTGATACCAATGTAGAAAAATTAGGGTTTGGATCTAATTCGGCCTACCCTCTATTCCTCTGCCTTATCGGTGGTGCCGCTCACAATGCATATTGAGGCTAGAGGGTGGGACCTTTATATAGACTCCAAATTCCAGATAACTCAATCTGTTTCCAGATAGGACTCGTGACTTGTTAAACCAACCACTATCATTAACAGCCATTAATCGAGCCTATTACTGTTAAACAATTAGGTCCCAGCACGCATGTGTGAGTCATGCGCCGAGTTTGAATACACAATCAAACTCGCAGGCTTTAACAATCCATAGAGCCAATCCTACGGACAACCTGGCATTCCACTCTATACTGTTCCCGAGTATAATTCCAGCATATTCATATATACTGTGTTCCAGTATAGACGTACCGGCTTCCTTAAGTATATTTCCTTAAGTACTGCACATCAATAATTGCCTGTTATTTCCGTGACACTTCCACACTGAAATTTAATTCCGGACGATGTAGTAGATATATAAAATGTTGCAAAACACAATTTCCTACATTGGGCACGTCGAAGCCGAGGACACGGCAGCCGTCGCTGCGGCACTCCCGCGGCAGCAGCAGCGCCGCCGGCGGGTGCAACCGGAGCGCCTCCTTGATCACCAGGCGCATGTAGTCCAGGCCGGCGAGGGAAGCCTCCGTCACCGTAGGCTGTCCGGCGAGCGCTCGCCGGACCTCGTCTTGCGCCTTCCGCATCACCCGAGGGTTCCTCACCAGCTCAGACATCGTCCACTGCAGGGTCGTCGCTGCCGTCTCGCTGCCCCCGGCGAACATGTCCTGTGCGATACGAGTATACGACAGACACAGCAACAATTTTTCTCATTTTCTGTCAGGTGGAGAATTTTTTTATGGATTCAATGAGAAATGCTTACGCCGACAGCCGATTTGATGTTTTTGGTGGTCAGGGGGCACTGCAGGTCGCCTTCCCGCTGGATCCTGAGTAGCACGTCGAGCAGGTCCTCTTCCTCGTCGGCGGCCGTCCGGCTCTCCTGGTGCTCCCGGACGACGGCGTCCAAGAACGCGTCGATCGTCCGGCGGTGCTGCCTCATCCGGCCCGGCGTACGGCTGACGAGCATGGCGAGGCGCGACGACGGGAAGAGGTCCGGCAGACTCATCCCGGCGAACAGCTTGAGCCCGCGCTGCAGGATCTCCAGGAACGCGTCCCGGTCCTTGTACCTGCTCCCGACGATGGCGCGCACAGACGAGTCAGCGGCGTACGCCGTCAGGAGCGCGCTGAGGTTTACCGTCGCCCCCCGGAAGGCCGCCACCGCGCGGAGCAGCCGGCCGGCCTCCTCCTCGCGGATGGGACGGAAAGAGCGCACGCGCCGGGAGCTGAACAGCTCGACGGTGCAGATCTTGCGGAGTTGCCGCCACTCGTCGTTGTACGGCGCCCAGATGATCCCCTCGGCGCCCGGGGAGATGGACATGCGGACCATGCGGCTCATGTGGCGCGAGGCGAAGTCGACGTCGCGGGACACCATGACCTCGCGCGCGGCGTCGGACGAGGAGGCGACGACGACGGGGAGCCCGCCGAGGCGGAGCCGCAGGACCGGGCCGTGGCGCCGAGCGAGGTCGTGCATGGCGCGGTGCGGCAGGTCGCGGGCGAGGTGGTGGAGGTGGCCGAGCACCGGGAGCGCCCAGGGAGACGGAGGGCCGGTCCAGCGCGTCGCCTGCTGCGGCTGAGGCAGAGGAGTGGGACGATGGCCAGGAGAGGGAGGAGCAGCAGGTAAAGCGGCAGCGGCGCCATGGCACTCCAAGGTAGATGGTCAAAGGATGGAACGGGAAGAAGGCTAGCTCCAGCCGTGAGCCGGCCATGGTTTTATCCATGGCGTCGCACCTTCCACTTGCACGTGCTGCTGCGAATTGTCCAAGTCAAGTTCAGCGAAAAATATCCTGCCACCAGACATCGATCCTTTTGTCTCTCCCGTGATGACAAGACAAGAACGGAATCAAACAGGATTTGCGACGAAGCTACGTACTACGCCTACGCGGGACGACATCAAGACTTCTCTGCAAATTTGAAAATGTTATACTACCTCTGAAACCGTGACGTGGCAGGATTTACGAATGCGTCTTCGTCATCATCAGGACGAAGATATCTTCAAAACATGACTACATGTCACTGTGTTTCGACAATACTATTGTCGCCTTCAGAGTTGTCGACCGAAATCTCCAAACATTCGTATGTACCCAGAGCGTTCTGCTCGTCCTTTCAATCGCACATCCATCGATGTTAAAATATGGCACGTGACATGTTACTTCATGATCAAGGAGTTTTAAAAGATTTTCTTAAGAAAAAATATAGCGAAACAGGCTCCGTCCACTCAACTGGAAGATACCTTGAAACACCACCTGCATAACACAAAAACACAACTGGAAGATACCTTGAAACACCGCTACCAAAGAGACCCGCACCCTCCTACATGCCACCAACAAGGGCGACCGACCAAGCGATAGATCGGTTGCCCGACCACAAGCGTGTTATGGCGGGGTTATGGCAGCTGCCTTGGAAAAAAAAACTCAACAGCTCTGAGGTGCGCCCATTGCAAGAAAACATGCCAATACATAATTTTTATTTATGTTCATGACTGTAATCCAGTAGATAAAACGGATAGGCAGACTTCTAGCTTTAATCATCATCAGGGAAACTGGGTTTACACCATCTATTTTAGCTGGCAAAGCACATGTACTGAGTGAGCAGTTCCACGTCCATTTTACATCACAGCCTCAATAATAAACACGAGAACAGAATAAAGATACACTGCATCAATAGCAACTTAATTGTCTAGCTTACAGAGTGCAGCCTTCTAAATCGCAAACTCGATTTCACGTTGGTTGAGATTGATTCCACACGGTTGGTTGTACGATACGTCACCGACTACATACTAGACTTCTCGAGATTTTTTCAAACTTTGGAACCGACTTTTCCAAAACCAAGGGCTAGCTGCTTTCTTCTACCAACTTCTCCTGACACACAAGCTGTGATAAGATACAATCGGGGGTAACTCAGCCCCGAACCTTGACATGTACTCCGCGGTATCCTAGAAACACAAATACCATGGTTTGAGCTAGCACATATATGAATTCAAACTGCAAAAAAAACTAATTTCGATTGGGAGGCAATGTTCATACCCAAAATGAGACGGTGATCACGTTGCCTTGATACGAACTTTGATGCCACTTGTCTGCAGCCTTCTTGGCCGTTCTCCAACTATCAAAAAGCATATACCCGCGGCCGCATTCTCTGTGCAACAGTTGAAACAAGAATTATGTTTGAACGAAAATTCATCGCTACTGTACCAGGCTTCAGTTCATGAGTACCAAGACACAATGTGGACACTGTACACAAAATAAACAGGAACATGGACACCTAGTAATTATTTCGTAAAGTTCAGTTCGAAATTGAAATGATACTTTCCACCAAAGATCAACAAAGCAAGTCACAAGAGCATATAGCAAATCATGTATTCCCAATCTGTACCAAAACTCCCAGGTACTGATTTATTCATGTAGCAAGTACTAAATAAGTTAGCAAACGTAAATGGAAATCGGAACAGGGAGCCGAGCTCGTTGTCTATTTTTTTTCAATCTTACTGCTGCAAACCAGGGATAAAACTTTACCATTATACTTGCAGCTCATACATCAACTCCGTGTGCAGACTACTACCACTCCTGTTCCTACGCCCAAATCTGAAGAACAAAATATGGCCATAAAACAGGAGACAAAGGAAGAAGAAAGCATATCCGTGATCCTTGAGCTGCAGCAGAACGTAGACTCTCGTGCAGCAGTAGCATCGACATCCTGCAGGTACTGCGCGGCCTGCGAACCACGACTCCGACGCGCCCCGTCGCATTAGTGGATCAGGGAGGGGGCGGTGGAGGTTCATTGCCGGAGATCACCTCCTAGGTTAGAGATGGATGTGCAAGTGGCTCGTGTGGTACATGGGAGGGAGATGGCCGAAATGGGAAATTTTCTAAACCCTAGCTCCCGCGGTGCAGCAGTTCAGAGCAGAGCAAAGGAGAGAGACGATGACTTTGGGAAGGACCACTCGCATGATTGAGCTATACTTACAGGTTTCTTTTGCAAATGTGCCAACAGCTTACCTAGCTTACCACTAGGTTGGTGCAGCTGGTGCATGAGTTGGGTCGTTTCACAAGATACATTCTCCTACTCTGTACTAGTAGGTGGTTGAAGGCAAAGTCCCCTCGTTCAATTGTGTTTCTTCTTTTACATACAGAGAAGGAAAAAAAAGCAGCGACAACAAGGGATGTACGAGGGCACGAAATCGAATGATGATGTACGTAGGAGTAATTTGTGTACTAACTAAAAAAAGAGTAACATCAGTAGTAGGATGACATTAGTATTACGAATAGCAGGATGACATTAGTATTACGAAAAATAATCTAGCTTACCCGTCCACATGAATATGATGTACTGGTCCACACTGAGCTGAGTTCCCGTGAAGATGATTCCTGACACGGAGACAAAATTCATCGTCCCTCTGAAAAATAAAATGGTAAACATATGCAGTTTTTCAAGTGGGAAAATTTTCTTCTAATTAATTAAATGTCATAACAGACGACTGACCTCAATTGCTCCATCAAATAGATTATCCAAGACTATACTTCGGTCTTTTTTAACATTTGACAAAGATATGCTTGTAGGAGGAGCAAGAGAGCAAGAGCTGTACATTAAACAAAATACTTCAGTTATGTACCTCACCATAATCAAAACTCAGTAACCAGTTATAATTAGAGGTTTGCATAACAAAACTAAAAATTGGACTTTGAACAGTTTCAACACGTATGATGACATGCGCTAGCTACAGAGCTGCACACAGCACACCGACGCGACAATTCACACCCCGTTCACCACTGTCTATGCCATTGTTGCTTTCTGCCACTGCCACATTGTTATCAAACAGAGTAATTGGCTATCAACCAACCACCAGTTATCAATTTCCTTACGGTGTGCATTGTATAAAAGTAACGACAATGGATTATCATGCTACAACCCATTTGATAGTCCTCTCTAAAACATAAACCGTGTAAACCGAATACTTATAAAGCATAGAGGTGATAATAATAAAGAAAGTCTTGCAAATTAGTGGATTGGCACCATAAAAAAAACACAAAGAAAAATCAGCGTGGCAACTTCATGTTTTTCAGCAAAGTTATTATTATCTTTCAGTAACACTAAACGCTCCTTATAGTTCAGAAATTCAACTAAGAAATTACTACGTTATTACACACCACTACTGACTTGGCTGAACTGTTTCAGAGAGATGTTACAGGAAGAGCGATTCCGTCCTTCTCAAGTTCTCAGCCTGCATTCAGAAGAGGAGGGGTCCTCTCCGCAGGCAAGGGAAATTTTACCAAGGTGTTATTTCTACTGTGACGGTTTTGCTAGATTTTCTTATGTTTGGTGAATTCAGTACATGCTGGTTTGTAGGATAGCAAGAGGTGATAACTTATTTCAGATCCTTAAGATGAAATCTTGGAACGAGACATGGCATGAGCCGATAGTTGGTATTATCAGACATATAGGCTTTGCAAACGCTACAGTTGATCAAGACCGTAGCAGCTCATATTTGTCCAAGCGCATCATTTTGCATGACTACCTAGTACCCACTTTATATTGTTCGACAGCCAGCCTTCACTACCCAGTACCCAGTATCCAGCAAAGCTCAACTATCTTTCAGTAACACTAAACGCTCCTTATAGTTCCAAAGTTCAACTAAACGCGCCTTCCTGCACGACGACGACGACGGCCCCTTCTCTCTCCCGCAGCTGCAGGCGAAGCGGGGGCGGTGCTCGCCGTCCGCCGCCGAGTACCTCGGAATCAACCTCGAGTCCGACCCCCTCGATTCGCTGTGCCTCATCTTCTCCAAATCCGATCCGGAGGTACGGCCACCGCCGCCGGCGTCCTCCGGGCCTGGACCGCCGGCAAGGCCGCTGCGGATGGTCCAGCTCCGGCTGGTCCTCCTCCTCGCTCCCAATCTCCAGGCCCGCCTCGGACGCCACCCTGGCGTCCACTGCACGGGCCGGTTGATTGAGCGGGAGGAGCTGCGCGTTTTGGCGGCGGGTGGCGACCACGTACAGCGGCGCTCTTGCTGGAGTCGACGACCAGCGCTGCTGCCACGCCACCTTCCCTCCTGCTCGAGCCTTCCCGCCTCCTGACGGCCAAGGCTGCTAGATGCTGCTGCTTCGTGTCTTCATACAACTGCCTCTTCCTACAGGAAGGTAAATCCTCCATATCCAGGTCTAGTTTCGTGTTGCTATGCGTGTGGTCTGCTAATTGGCTCTATTGCAAGATCTGGTTACAACATTCACAAGCTCTGTTGGTGAGATGCACGTGCTGTAAATTTATGAAACAAAATCTTTTGATAGGGTAAATGTTGGTAGAGTAATCCTAGTGCTAGGTGGTTCCCTGTCGTAAACCATTTTGCCATGCTCTGCTCTTGCTAGTTTATTTGATACTACATCCAAGGTATGTACTAAAACTATGGTGTTAATTAACCATGAAAAAATATAAGAAAAATGGACAAATATTAATGTTTATGTTCCCTTATTTTTCTTATCTGGCATCGGTAAGTAGCTGATTGACCAATTAACCAAACAAACTAGCTAGCTAATGTTTCACGCGTGCAGGAATATACACGCATGCAGCATATGATGCCATGCTGACACGCACGAATACATGCATGTACGGCGGGAGTAATCGTCCAGTCCACATAACAAGCATGCATGGGGTCTCTAGCTCACTTCTTTGACCTTAATTTGGTGCAAGCCCATGCATGTTAAATTTGATCCTAGCATGCGTACACGAAGACATGAATTGATGTGCTACACATAGACATGCCAGCGTTACATTTTCACCCAATTGATTTCAGATTTTTCATCCTATAGATTTCTACATGTGTTGTGCATATTAAACTTAAAAATATATCCGCTTCAACATTTTTGGTTGTATCTGTGACACTCATGTCATAGTTACCATTGGTTCTGCATCGACGCCTGTACATGCATAGACCTCGCCGCCGCCATCGTCGACATACACGTCTCACTGACCAAAATACCGTCATCGGTCGCGATGGTCGACATCAACATGCCATTATTGTGGCCTCTCTTTCGCGTTCGAGATGTTTATATCATGTTTGAAAATTTTGGCATATTCAAGTTTAGATGAGTAGGTGGTTTATTGTTTAGATGTAGTAGAAGGAGTTTCTTGAAGTAGCCGAAGTAGATGGCTACTAACTTTACAGTTATTTTAAAGATCAAAATGATTATATGTTTAGTAGTTGACTATATATTTAGATCATGTTTGGAAGTATTGGCATGCTCGAATTTAGATGACGAGACGGTGTATCGTTTAGATGGAGTGCTGGGAGTTCTTTTTAACTTGCCTAAGTAGCTACTCCGTAGACTATTCTAAAAGTTTTTTTCCTAAGGACTATTCCCTCCGTTCCATTTTAATTGACTCACATATATCTAGATATGTATGTACCTAGCACTAAAACGTGTCTAGATACATCCATATCCAGATATATATGAGTCAATTAAAATGGAACGGAGGGAGTAGATGTTTAGATCACGTTCAGAAGTATTGACATATTCAAATTTAGATGACAAGATGAATAGATGCCGCGGCCGAGATCCGGCAACGGCAGAGGAGCTCGGCCCTTTACCTAGGCTGACTTGTACATCAGAACGAACAATCCCGGTCGAACAAGTCGATGGTGCCGAACAGCGAAGAAGTCGATGTTTGACGATCACCAACGAGAGGATCTCAACGATCGTCATTTCGTCAGACTCGGGAGCAGGAGAGCCGAAGAAGTCGAGGTTTGGCGAAGCTATGCTGTTGCGTTTGCATGTGAGAGCCGACGTGGATACGTGAGTTTTTTCCCTGTGCAATAAATCGAGTGCTCGGTGGAGGAGTGCAGGGCTAGCTTCTCTATTTAATTTCCTACAATTCTACTTTCCCGCGCGCGCATGCATGGGTTGGCCTTCTTTCTTTTTTCCTTTTTTTAAACTTCAGCTAGCTAACCATTACAACCTCCTAAATAAATGATATGTCTACTGGCCGATGAAGACGTGCATGCATGCAGCTATGTCGTTGCCTCGTTGTACGGTAGCCGATGAACACCTCTCTCCAACCCAAGGTGTTTCTCCGACTGCCTTGACGGACCCGCGGGGGACGAAGAAGAATGTTGGCTTAACAATGAGGACACTGTGTTTTGACTCATGGGTCTAGATGCACCTGTTATGAAAGTGTTTTTTAAATAAATTTTTAAATGTCAAAAATTCCAAAAAAAAAACAATCGGGTGTGCATCTATACATTCCATGTTCGCACAAAAAGTTTCGCTGAAAAATGACATTTTTTGTGGTTGTGCAAAAAAGACAAAAAAAATGTCTTGTAAGATTTGTCTTTTTTGCACAACCCACGAGAAATATCATTTTTCCACAAAACTTCTTGTGTCAACATAAAATGTTCGAATAAACACCCGAGATTTTTGTTTGAATTTTTTTGACATTTGAAATATGGTTTTTAGGTAGTGGGATCATCTACTCCTAGTACCCAAAACTGATTTCCGTTAACGACGAGCCATACTATACGGTCACGGTGTTTAGTTGGCGTGCTTGTGTCTTGTATTGTGTTGCGCGAACTTTAGTTAGCTAGCTGGATTCTCAATTAATTCGTATTCACCCTCATGTAGTACATAACGAGGCGTGCCGGTTTTGGGTTTAAGTCTTCGGGTTTGGATTTGACACAAACCCATTCAGATTCTCGGAATTATCAACATTGATAGTTAAGGACTAATAATTTAAGGAATGGTAAGACGCTATTGTGCATAGTGATGTCATTATTTATTTCTCCAAACTCTTCATGCTTTATTATTATTTTGGCCATTTTATTCGACAACTTAAACCAATATAAGAGATGATTATTTCCATTTCTGTAAGAAATAAGGACATGAAATTAAAACAAAATCCGTCCCCATTAAAGTCATGACAAGCACACCGAGATTAATTTTTCTGGAACACAAATTATCAACTTTTTTTATAATGTATCACATATATAATAATTAAAAGCACAAAACTTATCATAAACAAAGATGGTCGAAAGGCGATGGTGGGGCCGACGATGATGCCAACCAGTCTATGAGAGACTCATGATTTTGGCGAGAAAAGTGGCCGGGGATGCTGAGGTTTTTTTAGGGCCTATAACTTGTACGTTAGTAGTCAGAATTGACCGCGGCTATCTATCATCTGTACTTTGTTTATTACAATCATTTTGAAATTTAATTATTATTTTAGTGCCGTGCCAATTGATCAATCTTTTTTCTCCTCATTGTCGAAAAAATCAACTTAACGTGATTTCTCAAGGCTTATGTTAAAAAAAAAGAACTTTTGCTAACTTGGAAATTCGTTGGTATCAATCTCTAGAAACTAGCTTCCCGCGCGTGCTTTCTCCTGTGCCCTGTGGACGAAATCGAGTGATCGAGTGGTACTCGTTGGCTAGCTTTTCTATTTGGTTTCCTATATCTACTTTGCCGCGCGCCGCATCCTGGGTTTTTTTTCCCTTTCGATTCCGAATTCCAAAGAAAAACACAAGCAGTAAGTACATCAACTAGCCAAAAAACACAAAATCATCAGCTACCTGATGAATACGTGCATGCATGCATGTATGTCGGCGGTGCATGCACTTATACGTAAAAAAATGAAAACGTGCTCCATGGCTTCGTCTAGCTAGCTCCATGTCATGACTCATGGACGTGGAATTAATGTAACAAACAAAGGAGCATCGACCGGCAAGACCGAGGTCGCTTCGTCAGGGCCATCGCCGTATATATCAAGTTCGGAGTAGATCCTATTTCGTCACCATAAATATCCCACTCTTTCCAAACCAAGGTGCTGCTTCGACTGCTTCATAAAAAGGGAGAGATAGAGGATTCAAGATCGACATAGGGACGGCCTCGGGTGGCCAAGATCCTACACGGGAGGAGTGGACTTAGCGACGGGTTGTAACGTGCGGTCGGTGGGGTTCTGGGTTGCGTGCTTGTGTCATGTGATCATGTCGTATTCAGACTCGTGCGTAACTAACGCATGGGGCACTCAATGTAACATGATCAACCATCCCAAGGTAAAACATGTAGCCCATGTGACAAAACATGTATGGCAAATTGGTGGACTGAGCCGGGCTTCTTCTTCAGCCGGTACTGGTATTTGTGCCGGTACATGGAGCGACACACCGCCGTGGCGCTATTTGCGTTCCAAATTGTGTCAGGAAAATGTGTTGGCTGCCATATTTGTAGCTCACGAATTGGTTGATGCATTTACTTTATGTACTGGTTGTCTCATGCCGAAGCTTGTGGTTCCTCCGGCTTTTTATTTCAGGTTGTTGAACCTGGAACCATCTGATGCACATGCAACTGTCAAACCAGAAAATCTTTCTTCTTGGCGCATCTTCTGTAGGAATCTGGCACTTGAGTAGTTCAGTTGGTACAAGCTAGTAGGAAATGTTGGATACTTTGGTTTCTCAGGGAGGTGTTGGATACTGTGTTGTGAGGATTGTTGAATCGCTTGAGAATATGTGTTTGTCTCGCTGGCATTAGAAATTTCTTGGATGCGTGTTCATATTCAAGTTCGACATGTTGCCTTTATATGTTTTTTCGTTTGAGAGTGAAAAATAACTTATCCAATAGAGATACCATTTTGTAAAAACGTATGCAATACTCCAATGCCCATGTCGAAGGTACCCGTAGTCCGGTACGACGGAACTATGTCATAGCTAGGCTGAGTGCCTCCTTTCGTACATTGCCAGTTTCAACTTGAATGATCAAGTTGTCCTCACAGTGAGAAATAAAGTAAAATACAAGCCTATTCTCTAATGAAAAGAAATGGAGTATACGGGGAGAGATAAGGGGCAATAATAATAAATATAGGGAGGGTCGACGGCGTGTCTCCCGAGCTGCCCCACTACTACCGCAATTATTGGGCCGGCGCATGCATGCATTGGAACCCGCCGGGCTGGCAATTAAATTGGACCAGCCTGGATGGCAATTAAATAGGACGTTCCTCCCTCATTTACCGGACGTTTCATTTTATGCCACGTCAGCGATCCGCGAGATTAGTCATCTACACCGTTCGTTCTCACCATGGCCTTCAAAACAATCCAGCAAACGACCCACTTTTTGGGTTAGGTCATATTCCTATGACCTAATCTAACACATACAAAGGGGAAAATCACATAAACCCCCACCTTGGATGAAAAACTAGAGGGTAGATGATAGGGGGCACGCCATATATGGGGACTCGTGGATAATGGCGGTTGTGGCAGTTGGGAGGGTAGAGTTCGGCAGTGGCGGGAGGCTAGGATGCGCCGAGCTCAGCCACATTGTGGTTAAGGATGAAGAAAGAGGCCACGTCTCGGGCGTGATGACCGGACGCCACCAGTGGCGGATGTAGGAGTAAAAGGTTGGGGGTGCCAGACAAGATATTCATAGTATAAATATCATGCATTAGCATTTTTAACACATGTAATAAGCATAAAATTAGACTAAATGATAGTGTATTATAAAATCTGCATTTTTTAGGGGGTGCCATGGCACCCATGGCACCCCCACTGGATCCGCCACTGGACGCCACCATGCTCGCCCTCGTCTGGCTCCTCGTACCCTCCCGTGGCGGGGCCATCAGATCTGGGATGGTGAAAGTAAACATAGCCAAAACTATGGTGTTAATTAACCATGGAAAAATATAAGAAAAATGGACAAATATTAATGTTTATGTTCCCTTATTTTTCTTATCTGGAATCGGTAAGTAGCTGATTGACCAATTAACCAAACAAACTAGCTAGCTAATGTTTCACGCGTGCAGGAATATACACGCATGCAGCATATGATGCCATGCTGACACGCACGAATACATGCATGTACGGCGGGAGTAATCGTCCAGTCCACATAACATGCATGCATGGGGTCTCTCACTTCTTTGACCTTAATTTGGTGCAAGCCCATGCATGTTAAATTTGATCCTAGCATGCGTACACGAAGACATGAATTGAGATGTGCTACACATAGACATGCCAGCGTTACATTTTCACCCAATTGATTTCAGATTTTTCATCCTATAGATTTCTACATGTTATGCATATTAAACTGAAAAATATATCCGCTTCAACATTTTTTGGTTGTATCTGTGACACTCATGTCATAGTTACCATTGGTTCTGCATCGACGCCTGTACATGCAATAGACCTCGCCGCCGCCATCGTCGACATACACGTCTCACTGACCAAAATACCGCCATCGTCGCGATGGTCGACATCAACATGCCATTATTGTGGCCGCTCTTTCGCGTTCGAGATGTTTATATCATGTTTGAAAATTTTGGCATATTCAAGTTTAGATGAGTAGGTGGTTTATTGTTTAGATGTAGTAGAAGGAGTTTCTTGAAGTAGCCGAAGTAGATGGCTACTAATTTTACAGTTATTTTAAAGATCAAAATGATTATATGTTTAGTAGTTGACTATATATTTAGATCATGTTTGGAAGTATTGGCATGCTCGAATTTAGATAACGAGACGGTGTATCGTTTAGATGGAGTGCTGGGAGTTCTTTTTAACTTGCCTAAGTAGCTACTCCGTAGACTATTCTAATTTTTTTTTTCCTAAGGACTACTCCCTCCGTTCCATTGTAAGATTTGTCTTTTTTGCACAACCCACGAGAAATATCATTTTTCCACAAAACTTCTTGTGTCAACATAAAATGTTCGAATCAACACCCGAGATTTTTGTTTTATTTTTTTTGACATTTTGAAATATGGTTTTTAGGTAGTGGGATCATCTACTCTTAGTACCCAAAACTGATTTCCGTTAACGACGAGCCATACTATACGGTCAGCGGTGTTTAGTTGGCGTGCTTGTGTCATGTATTGTGTTGCGCCAACTTTAGTTAGCTAGCTGATTCTCAATTAATTCGTATTCACCCTCGTGTAGTACATAACGAGGCGTGCCGGTTTTGGGTTTAAGTCTTCGGGTTTGGATTTGACACAAACCCATTCAGATTCTCGGAATTATCAACATTGATTGTTAAGGACTAATAATTTAAGGAATGGTAAGACGCTATTGTGCATAGTGATGTCATTATTTATTTCTCCAAACTCTTCATGCTTTATTATTATTTTGGCCATTTTATTCGACAACTTAAACCAATATAAGAGATGATTATTTCCATTTCTGTAAGAAATAAGGACATGAAATTAAAACAAAATCCGTCCCCATTAAAGTCATGACAAGCACACCGAGGTTAATTTTTCTGGAACACAAATTATCAACTTTTTTTATAATGTATCACATATATAATAATTAAAAGCACAAAACTTATCATAAACAAAGATGGTCGAAAGGCGATGGTGGGGCCGACGATGATGCCAACCAGTCTATGAGAGACTCACGATTTTGGCGAGAAAAGTGGCCGGGGATGCCGAGGTTTTTTTAGGGCCTATAACTTGTACGTGTTAGTAGTCAGAATTGACCGCGGCTATCTATCATCTGTACTTTGTTTATTACCACTGTTCAAAATATCTTCCGATATTCCGATAAATCGGCCGATTTATCGCTTCTCAGTGTCTGACCGATAAGATAAATCGGCCGATAAATTTGCCGATATGCCGATAAATCAGCCGATATGCCGATAAATCGGCAGATTTACCCCTTATCTTGGGTCGACCGATAAGTTCCTGATAAGCGATATTCCCAACATTGTTTATTACAATCATTTTGAAATTTAATTATTATTTTAGTGCCGTGCCAATTGATCAATCTTTTTTCTCCTCATTGTCGAAAAAAATCAACTTAACGTGATTTCTCAAGGCTTATGTTAAAAAAAAAGAACTTTTGCTAACTTGGAAATTCGTTGGTATCAATCTCTAGAAACTAGCTTCCCGCGCGTGCTTTCTCCTGTGCCCTGTGGACGAAATCGAGTGATCGAGTGGTACTCGTTGGCTAGCTTTTCTCTTTGGTTTCCTATATCTACTTTGCCGCGCGCCGCATCCTGGGTTTTTTTTCCCTTTCGATTCCGAATTCCAAAGAAAAACACAAGCAGTAAGTACATCAACTAGCCAAAAAACACAAAATCATCAGCTACCTAATGAATACGTGCATGTATGTCGGCGGTGCATGCACTTATACGTAAAAAAAATGAAAACGTGCTCCATGGCTTCGTCTAGCTAGCTCCATGTCATGACTCATGGACGTGGAATTAATGTAACAAATGTTGGGAATAAGCCGCGACAGAGCACGGTGCGACCGGCGTCAGAGCGCCAAGGTCGGGTCCGTGGCGGTGCAGACCGGCGTCAGTGCGCCAGGTCGGGTCCGCGGGGCTGGGTCACGGCCATGTATATGTGTTGTGTGGTGCGTGTGTGCGTTCGAGTTAGCGCTAGCTTGCATGCAGTAGAGGGCCGTTGCGATCTGTTGGACGCCGGCCGCGTCGTGCGCGTAGGAGCGCGTTGTTCGCGTGGATCGTGAGCGAGCGGATCGTGGGCGAGTGGGAGTGCGTCGTGGGCGCACGGCAGGAGTGAGGCGCAGCATCGTGTGTGCGCTGCTGCTGTATAAATCTCCCCCGTGTACTGTTTGTAAGCTGAGCCAGCTAGTTGGAGAAAAGAGAAAAAGAGGCGTTCGTGCGCCGGAAAAATCTTGTGTCTCCTCCATCTTCTACCTCCGTCAGTGTGAGAGAGAGAGCTAGCTAGTCCAGGTCGCTGCCTTCAACAAACAAAGGAGCATCGACCGGCAAGACCGAGGTCGCTTCGTCAGGCCATCGCCGTATATATCAAGTTCGGAGTAGATCCTATTTCGTCACCATAAATATCCCACCTCTTTCCAAACCAAGGTGCTGCTCCGACTGCTTCATAAAAAGGGAGAGATAGAGGATTTAAGATCGACATAGGGACGGCCTCGGGTGGCACGGGAGGAGTGGACTTAGCGACGGGTTGTAACGTGCGGTCGGTGGGGGTCTGGGTTTAGGCCTGTAAGTGGGCACGGGTTGCCCACGGCGCCGCCAGCCCGCCCCACTTATTTTCCTTAAGTGGACACCCACGGGCAGGGGAAGAAAAAACATGGACGCCCGTGGCCCGTCCGCTACCGCCGCCACGCCGCCGCCACGCCGCCGCGAGGCTCCAATATTCTTGCGAGGATGGCATTGCCGATGCCGCAGCCGGCGAGGTGGACGGCTCAGTCGACGAACGCGGCCAGCGCGACGCAGAGATCCCACGCTGAGGCCCCAGCTCCCTCGCCATGGCCTGCAGCCGGTCCACCTCCGACGCCGCTCAAAAAGTCTCGCGTCGCCCCTCCGATCGTCCACGGACGGAGATTCATATGAGTGTGGCTTGTGGTCTTGGCGCGTAGAGGAATCGTCCAGATCAGGTTTCGTGCATAAGATATTTTGTCGATTTCCGATCGAGTAGAAGTCACAGTCCTAGCTGAATCTATTGGAGGCCCATCGCTGATGAGATGGAAGTAAATCGTGTTGTTTATCACGAGATCTCGTCGAGATAAGAACGGAATCGGAATTAGAATCAAAATCGTGGTCACGCTCAGATTGTTTGTCAAAGGCGCGAGCACATACAGACCAATCTTCGTCTTGGAGGCGTATGGGGAACTTGGACAGCCAGCTTGGGGAAGAAAGCCCCCACGGAAGTTGCTGCGTTTCATCCCTTCGATATGCACCGCGTTCGCTGACGGATCGTGCTGCCATGTACTCGCATCACCGCCATCGGCTACGCCTAATAAGGTCCGGCCGAATTACCAGCCGCCGCGTCCGCCGCCGGCAGCCCCCACCACGGCGAACGCGCCTACGACCTGTACCTGCTGCGACCGCGACGGCGAGCTGGGACACGTTCGACCTGCTGTCCTCCGCGCGTCCTGTACCTCCTCGGCCCCGGTGAGCACCATGGCGCTGGCGACCACCACCTCGCCGTCCCCGAGATTCGAGTGGGAGCTCTAGATCCCGTGTACTGTGGGGAAGTGGGCGTAAGTGGGGAAGGTGAACGCCGTTTAACAGAAACAAAATCAACTGGGCATAAGCGGCACCCCCGTTTATTCACATGGGCAGAAGTGAGCAGCTGGTGGGCGCCCACGGGCATGCCCATTTACAGCCTGATCTGGGTTGCGTCCTTGTGTCATGTGATCATGTCGTATTCAGACTGGTGCGTAACTAACGCATGGGGCACTCAATGTAACATGATCAACCATCCCAAGGTAAAACATGTAGCCCATGTGACAAAACATGTATGGCAAAATCGTCAGTTAACCAAACTAAGTAAGTACAACTCATAGAGACAGAAAATCGTGTCGCCGCTAGTAGTCGTCCCATGCCACCTCCTTATCGCCACTGTCACGATGGTGGTGTGCCCTGTCTCCGACGACGGGGAGGGAGGGGGGGGGGGGGGGGGGGGGGGCATGAGCCAAGATGGTGATGATGACGAATTTTCTTCGGTTCCTAGCTATAGTTCATGGCGCCGACACTTTCGGTCGAAGGTGGGTTGGAATTGCCACCGCCGCTCACGAAACCATGGCGGGATCCTTGATTAGCGTTATCAAAACAATATAGTGCGGGTTGTATAGACAGTGCATGCATCGCTAACTAGGTAGAGAGCAAGGGCAACCTGGATATCGGGAGAGTTTTTTAGCGGCAAATACGGCAGCACTAACGTCCTAGACTTGTCAAATTTGTTTGTTTGCATTTCGTTCAGAATAGAGTTTTCTCTTTTTTCCATTTTGTATTTTTTAAGGCGGACACCACGTACGCAAATAATTACACATAGACACTAGCGTGGAGACCAGCCGACTAGGCCATAAATATTTGTTTTCCATGGAAAAAATTTGGGCAAAACGCGCGAGGCAACGAAGGAAAACCAACTGTCATCACGTAACTAAAGGAGATCTTAACCACTCTCCGTGCTAAATCGATCGCTAAAATTTCGGATCGAGTTAAATTTTTGTTTCGGACCCAAAACGCGCGAAATGTCGGAGACAAACTTTTCGTTTTGGGTTGAGCGCGAAATTTGGGCCCAAACGCGCGGGGCGAAAATTTGGGCGCTACTTCGGTCCCGTCCTTGGTCCACCTCTCCCATTCGTCCTTTGCCCTCTTCCTCCTCCTCCTCCTCCTCTCTCGATCCCCTTCTCAGCCGCCTCCGTCGCCGGTCAATTCCGGCCGGCTACGGCGACCCCGCCGACCACAGCCCTGACACCAACCCCTCCTCCTCCTCTCCTGATTCCATAGCGTGGAACCACGAACCTGCTACCACAACCACAAACCCTAGCTCAGGATTCCTTCCTTACAGTGGCGAAGATTCAATCTTTCGCGTCCATGGCTGTGTCGGCGGCGCGGTAGAGCGGCTGGTGAAGCACTGATGCGGCACGGCGAACGGCTGGACCACGCAGATCCGATGTAGCGGCAAGACACGGCCCTCACCGCCGCCGGCGTCCTCCGGGCCTGGACCGCCGGCAAGGCCGCTGCGGATGGGTCCAGCTCCGGCCGGTCCTCCTCCTCGCTCCCAATCTCCAGGCCCGCCTCGGACGCCACCCTGGCGTCCACTGCACGGGCCGGTTGATTGAGCGGGAGGAGCTGCGCGTTTTGGCGGCGGGTGGCGACCACGTACAGCGGCGCTCTTGCCGGAGTCGACGACCAGCGCTGCTGCCACGCCACCTTCCCTCCTGCTCGAGCCTTCCCGCCTCCTGACGGCCAAGGCTGCTAGATGCTGCTGCTTCGTGTCTTCATACAACTGCCTCTTCCTACAGGAAGGTAAATCCTCCATATCCAGGTCTAGTTTCGTGTTGCTATGCGTGTGGTCTGCTAATTGGCTCTATTGCAAGATCTGGTTACAACATTCACAAGCTCTGTTGGTGAGATGCACGTGCTGTAAATTTATGAAACAAAATCTTTTGATAGGGTAAATGTTGGTAGAGTAATCCTAGTGCTAGGTGGTTCCCTGTCGTAAACCATTTTGCCATGCTCTGCTCTTGCTAGTTTATTTGATACTACATCCAAGGTATGTACTAAATGAGGTACAGCTGTTTGAAAGTCTGAACTTATGGTCTTAGGGAAACTCTCTCCATGTGGTTCAAACCTTGCGTTCGTATGTTGAGTAACATGCTTATGGTTCATACTTTGCTGTTTGGAAGGATGACTTCTTTTGTTTGTTGCTGTTCGACAAGCAGAAATATCAGGCAGTGGGAGGAGCTGCGCAGCTTGCGGCGAGTGGCGACCACGGCGGCGCTCTTGCAGTCATGGTCTGAGTTCAGTCTCCTAAAACCAATAAATCTTTAATCCAAATAAGTTGGGCATCTGGGAGTAACAATTATGAGTGCGTGACTGCTACTGTGAATTGTTTCTTTCAGTTTAGTTCATCAGATGCGTTACTTTCTTGTTGATGCCTTCAGTCTTTGGTGAAGAACAAGTTCGTTTTTGCGTCAAAGGTGAAGTTGCAGAGGAATGCCCTGAGTTGCTGCCAGCGTATTCCGTGGCCACGTCCCCGAGCTGCTGTTGCCGTCCTCAACTCCGGCACGGACTCCCGGCTTTGTATGAGCCCCTGGAGCCCGCCACTGGTCTCCTGCAGCGGCGTAGTCGTAGACTGGTGGTGGCGTCGCTTGCTGGCAGTACAGCGCCTCTTCTTGCACTGAGATCGACTTTAGCTACAACCAGTCTCAGGTGAGTTATGTCGGTCTAACTCCCTATCTCTGGCTCTTATTGTCTGGTTTGAGCAATGGCCATGGTGTTCTAGGATTAGGGTAATTTTAATTTTGCCTACTATTTGTGGCTGGTGTTATTAACTCGGACTAACATATTCACCTCTACAGGTTGGAAGGGCTGGACGTTGTTGTACCGAGGAGCTTACAAATAACATTCATTTATTCTGCCTATGACTCTGATTTTCTCAATCAGGTTCGTATAACCTATGTATTTTTGCTTTGCTTGCTTATCTGGTATGGTGCAGCCACAAAGAGTACACTCATATACCTTAGTTTCACTGCAGTGCGATGACAACCGTGCCAGGGCTGGCCACCTTGTCTTCCATTTTGGTGAGTCCTTGGTCTCCTTTCCTCTCCCTCCCTGGTATGATCTGGATATCTTGCCATAGCCGATTATGTTGCTGGGCATCTATGCAATTATTTGGTGACTGGTTATGTGGTCATGCTGTCTGTGGTGATGGTCTTCCGGCCACCAGTGTTGTGATTGTGATGATCTTCTCGTTGAAATTGGTCTGTGGTGCTTGTACTCTTGAGTTACTGTATATGGTATTTGTTGGGGTTTGAAATTTATTTAGGATCTTCTCGTTGAAAGGAACAAATCTTTCTAACACACTTGCTCTAGGCTGTCCATGTCCAATTCGAGAGGACTGCTATGCCATGGTGTTTTAGTTGTCAATGGCTGTCATGACATGCCATGCTCATTTGTATAGGAACTATATTTAATCTTGGTGTTCCACTGGTTATCTGAGCTAGAAATACATGACGTATATAAGGATAAAATCAGCTAATAATATATGCTCATGTGTTAGTGGTGCTGTTAGATGTTCCCAGTCTTTTTGCTTGGCTTTGCTAAAGTTTTCGTGAGCCCAGCTTGCAGAATCTTGTACCATATTGATACACATTGTGCTTTTATTTTCAAATGATATCCCCCACTATTGAACTGTTACTTATTAGGGTCATGTGTTTTTTTTTTTGCCAAATTTGCTGTACTGTCCATGTGTTGTTCTTCTTGAAGGGCAAGGAGGAGGACAAAAAGACAGGCAAGCTAGCTGCACTAGCTGAAACACCTTGGCTCTTCTTGGGGAGTGGAAAACTGCATGAGCTATACCATTTTAGAGCTACGTTGTGTTGCATCTATTTCTGTTTCACACCTATCTAAACCTGTGCAGTGGGATTCTTAGGCTGATAGTTGTAGCTTTTTTCTGTTTGTGCGCCTGCTATATACATGAGCTGAGATTTTTGGTGAGCTTGTGATTATGTTTGACCGACCTGTATGCAGGTAGTTACACAGAAGCAGCTGCCGCGCATTGCTTCTGTGGGTATCCTGGTATTTAGTGATTTTTTTTTTCATTTGCCAACTTGATTGCTCAGTGTCGATCTACTAGTGTGATGAATGACTCTACTAGTTTTTTTTCCCAAGTCCATATCTGATGAAATAATGTGCTCGTCTAGATCATGACATTAGCTGTTATATATATTGGATTATGTTGGCACCCTAAGTTGTTCGTCCACTATGCACTCCTCGTTTTTCTGATTTTATTGGTAGTTAAAACCCACGACTTTCTGTGCCGTACGTGGAGGTGAACCTTTCCTGGTTTGTTGCGGTGCAGGTGATGGACGGACTGAGCTGAGATTCTTCTTCAGCCACTACTGGTATATGTGGCGGTACACGGAGCGGCAGACTGACATGGCGGACAGACAGTGTCATGAGCGTCCAAGATGAAAATGTATGCCTGCGTACGGGGACTTTGACAGGAGAAGCATAGGGCAGCGAGGGCCATATTTGTAGCTCTGTAATTGGCTGATGCATTTACTTCAGTACTTAGCTAGCTTGTGGTGGTTGTTTCATGTCGAAGCTTGTGGTTCCTCCCGTTCATGTCCACATAGATAAAGTTTTGTTGTTGTTGCGAGGATTGTGTAATCGCTTGAGAATTTGTGTTTGAACTGCTGGAATCAGAGATTATTTCTTGGGCGCTTGTTCATATTCAAGTTGGACCTGCTGCCATCATATATTTTTCGTTAGAGAGAATGGAGAAAAGTTAGTATCTAATAGAGGTGCCATTTGGTAAGATTGTATGCAATAAGCCAGTACATGGACGGAACTATGTCATAGCTAGGCTTAGTGCCTCGTTTCGTATGTTGCCAGTTTCAACTTGAATGAGCTCTCGTCGTAGTAAGAAATGAGAGAGTTACTTGGCGACAATTAATGTAGAGATAGATGGTGTGTCTCTCGTCATAGTAAGAAATGGGAGAGTTACTCGGCGACAATTAATGTAGAGATAGATGGTGCGTCTCTCGTCACAGTAAGAAATGGGAGAGTTACTCGGCGACAATTAATGTAGGGATAGATGGTGCGTCTCCGGAAGAATAGGTCTATACAAACAAACCTAGCTGTCCAGAACCATTCAGGTGCCCAATTTAATAGGGGAGCGGAACCGTTAGGGTGCCTAATTAAATACAGTTTTCAAAAAGAGGCGACGTTTTGTTTCACGGGGTGGTCCAGGTCAGCAATCCGTGGCCTCAACGTATCTCGGCCGTTGATACCTCTTCCTGATTCCCAGTGCTTGACGACGGAACCGTTCTGGTGCCAATTAAATGGTGACATTCCTCGTACACGAAACGTGGGTCGTCCAGTGTCATCGATCCGTGGCCTCCACGTATCTTGGCCGTTTGTTCGTTTTCCTGATTCCCAGCAGTAGTTGACGGACGGAACCGATTGGAAATACACCTCGAGCTACCTCTGCTCCATGCGGTCATGGCTCTATAAGTAGAAGCCCGTCGCAAGGGGAGCCCGCGGGCGGTTGGCGCGGGACTTGGGACTTGCGCTCCTTGCGCACAGCAACAACATGGTCAGATTTAGTCGAAGTGTTTGTTGGGCTCCATGCCAAACCAGTTAGAGCTGCTGCAGTGTGCGGCTTCATCTCCATGTTCGCCTTCTTGACTATCAAGACTACATTTTCCAGCTCTGCAGCTTCCACTTCGACGCCATTAGCAAGCAGCATCTCAACATAATCTTCAATCCAAAAAAAATAATCACAGCTCCCAGAATACTCTTCGCCCCTCCCATGCCAAATGGTAAATCGAATCCAGAGGCAAATCAGTATCACACATAGAATAGAATCAATCAAAACTGGTCGAAGCGTCGAACTAACCCTGTGATTTGGACACTTGAAGTAGATCCGGCCTGGGTTCAGATCCGAACGCGACACTCGACGAATCGCGTTCCGACAGCGGCAGCAAACTCACTTCACAAGCGGCAGATCTGACCCGGCCCCGGCGGCGCAGGAGGAGGACGCATTCGATCTCCCCGACGAGCTCATGCTCTTGGCCATGGAGGACACGAGTGCGGAGTAAAAACAAGCTGGAGCGGAGGAACAAGGGCGAATCGACAGTCTTTTATAATATCCAAGATAGTGCTAAAAAAGGAATTTTATATAAGCAACCTCGCCAACGGTTGTATACAAATGTCCGATGCCATTGAAGAACATATCGCAAACGGAGTCGAAAGAAACTCCGTTACCAACATATCGGCAACGGTTAATAATTCGCGACCGTTGCCTATGAAGGCGGGACGCGGGCCAGCTTGCCTGGCGGGGCGGGTTTTCTCACGCGGAAAGCGCGATTCTCCGTCGCCTAACTCGTGCCGTTTCTATAGAGGGGTATCGGATGTGTCGTTCTGTACTAGTGCTAGCCACCCATTGGGTAGACTATCAGGCCGCCCATCACCCGGGCTTCGGGAGATGTTCTGACGGCGTGATCACCAAGTTTTGGGTAAGTTGAATTTTTCGAATTTCGTTCATAGTCGATGTCCCCACCATGCTCTCACAATTTGTTTTTTGTGCATGATTAAAGAAATTCTATAGGGTACTTCCTGAGGAGCGTGTTAAGGCGGACATGACTTTGAAGGGGGCTTGCAAGAAGTTGGCACGACATCAATTCTACAATGTAAAGCATACCTCCGTCAATCATTACAGTTCTGAGAAGTTATGCAAGACGACGCCGAAGCATGAGGAACCACCTGATATGACCATGGAGGATTACATGTCGGTAAGTAAATTGTCAATGAGATTACATGTTGCTGCTAAGTTGCAATTGCATTATCTGTTCTTCACATGAGTATTGTTTTTTCAGGTTATGCCCACATGGGCCTATGGTAAGGCAGACGCGTGGGAGGCGTTGGCGTCGAGGTGGCTTGGGCAGAACGCCGAGTTCAAAGCCTTGAGCGAGCGGAACAAGGCAAACCGTGGGAGCGGGGGGACACATCGTGCGGGAGCCCGCAACCATGATCGCTTCAAGGCAAAGCTGGTATATATATATACATGGAACAACCTTCATTTATTTCCCCTCATGTTCCTACTTGATACGCATAACACTTCTTTGGCAATGCAGGAGGCCGATATCGGGGAGCCTGTGTCGAACATGCAAGCATGGGAGAGGATGAAGATGAAGAAGATCGATCTATCCGAGCCTCAGCCCTCGTTTCCCGATTACTTCGGCAATGCCGAGGAGAACATAGCTAGGTACGTCGAGTCGTTCCAGGGTCTTAATCCGGAGGTGGATAGACCTCTTGAGCATGACACCGACGAGAGAGCGATGGTCCTGGCCGGGCACGGTTGGGAGCATGGCCGTTTGCCCTGTCTTAGTGCGGTAATCCCGCGTACTCCTGAGTTGGGCCTCGTGCGTATCAAGGCTACACTCACCGCCGACGACCCCCTGTCCTGCCTCCTCGACGGCCTTCCCGAGCTCGCCCCGATGTAAGTGTTTCTCAATTTCATTCTCTTTCCGCATTCGTTCATAGCTAAGTGGCTAAGTTGACGAGATTCGTTCTATTTTGAAATTGTAGCCTGGTTTCGAGGCGGCCTTCGATGCCGCTTACGCGGACTATGAGGCGGAGTATCACTTGTGGCTGCAGGCGAGAGCGGACTATGACGAGTGGCAAGAGTTGCGCGATGCTGTAAGTTTCAACCTTTATATTTGCAAAATATGGCAAGTTTCATTTCCTCTAGTTTGAACCTTCTTTTTCTACAACTCCTGACATCTAAACTATCTTGTAGGCGACCGAGAAGTTTTTTGCCACTGGAGTGCGGGATCCGCTGCCTCCGCGTCCACCTAGGGTGGGGATGCCGCCCATGTGCCCATCGAGGGAAGCGGTCGCTCGCACATACAAGCCAACGACTCCGATAAGTTATTTGCCAAACCAGTTGTTACCGCCGTACTGTGCTTTCCAAGTTGCTAACTTGGACTCAAACATGTAGGGATCGGGATGCTCCAGGAATGCACCCTTTGGTCGTGCTTCTGCCTCGCCGACTTCGACGCGCGCGCTCGTGGAGCATGGCGGTGGTGGTGCCTCGCCGAGTTCGCCGCGCGAGACCACACCGTCTCGTGCCTCGCCGGGTTCCGCGAGTGATTCGACGGCGGCTGCCCCACGTGGTCGGTCGCCTATGCTCACGCGTTCAGAAATGGGTACATCGAGCTCTCAGGAGATGTAGGATGTGTCCGGGTGTGTTTGTATGAATGTTTGGATCAATTCGAACTATGTTTGTGTCATTTGGAGTTTGTATATATGTTTGTATGAATTCAAATTGTGTTTGAGTCATTTGGAATTTGTATGATGGTTTGGATTATATCTGTGATGTTTGTGTATGAATTCAAATTATATTTGTGTATTTGAAATGTGTTGGAAATAGCAGCAACAATCAGCAAAAAAAAAGAAAATATGGTCACTCATACGCCGACGGCAATCGGCGTAGGGTGCGTCGCGGACGCACAGGATGACGCCACGTCGCCCGAAGCGGACCATATGGTCACCCAATGCCGTCGGCGTATGTCATCTCCCAGGCGTCCAGGAAGCGGCCACGTGGCGCTCATAGGACGACGGCAATGCCGTTGCCGTATGAGGAGCTAACGGAACGTGGGGATGCCGTGTTGTGGGGCCCACCACAGCGTACGCCGACGGCAGTTTGGGTACGCCGACTGTCCGGGACGCCGACGGCCGCCGTCGGCGTATACATACGCCGACGGCATTCGTGCATACGCCGACGGCGTCCGGCCGTCGGCGTCTTGTGGCTTTCCTGTTGTGTTTCATCATCACACATGTTTAGCTCTATTTAGATTTGACCACTGTGTGTTCAGAAAAAAAAAGATTTAGACCACTGAATCCTCTTAGATTTGCTCTAATATTTTTCAAATGAACGCAAAAGGCGAGGCCTAGCTTGGGCGGTGCAATGCATGGAAGGCAACAAGGCTCGTTGGATTTTGTCCACGATGAACCACATAGAAAATTAGGCAGAGACACGCATACGAAAGAAACTTCGAAAAACACCATAGACTGATTCTTACTATAATACTTTATGCATAAGACACAAGAAAACAATTATATATAAATGTATTTCTTCGCGGCAAATTTAAATATGTACTATATATACGAGGCAAGAAAAACTAGAAATTTATTTCTTTGCGACTAATTGAAAATATACTAATTTACAAAGTTCTAAGTCTAAATATTCGAAACAATATTTATAACATGTATTTTAGACTTTTCCATATCTTTTCACCAACGACTTTGGCTAGCTCTATTCCAGTGGTACGGACACTCGGACCACGGGAACAAGAAGAAGGTCATGGCGCCGTCGCACAGTGACGCCCATCTCCTCCGTCATGTCTAGTTCCCCTGGATCCTCGCCGCCGTGCATCTCCCAGTCGAAATGGTACAGCAGGCCAGCGAGCGCGAGCTCCAGGTTCGCCAGGCCGAAGGCCATGCCCGGGCACATCCGCCGGCCCGCCCCGAACGGCGTGTATTCCATGTCCGACCCCTTGAAGTCAAAGCCACCTTGCTCGAACCTCTCCGGCACGAACTCGTCGGCGGCGTCCCAGTGGGCCGGGTCCCTGCTGATGGCCCAGGCGTTGACGAGCACCATGGTCCCCTTGGGCACGTCGAAGCCGAGGACACGGCAGTCGTCGCTGCGGCACTCCCGCGGCAGCAGCAGCGGCGCCGGCGGGTGCAGCCGGAGCGCCTCCTTGATCACCAGGCGCATGTAGTCCAGGCCGGCGAGGGAAGCCTCCGTCACCGTAGGCTGTCCGGCAAGCGCTCGCCGGACCTCGTCTTGCGCCTTCCGCATCACCCGAGGGTTCCTCACCAGCTCAGACATCGTCCACTGCAGGGTCGTCGCTGCCGTCTCGCTGCCCCCGGCGAACATGTCCTGTGCGATACGAGTATACGACAGACACAGCAACAATTTTTCTCATTTTCTATCAGGTGGAGAATTTTTTTATGGATTCAATGAGAAATGCTTACGCCGACAGCCGATTTGATGTTTTTGGTGGTCAGGGGGCACTGCAGGTCGCCTTCCCGCTGGATCCTGAGTAGCACGTCGAGCAGGTCCTCTTCCTCGTCGGCGGCCGTCCGGCTCTCCTGGTGCTCCCGGACGACGGCGTCCAAGAACGCGTCGATCTTCCGGCGGTGCTGCCTCATCGGCCCGGCGTCCGGCTGACGAGCATGGCGAGGCGCGACGACGGGTAGAGGTCCGGAAGGCTCATCCCGGCGAACAGCTTGAGCCCGCGCTGCAGGATCTCCAGGAACGCGTCCCGGTCCTTGAACCTGCTCCCGACGATGGCGCGCACAGACGAGTCAGCGGCGTACGCCGTCAGGAGCTCGCTGAGGTTCACCGTCGCCCCCCGCGACGCCGCCACCGCGTGGAGCAGCCGGCCGGCCTCCTCCTCGCGGACGGGGCGGAAGGAGCGCACGCGCCGGGCGCTGAACAGCTCCACGGTGCAGATCTTGCGGAGCTGCCGCCACTCGTCGTTGTACGGCGCCCAGATGATCCCCTCGGCGCCCAGGGAGATGGACATGCGGACCATGCGGCTCATGTGGCGGGAGGCGAAGTCGACGTCGCGGGACACCATGACCTCGCGCGCGGCGTCGGCCGAGGAGGCGACGACGACGGGGAGCCCGCCGAGGCGGAGCAGCAGGAGCGGGCCGTGGCGTCGCGCGAGGTCGCGCATGGCGCGGTGCGGCAGGTCACGGGCGAGGTGGTGGAGGTGGCCGAGCACCGGGAGCGCCCAGGGAGACGGAGGAAGACGGAGGGCCGGTCCAGCGCGCCGCCGGCTGCGGCTGAGGCAGAGGAGTGGGACGATGGCCAGGAGAGGGAGGAGCAGCAGGTAAAGCGGCAGCGGCGCCATGGCACTCCAAGGTAGATGGTCAAAGGATGGAACGGGAAGAAGGCTAGCTCCAGCCGTGAGCCGGCCATGGTTGTCGCACCTTCCACTTGCACGTGCTGCTGCGAATTGTCCAAGTCAAGTTCAGCGAAAAATATCCTGCCACCAGACATGGATCCTTTTGTCTCTCCCGTGATGACAAGACAAGAACGGAATCAAACAGGATTTGCGACGAAGCTACGTACTACGCCTACGCGGGACGACATCAAGACTTCTCTGCAAATTTGAAAATGTTATACTACCTCTGAAACCGTGACGTCGCAGGATTTACGAATGCGTCTTCGTCATCAGGAGGACGAAGATCTTCAAAACATGGCTACATGTCAGTGTGTTTCGACAATATTATTCTCTCCTTCAGAGTTGTCAACCGAAATCTCCAAACATTCGAGCGTTCTGCTCGTCCTTTCGTCACACATCCGTCGATGTTAGAATATATATACATGGATGGATAGCATGCCAAACCGTGTCCGCCTAGGCTACCTACATACCCGATCGGTTGACCTATATATCCGGATCGCATCTTCTTGCAAAACGGACGCGAGGAGAGAGAAGTTTGTGCATGGGCTTCTCACATGGGTATATAAGTGTCCTGGAAAATATGAAAGTTCAATGCACAACTTTGAAGTTGCACCTCCTTCAAAACTGACCGGAGGAAGGTTCTCGAATCATAGTGTGAAAAGACCCACTTCGAAGCGAACGACCCACTTTTTGGGTTAGGTCATATTCCTATGACCAAATCTAACACATACAAAGGGGAAAATCACATAAACCCCCACCTTGGATGAAAAACTAGAGGGTAGATGATAGTGGGCACGCCATATATGGGGACTCGTGGATAACGGCGGTTGTGGCAGTTGGGAGGGTAGAGTTCGGCAGTGGCGGGAGGCTAGGATGCGCCGAGCTCAGCCAAATCGCGGTTAAGGATGAAGAAAAAGGCCGCGTCTCGGGCGTGATGACCGGACGCCACCATGCTCGCCCTCGTCCGGCTCCTCGTACCCTCCCGTGGCGGGGCCATCGGATCTGGGATGGTGAAAGTAAACATAGCCAAAACTATGGTGTTAATTAACCATGGAAAAATATAAGAAAAATGGACAAATATTAATGTTTATGTTCCCTTATTTTTCTTATCTGGCATCGGTAAGTAGCTGATTGACCAATTAACCAAACAAACTAGCTAGCTAGTTTGTTTCACGCGTGCAGGAATATACACGCATGCAGCATATGATGCCATGCTGACACGCACGAATACATGCATGTACGGCGGGAGTAATCGTCCAGTCCACATAACATGCATGCATGGGGTCTCTAGCTCACTTCTTTGACCTTAATTTGGTGCAAGCCCATGCATGTTAAATTTGATCCTAGCATGCGTACACGAAGACATGAATTGATGTGCTACACATAGACATGCCAGCGTTACATTTTCACCCAATTGATTTCAGATTTTTCATCCTATAGATTTCAACATGTGTTATGCATATTAAACTTAAAAATATATCCGCTTCAACATTTTTGGTTGTATCTGTGACACTCATGTCATAGTTACCATTGGTTCTGCATCGACGCCTGTACATGCAATAGACCTCGCCGCCGCCATCGTCGACATACACGTCTCACTGACCAAAATACCGCCATCGGTCGCGATGGTCGACATCAACATGCCATTATTGTGGCCTCTCTTTCGCGTTTGAGATGTTTATATCATGTTTGAAAATTTTGGCATATTCAAGTTTAGATGAGTAGGTGGCTTATTGTTTAGATGTAGTAGAAGGAGTTTCTTGAAGTAGCCGAAGTAGATGGCTACTAATTTTACAGTTATTTTAAAGATCAAAATGATTATATGTTTAGTAGTTGACTATATATTTAGATCATGTTTGGAAGTATTGGCATGCTCGAATTTAGATGACGAGACGGTGTATCGTTTAGATGGAGTGCTGGGAGTTCTTTTTAACTTGCCTAAGTAGCTACTCCGTAGACTATTCTAAAAGTTTTTTTCCTAAGGACTATTCCCTCCGTTCCATTTTAATTGACTCACATATATCTAGATATGTATGTACCTAGCACTAAAACGTGTCTAGATACATCCATATCTAGATATATGTGAGTCAATTAAAATGGAACGGAGGGAGTAGATGTTTAGATCACGTTCAGAAGTATTGGCATATTCAAATTTAGATGACAAGATGAATAGATGCCGCGGCCGAGATCCGGCAACGGGCAGAGGAGCTCGGCCCTTTACCTAGGCTGACTTGTACTCCCTCCGTTCAGAAATAGATGTCTTATCTATCTAAAAATTTGGATGTATCTAGACATGTTTCAGTGTGTACATACATCTAAATTTTGAGATAGCTAAGACATCTATTTCCGAACGGAGGGAGTACATCAGAACGAACAATCCCGGTCGAACAAGTCGATGGTGCCGAACAGCCGAAGAAGTCGATGTTTGACGATCACCAACGAGAGGATCTCAACGATCGTCATTTCGTCAGACTCGGGAGCAGGAGAGCCGAAGAAGTCGAGGTTTGGCGAAGCTATGCTGTTGCGTTTGCATGTGAGAGCCGACGTGGATACGTGAGTTTTTTCCCTGTGCAATAAATCGAGTGCTCGGTGGAGGAGTGCAGGGCTAGCTTCTCTATTTAATTTCCTACAATATCTACTTTCCCGCGCGCGCATGCATGGGTTGGCCTTCTTTCTTTTTTCCTTTTTTTAAACTTCAGCTAGCTAACCATTACAACCTCCTAAATAAATGATATGTCTACTGGCCGATGAAGACGTGCATGCATGCAGGTATGTCGTTGCCTCGTTGGTACGGTAGCCGATGAACACCTCTCTCCAACCCAAGGTGTTTCTCCGACTGCCTTGACGGACCCGCAGGGGACGAAGAAGAATGTTGGCTTAACAATGAGGACACTGTGTTTTGACTCATGCATGGGTCTAGATGCACCTGTTATGAAAGTGTTTTTTAAATAAATTTTTAAATGTCAAAAATTCCAAAAAAAACCAATCGGGTGTGCATCTATACATTCCATGTTCGCACAAAAAGTTTCGCTGAAAAATGACATTTTTTGTGGTTGTGCAAAAAAGACAAGATTTGTCTTTTTTGCACAACCCACGAGAAATATCATTTTTCCACAAAACTTCTTGTGTCAACATAAAATGTTCGAATAAACACCCGAGATTTTTGTTTGAATTTTTTTGACATTTTGAAATATGGTTTTTAGGTAGTGGGATCATCTACTCCTAGTACCCAAAACTGATTTCCGTTAACGACGAGCCATACTATACGGTCAGCGGTGTTTAGTTGGCGTGCTTGTGTCTTGTATTGTGTTGCGCGAACTTTAGTTAGCTAGCTGGATTCTCAATTAATTCGTATTCACCCTCGTGTAGTACATAACGAGGCGTGCCGGTTTTGGGTTTAAGTCTTCGGGTTTGGATTTGACACAAACCCATTCAGATTCTCGGAATTATCAACATTGATCGTTAAGGACTAATAATTTAAGGAATGGTAAGACGCTATTGTGCATAGTGATGTCATTATTTATTTCTCCAAACTCTTCATGCTTTATTATTATTTTGGCCATTTTATTCGACAACTTAAACCAATATAAGAGATGATTATTTCCATTTCTGTAAGAAATAAGGACATGAAATTAAAACAAAATCCGTCCCCATTAAAGTCATGACAAGCACACCGAGGTTAATTTTTCTGGAACACAAATTATCCACTTTTTTTATAATGTATCACATATATAATAATTAAAAGCACAAAACTTATCATAAACAAAGATGGTCGAAAGGCGATGGTGGGGCCGACGATGATGCCAACCAGTCTATGAGAGACTCACGATTTTGGCGAGAAAAGTGGCCGGGGATGCCGAGGTTTTTTTAGGGCCTATAACTTGTACGCGTTAGTAGTCAGAATTGACCGTGGCTATCTATCATCTGTACTTTGTTTATTACAATCATTTTGAAATTTAATTATTATTTTAGTGCCGTGCCAATTGATCAATCTTTTTTCTCCTCAGTGTCGAAAAAAATCAACTTAACGTGATTTCTCAAGTCTTATGTTAAAAAAAAAAGAACTTTTGCTAACTTGGAAATTCGTTGGTATCAATCTCTAGAAACTAGCTTCCCGCGCGTGCTTTCTCCTGTGCCTTGTGGACGAAATCGAGTGATCGAGTGGTACTCGTTGGCTAGCTTTTCTCTTTGGTTTCCTATATCTACTTTGCCGCGCGCCGCATCCTGGGTTTTTTTTCCTTTCGATTCCGAATTCCAAAGAAAAACACAAGCAGTAAGTACATCAACTAGCCAAAAAACACAAAATCATCAGCTACCTAATGAATACGTGCATGCATGCATGTATGTCGGCGGTGCATGCACTTATACGTAAAAAAATGAAAACGTGCTCCATGGCTTCGTCTAGCTAGCTCCATGTCATGACTCATGGACGTGGAATTAATGTAACAAATGTTGGGAATAAGCCGTGACAGAGCACCCGACCGGCGTCAGAGCGCCAAGGTCGGGTCCGTGGCGGTGCAGACCGGCGTCAGTGCGCCAGGTCGGGTCCGCGGGGCTGGGTCACGGCCATGTATGTGTGTTGTGTGGTGCGTTCGAGTTAGCGCTAGCTTGCATGCAGTAGAGGGCCGTTGCGATCTGTTGGACGCCGGCCGCGTCGTGCGCGTAGGAGCGCGTTGTTCGCGTGGATCGTGAGCGAGCGGATCGTGGGCGAGTGGGAGTGCGTCGTGGGCGCACGGCAGGAGTGAGGCGCAGCATCGTGTGTGCGCTGCTGCTGTATAAATCTCCCCGTGTACTGTTTGTAAGCTGAGCCAGCTAGTTGGAGAAAAGAGAAAAAGAGGCGTTCGTGCGCCGGAAAAATCTTGTGTCTCCTGCATCTTCTACCTCCGTCAGTGTGAGAGAGAGCTAGCTAGTCCAGGTCGCTGCCTTCAACAAACAAAGGAGCATCGACCGGCAAGACCGAGGTCGCTTCGTCAGGCCATCGCCGTATATATCAAGTTCGGAGTAGATCCTATTTCGTCACCATAAATATCCCACCTCTTTCCAAACCAAGGTGCTGCTCCGACTGCTTCATAAAAAGGGAGAGATAGAGGATTCAAGATCGACATAGGGACGGCCTCGGGTGGCACGGGAGGAGTGGACTTAGCGACGGGTTGTAACGTGCGGTCGGTGGGGTTCTGGGTTGCGTGCTTGTGTCATGTGATCATGTCGTATTCAGACTCGTGCGTAACTAACGCATGGGGCACTCAATGTAACATGATCAACCATCCCAAGGTAAAACATGTAGCCCATGTGACAAAACATGTATGGCAAAATCGTCAGTTAACCAAACTAAGTAAGTACAACTCATAGAGACAGAAAGTACAGACCGTGCATGCATCGCTAACTAGGTAGAGAGCAAGGGCAACTTGGATATCGGGAGAGTTTTTTAGCGGCAAATACGGCAGCACTAACGTCCTAGACTTGTCAAATTTGTTTGTTTGCATTTCGTTCAGAATAGAGTTTTCTCTTTTTTCCATTTTGTATTTTTTAAGTCGGACACCACGTACGCAAATAATTACACATAGACACTAGCGTGGAGACCAGCCGACTAGGCCATAAATATTTGTTTTCCATGGAAAAAATTTGGGCAAAACGCGCGAGGCAACGAAGGAAAACCAACTGTCATCACGTAACTAAAGGAGATCTTAACCACTCTCCGTGCTAAATCGATCGCTTAGCGGGAGTGCCCAAATTTTATTTCGGATCGAGTTAAATTTTTGTTTCGGACCCAAAACGCGCGAAATGTCGGAGACAAAGTTTTGGGTTGAGCGCGAAATTTGGGCCCAAACGCGCGGGGCGAAATTTGGGCGCTACTTCCGTCCCGTCCTTGGTCCACCTCTCCCATTCGTCCTTTGCCCTCCTCCTCGTCCTCTCTCGATCCCCTTCTCAGCCACCTCCGTCGCCGGTCGATTCCGGCCGGCTACGGCGAGTTGTCGCGCCGCCGACCACAGCCCTGACACCAACCCCTCCTCCTCCTCTCCTGATTCCATAGCGTGGAACCACGAACCTGCTACCTCAACCACAAACCCTAGCTCAGGATTCCTTCCTTACAGTGGCGAAGATTCAATCTTTCGCGTCCATGGCGGTGTCGGCGGCGCGGTAGAGCGGCTGGTGAAGCACTGATGCGGCACGGCGAACGGCTGGACCACGCAGATCCGATGTAGCAGCAAGACACGGCCCTCACCGCCGCCGGCGTCCTCCGGGCCTGGACCGCCGGCAAGCCCGCTGCGGATGGGTCCAGCTCAGGCCGGTCCTCCTCCTCACTCCCAATCTCCAGGCCCGCCTCGGACGCCACCCTGGCGTCCACTGCACGGGCGCGTTTTGGCGGCGGGTGGCGACCACGTACAGCGGCGCTCTTGCCGGAGTCGACGACCAGCGCTGCTGCCACGCCACCTTCCCTCCTGCTCGAGCCTTCCCGCCTCCTGACGGCCAAGGCTGCTAGATGCTGCTGCTTCGTGTCTTCATACAACTGCCTCTTCCTACAGGAAGGTAAATCCTCCATATCCAGGTCTAGTTTCGTGTTGCTATGCGTGTGGTCTGCTAATTGGCTCTATTGCAAGATCTGGTTACAACATTCACAAGCTCTGTTGGTGAGATGCACGTGCTGTAAATTTATGAAACAAAATCTTTTGATAGGGTAAATGTTGGTAGAGTAATCCTAGTGCTAGGTGGTTCCCTGTCGTAAACCATTTTGCCATGCTCTGCTCTTGCTAGTTTATTTGATACTACATCCAAGGTATGTACTAAATGAGGTACAGCTGTTTGAAAGTCTGAGCTTATGGTCTTAGGGAAACTCTCTCCATGTGGTTCAAACCTTGCGTTCGTATGTTGAGTAACATGCTTATGGTTCATACTTTGCTGTTTGGAAGGATGACTTCTTTTGTTTGTTGCTGTTCGACGAGCAGAAATATCAGGCAGTGGGAGGAGCTGCGCAGCTTGCGGCGAGTGGCGACCACGGCGGCGCTCTTGCAGTCATGGTCTGAGTTCAGTCTCCTAAAACCAATAAATCTTTAATCCAAATATGTTGGGCATCTGGGAGTAACAATTATGAGTGTGTGACTGCTACTGTGAATTGTTTCTTTCAGTTTAGTTCATCAGATGCGTTACTTTCTTGTTGATGCCTTCAGTCTTTGGTGAAGAACAAGTTCGTTTTTGTGTCAAAGGTGAAGTTGCAGAGGAATGCCCTGAGTTGCTGCCAGCGTATTCCGTGGCCACGTCCCCGAGCTGCTGTTGCCGTCCTCAACTCCGGCACGGACTTCTGGCTTTGTATGAGCCCCTGGAGCCCGCCACTGGTCTCCTGCAGCGGCGTAGTCGTAGACTGGTGGTGGCGTCGCTTGCTGGCAGGACAGCGCCTCTTCTTGCACTGAGATCGACTTTAGCTACAACCAGTCTCAGGTGAGTTATGTCGGTCTAACTCCCTATCTCTGGCTCTTATTGTCTGGTTTGAGCAATGGCCATGGTGTTTTAGGATTAGGGTAATTTTAATTTTGCCCTACTATTTGTGGCTGGTGTTATTACCTCGGACTAACATATTCACCTCTACATGTTGGAAGGGCTGGACGTTTTCGTACCGAGGAGCTTACAAATAACATTCATTTATTCTGCCTATGACTCTGATTTTCTCAATCAGGTTCGTATAACCTATGTATTTTTGCTTTGCTTGCTTATCTGGTATGGTGCAGCCACAAAGAGTACACTCATATACCTTAGTTTCACTGCAGTGCGATGACAACCGTGCCAGGGCTGGCCACCTTATCTTCCATTTTGGTGAGTCCTTGGTCTCCTTTCCTCTCCCTCCCTGGTATGATCTGGATATCTTGCCATAGCCGATTATGTTGCTGGGCATCTATGCAATTATTTGGGGACTGGTTATGTGGTCATGCTGTCTGTGGTGATGGTCTTCCGGCCACCAGTGTTGTGATTGTGATGATCTTCTCGTTGAAATTGGTCTGTGGTGCTTGTACTCTTGAGTTACTGTATATGGTATTTGTTGGGGTTTGAAATTTATTTAGGATCTTCTCGTTGAAAGGAACAAATCTTTCTAACACACTTGCTCTAGGGTGTCCATGTCCAATTCGAGAGGACTGCTATGCCATGGTGTTTTAGTTGTCAATGGCTGTCATGACATGCCATGCTCATTTGTATAGGAACTATATTTAATCTTGGTTTTCCACTGGTTATCTAAGCTAGAAATACATGACGTATATAAGGATAAAATCAGCTAATAATATATGCTCATGTGTTAGTGGTGCTATTAGATGTTCCCAGTCTTTTTGCTTGGCTTTGCTAAAGTTTTCGTGAGCCCAGCTTGCAGAATCTTGTACCATATTGATACACATTGTGCTTTTTATTTTCAAATGATATCCCCCACTATTGAACTGTTACTTATTAGGGTCGTGTGTTTTTTTTTTTTGCCAAATTTGCTGTACTGTCCATGCACTACAGGAATAACTCTATATGCCTACAGCCAAATGCCGTCAGCAAAGGCACAAATGCCGTCGGCATATAATATGCCGACAGCAAAATGTGTATGCCGACGGCCTTTGCCGTCGTCTTTTGCTCCCTCGGCATACAAAGGAAAAGCCGTCGGCATATACTTGCCGTCGGTATATGCACCTATGCCGACGGTTTTCTTTGGCTGTCGGCAATGCTTGGCCGTCGGCAAAAAAAAGTGCATCACGGCCGTCTGACGCCGTCTGAAGCTATGCCGACGGCAAATGCCGTAGGCATACAGTGCCACGTGGGACGAGCTGGTGGCTCATGACACGAACTATGCCGACGGCCAAACAGAGTAAAGCCTACGGCAAAAGCCGTCGGCATACTTGATAAGCAAAACCAAAAAAAAAACAATAAAAGGCTAATTACAATGACACAATTCAACATTGGAAATCACACTGAAATAACACTGAACAATGGTTAATCTACTATACAATTTACTTTCAGCCACCTGACATAAGCAAGAAACAGCTAAAACAGCTAGAAAAGTAGATAGGACCAATTTATCGAGAATTTGCATAATCGAGAGTCAAGCACGAGCTGTTCAAGGACACGCATTAGCAAACTATATGATCTGCTAGTACCACAGCTTCGCCTGATGCAGCAGCAACACCACCAGCAGCACCACGGACCGCCACAGCACGTTCATCTTCCTGCAAAGCAAGGCTTCATAAATTCATTGGATAAGCTTTAACACAAGTATATTCAATATGCATGCCTAGCACAATTCATTAGACTAGAGGCTGGGCGCCCCTCCGGGCGCCTCCTCGCCGGTCAGGTGCATGCCAATAACATTACTCAGCAGCCAAATTACACAACTGAGCAGAGAAATAAAAAGGCAGGTACAAAATCACTGCGGAAGGAGGACTAAAAATGGCACGTAAAGTTGCCCTCTAATACAATGTTGGTTAGTGTAATGGTCTAATGGAATAGGTATCCTTTGTTCAAAGCCAGAATATGTATCCTTTAGTCTGACCATGTTAGATTACACACTGCATGAAAGGCTAATGCATTGATGTAACCCAGCTTATGATCAAACATACAGCAAGATGCAAACGTAGAGGTAGCATCAAAACAGTATATTCTGATAGGCAAATATGGTTTCTCTCTGTAGTAATTCCCAGTCGTCGATGAAGAACAAAATACAGAGCATCGGCCTTCCTCATTTTCTCCAGTGTATTGGTAAATCTGAGCTAGGGACACGACACACACTTCAACAGTTGCAATGCGCATTCTATCATTCCAGCGTGCGCACAAATGTAAAACTCGTAAAATCTTGGATAGCAGACTGCGCTATCAACAACAATGCCTGAACATTGCATCATTCATATTATTAAGAAAAAAATGATTACGAAAATAAACCATGGGACAGAATACCGTTGATGAATGGTGTATATTACCAGGAGGGAGGTTGTCAGGAGATCTAGGCATGAAAAACTTTGTGTGGTGACTTTTCTGGGCGACGTTCAGTGTGAACTTGGGTGACAAACTTTCATCCAAGAATTTACATGCACGTGAGAATAAAATTAAGACCATTGTGAAAGGGGAGCAATTTTCATGTTTAACTTACTATATCAGGCCATCATCCTCTGTTCCCTGTGGGTTAAACAATGAATCAATCTTTTCTAGCTTAGGTGATTGTGAATGCGCTGATGCCTTGTATTTCGAGACCAGATGCCATTTGCCAGAACTAACAAGCTATACAGTCAAATTGTAAACAAATATCGAGCTACAATGTTACCGAAACTACACTATTAGTTTCAGTTAATGTTTATCAAAATTGTGTACATCATTAATTTTATTTCTTTGATTTGAAAGCATACTAAAGTTCAGATAATAAGGAAATTTAGTAAACTACTGCTGCAGTTGATGGTATATGAGACTGTCCAGGGCAGCCATGGCACACATCCATTCCTAGGATGATAGTTGGCACCTTTGATACCAGAGAGATAACAGGGTTTGTTTCAATGCGCAGCAACGAATTCATCTTCAGCAGTACAAAGAAGACTCAAATGTAACTATAAGCAATGCTTTCAATAAGAATTAGATGTGGGGAGGAACAAACCTTTGCATTAATCTTCAACAGAACCTTTGCACACCCGATTGGTTGCTTAACATATCAATTCAATCTTTCTAACTATGAATCAGCCATGCCTGGTGCAACATCAATGGGCCACAAAAATGCACTGGAGATGTCCACAGATCCATACCTGAATTTTGTCAAACATATATGGACAAATAAATGAATAACAAGTTAGAATTGAATCTTGTAACAGAGAGTTAATTAGATGGGGGATTATAAATTATCAGAAAGTATTGCTAATCTCAAGATTGTGGTCATGAGATGACATTAAATTAATATGGTCATGTTAGAATTAAATCTGCACACAAGAGTATACTGCTACCAACAAACTAAATTGCGACTTCTTAATAGGAGTTGCCAATATTAGCATACGAACGTTCAAGATTCTGCCTCCAAGAAATAAAACAACAATAAATAAAGATCTGGGGTGTACAGCTACAAATCAAGATGAGATTTTTCCTAACAATATCGATGAGCAGCGGATCGAGGATTAGTCTCACCTGGAGGAAGGAGAGGAGAAGCCCTCGCAGGACAGGCGACGCAGGCCATGGGGAATCCGCGCAGCAGTCCGGTTGGAGGCGCAGGTGGGGAGCTGCGCCGGCGGAGACATGCAACAGAGGAGACGCGGGGGTCTTGCAGCGTCGAGGACGACGGCATCAGCAGACCTCCGTGGCTTGCGTCGCCCTGGTCGGGTCTTGGTGGCCGGCAGACCCTCACCGACGTGCACCACCGGACTCAACTCCCTCGGCCTCGCGCACGACGCAGTCCGGCGAGCTCGACGGAAGCGCGCGCACGGTCCAACCGATGCACGCGCGCGCCGGCGAGCACGCCAGCCGAGCCGTCATGGCGCCGTCGCTGCAGTGCCGTCGAGATCTGGTCGCAGCAGACGAAGGGACGGAGGGGTGGGGAGAAGAGGCGGACGGGGGGAGGTGGAAGGTTCTGCGGCGGGGCGGCGGGAGGCGCATCGAAGGAGAGCGAGTGAGGAGAGTGGCGGCGCTCGGGATGACGAGGGGAAGAGGAGGGAGCGATGGCGTTGTGTGGTGTGGCTGGTGTGCCCTCTGGGTGTGGGGATTAGGTCAAGGAGTAGGTGGGCTGGGAGGTGTTGGGCTGGCCTGGCTGGCTGGCCCCAAAACATTTTTTTTGCTCTTTTCATTTTACAATTACAAATCATTTTCATAAAAGCAGATAGTTTTAAAAATAGGGTTTTACAAAACAAATGTACAGGATTATTTTTATTAAAATCATATTTGGCACATAGTTGTATTTAGGTATGGAAAAAAATGGTGCCAAACTGAGTTTTCAAATTAGTTATAGAAATATCATTTTCTATTTTCTAAATGCCCAATATGACTTTTTTTGTGAAGCAAGTGCACAAACTATGGTGCAAAATGGCACCCATCCAAATATCTCACAAAGTAGACCATATTTGATGGATAATCCAGAAATATTAGGAATTTTCTCGGTTTCTACCTAATTTTGCCTATTTAAACGACTTTATGCCTATTTTCCAAAAGTAATTCAAATTTGAACTACAAGTGTGTGATAGTTTGCTCTGAAAATTTGACAAAAATAATTTTAAGTTACACAAGTAGTGGTTATATCACAGAACCGTCGATAGTTTTGAATAATTCGACCCCTTTCAATGAATAGACATGGCGGCCATTTTGACCGTTTTAAAAAAAAATAAAAGAAAGTGAAAAAATACTCAAAAAAAGAAATCCTTTGGCATGGAGTTCTTTTATGTGTATTAGTTGATAGGATAAATGATAAATTGAGTTTTGACAAAGTTTTCAAAAAACTTCTTCACAAAAAGATCAATCATCTATAAACATGTATAGGTTTCGAATCAAATGACCTAGTTATGATCATTCCCGTGGCATAGTTTGTGATAATATGCCCATATTTGACACATAGCTGTATCTTGATATTACAAACAATGTTGCATAACTGAGTTTTTTCAAATTACTTATATAAATATCATTTTCCTTTTTTTAAGTGTAAAAAATGACATTTTTTGTGAAGCAAGTACAAAAAATAAGGTACAAAATGGCACCCATCCAAATATCTCACAAAGTAGACCATATTTGATGGATAATCCAGAAATATTAGGAATTTTCTCGGTTTCTACCTAATTTTGCCTATTTAAATGACTTTATGCCTATTTTCCAAAAGTAATTCAAATTTGAACTACAAGTGTGTGATAGTTTGCTCTGAAAATTTGACAAAAATAATTTTAAGTTACACAAGTAGTGGTTATATCACAGAACCGTCGATAGTTTTGAATAATTCGACCCCTTTCAATGAATAGACATGGCGGCCATTTTGACCTTTTTAAAAAAAATAAAAGAAAGTGAAAAAATACTCAAAAAAAGAAATCCTTTGGCATGGAGTTCTTTTATGTGTATTAGTTGATAGGATAAATGATAAACTTGAGTTTTGACAAAGTTTTCAAAAAACTTCTTCACAAAAAGATCAATCATCTATAAACATGTATAGGTTTCGAATCAAATGACCTAGCTATGATCATTCCCGTGGCATAGTTTATGATAATATGCCCATATTTGACACATAGCTGTATCTTGATATTACAAACAATGTTGCAGAACTGAGTTTTTTCAAATTACTTATATAAATATCATTTTCCCTTTTTTAAGTGTAAAAAATGACATTTTTTGTGAAGCAAGTACAAAAAATATGGTGCAAAATGGCACCCATCCAAATATCTCACAAAGTAGACCATATTTGATGGATAATCCAGAAATATTAGGAATTTTCTCGGTTTCTACCTAATTTTGCCTATTTAAATGACTTTATGCCTATTTTCGAAAAGTAATTCAAATTTGAACTACAAGTGTGTGATAGTTTGCTCTGAAAATTTAAAAAAAATAATTTTAAGTTACACAAGTAGTGGTTATATCACAGAACCGTCGATAGTTTTGAATAATTCGACCCCTTTCAATGAATAGACATGGCGGCCATTTTGACCGTTTTAAAAAAAAAAGAAAGTGAAAAAATACTCAAAAAAAGAAATCCTTTGGCATGGAGTTCTTTTATGTGTATTAGTTGATAGGATAAATGATAAACTTGAGTTTTGACAAAGTTTTCAAAAACTTCTTCACAAAAAGATCAATCATCTATAAACATGTATAGGTTTCGAATCAAATGACCTAGCTATGATCATTCCCGTGGCATAGTTTGTGATAATATGCCCATATTTGACACATAGTTGTATCTTGATATTACAAACAATGTTGCAGAACTGAGTTTTTTCAAATTACTTATATAAATATCATTTTCCTTTTTTTAAGTGTAAAAAATGACATTTTTTGTGAAGCAAGTATAAAAAATTTGGTGCAAAATGGCACCCATCCAAATATCTCACAAAGTAGACCATATTTGATGGATAATCCAGAAATATTAGGAATTTTCTCGGTTTCAACCTAATTTTGCCTATTTAAATGACTTTATGCCTATTTTCCAAAAGTAATTCAAATTTGAACTAAAGTGTGTGATAGTTTGCTCTGAAAATTTGACAAAAATAATTTTAAGTAACACAAATAGTGGTTATATCACTGAACCGTCGATAGTTTTGAATAATTCGACCCCTTTCAATGAATAGACATGGCGGCCATTTTGACCGTTTTGAATAAACTCACAAATTATTTATTTGGAAAAAAAAGTTGTATGCCGACGGCCTAAATAAGGTGGCCGTCGGCGTATGGGTGGCACCGTCAGCTTGGTAACGGATGCAGACTTGTATGCCGACGGCCAAACATATGCCTACGGCTTTTTTGAAAAGCCGTAGGCATACAACATAGTTGCCGACGGCCATACGTATGCCGACAGCTTTTCTAAAAAGCCGTAGGCATACAAAGTATATGCCGACGGCCAAACGTATGCCGACGGCTTTTATAAAGCCGTAGGCATACATCCATATATGCCGACGGCCCCGACAAAATGCCGTCGGCATACATTTAGCCGTAGGCAACTATCCGTTTTCCTGTAGTGATGTGTTGTTCTTCTTGAAGGGCAAGGAGGAGGACAAAAAGACAGGCAAGCTAGCTGCACTAGCTGAAACACCTTGGCTCTTCTTGGGGAGTGGAAAACTGCATGAGCTATACCATTTTAGAGCTACGTTGTGTCACATCTATTTCTGTTTCACACCTATCTAAACCTGTGCAGTGGGATTCTTAGGCTGATAGTTGTAGCTTTTTTCTGTTTGTGCTCCTGCTATATACATGAGCTGAGATTTTTGATTGGCTTGTGATTATGTTTGACCAACCTGTATGCAGGTAGTTACACAGAAGCAGCTGCTGCGCATTGCTTCTGTGGGTATCCTGGTATTTAGTGATTTTTTTTTTTCATTTGCCAACTTGATTGCTCAGTGTCGATCTACTAGTGTGATGAATGACTCTACTAGTTTTTTTTCCCAAGTCCATATCTGATGAAATAATGTGCTCGTCTAGATCATGCCATTAGCTGTTATATATATATTGGATTATGTTGGCACCCTAAGTTCGTCCACTATGCACTCCTCGTTTTTCTGATTTTATTGGTAGTTAAAACCCATGACTTTCTGTGCCGTACGTGGAGGTGAACCTTTCCTGGTTTGTTGCGGTGCAGGTGATGGACGGACTGAGCTGAGCTTCTTCTTCAGCCACTACTGGTAGATGTGGCGGTACACGGAGCGGCAGATTGACGTGGCGGACAGACAGTGTCATGAGCGTCCAAGATGAAAATGTATGCCTGCGTACGGGGACTTTGACAGGAGAAGCATAGGGCAGCGAGGGCCATATTTGTAGCTCTGTAATTGGCTGATGCATTTACTTTTCAGTACTTAGCTAGCTTGTGCTGGTTGTTTCATGTCGAAGCTTGTGGTTCCTCCCGTTCATGTCCACATAGATAAAGTTTTGTTGTTGTTGCGAGGATTGTGTAATCGCTTGAGAATTTGTGTTTGAACGGCTGGAATCAGAGATTATTTCTTGGGCGCTTGTTCATATTCAAGTTGGACCTGCTGCCATCATATATTTTTCGTTAGAGAGAATGGAGAAAAGTTAGTATCTAATAGAGATGCCATTTGGTAAGAGCGTATGCAATAATCCAGTACATGTCCAAAATGTACATGCACGACGGAACTATGTCATAGCTAGGCTTAGTGCCTCGTTTCGTATGTTTACTTGGCGACAATTAATGTAGAGATAGATGGTGCGTCTCTCGTCACAGTAAGAAATGGGAGAGTTACTCGGCGACAATTAATGTAGAGATAGATGCTGCGTCTCTCGTCACAGTAAAAAATGGGAGAGTTACTCGGCGACAATTAATGTAGGGATGGATGGTGCGTCTCCGGAAGAATAGGTCCATACAAACAAACCCAGCTGTCCAGAACCATTCGGGTGCCCAATTTAATAGGGGAGCGGAACCGTTAGGGTGCCTAATTAAATACAGGAAGAGATAAGAGGCGACGTTTTGTTTCACGGGGTGGTCCAGGTCAGCAATCCGTGGCCTCAACGTATCTCGGCCGTTGATACCTCTTCCTGATTCCCAGCGGTTGACGACGGAACCGTTCCGGTGCCAATTAAATGGTGACATTCCTCGTACACGAAACGTGGGTCGTCCAGGTCATCGATCCGTGGCCTCCACGTATCTTGGCCGTTCGTACGTTTTCCTGATTCCCAGCAGTAGTTGACGGACGGAACCGATTGGAAATACACCTCGAGCTACCTCTGCTCCATGCGGTCATGGCTCTATAAGTAGAAGCCCGTCGCAAGGGGAGCCCGCGGGCGGTTGGCGCGGGACTTGGGACTTGGACTTGGCGAGGCGAGCGAGCAGAGCAGTCGCCTTTTGTCGTTGTCGACGAATCGATCGAGCTCTTCTGCTGCGGGTAATCCATCCATCCAGTTCCTTGTTCTCAAGCGTGGCTGGTTTCCTCTCTCTCTCTCGTTTTTTTCCCCACAAAAAATAAGCCCAGCGTTGCTAGGCAACCAGTTTGACGTTTCTATTTCTCATCAGCCGAGCACCTCCTTGATCACCAGGCGCATGTAGTCTATCACCAATGATTTCGCTCTAGGGAGAGTGGACATTGCGAGACTGAACTTTGGTGTATTGACTCTCATACCAAAAGTTCAAGGCGCCGAGGATATTCGTCAATTTAGAAACGACCAGTGCTGATGCGGCCTCATCTGGAGGTATGGCTCAGCAACAGTTGGAATATGGCTCAAAATTGAGCCTGACTGTTTCTTTCTCATGTCGCCTGATAATAACTTCGGGTGATACATAGACAAACACTAACCTTACAATGTACATCTTACCTAACTCTAGTTGGCAGGACATCTGATGGGCCGGAGCTGAATACTCCGACCAGCGGCGCTGAATGGGCGGAGTTAATTTTCAGGGATATTTCGTCCGCTTCGGATTTGGTCGATGCCAAGATCCGAGCCTTCAGGATACTTGAATTGCTACACAAATCTACCGCGAGCTGCAATACTCCTGATGAAGAGCAGAAAATGCGTGAGGTAACCAATGCATATGGAGTTGCTTGATATTCTCTCTTTTTGAAAATATAGGACATATTTGTTCGTCCAAGTTCGTACATTGACAGCACAATATTTGTAACAGTTAGAAAGTCACAAATCATACGGCAGGAATCCAGTTATATTAAATTTGTGTCGCATAAACTGCATGTTACTGATTTAACTGTTGGTCAAAGCTTGAACTTGGACAGCAAAAATACTCTTTGTATTTCTCAAGGAGGGAGAAGTTGATAGTTGATACTGCTAAATTGCCTGTAACTTCTGAGATGCGATTCTGGACTATTCTTAATGTGCTCACATGTGTGTCTGTTATGCTTTGTTTGATTCTTCCAGGAGCACAAGATAATGAAGCAGATGCTTAGAGGCCTGCTTCACCATAACAGCATCCTGAAGCGAGCCTTCCTCATCCAGCACAACAGGCTCCAGGACTACCAGGAGATGTATCATATAGATGAATGCATGTGGGTTGACACATCTTAAGTTTCTTTCATCATCACACATGTTTAGCTCTATTTAGATTTGACCACTGTGTGTTCAGAAAAAAAAGATTTAGACCACTGAATCCTCTTAGATTTGCTCTAATATTTTTCAAATGAACGCAAAAGGCGAGGCCTAGCTTGGGCGGTGCAATGCATGGAAGGCAACAAGGCTCGTTGGATTTTGTCCACGATGAACCACATAGAAAATTAGGCAGAGACACGCATATGAAAGAAACTTCGAAAAACACCATAGACTGATTCTTACTATAATACTTTATGCATAAGACACAAGAAAACAAGTATACATAAATGTATTTCTTCGCGGCAAATTTAAATATGTACTATATATATACGAGACAAGAAAATATAGAAATTTATTTCTTTGCAAATAATTGAAAACATACTCCCTCCGTCCTAAAATAAGTGTCTCAAATTTGTACAAAAGTTGATGTATCTATACATGTTTCAAGTCTAGATACATCCATTTTTGACAAATCTAAGACAGTTATTTGTGGACGGAGGGAGTACTAATTTACAAAGGTCTAAGTCTAAATATTCGAAACAATATTTATAACAAGTATTTTAGACTTTTCCATATCTTTTCACCAACGACTTTGGCTAGCTCTATTCCAGTAGTACGGGCACTCGGACCACGGGAACAAGAAGAAGGTCGTGGCGCCGTCGCACGGTGACGCCCATCTCCTCCGTCATGTCTAGTTCCCCCGGATCCACGCCGCCGTGCATCTCCCAGTCGAAATGGTACAGCAGGCCAGCGAGCGCGAGCTCCAGGTTCGCCAGGCCGAAGGATACTTGAATTGCTACACAAATCTACCGCGAGCTGCAATACTCCTGGCGAAGAGCAGAAAATGCGTGAGGTAACCAATGCATATGGAGTTGCTTGATATTCTCTCTGTTTGAAAATATAGGGCATATTTGTTCGTCCAAGGTCGTACATTGACAGCACAATAGTTGTAACCGTTAGAAAGTCACAAATCATACGGCAGAAATCCAGTTATATTAAATTTGTGTAGCAATTCAAGTATCCTGCTAAATGCTCACATCTAAAATGCACTTGAAATTTTAAAATATTCGAATGAAGAATCTGTTCCTATGGCATAAATAGGCAGTATAAATAGGCGACATTTATTTTTATATTCATGTTGATATATTTGCCATTTTTCTCGCCCGCTAAAATTTAGCGGCGTCGATACATTGCAAACAATATGGATGATATAACAAATTAAAGTATTGAAATAGACCTCTGAGATATGTAGATTAGTTTAAATGGAGTTGCAGTGAGTAAGAGACGTCATTTCCACAAACAATTTTGCGATTTTAGCTCTTCTAATTAAACACGAATTTAAGTTGATTAATCATGCAGGGAATGCAATATGTGTGAAGGTTTTATTTTCCTGCAAATTTTAATATGTAATCTACATTATCCTGGATGATTTGAATTTTACAAATTTCAGAATTTATTGTAAGTGTGAAATGTTTGACAGATGGGTTTTCCATACGGCAAGTTTCTATAAAATATTACTCCATAATACACAAAATGGTTGATTTAGTTATTCTACATAATAATGATTCAAAGTTGTTTGAACATACATGAATTTGACATAAATAGAAAGAACTCAATTTTCTGAACATTTTGGTATATAAAACATATTTTTTGTGATTAATAGGTAAGAAGATATTGAATTTAGAAGTTTATACAATTTTCTGGAATTTACAGGGAACTTTTAAAAAAAATTAAACGCCGACATGTGGGTCCGGCCGCTGACGTCGTGGGCTGACGTCAGCGGCGGAGAGCAGGCGGCGGAGGCCGACGCGGCCGAGCTCGCACCTACGCGGCGGCGCACGCGCGCGAGGCCTGGGGCCGCGCGGAGCCGCCGTAGGAGCCCCAGGCGAGATGCAGGGGCGGCGCGGCCGACCATTAGGTCGCCGGAGCTGCCGGCGACGAAGAAATCCACGGCGGCGGTTGGCGGGCAAGGCGGCGAGGAGTGAGCGGCGGCGACGGCGCGTCTGCCCGCGTGCTTGGATGCGCGCGGGGAGGTGCACACCGGCGGCGAACCGAGGCGGCGGCGGCGGCGACGCCGCGGGCGTGCGCGGGAGAGAGAGCTGGGGGATGGAGTGGTGGCAGTTTTGCACGGAAACCCTTCATGTTTTTGCAAATTACATTGTGGTCCTTTGCGGGGGGGTGTTCGCAAAAAGTCGCGCCAAAGTTCGTGCGCAGAGGGTGACCGGGTGCGCGCGGGGTGACCGGTCGGGTACCGGACGACGTGGCGTCTCCCCATTGGTAGAAAATCGGGTGCTACAGTGCTGGGCGATTTGGGGGCGACGTGGAGCCATCTGGGGCGTCCATCTCGGCGATCTGACGGGTGTGGTTTGCCGGCGACGTGGACGAATGAAGAGGCAGCGATCCCACCATCTGCTATATATAGTAGAAGAGATGAATGCATGTGGGTTGACACACATCTTAAGTTTCTTTCATCATCACACTTGTTTAGCTCTATTTAGATTTGACCACTGTGTGTTCAGAAAAAAAGAAGATTTAGACCACTGAATCCTCTTAGATTTGCTCTAATATTTTTCAAATGAACGCAAAAGGCGAGGCCTAGCTTGGGCGGTGCAATGCATGGAAGGCAACAAGGCTCGTTGGATTTTGTCCACGATGAACCACATAGAAAATTAGGCAGAGACACGCATATGAAAGAAACTTCGAAAAACACCATAGACTGATTCTTACTATAATACTTTATGCATAAGACACAAGAAAACAATTATATATAAATGTATTTCTTCGCGGCAAATTTAAATATGTACTATATATATACGAGACAAGAAAAAATAGAAATATATTTCTTTGCGACTAATCGAAAACATACTAATTTACAAAGGTCTAAGTCTAAATATTCGAAACAATATTTATAACAAGTATTTTAGACTTTTCCATATCTTTTCACCAACGACCTTGGCTAGCTCTATTCTAGTGGTACGGGCACTCGGACCACGGGAACAAGAAGAAGGTCGTGGCGCCGCCGCACGGTGACGCCCATCTCCTCCGTCATGTCTAGTTCCCTGGATCCGCGCCGCCGTGCATCTCCCAGTCGAAATGGTACAGCAGGCCAGCGAGCGCGAGCTCCAGGTTCGCCAGGCCGAAGGCCATGCCCGGGCACATCCGCCGGCCCGCCCCGAATGGCGTGTATTCCATGTCCGACCCCTTGAAGTCAAAGCAACCTTGCTCGAACCTCTCCGGCACGAACTCGTCGGCGGCGTCCCAGTGGGCCGGGTCCCTGCTGATGGCCCAGGCGTTGACGAGCACCATGGTCCCCTTGGGCACGTCGAAGCCGAGGACACGGCAGCCGTCGCTGCGGCACTCCCGCGGCAGCAGCAGCGGCGCCGGCGGGTGCAGCCGGAGCGCCTCCTTGACCACCAGGCGCATGTAGTCCAAGCCGGCAAGGGAAGCCTCGGTCACCGTCGGCTGTCCGGCAAGCGCTCGCCGGACCTCGTCTTGCGCCTTCCGCATCACCCGAGGGTTCCTCACCAGCTCCGACATCGTCCACTGCAGGGTCGTCGCTGCCGTCTCGCTGCCCCCGGCGAACATGTCCTGTGCGATACGAGTATACGACAGACACAGCAACAATTTTTCTCATTTTCTGTCAGGTGGAGAATTTTTTTATGGATTCAATGAGAAATGCTTACGCCGACAGCCGATTTGATGTTTTTGGTGGTCAGGGGGCACTGCAGGTCGCCTTCCGCTGGATCCTGAGTAGCACGTCGAGCAGGTCCTCTTCCTCGTCGGCGGCCGTCCGGCTCTCCTGGTGCTCCCGGACGACGGCGTCGAAGAACGCGTCGATCTTCCGGCGGTGCTGCCTCATCCGGCCCGGCGTCCGGCTGACGAGCATGGCGAGGCGCGACGACGGGTAGAGGTCCGGCAGGCTCATCCCGGCGAACAGCTTGAGCCCGCGCTGCAGGATGTCCAGGAACGCGTCCCGGTCCTTGAACCTGCTCCCGACGATGGCGCGCACAGACGAGTCGGCGGCGTACGCCGTCAGGAGCTCGCTGAGGTTCACCGTCGCCCCCCGCGACGCCGCCACCGCGCGGAGCAGCCGGCCGGCCTCCTCCTCGCGGACGGGGCGGAAGGAGCGCACGCGCCGGGCGCTGAACAGCTCCACGGTGCAGATCTTGCGGAGCTGCCGCCACTCGTCGCTGTACGGCGCCCAGATGATCCCCTCGGCGCCCGGGGAGATGGACATGCGGACCATGCGGCTCATGTGGCGGGAGGCGAAGTTGACGTCGCTGGACACCATGACCTCGCGCGCGGCGTCGGCTGAGGAGGCGACGACGACGGGGAGCCCGCCGAGGCGGAGCAGCAGGAGCGGGCCGTGGCGTCGCGCGAGGTCGCGCATGGCGCGGTGCGGCAGGTCGCGGGCGAGGTGGTGGAGGTGGCCGAGCACCGGGAGCGCCCAGGGAGACGGAGGAAGACGGAGGGCCGGTCCAGCGCTTCGCCGGCTGCGGCTGAGCCAGAGGAGTGGGACGATGGCCAGGAGAGGGAGGAGCAGCAGGTAAAGCGGCAGCGGCGCCATGGCACTCCAAGGTAGATGGTCAAAGGATGGAACGGGAAGAAGGCTAGCTCCAGCCGTGAGCCGGCCATGGTTTTATCCATGGCGTCGCACCTTCCACTTGCACGTGCTGCTGCGAATTGTCCAAGTCAAGTTCAGCGAAAAATATCCCGCCACGGCACCAGACATCGATCCTTTTGTCTCTCCCGTGATGACAAGACAAGAACGGAATCAAACAGGATTTGCGACGAAGCTACTATGTACGCGGGACGACATCAAGATTTCTCTGCAAATTTGAAAATGTTATACCTCTGGAACCGTGACGTCGCAGGATTTACGAATGCGTCTTCGTCATCAGGACGAAGATATCTTCAAAACATGACTACATGTCAGTGTGTTTCGACAATATTATTCTCGCCTTCAGAGTTGTCAACCGAAAACTCCAAACATTCGTACGTACCCAGAGCGTTCTGCTCGTCCTTTCGGCACGTGACATGTTACTTCATGATCAAGGAGTTCTAAAAGATTTCCTTAACAAAAAAATTAGCAAAACGGGCATAACACGAAAACACAACAACAAGGTGGACAAGGAGTCGTAGAAACCTTATTCTTAATCCAGAGTCAAGGCGACCAACCAAGCGATAGATCGGTCGCCCGACCACATTGCAAGAACATGCCAATACATCAGTTTTATTTATGTTCATGACTGTAATCCAGTAGATAAAACGGCTAGGCAGACTTCTTTAATAATTATCAGGGAAACCACGTTTACGTCCTCTATTTCAGCTCGCAAAGCACATGTACTGAGTGAGCAGTTCCACGTCCAATTTACATCACAGCCTCAATAATAAACACGAGAACAGAATAAAGATACACTGCATCAATAGCATCTTAATTGTCTAGCTTATAGAGTGCAGCCTTCTAAATCGCAAACTCGATTTCACGTTGGTCGAGATTGATTCCACACGGTTGGTTGTACGATACGTCACTGACTACATACTAGACTTCTCGAGATTTTTTCAAACTTTGGAACCGACTTTTACAAAACCAAGGGCTAGCTGCTTTCTTCTACCAGCTTCTCCTGGCACACAAGCTGTCATAAGATACAATCGGGGATAACTCAGCCCCGAACCTTGACATGTACTCCGCGGTATCCTAGAAACACAAATACCATGGTTTGAGCTAGCACATATATGAATTCAAACTGCAAAAAAACTAATTCGATTGGGAGGCAATGTTCATACCCAAAATGAGACGGTGATCACGTTGCCTTGATACGAAGTTTGATGCCACT